>OX940738.1:12460000-13668750 GCA_954870855.1 Scutellaria minor | reverse complement strand
TGCACACTCCAATGAGCAATATTTTCTATAATGCAAACACAATTATTCATGAATATACATATAGGGTTTGAATCTATATATAACATAGCAGCTTGGTAAATCATGCGTATTGTCTTAGTCTTAAGAAAATTACAGTTTTATCCTTACATGGATAACATAGTGCTGTGATTGTGGTGTTTTATGTCTATTGGACATGTACATTATTTACGTTACGTGTGAAATCAAATCATCTTAATTTTTGAAATAATGTGTGACATGTCCGTGTCTCGTGTGTGGTATGTAAATCAAGAAATTATGAATAGATCTATCTATCCTATGATGTCATCCCATGCATAATCAGCATGCTGACGTCATTCAACCTCACGTGTCGAGCGTGAGGCAATAGTTGTCAATGAAGATGAGGTCAGCAACGACATCACCATGCGTCATGAGGCGAATACCTTAAAAAACATATGGTTAGAAGGAACACGAAACGAAGATGTGGTCAAATTGTAGTATCATCCATCCAAGAATTCTCATGTGAGACGTGAAAGTGATGGATATGTTAGTAACAACAATTGTGTAAATGATACAATTTAACGACATTTGTCAAAATAAATATAACTTATAAGCTCTTTTTAGGCTTTTATAGACATTTAATCATCTTAAAAGATATTTTAAAAGAATTACAAGTTTAAGTTTAGCCAACACCCTCCTATTTTATTTGTTGTACGATTGTTTAGTTGGACGATCATCTATCAATCTTCTATAAATAGGTTATAAATTGACATATGAATGAATATAATGAAATTTTCAGTTTCTTCATATCGGTGAAATATTTGCTGCACTGTCACACTCATTTAAAAATATCTTATATCCTCTCCTATATTATATTTCCTATAATTTTAGTGGACAACTCAGTCCAATTATACTCAGGCCCATATTTAAGCAGTATTGGGCTTTCGGAGCTTGTACTGGGCCTATTGTGTTATTCTGTAAGCCCAAAATAGAAAAATATGAAAATTAACTCAATGCGTTACGACGTCGTGTACAAGGATTGGAGCTTTTATCAAATTTCTTTCTTGAGAGAAAAGACAGCAGAAATTTAAAGAAGAAAACTAAATAGCGATTCATTCTTTGGATCCCAGCAAAATTTCCTCTCTTTCTCTCTCTAAGTCATCGTTCATCTAGTTGATTAGGAATCACCATGCCCAAGCAGCAAGCAAATTGGTCTCCATACGACAACAATGGAGGGTATGTCAAAACCCTAATTGGAACTTTAATCAACGAATTAAACGTAAGCTGTAGTTTGAATGCTTATATGTGTGTCGTGTGTGTTCGCTTAGCGCAGGACCTGTGTTGCGATTGCCGGAGCTGATTACTGTGTGATTGCGGCCGATACTCGAATGTCCACTGGCTATAGCATTCTCACTCGCGATTACTCCAAAATTATTCCGCTGTAAGTCTTTTTGATTTTTTTGTTAATTCATTTTCTCCATTTGTTGGAGAATTGTTTTATTTGCTTTTGTTCTGTGTCTTGATTTTATCTGGTAAATTTGATGGAGTGGGTGCTATAATTGATAATTTTGGTTGAGTTTAATTTACAGTTGTAGTTGTTAAAAGGAACAAGCTATAGGTAGGATAAACCAATTTGAAATTAACTTTGTTTTCTCAAAATGTTGAGCTAAAAATTTTGACTTTTATGTTTAGAGTATCTAAAGAGAAAAAAAAAATCAATTTTTTTACCCAATTGAATCGGAGTGGTGTGGTCCGGTTTTGTTAAATCATCGGGTTTCAGTTCTAATGCTAGAGGTACAGCTGCTTATCATAAGGCTTCATCCACTCAATTATGTTTTCAAGATGTCTAGGTTGGAGTGGAGATGAGTAGATGATTCCTACAGTCCTACTTCCCTAGGATGGAAAGATGTTAATTTTGTGAGTAAAATGCGTGGATAAAGCATGCACTTCATAGTATTGTTTAAATTTGGCATTTGTGTCATTTTATTTATGACTGAAAATGTATTTGATAAATCAATTCCTTTCAAACCGCTCTTAACCTTTTGGTGTCTCACTTAAACGGAATGCTCTACCTAGTGGGCACTTGGATTTAGTTAAAGGCTGAATTCTTGAAAACTAGATTGCGAAAATGAACCTAGTGGAACTAGAAACGACCTTCCTGAGATTTGTTTTTAAGATCTGCAATGTCACTGCATCATGTGTCTGCTTTTTTCAATATGGAAATTCATCTACTAGCTTAATTTCCTTTGTTGGAATATTCACATCATGGAGCTTGTTTTCATTTGACCATGTAGAGCGGAAAAATCTGTGATGGCCTCTTCTGGCTTTCAGGCTGACGTTCGAGCTCTGCAAAAGGTGTTGGCAGCTAGACACTTGGTGAGTTGTTGAAATCTGATATAGAGGCTGTGGCTGATTTTTGAATATCCTCATGAATCTTATCATCATCATCATCATCATCATTTCCCACTATCTCTGTTTATCGTTGTCTCTTTGTATTGCTGGCCTGTGTTTGTGTATGAGCTATGGGGGCCTTAAATGCGCCTATGCATATTTGACTGCCAAACAAACTGCTTCTCTTTGTTAATGGACAATTAATGTTTTTGGTATGCAATCGCTTGTTCTATAGCTTATTTAGTATGTCTGATTTTATAACAATGTTGAAATTCACCACTAGTTATTGTGGCTGATATTGGGTTGAAATTTCAGAATTATACCTGGTGATTGGTTCGTTCTCAACTTCTAAGCTTGCTGTTTCATTGAATTTCATTTACTTGGTAATCTTCAAAAATAAAAATACTTGACTTTGAATGCTGCTTGTTGTCTGTGTTGTTTAGCGTGGATTTTATATACCCTCTTCATGAGCTCCCTCTCCTCCCTGGCCCCTCCCCAGAAGTAAAACCATAAAATATGACACAAAACATAACACCTTGCCAATGTGGATGTTAATGGAAGGGTAATGTGGATGCTCTTATGTGTAATTAATATGTGTTATTATGGGAAGGGTTGTGGAGCTCTTATGTGTAATTAAACTTACTAGATTTCAATTTGGCAGATCTGATGCAAATTAACTTATTTTGTTTGACTTCTAGACTTATCAGCATCAACATAACAAGCAAATGAGCTGCCCTGCAATGGCTCAGTTGCTGTCTAATACCCTGTACTTCAAACGTTTCTTCCCTTATTATGCTTTCAATGTCTTGGGTGGCCTTGACAGTGAGGGTAAGACCATATGTTATTTCAGTTGGATATTGTTTCATATCTTTCTACTGTTTGTTGATTCTTCTCTTTGCCTTGCTGAAAATTCCTGAAGGAAAGGGATGTGTCTTCACATATGATGCTGTTGGATCTTATGAAAGAGTGGGATATAGTGCTCAAGGTTCTGGTGCTACTCTTATCACACCCTTCTTGGACAACCAACTGAAATCTCCAAGTCCTCTCTTATTACCTGCACAGGTTTGGTCTTTAAATTTCTCATTTTGAACAATACATGTCCTCCCCCACACCTGAAAAAAACCACTGATATATGAATAAGCAATGATGCTGCAGGATTCAGTGACTCCACTTTCAGAGGCAGAAGCCATTGACTTGGTGAAAACTTGTTTTGCATCAGCAACAGAAAGAGATATATACACAGTAAGTTTGTTCTTCCCTCTATTTCCAATTATATTGTTGTTCAATCTCTTGTAAACTAATCAAGTGATGTGGGGGTCTTATACTTGCATATTTTACTTAACTACTTTGTATTGTCGTTCCCCATCTAATTTGTCTTGTGACATGTAGTTGGTAAAGTTAACAATAAGGCTGATTATGTAAAATGTAGATTACTGCATTTTGATTATCGAAACATGTTTTCAGTTGGTGATGCTAGCCATATCTGCAAATTTATATGAAGATTGTTGTTGGATCTATACAAAAAGGCACTGTTATAGTAATGTGCCATTTGACTGCAGCTGGTTTACAAATTTCAACTCGAACATATAGGCATGCATATTCATACAATTGTTTGACATGATACTTGCCATCACCAGTAGTCCCATTTGCCCTATCCTCACAAAAGACACATACTTTATGTTACCTTGAACTACTATCTTATGTAAAAAATTGACAATGTAAGCGAAAACATGTGATTTTATATTTCGTTCTCGAGTTAGAAGGGTTCTAATCTTTTATTTACCTGTTTGCATTATATCTTTTTTCTTTCTTTTTGGGCATTACAGGGAGACAAGGTGGAGATAACCGTATTGAACGCAAGTGGTTTCCGCCGTGAGTTCATGGAACTCAGGCTAGATTAAGTCCAACCTCCATGTCACTTGGTGATCAGCGCCCCAGCTTTTCCTTAAAAGAATGTTCGTTTGGTGTAATGCATCGCATGATTTTTCACAAGGGCACATCAGCTTCCTCTTCCACCTCACATCAAGTGTCTTCTTATCTTTAAATCTTAATCTGCAGCGTATGTATGAACCGTCGATTGAGAACTGAATTTCTGGTGAAATTTTATGTTCATTACATTATAAAACTCAGATTACTACTTGCCTTTCTTTTGGAACTGATTAATGTAAGAGCATATTTCTGATATTTCATAGTCATCTGTCTTTTCATGTTCAATGACCATAAAGGGTGAAACACACTTTACACGCACCCATGTGGGTGTTTGTGTGTGTGTGTGTGTGTGTGTTCACATGTTAGTAAAACCTGTGATCTATTTCATGGTGCTTTTCAAAAGTATGAATTTATTATTTCACCACAATTATTGAAATACATTTTCTGATTTCTTGACTTTGAACTGAATCATCTCAATATTCATCTATCATCCTATATTGAATTCGAGCTATTCTTGAGCTCAATTAGAAACTGTTTTCTGATGCCCATCCCTTCTTCTCCAGTGCCATTCTCAGTGCCTGTAAACACATTCATCAACATTTCTATGTTAGCTGCTTTCACAATTCCATGAATCACAAACCCAAAAAAGCTGAATTTTCTTCACCTTGATCCTCTTTCGATTTATGTCAAAGTCGAAATTCCCCAAACGCGATGCCGATCGGTATTGCACGATCGATTTCTTGCCTGGCGGAAACCAGAACTCAACATCATCAACAAACTGAAACAGGGATGGTTAGAATCATACAAATATGTAATGGATTTTGGTGGAGGGACAAAGGGATTGGAGTCTTACCCCTAAAATTGGGCTTTCATATTCCACTCGCACATAGTCATCTCTTTTCTCTGTTATCTTTGGTGTGAAATTGTCTGGTTTTGTTGATTTTATCTGTCAATCATTATTTGAAAATCAGCTTCATTTGCATCTAGGGAATAATTTGTGAATGGTTTTTGTTTCATTATGTGTTTCAATTTCGTATTTCATTTTTTATCGGTAGCATCGATAGAACGAAATCAAATCAAGATTGTTACCACATCAAGTAGTTCTTCCATTGCTTGTTGTCTGCTCACTGGTTTTTTACTTCCACGACCCTCAGGATTATAGTTCCTGCAAAATATCACACTAATTTGAAGGGGTATTTGGTAATTTGCAAATTTAAATCAATATTCCTTTACTAAACTAAAAATGATTTTGCAATTAATCTTTATATAATGGAGATATAAACAAGTTTGACCAAAGACTTGAAAAGACAGACAATAGTACAACGAATCACTTACTTCTCTCATTTCCCACGTTTTTTAATTTGAAAATAGAATAATAATAATAAGAATCACATGGATAAAGCTAGTTTTGACCATAGGTGCTACAATGACCTAAATTGAGTGGAAAATGAGGCAATATAGTAATTATTAATTATCCCCCCCCCCCCCCCCCCTCTCCTGGATTCATAAATCAATAATAAAAGTTTGACTTAAGAAAAGTCAACAATTTCGAAATAATATATTTAAAGATTACTGACCAAGGTGGAGCATAGTGTGTAAGGTCACTCATATTTTCAGAAGTTGATACACAGTTGTTTGTGGCTGGGCATAAAGCTAATCCTGGAGGACTTTTCTGCACACCCAAGTAATTTGGTTTTGTTCCACTGCAAAATAATAATTTTACAAAATTATGTTATTTCAGTAATTGCATTAAGAAAAAAAAATCTTGAGAACGGATAAGAAACTTGAGGTGGGCATTGAATTAAAAATTAAGTACCTGAAATGGAAAATAGCTCCAAGAACAGCAACTTCACTGCTCCTCAATATTATTTCCCTACACATGCAGTTTTTTTTTTTTAATTATTATCATCACAGGTGGAGAGAGAGAGAGAGAGAGAGAGAGAGAGAGAGAGAGGTGTGTGAGTACCTTCGAGTCTTGGGGGCAGAGGTGTCATGGGGTTTATCATCTTGCTGTTTCTGGTGAGAGAGAATGGGAAAGTTAATGTGGGGATTTAAAGAAGAGATATGCTGTGTTTTGTACTTGTTATGGCTCAAGAAATGAGCATTTGGAGATGCCATGGAAGCCATTTCTCAAAGCTTACACTCACTCTCTCTCTCTCTCTCTCTCTCTCTCTCTCTCTGTGTTTAGGATTTGTGTTGTTTAAGGTCAAATAAATAGACTTGTAAATTGTAGAGGCAAGCAGTGTTATAATGGCCGGTGGCATGATTCTACTATTTCTTTATACAGCGTGTGGGGATAATATAACTCTCTCTTTCTCTACTTGACTTAACAATTCTAAATATTCTTTTGCTATTAATCCTAAAATGATATTCTTAATATTGGCCTATGTTACTTGAATAAGTACTTTAATTTTACAAAATACGCATAAAAATGTCTACAAAAGAACTTCAAAGTAATTGAAATTAGTCAATTAGATCTTTATTTGTAGAATTAGATTAATACTTTTTATAAATAAATTAAAATGTAGTCAAAGAAAAAAATAATCTTCTATCAAAAATAGCTAAAGGGTTTCACAAAATTACCAACAAATAGTGTATGTGCAGATGATCGATATTGCAGCCAATATAATTTACCTACCAATGACATCAAGAAGATCAAAGAGCCAAATATCTGAGAACATCAGAACTAAAAAGCATATAACCTTTTTGATTAAAAGTGCGGAGATTGTTTACATAGATGATCTAGGATTTTCTTAGCAAAGACATTGCCAGTGTTCTACGACTCCAAAACTTCTCGTGTGTACTTATGAACACACAACAACAAAAACCGAGAAAATCAATGAAAGATGCCAAAAGACTACCATCATGAGATCCGTTCCACTCCTCGTCTCTTCCAAGTGTGGAAACGATTCATCATTTATAGATGACACCAGCCAACTCAACGTCGTATATAAGCCATGAGTTTGGTGGAACGTTTTCTCCCCCTCCATGCTTCCCAAAACTACGCAACAATAATGAAAACCTTAAGACTCTGTATAACAAAGGAGATTTGGGGAAACGGGATGTAGAGAGGTGACACATTAGTATCCATACCCCATAGATGGAGGGATGATAAGCTTCCTCTTGTCACCAACACGCATACCTGAGCACATCATATGTTAAGCATGTTAAGAAAATAAGACTTGGAAGTAGAAAGGAATGAACTATTATCTTGTATCAAGCAAAGCATAACTACCTTCTATGCCAAGATTCCATCCATTAATGATTTCTTCGTCACCTGAATAAAGATGGATGAATGACAAGTAACATATATAAACAAGACCATTTTCGTTTACTTTATCAGATACAAAAAGAAATATAACTATGGTGGGGATAATTTATACCTAACCGAAACTTGCAGGCCCTTTTGCCCACATTTGAGTCAAATACATGGCCATTATCCTTCAACATGGCAGTGTAAAAGATTTTGACCTGATCCAAGGTTCATTTATGCAGTAGTAAGTGGGAAGATCGTAAATGTAACCAACCAATTGAAAAATGGAATATCTCTGACTGGTTAACATATAAACCTTTTTCCCATGAGTAGCTACTTTTGCATCAGGTGGTCCATTTGCCACCTCTTCAATGATCAACCCATTTGATAAGGTCCTGTTTTGCACTGGCTTTTCATTTGTGGGCTGATTCTCGATTACTGTGAGCTTGGTCTCTTGGTTGTCTGTCAAATCAGGCGAGCCCATGTTTAAATCTCCCCCACCTTGATTTTTCTTCTTCTTTGTCTTTTTCTTAGTTTTCTTCTCAGATTGATCAGTATTTGCAGGTAACTCAAATTTTATGCTGAGATTGCTGCAAGTAGAAGTTCATGTTATAATGCCACATTGTAAGATAGTCAGAAGCTGAAATAGACGAGTAGTTACAAACTTTCACAAGCTCAGGAAGAGTCATGGAAGTCAAATGGTGGATCTTGGTATTTGGTGAGTATGAATTTCTTTGGTAGTGAAAACATGGGAGTTTAAACCTACTAGACTAAGGGGTCCTTAAATGTCTTTTAACCACAAACCTATTGGTCCAAAATTTGGAAGAAGACTTTGGTCCGCAGGGAGTAGAGGTATGGAGGGTACATAGGTCTAGACTTCTTCAACTCTTTTTTAATCATCTAGGGAAATTATCAAGTCTTTTTTAGCTTTTTTTAACCGAACCCCAGAATTACTTCTTCCAGGAAATGTTCACTAACAGCCAGAAATTCATTTCACTCTCCATATTTGATGTTCATAAAAAGCTTCACTTATTTTTCCAACATTTTGGATTTAGCATCATACAAAACCAATAGTTACTAGTGTTTCAGATCAATTTTTAAAGTTAAATGTGCAACAAAATGAGTATCCTACCTCATCTTAGTGTTTTTTGTGATAGAAACTTTAGACTCTAGAGGAATGGATGTTTGAGAAAGCAAAATCTCAAATAAAAAAGAACAGACAATATGGAACTAACTCATCAATTTGTTGCTCCTGATCTCCATCTGGCAGATTCTCCTTCAGGTTATCATCTTTAGCAAATTTCATGCAGTTTCCTTCAGTTGATGTCCCTTCCAACTTTTCTTTTCGTCTCTTCTTTGATTCTTTACGATTTTCAGGGCTCAATTCTGGAGGAGGCTCCAAATCATGATCTCCAAGTTCCCTGCTTGCGTACATGTATTATAAGAGAAAAGCTACTTGGGTTTTATGATAATAATTGCCAATGGAGCAGAGACTGCATATCATATATAACTGCACAGGCACTAAAAAGCACCATTGAACTGCCCATTATTAACAGGTAAAAGATATACAAGCTTACAGATGTTTGGAGGCTTTAGCTTCATGCCTTTTATCTTCTTTGAGAGCACCACAACCCTTGTCAATCTGAACTTCACTGGTTTTCTCCTCCTTAGGATGTTCCTTTCTTTTCCTTTTCCGGTTTCCACTGATTCACACCCGCATAAAGGCAGAGTAAGAGGGGTGTAAAAGTGGTTCGCACAATGAATGGTGTAGGTATATGGCTCATTAATATATCACACTCACTTATCAAGGGAATGCAACTGGTCCTTTTCATTGCTCGTAGGTAACTCCTGGTTGCCATTGTTGGCTCCTACACCACTCAAAGTTGCCTTTGCTGCTTTTTTACTCTTAAATACAGATAATAGGTAGCCATCGTCACCTTCACTTTCATCTGTATCTGACTCAACTACTTGGCATTTTTTCCTAAGTCGTCTGCCTTGGCCCTTCCCGATATTCAGTTTCTCATCTTCTGATGTAGTCTCATCAATCACTTCAATAAATACACAAAGTTCAGAAAGGATAAAACAAAGGTGACATCGTTCAACAGGATCGAACAGTATCAGATCAAATAAGCTAGATATATCTAGAATTTAATTTCCATAGCACTTTTAGGTGAAATGTTCTCAGAAATGATATTTTATGGCTCATTCCTGAACTAATCAAGTTCATATATATTAAAACTTCAGAAATTACATTTTTTATATCCATGACAAATCCAGCTGTAATAACAAAAAAAAAAAGAAAAGAAACTAGCCTCATGTAAGTGTAGAGCATACCTTTGCTGTTTAAAACAGGGGATGGTGAAAAATCTTGCATTTCATCATCATCAATGAAACTGTCCTCATATTCATCATCATCACTACGATGACTAGATTCCTCTGTCTGGGTATCTTGGATATCCACACCATAAGATTCTCTATTGAGTCAAAGTAAAGGAAGCCTAGAGTTTCCAACATGTAAACTAAATATTAACTTGAGAATAAGCAAAGAAGCATTTTTCCACCATATGAATCTGCATAGCTGCAATGAAAATATTGAAGGAATCAAGTTGGTCTGGAAAGACGATCATAGCGTTTTTAGACAATATGGTGGAGTAAGGTGCTAAACTTAAACAAAAAAGGAAATCACAGTAAGAGAAACAACAAGTAAGAAGGATACGAATCACTTTGAGGATTGGACTGCTGACTTTGACGGACATAATAACCAGTGAGATAGACACTTCGAGGCCCAAGAACAGAAAAAACGACATCATCTGCTTCCTCAAACTCCAAATCTAAATGGCATGACTCTGTGTGGTTGGGCAGCAAAACACAGAGCAAAACTGGACTTCGCTTACCCATGTTACACTGTACTATACTCTTGGTGGTAGCATCACTAATCCCCAGAGTTGCCTAAACAATAAATCACAGCATACACCTCAAAGATGAAATGTCATAAACAATAATATCAAACTACACAGAAAACATACACACACACACACAGACGCAAGGAGAACAAGACCTAAGTGTTCTTCCATCATTAATATCCCAACTTTTGATCTCCAAGAAAGGTTTTCTTTAACATATAACACAAGCACAATCCCTCAAAATTCAACTTCTTTTTTCCACATGATAAATATTCACCAATCAAATATTCATTTTCTCCATACATTACAACAGTAGATGATAAGGCATTAGACAACAAACAAAATGTCAAAATCCTCATTTATAAAAGGAGCACCTGCGATATTCGGAGCCTTCCTCTAGCCTTTTCACAAAAATGAGTCACAGGCTTTCCAGGTTTCACCTCAATACCTAAATTGCAGCAACAATTTCAAAAAATAAAAGTAAAATATACATAATATCAAAATTGAACAATATTATAACAATTGAATTCCAGATAGAGAGAGAAAGAAAAACAATCCTGACATTTTACTCAAACAATCAAGAAACAATGGCAACAGAACAACGACTCACCCCAGAAAGCCATCCGTATACGCAGAAGATTTCTTGTTTCGAACTGTTTGAAGAGCAATGGTGATCAGAATCTTTAAACCCTAGAGAGAGAGAGAGAGGAATTGCGGTTTGGGATCTTTAAACCCTACATTTATATATGCGCTACACGGCGGGAGTGATATATATTCAGATAAACTGATATATAAATATTAAATAATTACATTTTAGTCCACTATTTCAACAAATTTATTTTAGGGTGGTTCTATTTCAACTAATTCATTTTCTATATTTGTATATTTTTCATTTTTTAAATTATAGGATGTATTAAGTATTAAGAGGGTCATACATACATAGAGCCCACTCAATATATTTGTGTAAAGTATAAGATGCAATACAAAATTATCACAAAAATTAAAAATACAAGATTGTGTTAAATATCATAATTTTATAAGACAAAGTCTTGGGTGAGACCGTCTCACGGATCTCATTCCGTGAGACGGGTCGGGTTGGGTTGAACATAAAAATTATGTAATACTTTTATATATATGAGGTAATACTTTTATGTGTATCATGTAATACTTTTTGAAAATATCACATGATATACATAAAAGTAATACATTATGAAGTATCACATGATATACATAAAAGTATTACATGGTACACATAAAAGTATTACATTATGAAGTATCACATGATATATATAAAAGTATTATATTATGAAGTAAAAATATTGCATTATGAAGTATCACATGATATACATAAAAGTATTATGTTATGAGAATAAAATATGATGTGGTACTTTTATGTATATCAAGTAATACTTTTTGAAAACATCACTATGTAATACTTTTATGTATATCATGTAATACCTTTTGAAAATATCACATAATAACTATAGAAGTATCATGTAATACTTTCATGTATGTGAGGTAATATTTTATGTGTATCATGTAATACTTTTAAGTCAACGGTGTTGACCGACGTTGACCGTTGATTTTTTGACTTTGACCTTTGATCGGGTCGGGTTGACCCGTCTCACAGAATGGGATCCGTGAGACGGTCTCACACAAGACCTACTCATTTTATAATGCAAGAATCAGTTCAAACTTTATCTACTACTATAAAATATTAATATAAAAAATTATTTTACAAAAGGAAATGCTTTCTTAATATATATTACCTCTCTCTCTCTATATTTATATATATATATATACACGTTTTAAGTACTTAGGACCTATCATAAAAAGAAAAAATATCATTGATAAACATATTGTGAAACAAATGAAAATTAAACAATAACTTTCTATGAGAGAGGGAAAATTACAAACATAAATTATTATAGATTTTCAAATATATTAAAGAACATAATGTACTGTGTTTGGAACTATACATTTCTCTATGAATTTTATCCGTACACTAGATGACAGAAAAATTAAAGGCAAAGTGTTTTGAAATACCATTGAATGTTTTAAGGAAGATCTTTTTTTTTTTTTTTTACCACATAATATAATTTTATTATTTTTATACTATAAAATGTTTTAAAGAATATTTTTCCATTACAAATTGCATTGACATACCTCTAATCAATATTTTAAATTTGAAGGTAAAATTATCATTTTATTGGATTATGAAAAAAATAAAAAATATATATTTATCTAACGTGGTAGAAAAGTAAATAAATATATTAATCATAGTAGAAACAAATATTATCCCAAAATTAAATCACAATCATAAAAATGTAAATTGTAATGATCAGAATTTGAATTTGAATCACACGAATTTTCTATTTTTTTTGTTCAAAATCCCTTCAAACTCCTCTAACTCATTCCAAAAAAAATTCATAACTAAATGTGTTAATATAGTCATAGACCATGATAACTGAAAATTAATAAAATTTTAAATTAAAAAAAAAAACTAAATATACAAAATAAAAAACAAATTCATTTTAATGACACGTAGATAACATGAAGTTCAACTAATCAGATTTCTTTGGAGTAAACTTTAGTTGGGCTTTTCATCTCATCTTCCAAAATCCAAAGATCAAGGTTTCTATTTCTCTCTCTTACATGCTCTTAATCTCAGACACTTGTTTGTAATAATAAATTAAAGAAATTGTAGGTAATTACAATAACATGGTTGTTCAATGGTACAAGTGCAGATGCAGAGCCCAGCTTCGAAGCTTGTACTCTACTCTTACTGGCAGAGCTCCTGTTCTTGGCGTGTTCGCTTTGCTTTGACTCTCAAAGGTTCATTCTTTTCCCTTATTTGTTTTCATTTTGATTTTATATTTAATCTTTTGTTATTAATATATATTTGATAATTTATTTTATATTTTATTTTTGTAAATTTTTTAGGGCTTTCTTACGAGTACAGAGCTGTGAATCTTGCCAAAGGAGAACAGTTTTCTCCAGGTTTTTGTTACTTAATCGTCTCATTAAATAGACTTGTTTTCTATTTTCGTTTATGATGAATTGTAGTGCACTTTCCTTATTGATTCCAGTTAGATCAAAATGTGTCTATTTAATACACTTTGTTAGTATTTTCTCAATTTTAATTTATGCTTATCTATTGGATTAAAGAAAGACATGTATTAGTGGATTACTAAAATATGTGTTTTAGTTATATAATTTCCAAAAAAAGTTATGAATATCTTCAACAAATGAAGAGGTGAAGAAAATATATTGAAATAAATTCTATTTTGTAGAGTGATAGTTATTTTGAAATGAATGAAGTAAAATAGGAAAAATATGCAAAAGATTTATAATTTCAGCTGTATTTAATATGTTTTCTTGATTTGTGCAAGAACTTGTGTTAGCCTATTTTAGTGGGATGAAGGGACTAGGAAGTATTATTATTATTATCATCATTTTTAGGGTGATATTGATATTCTATATCTAGAGATGTTTTTGTTTTGATCAATAATTGAATTCTACGCTTAAGCAATGAATTTCAATCCCGCATTTTTATGTGACAAACTAAATAGTGATTAGTTATAACAGACTTTGAATAATTAACTTAATGAATAATTAGAGAGTGATCTAAATTCTCAAAAAATAAAAAGTTGTATTTTGGTGAAAAAATGGAGGTAAAACGAGGCCCTTATGCTCGAGTTTTGAAGGCAAATATGAACTCTACTACAAAGCGTGAAACCATGCTTTTAGACTCGTGTTTTTTATCTCGTTTTCATCATATTAAGGTGTTAGAGAGCTTGCATTTTGCTGGCAGAGTTCGAGAAACTAAATCCCCTTCACTACGTCCCGGTTTTGGTTGATGGAGACGTAGTTGTTTCAGACTCGTACGCGATCTTACTGGTTTGTTACTCTGTGCAAAATCAACGCTAAAGTTGATGAAAATCCTACGTTGGTTAATCAAAGCAAAGAGAAACATAATGCAAATATCTTTTTGTTTTTTTCCACTAGTATTTGGAAGAGAATTATCCTCAGAACCCTCTTTTGCCAACTGATCCTCAGCTACGAGCAATCAATCTCCAGGTTAGTGTAGTCATATGGTTTATAGCATCTCTATATGCAAATTTCGCAATCGAATCTACTTTCTTGTCTGAAAAGTACGATTTTCAGGTTGCAAGTATTGTGTCGTCCAGCTTACAACCAATGCACATGATGTCGTTATTGGTCAGTTTTTAATGCGTATTATTTGCAATTAGAAAATTATAATAGAATGTATATCTCTATACTTAGTGTTCATGAATAATCGCAGAAATATCTCGAGGATAAATTTGGGCTTCAAGAGAGAGTAGCTTGGGTGAACTTTCATTTAGACAATGGTTTTCAGGGTCAGGTTCATTTATTCATAGAACTTCTTGAAAAGTTGATGTTTTTTCGTTCGAAAATTGCACGTATATGATTGCATCTATCACATTGACTTGATTCTGCTTATATTCGTCTTGCTAGACAATCTTAGTTTTGCCAATTGTATAGTCTATATAATGTCGTTTCTTGTTGGGTGTAAACTTATCCAGCTCTTGAGAAGCTACTGAAAGATCGTGCAGGCGTGTATTCCACGGGAGATAACATTTGTATGGTAACTTTCTCGTGCTTTTAAAACCAATTCGTCTTTGATTTACGATGGATGAGAACTGTGATTGCGTGAGAACTATTAGGGTAAAAACGAGATACAATCCATCCCAAAATAAATGCCATTATAGGATTTTGCGGATAGATTAAGAAGCTTCTTCAAAAGACTGATTTATCCATATTTAAGTACATTTATAATAGGTAATGTTACAGTGATCACTTTTATATATTATTTAATTTGAAACTGACAATTGAGGGCAATTTTGGTAAAGAATATGAACAAGTGTTTCTTGAAATCCTATAATGACACTTATTTTGGGCAATATTTTTTTTATTAAAACGACATTTATTTTGGGACGGAGGGAGTACTTACAACCAGTTTTATAACACATATTGGAATCGAGACAAAATTATCTTCGACAATTGTTGATCAGCGAAATTATGCTAAAAGGAGATGATCTCGACTATGTGCAGGCCGATGTGTTCTTGGCTCCACAAATTGCAACGACGACAATGAGGTTTAATGTCGACATGGTAAAATCCTCTCCCAACTTGTGCCCAAGTAGTTCTCTCAATCATTATCTTACAGTGTTTCATCTTGTATATATACTCGATGACTGAAACTACATTGTCAGCTACTTAACTTGCAAATGTCTCAATTTCGTTTGTTTCCATAGTTGAAGTTCCCTACTTTGAATGCAATGTACGAGTCGTACAAGAAGTTGGTCGAGTTCCATGCTTCTGCGCCCGACAGACAACCTGATGCCTTGCTATGAATCGTTCAATGGGAGTATATGTCTGGAGAAATCTATGATCTTGTTTTGAGTTAAAGCTTCTGCATATAAGGTGGTTCATCCTTTCTTGAATAGTTGTTGATCTTTTTCACTAATTTGCAAAATCAAGGGGGCATTGGTTCTTTCTTCACTTGTTTGTGATTCAATTTATGTAATATGATTGAAACATATATGTTTGATTTCGTGTTAAGATGGATGGATTTGGAGTTGTGAATTTGGAATTGATAAGAATAAATCAATTGAATTTCGTTGGATGATTTCATATTAGTAACAATCAATGATAAATTGATTAGAGTCCTATTAATTTCATAATTAGAGTCCTATTCTTCTAATTACTTCTCTCTAATGCCTCCCCTCCTCAATCTTTTATAAATTTTCATAATCTCAAGTGGATTATATTTAATCGAATCCATCAATATGTATTTTAATCTTACAAAATTTTAATAAAAAACTCATTATTCAAACAACTTTTCAATGGAGTAAAATTAAAGGCAAAATTTTAATGGCATAACGGAGTAAGTGTCTGTATACTATTCTTTCATTTCTGTTGTCTAAATGAATGCAACAGAGTTGAAAAATAAATTTACCTTTTCAATTTGAAGTTTAGTTTGAGTTTATTCAGCAGGTAAAAAATAATATATGGTTAGAAGATCCAATTTGATTTCACCTTTTCTTTAAAATATGAATTTTTTAGATTGTCTCAGATTTAATTATATAAAATGATCAATTCATACATAATTCAAAAATTTATAAAATAAAGTTTTTAATTGTGTATAATAGTTTAAAAAAAAAGTAATATATTTGAGCATGCAAAGTACAACAATACTTTCATTGAAAAGGTATATTTTTTCAAAATAACATATAATAATTGGGGCATAAATAATATATAATAATTGCACCATAAATAATAGGTAAAATAGCCATTTATACACCAAAATCAAATAAAATAACTTTTTTACCACAACATATAATTTTGTTACTTTTCTACCACAATTTAGGTAAAAACTCTAAAATAATCATTACACTCACATATATATAGTGTAAGGTTGTTGACTAATTGTGATATATTATCCCTAAGGGTGTGTACGGATAGGTTAAACGACAAACCGAACCGACACCGAATTTTTGGTTCAAATCAAAAATTTGGTTTAGTTTTGATATTTTTGTCCGGTTAACCGAACTGAATCGAAAACCAAAAAAAATAAAATTTAATATATTTTTTATATTCTCCATTAAAATATTGAATCAATTTATTTCTCAATTCCTAAATTTTCAATTTTCATTGGCCGTTAGTCACTCTATTTAGAGCCTTGGATACACTTAAAACTTTAAAGTTTAAATTATAATTTGTTTAATGACTTGGACGAAATTGGAATTTTAGATGTTGAATTTGTTTTATAATTACAATTTTTGTATAATTTTGTTGGATGTGTCATACATAGTTAAATACTAACTTAAAAGAAAATTTCTATTCATTTTTTTGGTAAAATAAATATTAAATTTTTTTCTTTAAAAATCAGTTAAAACAGATATTGAACCAAAAAATTTCGGTTAAAACCGAAACGACACACTTCGGTTCGGTTTCGACTTCAATTTTTGGTTAACCGAAAATTCGGTTTGATTCGGTTGGTTGTAACCGAATGAACACCCCTATTATCCCTAAAACTAATACACCAACTTATGTACAATTCTTATTAATCTCTCTTTTTTTTTTTTCACGAAAATATTAATAATATCACTTTATAATATAAAAAATATTGTTATATAATCTCCAATTTGTAAGGCTGAATTGATGAACACTACCAAGAAACTCTCCTCTTTCTTCTCACAACCTCTCTTCTTCTCATCACTCTCCACTTCTTTCAATCCTTCTGCAACTGCCATTACTGCAAACGCAATCTTGTCCCGCCCTCTCTCTCTCCTCATCTAGAGAGAGAAAGACAATCAAGAATGCTGCCATATGTAACCATTGAAGAAGCCTCAGCTTCTCTAGGAAGAAACCTCACATTTGCAGAAGGGTTATGGCTCAAATACTCAGCCCAGAAATCAGATTTCATTCTGTATTGTCACAACACTCTCTTCTTGTTCATCTTCTACACCTTGCTGCCATTGCCATACGTGATCATCGAGCTCCTGTGTTGGAGCAAGATCGATCAGTTCAAAATCCAGCCCAGATTCAAGAATTCTTTGTCTGATATGTTGGATTGTTATAGAAAGGTTTTGTTCACTTTTGTTGTTGCTGTAGGCCCTCTTCAGATCTTTTCTTACCCTGTTATTGAGGTATTGTTTTGTATCATATTCATCATTCTCTCTCTCTCTCTCTCTCTCTCTCTCTCTCTCTCTCTCTCATGTGTGCATGTAATGCAATTTCTTAGAACAGATCTAAATTCTTGAACTGACATGAATGATGTAGTTTGTTTAAGTGGAAATGACTCACACTATCGCTTTTATTACTGATTTACTTTTCTAAGTATAGTTGTAAATTCATAATAGATAATTTTTCTACATCTGAAAGAGTTAAATGTTTATATTGTCCTTAACACAAAAGGAAAGTCAGGTATAACTAATGAGTAGCAAAATTATTTTTTCAAGTGAATAGCAAATTTGCTTTAAGATGGGTAAACAAGTTAAAAAACTTGGCACTTTGTTTAAGTGGAAATGCATCTCCCTACTCCCTGTTTATAATAAACGACTTTCCTACCAATTTGATAGAGTTAAATATCATAATTAAAAAAAAAAAAAAAGTCAAGTATAATGGGTAGAAAGTTATTTTTGTAAGAGTTTTTTTTAAGAGTGAACAGTGATTTTGTCCTAAAATAGATAAAAATGTTAATGTTTTTAATCATAATTGTATATTCCCTTATGCAATTGGGTAAACAAAACACTTTGTCATTTTTTTTTAATTCATTGTTGTTGGCTTCTTTTGATTCATGAGTTTGGATGATTGTAGATGATTGGAATAAGAACAAGCTTGCCATTGCCATCAACCTCAGAGATATTGTTGCAGCTATTGGTATACTTTGTTGTTGAAGACTATGCTAACTACTGGTTGCATAGATTGCTTCACCAAAAATGGGGCTATGAAAACATCCATAGAATCCACCATGAGTACACTGCTCCGATTGGATTTGCAGCGCCTTATGCACATTGGGCAGAGGTTATAATCCTCGGCCTGGCCTCGTTTCTTGGCCCACTTATTGTGCCAGGACACATGGTCACGTTCTGGCTCTGGTTTGTTCTGAGGCAAATGGAAGCCGTTGAGACTCATAGCGGGTGTGTATTGTGTTCTTACATCATAAAAACCACACATTCTAAGTTAGAACATGTGGTAGGATGTACTAAGAGAAGTCTTTCATGTTGCATTATGATGTTTAGATCAATACCCTTCACTTCATGTGAAGAATTGGCTTGAAGGGCTCCCTTAAATGTTCTGTTTTTGTGTTCTTGCATCATAAAAATCATGCATTTAAAGTTAGAAAATGTGGGGTTTAGTTAACATGTACTAAGAGCTAGTCTTTCATGTGGCATTGTGGTGTTTTGATCACTAATCTCTACTTCTTGTGAAGAATTGGCATAAGGGTCTCTTTGAAATGTTCTGTTTTTGTGTTCTTGCATCATAAAAATTGCATATTTTAAGTTCGAACATGTGGCGTTTAGTAAAGAACTTAAGAAGAAGTATTTTTTGTGTCATTCATGATGTTTTGATCACTACCCTTGTCTTCTTGAGAAGAATTGGCTCAAGGGCCTCACTGAAATGTTCTGTTTTTCGTGTTATTGCATCATGAAAAAATCAGGCTTTCTAAGTTAGAGATATGACCTAATCCGATCTTCTGATCACTTATTTCTTTTCGTGTTTTTAAGGTATGATTTCCCTTGGAGTCCTTTAAAGCTGATTCCATTCTATGGAGGATCAGCTTTCCATGACTACCATCACTTTGTTGGAGGGAAAAGCCAGAGCAATTTTGCATCAGTATTCACTTACTGTGATTATATCTACGGAACCAACAAGGTTCGTATAATAGTATTCTATGATATGAAGTTCCTTCTCGTGTTTCCTTCATTGATCGACTGCTACTTGCTATACAGGGATACCGATACAAGAAGGAAGTCGAAAAGGTATTCATTCACAAAGCATCCTCTCCAATTCATGATCACATAATGTAGTCATTTTATAGGTATAATGTATCTTGTCACTGTTCTTCTTGAAACTCAATTTTTGTATACCTAAGTTTTCCTTTTGATCTTTCAGAAAAGGGACAAACAGAAGCAAAAGTGAGATTTTCAGATGGAATATTGGCAAAGAGAGTAAGGTTGGGTTGGAATACAAACAAATATACATCTACAAACATTTCACTTGTTCTCATTGTGCTTAATAGTTGTATAACAGCATATCATCTTCTCTTATTTCCCTCAAGCATATAGCACCCATGAAGAGAAATGAGATGAGCTATTTTCCATCTTCTTTTCGTCTTTATACACATAATATTTATATACCATACGTATTACAATAATCTGAGAATAAGAGATGAAACACTATTTAAAATATAGGATCTTGTATGATAGTACACATCAAATCGAATATTTGTGGATTAGAAGTTTGTCATCCAGATCCAATTTCTTGATACATAGGACCACGCGTGATGGAATCGAATCAAGAATCAAATTTTTAAGGTTTAGAAATAATGGCAACATGGTAAGTCAAGTACTATGGAACTCAAGGAATAGTACAAACATGGGGACCACATTGGCAACAAGCCCGTCTAGCTCAGTTGGTAGAGCGCAAGGCTCTTAACCTTGTGGTCGTGGGTTCGAGCCCCACGGTGGGCGATTTTTTTTCGTTTCTTATTTTTATTTATTTATTTGTCATTTTTTCTCTTTATTTTTGTCATTTATATTTTAAACATCTTTTTTTTTTGTTAATCAAGAAATATTTATTGTGAGGTTGTTTCTGATTTCTGTAATTGTACGTGTTACGTGTACCGCAAACAACATCAACATTATTATTTTATGATGATAAAAGATATTATTTTACAATAAAAGATCCAGATTATCGCTGCCAAAACATCGAAAATATTATAACTCAAAACTAAATTACAAAAAAGAAAATAATAATTTCCAGTTTCTTGATTGTATCAAAATAATCTCTTGGCATTTCATAATTTGGAGGGAAATTTCTATACATCTTGCATGTAATAGAACTGACCTGTTGGGAGTAAGGTTATATTGTACAAACAGCCCCAAATACCTTCAAATCTTAGTCATCAATAGAAAGCTCTTTTTCTGATAAGAGCTTCAGTTTCTGTGGAAAATGAGACAATCAGCAGATCAGAATCGTACATATACATAATACATCATCGTTTCAAATATCACGAAAGTAAAGGCAGCTCAGTCCAGGTGAAAAGCCTTATGATCATAGAAGGATGTATGAAGGTTATAGAAAATGATGGATAATAGTTGTAGAAAGATGAAAATGAAGTGTATGGAATGCAAAGTTTACCGTTATGTATTGAAGTGGATCATCGATGCTAGTTGAACCAAGGACTACTTCCCTGCTTAGTTTTTCTGTAAGTTTATGGCAAACTCGAAGCTGACAAGCAACACCAATGATTAAGTATCAAAAATCGGAACCAACTTTGCAATAAAACTTACTGATGAAAATATACACGCAGTCAGAGGGTATACCTCGGATCTAGTGGCCCCACCGATAATAAAAACAAAAATGCGTTGTCCCATTTTCTTGGAATCACTGGATGCACTTCTCAAAGCTGAATCACTGGAAGAAATATGTGGTGACGAGTTGTGCATTTGGACGTTATTTGACACAATTACCCAGATTTTGACTATGAGAATAATCTTATAATATTGGACTACCAACACCTTCATGGAAAACTAAAAATATCTGATTGAAATAAAGAGTTGCTACCTTGAGCATCCATCATCAGAGGAGCGAGTTTTGGCCCATGTTGATGTTCGTCTTGATCTTATAGAATGTGGAACGGTAGATTGACCTGCTCTAACTGATGCGGCCTGTGTGGCTCCATTGATCCTTTGGGTCCCATTAGTTGGAGGGCTAGGATTGTTCATGCAATGGTATTCATCTTTTGGCAATTCTCCTTTGCTCAAATTCTCTATTAACTCCTGACAAAGAAACCAAGTTAGTGTACTCATTCGAAGTGAACCACGAACATGCAAAGAAGGGTTTCAAGAGTTTTTCCATTCAAACTCTAGAGTCAAGAAAGATATGGATATGGTATCGAACCAAACCTCTATCATGGGATAAAACCGGAATAGTGCCCATGTCTCTTCTTCTCCTGTACGATCCTTTCTTATAGTAGGCTTCCTCTAATTAGAACACAAGATTATCAACTATTACAGCTCAGTTTTAGCCAACACCTTAATTCTCATAAATATAAGCACATTTACCTTATCTGAATCAAACTTAAGCGAAAAAGTCCCTTTAATTTGTGCCTTATTTGAATCAGACCCCTCAATCAACTTCATATTTTTCACAGCTCTCATGTCCGCATCTGATAATTTTGCCAACTGAAGAAGCATAAATAACCATATCAAAATTTAGCTGAAGCCAGCATATCAGTTGTACCACAATTGAACCAGATTTAAAAGTGTATTTTCCATAAATAGAAAATCATTTACTATTTTTCTATATTTATTTTGAATATGTAATATCATACTATATTATAGCCTTAGTCATCTACCTACGTCCAGGTCCAAGTTCCAGATGTGCTATTTTTTAACGGTTATTTAAGTTAGAGCTCTTTGAACTCTATAATAAGGTTTGAGCTGAGTTAGATCTCGAGCACTTGATTTTCATGCAGAAGTATTAGAAATGCGAAGGGGTAAAGATTTAAATGACAACTCCCTATCTGCTTCACACGCACACTAAATCTACACAAGCAACTTTGTGAACAAGCATTTGAACTTGGAGGGGCGTAGGAAAAAAATGGAAACCTGCATGAGTTTTAATGCTTCACCCTCGAACTTTTCTGGATAGACTGCAGCATAAACCATCATAAGCCGCAATTTATTTTCATTCAATCCTTCCTGTATGGTAAGGAATTAGTTACCATGATATTGTAGAACCAAGAAAGTTAGTGCCAGTGACACATCTAAATATTATAAAATACAACCTGCTTCAGAAACTTTGTAACTTCCTTCATTCCTGCATCACCAAAAACAAGGTCCTGCTCAAGTTGGCCAAGCTCTCGGAGACCCACATCTCTAATAATTTTGTTAATTTTCCCAGCAATCTGGTTTGCACAGAAGAGAGATACAGAGGAGGGGGAATTAGCATTCTGCATGTTTTTAGGAAGCATACATCTAATGTTAATCATTAATACTTTATTTTGATTGGTCCTCCTGAATCACATACTTGACCAATCAGATGGAAAATTAAAACTTCATCCAACATTATAGTAACAAGACGGATATCCAAATTCATTATGTAATATCGTCAAGCTAGTTTGAAAGTTTCAAGAATTGGGAGCTTGAATCAGGTTGCATGGTAACAGTTGAGTGCACAAGACTGCATTGACTAATGATTAGTAGTACTGTGAAGGAAGAAACAACCTCAACATGAAGGGAAAGTTTCTCCATCTTCTCATGATATTGTGGTAAAGCTTGAACCATTTTCTGAAGGTCTCTTGTGGAAAGTTCACTATCACCTCTACATGGAAGTAGACATAAATATTGATTAGAGATGATTGGAAGAGAATTATTTTATGATAAAACTTCTTTTGTTCACTTGAAAATTGTGAAGCCTTTATCAAGTCATATTTTCTCCTATCTTAACACAATGAAATTAGGTTATAGAGTGACATTAATCCCTCCTGCATTCACCACGGTTCTATGTCTAGAAGAGTGTTAGATATTGCAAATTCTAATAATTTGCTGAACAGCCAAATCATAATCATCTTCTGATATTTCATGAGTTTTGTTTAAGAAAATATAAATAATGATGCCATATACAAGCTTTTTCACTCTCTGTAAAATGAATCACCACAAAAACTCAAATGTGAATGCAAAAAGAAAAGAATCCAGCAACGCCAATGAAAGATGCACCTCAGATTTTGATCATGTCTAGCAAACTAAAGTACCATATTCCTGAGAGAAAAATGTAGCACATTCTGGTCTAATGTTCAGACTTTATGGCAAAAAAATTGTTGCATTTCATAATAGAACAATAATGCGTAATATTTAATAGAACAAACCTCTGCTGCAGTTGTGCTGCTTTGTTTTTTGAAACAAAATTTGTCATCTTATCATGCAACCGTTCGCTGGCCTGAAAATTTTACAGTGAGAACATGTAAGAATCTTGAAAATAAATTCATATAAGACATAATCAGTGATTGAAAGGGTTCAAAAAGTGCCTGCATGAGTAAACACCTCTGCTATGTGAGTATGCCGGAGATCAAGCCAGATAGGATCATTATCTTCCAAAAGGACTTCCTTTTTTTCAGACTGACCTCCTGATTTGTTAGGAACCTAACATCCATTATATGGCATCAGATGAGACGGCTGGTGCACAGATCTAATAATTGAATGTGTGGACACAGACATTTACCTCATGTACATATTTATTTCCATCCAGATCAAGCAGATCATGACACATAGCATCATACGTCCATTCATGAATGATAGGAGCAACCTAAAACAGAAAATTCAGCAGAAGTTTTTGCAATACAAATGATAAAATGACGAACAGCCAAAATAATATTAGATAAAATATGTCACACCTGATCAACTGATCTGTCCACTATTAGTAATTCACATGTTTCTGTTTGCGGGAAGTCAGGAATGGAAGATTTATACGTTGTAATGATGTTCCAAACTGCTGCGGCAAGCTTCGTAGGAACTAAGTCACTATATTTAGTCATTGTGGTGCCATCAAGTCCCTTGGCTGCTCTATATCGCACAAAAGGAAATTCCTGTTGTAGGAAACTGTATGAATAATCAGCTAAAAGTTTTGATAGAAGATGAAGTGGACCCAGTTGTGTCATATTTTTATTTATGGATCCAAAAGTCAACAATGAAGATAGTCTCACAAGTTCAAGAAAAAAAAATCCAGTACTTCACCATGCAGTATAATGTTAGATAAATATGAAGGTAAGTTTAAGTTTCTTCTACCAATCAAATCTTAACTCTATATGTCGGCGTGCATCTTATCGAAATACACATAAATACAATTAGTAATGCCAATACATTAAAAATGAGTTTCAGCCAAAAAAAGAATTTTTTCAAACGACACTCGTTACTCTTCATGTTTATTGGTATTAAAAACAACCGCACTTAGATCCATGAGACGGAAAAAAAAAAAAAAGAAGAAGATGGCCATTTTGAATGAATAATTGTATCTTTTCTTGAGGAGGTAGAGAAATATGGTGAGGGATCTGGGAAAGCCATAAGATGACGTTTGGTACCTTTAACGAAGCAAAAACTGTAGCAACTCTTTTGGCCATTATATTCAAGCAGGCATCAAATCTGCGAGAGTTTTCATCATTATCACCAAAGAGTTCTTCAAGTGCTCTTTCTTGATCAGTGACGAATCCCTGGAAATAAAATTACTATGCTGGTACAGTGTCTGGCACAGTAACCATAATGCTAGAAATCACATAAGCATGGCCCTGTATAAACTCACTGGGCTATGCACATTTGTGATTTACATATATGGTCGAAATTTAAGAGCCAGAATCAATGATCGATTACCTGTTTGTCTATACTGAAGTACTCCAAATTCAACTGCAATTTGCAAAGGTTTCAGAACAAATAAATATATAGGTACATACAGTTAAAAAAAAAAAAAAGAGCAGTTGCAAACCTCTTTTAATGCAGCAATACGTGGTACAACGCTAGAATCGTTCTTGATGCGAACAACAAGGTCTTTTGGTACTCGTGAACTGAAGTATACATATGCTCTGCAAGCCACAAGAAAAGCAAGAGAAGACATCATGCAGTCAGAATCTATAGAGAAGATAGATTGGCAATCGATCCTTAGGATAAGAAGTATCTAAAACATACTTCCTGTAAAGGGGTTCTCTTCCTGACATGTCAGATAAGAACATGATGACACTGAAAAGGAAAAGAATCCTAGTAGTTAGAACCCATGTTATAGCAAGTCATTCTGAATAAAAGATTAAGAAAAAGATAGAAGGATAACCTACTTTTCCTTGGAAGGTTGAATGAAATATATGGCATCCAATAAAGGCATAGGTTGCCTTCTTCTATACAGGTCTTCCACCACTGATAAAATGAATAGGAAAATATAAACATCAACTTGAAGCTAAAAGATAAATGAATGTCTGTACAAAAGTTTCTTAACAAGTAATATGCAAAAACGACTTCACGTCAAATAGAATCGAACCACATTACATCAGGAATGTTTGTGTAGTAACTGAGATTAGGGTAAAAATGAAGAATCAGAAGCCCTCAGGATTGAAGTTAAGATCTTGCAACTTCATTAAATACCAAAAAGAGCAGAAAATGCTGTTGTGATAAATCTCTGTATATGTGAAACTCTTTGCTAATAGAAGGAAAATCCATTGCTAAGGCCACAAAAGATCACTTGCTTTAGTAGTGGACATTTTCTGATGAACACAATATAACAATGCTTACATGATACTCCTTGGTCTGTGATATCTGACATTTTGCATGAGTGTGACATAACTTTTACAGTAACTTTATCCATGATGAGTACCTAGACATAAGAGTATATTGCAATAACTACAAGGCCAGAATTTAAAAAAAAAAGAGAAAAAAAAGGAGGGAAAATGATTAGATGAACAGCAAATTAACAAAGCAACTCCATGTCTTGCAAACACATATTCGGGAGCTTTAGGATTGACCAAGTCAGTAACAACAATGATCTAATCTTATAATCCAGTTATAATCATATTATCGTATCGAACATTATATACCCTGTTGGCAAATAATTTTTGATGTTCCTCTTTCTGAAAATGCTCACCAAGTTTATCTTTTAGCTCGATAGAAATTATAAAAGCTAAACAAGTCAATGTAACTGTTGGCATACGAGAATCATTCAACTTAATTCATATAACTACTTCTGTAGCCAGAGTGATATTTAAAAAAATCTATTATTAGCTCAATCAGGTTAACCAACATGTCAACTTAACATATTAATACAACAGTATCAGTAAAGGGATCATCAATTAATCTACAGCATGACTAATTCAGGACTAGTACTTTTTCTTCTCATAATTCCAATTCTATGCTTCAACGCACCCCTCCTAAAAGAAACTGAGGATCTATTTTATTTCCATTAAGTGAAGAGTGCATTGTCAGATAAATTTAATTGAAGAAAAACATCGTATTCCAGTTTGATACTTACGAGGATAAACAAGCCATTATGATTCTTGCTTCATGCTGAACCACAATATGCTAAACATAGTTTATTTATTCACTTAGTACAAATTATAATGAATAAGATTCTTGATATACAATTATCTTACAAAATTGAAGGCTGAGCATTATAAAGACTCGATACCTTCCTTGATAATAGCAGTATCATGCAGATAGATATAATACCTTCCAAGATGATCTTGAATCTCCAGATTTGGATGTTCGAACCATTTCATTTAACAATCCTAAAAAGTTTTAACAAAGATCAGTCCAATTGAAACCTTGATCAGAATATGAATGAGCTCCAAAAATAATCAATTCAAATGCTAGAACGAAGTTTATTGAAGTAAATCCTCTGCATCAACATTCTCACGTAAATTTAGAGAGGTAATGAAATTTAAATAAAACAATGCAAAAGCAGAAATATCTACATAATCCACTTTACTTTACTCGCATTTCAACTTTTCCCTTATCCAATTCATTTTTACAAACATGAATAAGTTTTCTACTCTTAGTAACCATAGCAGTCTTTTCAAGTCAAATCACGAATTTCATGAGCTGAAAGCTACATAGTCAATCAAACCATGATATTCAGCACAACTCAATTACTAAGTAAATCCCCAGAAAATCATCTGTATTCAAACAGTTCTTCACAGAAAATGCATGCAAATTATTACTAATATATGAGAAGTAACACAGTGATCGTCAATCATAATCGTTTCTGAAAAAACCAAAAAAAAACAAAAAGAGAGAGAAAAATTCAGGTCACTGAGAATTTGAAGCTCCAGAAACTTACGATCGCGGCTGATTTGACGTAAATACTTGTAGTCTCCGCCGTTGGAGGAGGCGTCGGAATCCGAAAACGACATGCTTAGAAACTATTTGAAAAAAAATCCAAATGAGGAGAGAGAGGGAGAGAGCCGTTTTGAAGGGAAAAGATCGTTGTGTTGTGGGTGCGCATAATTTGGTCCAGCTGTGCAAAGTTTTTTATATTTCTGATTTCAATTCCCGCCCTTACATTTTTCCTTATTTGCTTTCACTCCCTATTATTTTCCATAACCATAATCTATTGGGCGTAATTGAAAAAAAAAAAAAAATTACCACATTTTCAAAATTTTAATTTAATTCCACTTTTTAAATTCAGCAAAAAAAATTATGATTTTTATTCACTGTTGTAATTTATACTACATTTATATTTTTCGGTGACGAAATCCATATATCCGGCAAACATGTCACGTCACATATCACATAATTAAATTTAATTTGAAGGTCAAATTGCAAAACTAATCATCATATTTTCAAAAGTTGCAATATGATTATAAGTAATATCGATGCCACAAATCACCCTTAAAAATATGTCATGTGCAAGTCACGTGCCAAAATCTGTTGAAAATTAAATTTAATTTGAGGTCAAATTGCAAAACTAATCATCACATTTTCAAAAGTTGCAATATGATTATAAATAATATCGATGCCACAAATCACCCTTATAAATATGACATGTGCAAGTCACAAGCCAAAATCTGTTGAAAAATGCCTGAAAAGAAATTTGCTGATAATGTTGAATCTGTATATTAATGCCACAAAAATATCATCGATGATTCATATGCAAAATCATTAATAGTTTGATGAGTTGCTGCAAATAACGTTTAAAAAAATTTATTCTAACTAATATAGAACAAAATTAAGGAATAAAACTGTTTTACTGATGTAATATGTGCTGGAAATACAAACAATGTTTTTTTTGGTTCCCTTGATATCTACATCACCTTTCGTCCCTTATGTTTGTTCTAAGTTCTAACAAATCATTGACCCTTTCAAAAAAAAATAAAAAAAATAGTTATTTGATCATTAGGGTGACTAAGACAAATAGACTCACTGATTTTATATATACTATACATGATAAATTTAAATTTATCTGTATTTATAAATACATATTAATATATGTGTAATTGTATATAAATGGATCATGCATTATACGCCTTAACCCTTACAACACAAATAAAACTAAACCATTCTTTTATTTCTTAATTTTTTTTCCCTCTCTTTTAAATACGCAAGGGAAAACTAATTAATATGAATTGATTAATTATTATGAGAATTATTAGTAAGTTGCATGGTCATGCTTCCCCACTAATTAGGCATGCTACCTTTCTAGTACATAATTGCTCAGAAGTATCTACCAATGTCTAATAAATAAACCGATTTATATTAAAATTAGATATGTCAAACTCTGATATCTCCAATAACATCGAATTGTGTGATATATTTTATTATAATTTGAGATCGAAATCTTAAGAGATCCAATAGAATTAATTAACCTTTTCTTTTGGAACATAGAGTTAATTAATCAACTTAAAGATCGCCATATATCAATCATGTACATAGTATATAATACATATAGGTGGATATATTCACCTTAAATCCAAAAAACACTTTATAAAAACCATAAAATTAATTGTTATAATAAGGAATAAATTTAGAATTGCGCATGTTCTATAGCCACAAACAATTTAACTAGAGTAATAAATAATAATAGTAGTAATAATAATAATTTTATAATGAAAGTCTAGGTAACTCCTGAATGATAATACATAAATACTCCCTCCGTCCCGCTCAGATTTGCACGTAGGGACGGGCACGGAGGTTAAGAAAAAACTGTTTTTGGGGCACGGAGGTTAAGAAAAAACTGTTTTTGTAGTGTTAATGTTGAATAGTAAAGGGCAATTTTGTAAATTTTATTTGCCATTTTTGGAAGTGTGCAAATCTGATTGGGACGGACGAAAACGGAAAGTGTGCAAATTTGAGCGGGACGGAGGGAGTAATACATAAATAAGGAAAAGTTGACCGTGATTTATTTGTATTTGTATTGATGTTAATAATCAAGCAACTAAAATTAGAGAGAATATTAGTGTGGGAGACTTGCCTCGTAAGAAATGTAGACTTAAAGAGAGAATATATAAGAAAATGGAATAACACCAAAGGTAGTTTATTTTACAAAATATAAGGAAGGGTAAAAGCTTGGAAAAAAAAAAAAAAACCAACCAAATCAAAAAAGAAAAAAGAATAAAGAGAAGCATTTATATTGGAATAACCATTTTAGAAGAAAAGGTATGTAGAAATCTATTTATAATAACTATCCATAAACATAGTATTTTCTGCGGAGTAATTGTGTTAATTGATTTTAGAGTAAGTTTCTTGTGAGACCGTCTCACGGAATTTTAATGCATTGCGTGAGACGGATCAACCCACAACCCAATTACCCACCACCCAAACCCAACAATTAATATGTTATTTGTGGTGATGGAGCTCCGTTTCACATAAGTTTTTGTGTTGATTTTAAGCGAATATTACGTGAATTAGGAGATTTGATTCTTGTTTAGTAATTATAGTGAAATGAACTTGTGAGTTCAACGATATGCAAATTTTGTGAGATATTATTTGCTACATTGCATCAAACATACTCTGTATTTACATAAAATTATATTTTATCACATGACGTATTTCGACCACAAGGGATGGAGTCGTACTCCCAGGTCATACTCATGAGAGGTTGTAAATTGAGCTCATGATGAGTGTTAGGTGAGTGACTAAAAATGAATTAGGTAAGTGATCAGAAATTAATTAGACGAGTGCTTAGAAATGAATTAGGTGGGTGACAATAAATGAATTAGGTGAGTGATTAGAAATAAATTAGGTGATTACAAAAGAGAATACATGGGAAAAATTTCTAAAGAATCATATTATCATGCATAATTTCTGCTTATTTAGATTTATCTCACGTAGTTTATGTTTTGTAGGTAATATTGATATGATGTGTGTTGTAGATCTACTGGAAAAGCTGGGGAACTCTCGCAGAGTTCTGACATTTGTGTACATAGTTGACGATCTGTTGGACAAAACTGTAGCTTATTTTACTTTCGTATTTATTTATCATGTCTCTTTTGAATATGTATTGTATTGTATAACCTAACATGTATTAGTGAGCTGACTTGTAGGTTCTATATGACACGATCACACTTACCCAACCAAACATAAAATGAAATTAAACATAACACAACATGATCATATCTTATAATCTTATAAAAAAACACATTGTGTAACATCCGACACAAAATCGATTTTTTTATTTTTTTTTACTTTCATCTAGAAAGGTATTTTGTCAATTTTCTGAATTGTGGTAAAAAAAAAAAAAAACTATCAATTATGATAGAAAAATAATCTAATATATTAAATATGGTATTTCATCGGACTCTTTATTTTAATATGATTTCAATATTAAACCGACCGATTCAGCTACCTACCCGACCATATAGAATGACACACACGACAAGCTTTTTAATATATTTTACAAATATATTTTGATAATTATCATTATTATATATCAAGTGGGGCTAAAAATAATCTTTGGACCGAATCTTTTACAAATAAATAAGCAATGTAGCTGATTAGGCGCGTTATATTAAAGATCCCAATCACAAAATGATAACGAAATATTATAGAATATTTTGTTCCAATTTATGATAGTTGATACATAAGACTATATTTATTTATACCCAACCATACTCATAACCAATTAATAAACAATTCATTTCTTTCTCCTCCACATTCACATTCTACACTACAACCCAATCTTATCTTTTTTATACTTTATTAATAACCACCCACAACCACAACCAATCTTTAATAAATTATTTCTTTTATAATTTAACAATTATATCTATAATTAATTTTTATTATATTTTAAACATTTAAGAAATATATACAATTATTTGATATTAAAAAAATCGTAATTATAATAAAAAAAATTACCATACAGTTATAATAATTATAATATTCAATATTTTGATGATTTTGAGAATTTGGATGGTTTGGGGAGTAGTGAGAATAATTGGGATGATTTGGATCCATGTAGAAAATAATAAAAATTAGGAGATTTGGCACAAGTTAGAAGAGAAAAGAGATTTGGCACAAGTTAGAAGAGAAAAAAGAGTGTATGAGATTATGATCCAAAATATATCAATATTGATATCTATTTATAGAGAATTTTATTTTATGAATTTTGGTATATAATTTTTTTTTAAATAGATAAATCAAAATCTACAATTATCTTAATAAAATACACTCGACGAATCATAAAATGACATGTGTCATCGTAATTGATTAAAGAAAATGTCATGACCATGAAAGCTATATATGAGCCCCATTATGCCAATTATTGGCAAGCATATCTCCAGCTTTCTCCAAAGAGAGAGATATAGATACATATAGAGAGAGAAAGATAGTAAGGGAAGAGTATGTGTCTCTGGTGGAACAGGTTTTCTTGGATCATCGTTGGTGAGAAGGCTTCTTGAATATGGTTATTCTGTTAACACTACAACCAGGATTGATCCAGGTTTTTTCCATTTATCCTATATGTATATTTAGTGAAAATAATGAAAATCGTAAAATTGGTCTTATAACTATTTGATGATTCAAATTTTAGTCATGTACGTATTAAATTTTGCAACTGAAGTTCTTCACATGTCAATAACGTGTGAATTTGGTTCTAGTTTGACGTGAAATTGAATTATAGCTTGTGAAAAAACACGACTCCTAAAGGTTTAGGAATTTTCTAATGAACTAGTTTGATGTGGTTGGGGCGATTTGATTCTGATTTGGTCTGAAATTGAATTCTTGCTCGGAAAAGAGCACATTGTTCTATAAAAAATTAGGAATTTTGACTTTTTCAATGAAGTTGTTTGACGTGATTGTGTGAATATTATTTTAATTTGACCTGAAATTGAATTTCTTTTCGGAAAAGAGCACCAGACACCTAGAAGTCTAGAAATTTCGATTTGTTCAATGAATTTGCTTCATTTGGCCCTTTTTATAGCAGTCACATGTTTTTTTTGGCAAATTTTGTTTTAAGGTTATGTTTGGATTGAGAAATTTAAAATAAAATAATTTCAAATCCATTCAAATTAGGGTGGATACGAAATCACACTATATTACTCATAAAATCAGTTCAAAATAAAAATGTTGAATTAATTACAAACACATGAATTTAATATTATGAATTTCAAATCCTTATATCGAAACACAACCCTAAAAGGACTAATTGTATTTTTTTTTTCCGATTCTCAACAATTTCATCCTCTTATTAACAGAGAGGAAAAGGGATACGAGCTACCTCACGAGCCTGCCAGGCGCGTCGGAAAGGCTACAAATTTTCAATGCTGACCTGGACAGGCCTGAGAGCTTCTCCAAAGCAATTGACCAATGCATCGGAGTTTTCCACGTGGCTCATCCTCTAGATTTCGATGATAAAGAAACAGAAGAAGTGAAGATCCAAAGGGTTACCAAAGGAACCGTAGGCATATTGCAAGCCTGTGTGGACTCGAAAACTGTCCGACGTGTCGTTTTCACGTCCAGCGTGGCGGCGGTGGCGTTCAACGAGAAGGCCGGGGGTTCTGAGCCGATCGACGAGAGTTGTTGGACCAATGTGGAAATTCTTAGAAGTTTGGGGGTATATGGAGAAAGTTATATGGTGAGTAAAACAGTGACAGAAAGAATAGCACAGGATTTTGGTGAGAAACATGGATTGGATATTGTCACAATTCTTCCTTCATGGATTCATGGCCCTTTCATTTGTTCTTATTGTCCTGATTCTGTTCTCATATCTATGTCCTTGATTCTAGGTACGTTCATTGTCTTTACACGTTTCAATATATCTATATTCTATCTCGTATTTCATCGTGGTAAATAAAAGACGATATTATAAAAAAGTCCAAAACTATACGATTTTTTTTCTTTTTTAATCAATTGTTTTAAAATTGTCAATTTTAACAATGATTTGACCGATTGATTTCAATTTTAACCCATTTGTGATTTTGTTTTAAAATTTTGGATTTTTCTTGCAGTTAAGCGTATATTGAATTATTTATAAATGTTCTAAAATTCATGACTAGGCGCCAGTCAAGCGTCTGAATAACACCTACGATGCCTAATCGAAGTGTAGGCAACGTCGTACCTAAATTAAATAGATTTTTTGTTATTTTAGTTGTTTTTCTTAATTTATTATCTCTAAAAATTTATTTTGGAACTTTTATATTATTTTGTTTTTGATTTATGTTGGGGGATAAGTAACAACTTAATCTCTCTTTTGAATTATATTTATTTATGACTTATTTAATGATTATAAAAACACTTTTTATTTGTATTTCTCAATATTTAATAAAATAAAACACTAATAATTTGAAAGAAGTATGTAATATATTAATAAGAACACCATTTTTTTGCTAAAAAGTAAAAAAAAAAAAAATTGGTGCCTAGGACCACCTAGCTAGAGCCGATCTCTTACACCTAGCCTCACCTACGGCCAGCCAACATCTAAGGTAATCGAACATGCAAAAATCAATGTGGTTAGAAGACCGTTTATACCGATTTTTTAGAACACTGTTATTTATAAAACGAACCTATACAAGCGATAATGCATGTACATTTCTCATTTATTCTTACATAAATCTCTACAATTTTTGCAGGCAACAAGAAATATTACCAAAGTCTTGTGAGGACAAGTTTAGTTCATATAGACGATGTTGTAAGAGCCCATATTCATCTTTTTGAGTATCCAAATGCAAAAGGGAGATACATTTGCTCTGCTGTTGAATCAACAATTCATAAATTGCATCAATTTCTCTCTGCTAAATACCCACAATTTGAACTACAAAACCCTGAGTAAGTTCCCATTTTAATTTCTTGGTTTTTTTTTTTTTACAAGAAAATCTAATATATTCGGACAATATTTTTTACTACATGCAGTTCGTTGATTCCTGTTGCATTCCCTGGTTTTTCAACAACGAAACTACTTGAAACTGGATTCGAGTACGAAAACGGGCTCGAAGAAATGTTTGATGGAGCTATACAATCTTGCAAAAGAATAGATCTTCTTTAGTTTTAATTTTTTGGAATCTCTATTAACATCATATTATTACATTGAGAGATCAGGTTAAAAGTTTATAATGATCATTAGTTTCCTTATTATATTTACTAACGTCTTGATGTTTTGATTGAATTTTTTTATTTTTTTTTCACATAATTTACGAGTGAATCAAAATTGTTTTCATTTTGAAATAATTCACATTACAAAATAACCGATTAAATTAATAATTTGCAAAGAGATCTTTATGAATAGTATAAGTGTAGAGTACTTTTGTCATATCGTATGAATACAATCGAGATGACTTATTAGCATGATTTTACTTGTGGGAACTCTGATAAACCTTTCAACGTCTCTTTAAATTGTCGAGAAATTCATAAAAATGTCACATCATCATAAAACACCTCAACCAAAAAATTCCCTGACTTATTTAATATATATGAAAAACCAACGTCTCTTTAAATTTTCGAGAAATTCACAAAAATGTCACATCATCAAACACCTCAACCAAAAAATTCCCGACTTATTTAATATATATGAAAAATCAAAGATTAAGAGAGTGGTCCCGATGTCAAAAATTGAATTCTAGTGAGTGTGAAAAAGTAATACAATAGAAATTGAATTTCCAAATTTTATTTCAAATTTCGATTTTAAAATATTTTTGCCAAAATCTACGGCTATATTTTTTTGGCATTTCTTAAAATGAGTGCGTGTCTTTTTATTTTATTTTATTTCCAAATTATTAAACATTTGGTTGGCTGCACCCTTTAAATGTTATGAATTAACACATAGGTTCTCTCAAAATTTCTCCATTTTCAGTCATTGCAAAAACACATAGATCTTGATTTGGGAAAAGATGGTAAATTAAATCTACTTACAAAATTCTAGCTCACTCTACCTGTCTTTAGTACAGCACTCTACCATCAACACTTTCATTTTTTCATTAAAACCATGTAATTTCAACTCTAATATTAATTAAGAGTTGAAATATATGATTAATATGAATGGTCTGACACTGACTTTGAGTCTCCAAGTTGTAGTTCCATGCTAGCTACATTTATTGGTTACATTCATTACAACATCTATTATCCATTTACATGCATAAAAATGAGGTTTGGATTCTTTACTACATTTGGAATACATATAGTCATGTTTTTTTCTTATAAAGTAGGTAGAAAACATTTATTAATACTGGTTATAAATCTCACTACCATTTCTCTCTTATCCATTCATCATTCAAACATATATGAAATAGAAAGTGAAATGGATGAGACTAAAAAAGGAAGAGTATGTGTAACTGGTGGAACAGGTTTTCTTGGATCATGGATGGTAAAGAAGCTTCTAGAACATGGTTATTCTGTCAATACTACAATCAGAATTAATCCAGGTTTTTCCAATTCTATACAAACATAAACAAGGTTGAGTTATATACATAAATATATTCATAACAATCTTGTCACATTTCAGACAACAAAAGGGACATCAGCTACCTCACAAATCTTCCAGGTGCATCAGACAGGCTACAGATTTTCCAGGCAGATCTCGACAGGCCCAACAGCTTCGTCGCAGCCATCGAGGGGTGTGTCGGGGTCTTCCACGTGGCCCATCCACCGGACATTGACGAGAAAGAAGAAGAAGAAGTGAAGATCCAACGGGCCATCAATGGAATCATTACCATTTTACAGGCCTGTCTCGACTCAAAAACAGTTGCACGTGTCGTTTATACATCCACTGCAGGCACATTGTGTTTCAAGGACAAGGTTTCCACTGTAACAAAAAAGCTCATTAGCGACAACATTTTGTCGTTAAATTATTATCTCAAAAGCCTTCTAACAAATAATTTTTTTTAGTTATTTTTTAATTATTTTTTGCGACAATTTGTTTTCAATTAAAAATAGAGTTTTTGCAACAATTTTTGTTGTTGTAAAGAACTCATCGTAAATATTCATTATTATTGTAGTGTCCTGAAATAATAGATGAGAGTTCTTGGAGTGACGTGGATTTTATTCGAGGCTTGAAGATGGTTTCAGTCACGTATCTCTTGACGAAAACGTTGATAGAAAAACAGGCACTGGATTTTTCAGACAAGCATGGATTGGATCTTATTACAGTGGATCCATGCCTGATACATGGTCCCTTTTTATCTCCAGGCTGCCCTCGTTCGGTTCACATTGTCATGTCCCTGTTTTTCTGTATGTTATCTTTCACTTCAAACTCCATTAGAAATATGAGATGAAATACTATTTGAAACTGATGATCGTCTGATGATCTTACATGGTGAAAATAGCTTCAAATAGTTCATAAGAATAACAAAAAAATTATTATAGTCATTTCATAATAATAAAAGTGGTGAAAATGGGTTCAAGAAGTATTTTTAAAATTTTCTTATCTTAGTAGGCTACTTTGATGATAATACATCATCTAACATATCTCGTAAATGTCGCAGCTGATGAGAAATGCTATTCTGCCCTTAAGAAGAGTAGTTTGGTGCACGTCGAGGACGTGGCTAGAGCTCATATACATCTTTTTGAGCATCCAAACGCGAAAGGGAGATATATTTGTAATGCTGTTGAAACTACCTTCAATAAATTGTATGAATTTCTATCTGTTACATATCCTGAATACAAGCTGTCAATTGACTCAATTCCAGAGTAAGTTCTAAGTACTAACTAGATTATTTTTTTCAATTTTTTGACAAAAGATGTTGCTTTGAAAACTGTTTCTACTATATGCAGTTCATTGAAGGATTTGGGGCATTTTGAACTGCCAAACTTTTCAAGCAAAAAGCTTCTGGAAACTGGATTCAAGTATAAAAATGGGCTCCAAGAAATGTTTGATGGAGCTATTAAATGTTGCAAAGAAAGGGGCCTTCTCTAGTTACATGGATGAATGAGATCATGAGTTTAGATTCTCTCTGTTTTACTATATTCTTATATAATGTTTCCTTTCTACAAATATGCTATATGTATAATATGACATCATCACTATGTGGCTTTCGTTGAGAATAATGTCACTATATATGTCTTTCGTTGAGAAAAATGACATTAGAGACTGAAATGTGGCTGAAAGTATAGGATTTTATGCAAAATATGAAATAAATAGTTCGGATATAATTTTAAAATAATAATAAATGCTTATGGAATATATTTCTTTTGTAATTTTTGGTGGAAATATATTATTCTCTTTTGATCCTGCATTATTTTTGTTACACAAAAACTTCTGTGCACCAGTTGCACAGAAGTGAAATTCGTGCAATTCATACATTTATGTTATAAATGTAGTACCTTTATATACAAATATCCGTATCTTTTAAAACGAACATGCATAAAGGTACAAATATCCGTACCTTTTAAAATGAACATGCATAAATGTATTATATTTATAACATAAAAGTATTACATTTATAACATAAATGTATGGATTGCACGGATTTTACTTCTGTGCAACTGGTGCACAGAAATGTTACTCTTTTTTTTGTTACGATTATATTTTCAAATTCCTGACTTTATATGGATGGAAGGAAAAAATTGATACTGAAGTGTTTAATTATAATTTGATAAAAGTCAAATTTTAGGCACCTCAACTAAGAATAGTGGATAGTATTTAATATATAAATATCATAAAAAAATTATTTTTCAGCTAATTGTATTTACCTATTTATATTTTATGCTAGAATAATATGCAAAACAAAACCAAAAAAATTAATTTAAAAACTTATTTTTATGGATGGGTGGGTGGGTGGGTGGTGTGGGGATATATATGTTAAGGGTGGAATTAAATGCACCCGTCAATTTCTAAGGACACCGCAATTTTAATTAAAAAATATCAATTTTACCCTTAAATTTTGTTAAACTAGTTACATTCGGTCATTATGACCGAATGTACTTCTCCGTGTTCGGCCAAGGTGGCTGAACGTTCTTCTATATGTTCGGCCAACCAGGGTCGAACGAAACTGCTCGGGTTCAATTGTTTTTTTACGTTTTTTCACACGATTTTCACACATTTAACAAATCTGTAAAATGTTTGTCATTATATTGGCATTACATTCTTAAAAAAATTAAAAGATTTAACATAAAAAAAAAACACAAAAAAATCGATCAAACCTGACATAATTATTTGCATTTTTTTTTTATGTGAAATCTTTTAATTTTTTTTAAGAATGTAATGTCAACATAACGAACATTCTACGAATTTGTTAAATATGTGAAAATCGTAGGAAAAAACTTTAAAAAACGATTGAATCCGAGCAGTTTCGTTCGGCCCCGGTTGGCCGAACGCATAGAAGAGTGTTCGGCCACCATGACCGAATATATAGAAGCATGTTCAGCCATCTTAGCCGAACACGGAAAAGTACGTTCGGTCATAATGACCGAACGAAACTGGTTAAACAAAACCTAAGAATAAAATTAATATATTCTTTTTTAATTAAAATTGAGATGCCTTAGAAGTTGAAGGGTGATCCTGCCCTATGTTAATCCTATTTCCAGAAGTTTCTTGATTTCTTCATTATCTTTCTCGTCAGTCTACTACTCTCCATCACTCTTCTACTGGAAGAATCTCCTTTTGCTCTCTCTCTCTCTCTCTCAAGGTAAGTGATTCGTTCTTCTGTTCTGGTGAATTTGATGCTCAATTCATCATCCATGGAAACACACACACAAACAGGGAAATGCAGATACATCATATTGCTTAAACCCCAAATGCTGATTTCTTGAGTTGGAATTACTGCATTAATTCTGTTCGTTGATGAATTGATACGAATTTGTGCTGTTGTTGATGCAAATCACAGAACCTTTTTGACAATTGCTTACAGTTATGGCCAATTTCTTCGGAGGAAAAGATCCGTTTGATCACCCTTTCTTTACTCAGCCTTTTGGTGGATTTTTTGGTGGAAAGAGCCTATTCGATGATCCTTTTTTCACTAGCCCCTTTGATGATCATTCTGGTTCGCGAAAGCAAATTAAGATTGAGGAGATGAACCCTAATGGTGATGATGCTTGGCAGAACAGTGTGCCAAGCAAAGAACTCTCTGTTATGAATTCAAACGAATATCCAACAGGTATATGTTATTGTTGCCTCTATTGTTCATACATTTTCACGATGAATTGGGGGGTTTTCTGAGTGATATTTGTTGTTGACATTTGTAGTATGATTAGATTCTGGTGACATTTAAGATCATAGATGAAAATATCACAAAATGTCATTGATATTTTTCCATTTTTTCACATGACCTATACAAGTTACATATTTCTCTCATATTTTCGTTTCTTTCACATAGAAAAGAGAAATTTCAAAACTTCAATAAATATCGGTATCGATTTCGATATTGGTGACTTTATGGTATAAATTGTCAGAAAATCGGCGAAATAGTGGGGAAATATCAGGAAATATTGATGGAATATCGGGTAAATATCGATAAGTATCAATTTCGGTAAAAAAAAAAAACATTTTTTAATTAAAGGGTTTATTTTGTAATAAGTATTATGGCCAATTTTCTTTTTTTACAAAGTTCCGTCAATTTTTAAAATATTTCTGATATTTCCACCAATATAGATATTTCTATCGACATTTCCGTAAAATTAAGATACCAAAATTTTCATCATTGTTTAAGATAGGGACATGTTTATTCGAAAACAGTAGTTGTAATTAGGTTACGAAAAACTGCAATCATCTTCGAAGGAGCAATCATGTTATTGGGCAAATGTTGGGATTTATTTCCAGGGGTTCAGAGTTTTAGCTTCCAGAGAGTGGCATATGGTGGTGCTGATGGGATTTACTACACTTCCTCTGTTGGAAAAAGAACTGGTGGAGATGGGGTGAGTGATTAATTGAGTGAGACATCGAAGCTTTATGTTGAGCATTTCGATCTCTTACTTGTTTGTTGATGGAAGGTGTTTATGATGGAGATGAAAGAAGATGACCGCACTGTTGGCGAATCGCTGCACACTATTTCTAAAGGGATTCATGAGAAGGTAATGTTCTTGATAGAACACATGTTTCTTAGTAAAGTGCGACTTTGATCTTAAGCTATTTGCTATGTTTCTCAATTTGTGATTTGTATAATGTAGGGGCATTCGATTACCACGAAGCAGAATTCAGATGGTCGAGTTGATTCCTTGCAGACTTTACACAATTTAGAAGAAGGTTGGGTTTCTTTGCACAATGCCGTTTTTTCTGTTAATCTTCACTGCACCTTACGTTTGGTTCCATGCTATTTTCTCAGACGAGCTTACTGGTTTCGAAGAAAATTGGAAAACCAATGCTGATAAAGTTTTTCCAGGATGGAGCAATGGCTTCAATTTGCTTGAGAATGCAGGTAGACTAATTGAATAAGAATATGTTAACTTATATTCCCTTATTCCCTTCATTTACATATGAACCGTAAATCATACATGATTTCTATGCAATAGGATACATGGAGAGAGCTTAGGTTGCCAAAATGATGCGTGAATAGTGATTATTTGTTTAGTTCTTATTTTCGGATCCCTGATCATTGACCTTCATATTTAACTTAATTGAACCAAAATTTGAGTTCATAACATGCGACACTCTTTAGCAGATCTTTATTGACCATAAAACTGCATGATTGTCCAAAATCATAATGAAACATCAAAATGCTTGTTGCGATTATGCAGGGGCTAACGGTAACACATGGGACGATTTTGCACGTTGGAATGGATGGGGTGGGTGGCCTTTCCCGTCTCTTGAGTATTACGGAAACGATGGAGCCCAACCAGATGCCCAACCTCAGGAGCCGCCTTCTCGTGGGACTTCCAGAAGAATCGTCCCTGTTGAGTAGACTCTTCTCTTTGGACCTTCCTGGTAACCAAACTGATGCTATATTATTGCTTATCTAGTGTGTAATGTTAAGTTGCATGGTGTCATAATCTAGTATCGTGTTTCTTTGAAGACGATCTATTTATGGTATCAGCTTATTAACCCTGGAAATGTTGAATGACTGGAAAATCACAGTGTTTATATATATACATATTTGGTTGATGTCTTTATATAGTAACATCAAAATGTGCATGATAGGAATTTGATTGGTTTTTGCATACATTATATGCATCTGACATCTTGTTAAAATTAAGGTCAGATGCATAATTCATTCTATACATTGGTTATTTACATGAAATTTTCCAAAGATACATCATTACATATACTATTTGCTAATCTTGTAAAAATGCTGTTCCCCTGTAAACTCATCAACTTCAGAAACCCACACTCTCTTCTCCTTCTTCTTCTCACAATTACCCGATATTTTACCCACAAACAAGCCTTCTCCGATCGGTAGGAACTGGGCCTGGGCCGCCACCCCGTCTCTCCACCACCACCGCCTGTGGCTGGCATTGTACCCCACCACCACGACCCCACGTCTCCCACCACCTTGATCCGCCGGAAAATCCACCCTTTCTTTAGTACCATCAAACTTGCAGTCAATAAGCACGAAATCTGCAGTCTTATAGTCACTAGACAGCAACTTCCAAACATCCCCTATAGCAAACTCGACGAAATTCGCGTAGCAGCCAAGAGCTTTTCTCAACGCAGCCAGCTCCTCCATGCTGCCGAGGATGGAGACGCCCCGACCACCGGTCTGCCACGACGCACAGACCAGAGCCAAGGCGGCGGCGGCGGAGGTGGAGCCGCCACCGGTGGAAGCCATGACCATGAGCTGAGAATTGCTGCCTGCTGCAATGGCTGCCAAGAATTCCACTTCACTGAGCTCTTTTCCTCTCTTCCCCTGTTAACACCATTAAAATCAAATTAATGTTCCAAATAAAATACACCTGTTACCTAAAAATGCACAAATCCACACATATTTGAGTGTGTATGTGTGTGTTACCATTTTTAGGGCTTGGATATAGGCTTTGGTGGCTTTCTCTGCAGACCAAGAAGCCATTGTTTTTCTAAATTCTTGATACAGAGAAAGAAGGGTTTGTGAGCTTGCTTATATATGAGAGACTGGGTTTGACTTTGTGAAGCCCAACTGATGGAGGTTTTGGTTGAAGAAAGAATCGATTCTCAAAGTGCCAACTGTCATGCATGCCATTTTGGCACAACATTCAAATAATATTGTAAGGAAATAGATTAATTTCTAGTCAACTCAGTTATTAATGTTATCAACACTCTTTTCTAGGGTTCATGCATCTCTAACTGAAAATAGAACCTTAATTTGGTGACCACCCCATAAAGCTTCTATTTTTTCATTCATCGTGTTCAGTCTCAAGTTTGTGTCTATATGTATTTGTATGTGTATTTCTATTTCAATATATATATTTCATTTAAAATTTTAAAATAGTATGAATAGTCCGTAATCAGTGACGGACCCAGAATTTCTACTCAGGGGGGTCCAAGTCAACTAATAAAAAAAACTTATACGAGACGGTCTTACGAATAGTTACAGTGAGATAAATTTTTATTACCCACAAAAAAAACTCATTTTCATAAATATAGATGTGAATTGTTTTTATTATCCACAAAAAAAAAACTCATTTTCATAAATATAGATTTGAATTGTGAGGCGTGTCTTACGTAATTAGATTCGTGAGATAGTTCTCACATAAGACACAATTTAAAAAAAAATATAACAATTCTAAATTAACAGCATAAATTTGTTACAACTTCAATAAAAGCAATATATTACAATATAAAGTAATAACATTCTAAATAGTAACTTAATTATATCTCTATTTTACAACATCAATGTAAAAAAATAAATAACTTAACACATGAATTACAACATTTGTCTTTTATTTTTCGTATTTTAAAATTGATGCATGATAATATCTTTATTGCTAACAATAAATCAACAATAATAATAAAAAAAATTAAGTAAAGAAATAATATAAACACAACATTTTACCTTAAATTTAGAAGGAGAAGGAATTGAGGGAAAAAAAGAGAGGATTTATATATGTTAGCTTAAAAAAGAAAAAAAATAAATAAATTTGCACATATAAAAGACAAGATGTTGGGTTTGTGTCATACTCAAAACAATTTTTTTTATTTTTTAAATTAAAAATGTGAAATTACATAAATACCCCTAGCACTTTTACAAAATTTCAGGGGGGCCCAATGCCCCCCTTGGCCCTAGTGTAGGTCCGCCAATGTCCGTAATACTATAAAATCAAATAAAACTAATTTTCCTATCACAATATATAGTTTTGTTACTTTTTTTATCATGATATAAAAAATAAAATAAAAACTAAAATAGTCGTTGGTAGTAATGATTGTGGGAACAGATTTGTGGAAAATTAGATTATCATGTTTTTCTTTTACGATATAAAGAGTTCCACCATATGATTGATATAAGGATTACATGATAACCACTGTGTTTTTTCCTAGGGTTGTTTCAGTCTTTTTCTCAAAATTATGGTAGAAAAATATTTTCTATCTTTTGTAGTAGAAAAATATATTGTTATATTAATGGTGGTAGAAAATCCACTAAACCCTTTAAAATAACCCACACATGTATTTTCAAGTGACTTGGTCCTTCCCCTATTTATAGAAGACCACCGCGACTCTTCGACTTCCAGGCGTGCAGATGGCGACACGTGTCCTCATTTGGCGGGAGAAATGGCGCCACGAAGGTCGTTGAGTTGGCCGAGCAGGTGACAATAGATGTCGGATCCCGATTAGAGTGGACCTCCCATCGCGACCCGAGGGGCTAGTGTTGATCCCTTGTTCATCCGACCAGATCGATTAACCGAGGTAAAGGAAGATCGAAGATTGAACCGGTTCAGCCGTCACATTTCGGGGTCAAAACCGACCAGGAAAGTGTCGACCAAAGCGGTGAACCGAGCCATCATCAGACCCGAGCCGAAGGTTCGATGGGTCCTGCAAGCTGGACTTGACCAAACAGGTTCTGACCGAAAAAGGAAGACCCGACCAGTACAGTCAAGGGGGTCGGATCTGATCGAGCAGGAAGGGATCGGAAAATTTCAAGGAGCCTTTAGAAAAGGAAACAAATCCACAATCAAATCATATCCGATTTAGGTAGATCTTAATTCGATTCTTTCCTTTATCCAGACCCTAAATCCTAGGGATTTATTTCTTATTGTTCAAGAAATGTACCTTAGTCTTAGCCTATAAATAGGGCCTCAATTATCATCGAAAAAGACCCCGAATTCTGAATACGCAATCACTGTAGTTAGAGAGCTTTTTACTCTCAATTTTATAAGAAACGTTCTGTCCGGCCAGAATCAGCCGACCAGAACAAGCCTAGCAAATTCGCCCGAGTAGGCACCGGGCACCGTCTTTTTCCTTTACTTTATTCGATTTTCGTGGTATTTGTTCGGCTCAACTTTCCCGAGCCGATCTTACTTTTTTGGTGTTTGACTAGGATTTTGTGCTCAACAAAATCTGACGTCAACATATATCCTAAAAAAAAATGAATAAAATGAAACATCCAAATATAATAGTGAATCTTAGTTTTTTTTTTTATATGGGAGCTATTATATTTTATATTTTAAAAAATTGATTAAATGGATCGAAACTGAAATATGAATAATGTATGGGCCCAACCGAGGCCCAAAATGAACTTCAAACCGATCTGTTTTAACGTTAAAATTTCGTTATAGCATTTAGCAACAAAATTTCCAGAATTATATTCACAAACCAGCCCAAACGCTGAAACTGAGCTTTCAATTCAATGATTTTTTCTGCAACTTCAATCCATTCATGGAGTTCTGCACTTCCATCACTGGCCACGAAATGTAAAACGCATATGGAAATTAATCAAATCCATGCAAATTTGATCACAACAGGTCATATCCACAACCCATCTTTGACATCAAAACTCATTCTCAATTTGGCTTTTTCTGGGCACAAATCGAGTGTTGATTTTGCAAGGCATCTCTTTTCTGAGTACAATTACAGAGACCCTTTTATTTGGAATGCAATTATCAAGTCTTTCTCGCACGGGAACGAACCGGAGAATGCATTCCAAGTGTTTGTTTTAATGCTTGTGAGGGATGTTTTAGTGGATGAATATTCGTTGTCGTTGGTGTTGAAGTCTTGTTCGAGGTTGAGTTTGTTAGGCAAAGGAATGCAGATTCATGGGTTGATGTCGAAATTTGGATTTGGGTCGGATGTGTTTTTGCAGAATGGTTTGATTTGTATGTATATAAAATGTGGAGTTATTCAGTTTGGAAGGCAAATATTTGATAGAATGCTTAAAAAGGATTCCTTTTCGTATAACTTGATGATTGATGGGTATGTGAAGTGTGGAATGATGAGTTTAGCTCGTGACTTGTTTGATATAATGCCATCAGAGATGAAGAATTTGGTTTCTTGGAACACTATGATTAGTGGCTATTTGAAATTAGAGAATGGCATTGAGCATGCTGTGGACTTGTTTGAAAGAATGCCAAACAGAGACTTGGTTTCTTGGAATCTTATGATCGATTGCTGTGCGAAGAATGGGAAAATGGGGATGGCCCGAGTCTTGTTTGATAAAATGTCGGAAAGGGACGCAGTGAGTTGGGCTAGTATGGTTGATGGATATGCTAAAGCAGGGAACGTGGATGCTGCTAGATATTTCTTCGATTCTATGCCTCGAAGGGATGTGATTTCCTGCAATGCAATGATGGCAGGGTATGTTAACAATGGATGCTATCATGAGGCGCTAAAAGTGTTTCATGATATGTTAGGGAGTGCATTTGATTTGATTCCCGATAGGGTTACTTTGTTATCTGCTCTATCAGCAACTACACAGTTGAGCTGCATTGATGAAGGGATAGCTATACATCAGTACATAGAGAAGCATGGATTTGATCTGAGTGGAAAACTAGGTGTTGCTTTAGTTGACATGTATGCAAAGTGTGGCAGCATAGAGCAAGCTATGGATGTGTTTGAGTGTATCCAAGAGAAAAGTATCGATCATTGGAATGCTATGATCGGTGGCCTAGCCATTCATGGATGCGGTGATTTAGCGTTTGATCTGTTCATGGAGATGGAAAAACGTTCTCTAGAACCTGATGATATTACATTCATTGCAGTTTTACATGCTTGTGGGCATTCTGGGATGATAAAGGAAGGTCTGATTTGCTTTGAGATCATGAGACGAATTCACGGAATTACCCCCAAGCTTCAACATTATGGATGCATGGTTGACATCCTTAGCAGAGGTGGGCACTTAGAAGAAGCTGCAAATTTTGTAAAAGCAATGCCAATTCAGCCAAATGATGTCGTGTGGCGAACTCTGCTAAGTGCATGTACAACTCATGAGAACTTAAACATCGGAGAGCCAGTTGCTGAGCATCTAATTGAATCAGATTCTCATGATTCAAGTTCCTACATACTATTATCAAATATGTATGCTCAATTCGGCCTTTGGGACTACGTTAGACGGATTCGAACATTGATGAAACAACGGGACCTGAGCAAAGTTCCCGGTTGCAGCTGGATTGAACTTGAGGGAACTGTACATGAGTTCTTGGTAGGGGGTACATCAAATCATCAGATAAGTGAAATGTATTCTACAACAAGCATTGAGAGAGTTGGCTTGAGATAAATATAGCACCAGCATTACTATGATGTGCTTGTAAGGTTAGTGTATTTCTTATATTTTTGTATATTCCATGTAAAATTCAAAAAAGCAATTTGTAGATTAATTCAAAGATACAGTTCAGGATAATCTATTACTTCTTTTTCTAGGTTTGGAGTATACCTTTATTGCCAATATTTAGCATATCTTATACTTGATTTAATGGCACTTGATTTATATTAAAAGAGAGTACCAATAATACATAAAAGAAAGAAATAAAAAGGCAACATAAGGACAAATAACATTCACAAGTTACAGAGACAAAACTGCAGACACTATGAAAGTAGATGCCTTGGATTCCCACCTAAGCTTTTCCTTTTTCCAGGAAAGCCTGATCGAGCTATTTGTTTAATTAAAAAACAACACATGCTAGTACATAGATTATGTTATGCTACAGGCTCACACTCTGCAGTAAAATAGAAAATATCTGTGATCAAATAACTCTATTGTCAGTTCTCTTGCAGTCAAATAAAAGAAATTGTAATTTCCAGTCTACTTCATATTATCATCATTATCCAAGTTTTAGTTTTGGGATGTGAAGTTTGGGTTGTTTCCACTATTTAGTAGACTTTTGTGTGAACAGTCATTTAGAGGGACATATCCTGTATAGTGGAGAACCACAGGATTTATTTGGAACTTAAAAGACTTTTGTACTTCAAAATGGAAAAACCAATAATTGTATTGGTTGATGTGATAGCCAACCCAACTATTTATCAATATTTATCCATATTTATGTTGATATTTTGTGTTGCCGACCTCACAAGAAGCAAGAATGGACTCTGACTCTGACAACAATGACTGAGAGGTAATCTCTCAATAAATCAGTAGAAGATTACTGGGGAATAATTTTTGATTAGCTAATCTTACATGAGAAAATGAGTACATATTACAGTTATAATGAGATCGTTCAGACATGCCTACTTCTCTAGCTACCTTACCTACAAATTACTCAAGAGGCCAAAGCGCGTGCAACGCAGACGGTTGCATACTCAGATGGGCAATTGGGAATTAGTACAAATTAGTAGGTGGCATTATCATTAGACAGATTCAGACAAGAATCCAATCAGTAGTTGGAAGTGATGCCATCCAGTTCTTGCATCACGATTCCAATGTCGGGCCTGTGATCCGGAGATTCATGAGTGCAAAGAAGAGCAACTTCTCCGAGCCTAGCTGCCTCGGATTCTTTAAACTTCCCATTTAGGTTTGCATCTATGAAATCCTCGAATCTAGATAATCCAGCTCCATGACAATTCAACTGAGTGATTCTACTTTTGCCCGACAGGATTTGGAATATGATCATTCCAAAGGCATAGACATCGCTCTTCTCAGTGAATCGTCCCGTGGTTGTGTACTCGGGAGCTAGGTATCCCATTGCAGCACTACCCTTAAGCGTCGAGAAGACTATGTCGTCTGCTAATAGTTTGTGAACACCCGAGTTTGAGAGCAACGGATTGTAGTGTTGGTCGATCAGTACCTTTTCAGCTGATATATTGCGATGAACCAACGTTGGCTTGCTGTTCTGGCTTCTATGCAAGTACTCAATACCTAGTGAACATCCATAAAACCAATCTTAGTTAGTCAATAGTAATGAAGCTAATATTGTAAGTAGTTTTAAGAACAGAGTGTACTGACCTTTAGCAATTCCTCTGATTATAGACTTTCTAGTAGACCAATCAAGAACTCTCTTTCCACCTTCTTTCACGTCAAGGTATTGCAACAAGTTCCCATTAGAAACGAACTCGTAGATGAGGAAACACTCCCCTCTACCCTTGGAACAGCAAAAGCCTCTCAACCTCAAAAGATTCTCATGTTCTAAAGAGGTTAGCAGTTTCAATCCCTTAAGAAACTCAGCTTCATCAGACTTGCAGCTGATCTTCGAAATGCACTTAATTGCAACGGTCGATCCATCCCTTAGTATCCCCTTATAAACGGCCGAGAAACTACTCTTTCCCAATAAGTTCATCTCTGAATTATGTCAATATGTCTTGATTTAGACGAGCTCCTATTATTGTTAGAATATAAGACTGCTGACTTGTTGTCACAGAATATCTTTAGTGGCCTTTCAATAACACTCAAAACACGCAGCCCAGTGACAAAATTTTACAACCATAATCCATGGTTAGATGCCTCATGACAAGCCACAATTCCGCCGCCATGGTGGATGAAGTTATTAGTGTCTGCTGAGCACTTTTCCATGAAATAGCTCCTCCAGCCAACAAAAATATGTAGCCCGAAGTGGTGATCTCCAACTGATCTGATTTCTTATATGTGAGCATGTAATCTTTAGTTCTCTGTAAATATCTAAGAACCCTTTTGGCTGCTCTCCAGTGATCCACTCCAGGATTACTCAGATATCTCCTTAGCATCCCAACAATGAATGCTATATCCGGACGTGTGCAAACCTGAGCATACATAAGACTCCCTACGACTGACGCATAGGGAAACTTCTGCATTTCCTTAACTTTAAGGTCATTCTTAGGGCATTGACTTAAGCTGAATTTATCTCCTTTAGCGACTGGGGTGTCTGCTGGTTTGCTTCCTTGCATGCCATATCTTAAGAGCACTTTTTCTATATAGTTCTTCTGTGATAATCCAAGAATACCACAAGAGCGATCTCGAAGTATTCGAATTCCTAATACAAAAGAAGCTTCCCCAAGATCTTTCATTTGAAAATTCATTGAAAGAAATTTCTTGGTTTCGTGCAAAATTTCTTTATTGTTAGCAGCAAGAAGTATGTCATCGACATACAAAACCAGAAATACATATTTATTCCCACTAAATTTGTGATACACACAATCTTCAACAGTATTTGACTCAAAACCAAATGAGGTAACTACTTGATGAAGTTTATGGTACCATTGACGAGAAGCTTGCTTAAGACCATAGATAGATTTATTTAATTTGCAGATCATGTGTTTTGGATCTCCAAACACAAAATTTTCCGGTTGCACCATATATATCGTTTCATCAATGTCACCATTTAGAAACGCTGTCTTAACATCCATCTGATCTAACTCAAGGTCCAAATGTGCAACAAGAGCCATTATTACCCTCAGAGAATCTTTCAATGAAACCGGAGAGAAAGTCTCTGTAAAATCAATGTCTTCCTTTTGGGTAAAGCCTTTAGCTACAAGATGAGTCTTATACCTTTCCACATTACCTTCTGAATCTCGTTTGGTCTTAAATATCCATTTGCAACCAATTGGTTTCTTTCCTTCGAGTAATGGGACAAGATCCCAAACTTGATTGTCTTGCATAGACTTATACTCCTCATTCATGACATCGATCCACTTTTGAGATTTAGAATCCTGCATGGCTTGTTGGAAGCTGATTGGATCATCTCCGAACAATCCTACAGTGTCCTCATGTTCTTGGAGATATACTATATAATCATCCGGAATAGGGTTTCTCCTTTCTCTTGTGGATCTTCTTGCTGGCACTAGTTCTTGAGGTTGTTGAGTTTGTTCTTCAGAAATATTTTCTCAACTTGATTGGGAAGTTGTTCAACATTGTCTTGTCGAGGTTCTAAATCTATTTCTCGAACAACGACAGGTATAGGAACTTGTACGTTGTCATAAATAGTAGTAGGAATTGTAACTGATTCCTCCTCAAAGACAATATCTCTAACCTTATTTCTCCCCCCAAACTCAACATCCTCAAAAAATACTGCATTTTCCGTCTAAAAAATAGACCTCATAGTGGGATCATAAAACTTGTAACCCCTAGAGCGCTCAGAGTAACCAATAAAATAGTTGTTTACTGTTCTGGAGTCCAATTTCTTTTCATTAGGTTTATAAGGCCGAGCCTCAGATAGACATCCCCAGACATGAAGGTGCTTCAGACTAGGCTTTCGGCCCGTCCAAAGCTCGTAAGGTGTTTTGGCAACTGCTTTAGTTGGTACTCTATTTAGGATATATGCTGATGTCTTTATTGCTTCTCCCCAGAGGGATTCTGGCAAGGTAGAATGACTAATCATACTTCTTATCATATCCTTAAGTGTTCTATTTCTTCTTTCAGCAATACCATTCATGCTAGGAGAACCCGGCATAGTGTACTGAGAGACAATTCCACATTCCTCCAGAAAGATAGCAAATGGCCCCGGACGTTGTTCACCTGAACCGTAGTATTCACCTCCACGGTCAGATTTGACGCACTTGATTTTCTTGCTAAGTTGATTTTCAACTTCAGCTTTGAAAATTTTGAACATGTTTAGTGCCTCTGATTTTTCATGAATAAGATATAGGTACCCAAAATGTGAATAATCATCTATGAATGATATAAAATACCGTTGACCATTCCAAGAAGCCGTAGGAAATGACCCACATATATCAGTATGTATTAAATCCAAAACACTCATAGACCTGTAGGCACCTAATTTCTTATGTTTCATCTGTTTTCCCTTGATACACTCAACACACGTATTTAAGTCTGAAAAGTCAAGTGAATCAATAACACCTTGTGACACAAGTCGTTCAATTCTTGATTTGGATATATGACCCCAAATGTTTATGCCACAAATTAGCCGAATTTTCTTTATTAAATTTGCGCTTAGTACCATGTGATTGTACATGCAGAGTTTCATTATATGAAGCAACAGTGTCAAGAAGATAAAGATTGTCATAAATACTTAATGAACCAATACCAACAATATTCGAATTTAAAGAAAGACTGAACTGATTATTTCCAAATGAACATAAGTAACCAAATTTGTCCAATAAGGAAATAGAAACCAAATTCCGCCTAAAAGACGGAACAACGAAAGTGTCTTTTAAATCCAAATAACAACCAGTTCCTAACAACAATCTAAAATTCTCAATTGCTTCAACTTCTACCGACTGTCCATCGTCCACGAAGATGTATCTTTCACCATCACTTGGCTTTCGGTAGATCAGGCAACCCTGCATAGAAACACTCATGTGAGTAGTAGCACCAGAATCTAACCACTAAGTGTTTCTAGGTACTGAAGCCAAATTAACTTCAAAACAGACCAAAGTAAGGACCGTACCTTTCTTAGCACGCCATGCTTTATATTTTTGACAGTCCTTCTTTTTGTGTTCTAGCTTATGACAAAAGAAGCAACCTTTCTTTTCCTCAGACTTCTCTTGTTTATTTTGCTCAGAACTTTTAACAGCACTATCCAATTTTCTTTTCTTGCCCGTATCTTTTGAGGTACTTGCAAAATGAGCACTTTCTAATTTTTCATGCTTCAACCTTTCCTCTTCTTGCACACAGTATGAAATCAGTTCATTAAGATTCCATTTTTCCTTTTGGCAGTTATAACTGACCTTGAATTGACTGAAGTGTGCAGGAAGGGAAATCAAAATCAAATGCACGAGTAAGTCATCAGACAAATCGAGCTTAAGTGCCTTAAGTTTTAAAGCAATGTTTGACATCTCCATAATGTACTCCCTTATATTTCCTTTGTCTTTATACCTCATGGAGATCAAGTTAGCTAAAAGCGTACTTGCCTCCGTCTTATCGTTTTTAGAAAAATGTTTCTCAATTTCGGCAAGGAAATCCTTAGCTGAAGTCACCTCATTAGATATAGTGCCCCGAAAGGCTTCTGGAACGCCGCGCTTTATGATCATCAGACTCATGCGATTAGAGCATTCTCACTTCTCAAAATTCCTCTGATGATCAGAGGAACTTTCAGCCGTAAGAGAAACAGGTTTCTCTTCCCTTAAAGTAAGGTCCAGATCCATGCAGCCAAGAATAATAAACATATTCTCTTTCCAATCCTTGAAGTTTGTCCCATTCAGAATGGGAATGTTGCTAGTGTTTGCAGATATAGTAGCAGCAAATAACATAGCTGAACAGAGAACATAAAAACATATAAATTTTCATACTCACATAAATCCATATACCAACTTTTAAATTCTCAAATAAACATGGGATACATCTCAAGATGCCTAGCACACCATTAATATCAAGTCTTTGGACAGTAATATCAATTGTAAATGACACTCTTGTGGTAATCAAATGTTGACAATAAATCCTGTCAAATAATGAACTCATCTTTGGATGACGTTCACTATTTACATGGAAACCGTAAAATTATCACACACTTATTACCACAAGTATATATGTGGTTCGGCCAAACATCAACCTTCCTTTGGGCCGGTAAATATTCACATGAACCCACATACACACAAACATCTTGACATTCTCAATAAGTCTTAACATCTTGACATTCTCAATAAGTCAATCTACACAGAGAGGTCACTTTGGCAACATCATGTTTCAATTGGTTCTATAAAATGTCAGACAATTTAAATTAAATCATAGACGTACCCAATTATTATTGAAGAAATTAAAATATAAAGCTTAATCTGAATCCAGGCCATTAACTAAACAATAAATCAAACAGAGAACATGTATATGATACATTCTTATCAATTTTATATTAAAAGTAAATAGACCCAGCAAGATTATTTTGAAAAAGTCAATTGTAATGCCTTAACTCAAAATCATATACTGAATAATATAAATCAAGGCCTTAATCCTTTAACATAAATAAAGAGAGCAACTCAGCCACATGCCAACCAATATTAATATAGGCATACGAATCGTAACCGGAACACGATTTCCTCAGAATAATCATAGCCAATACATTGAATAATAATACATGAATCAAGAGGAAACCGTCGGCAGAATAAACTAATTCACAATAATGAAACCCTAATTTCTGAATCATAATTACAAATCTTTCCAAAATTTCAGAAAATCATCCGTAGAGTGGCTCTGATACCACTTGTAGGAATCATATCAAATTATAAGCATGTATTAAACGCACATAAACATGCATCAGCACATAATCCTCAAACCTAAGATCCACGATGATAAACTGAAATAGAGAAGAGACAATAACCATAAAGCGGGAGAGCCTTCCAAAGGTTACGATGTTTTTATTTGGTTTCTTTCTGATGATGGTCTCAGAGAAAAGAAAAGCATATCGTACCTTTGGGACCACGACCCTTATATAGTTGAGATAAATCAACTGAACCCTATATTTATTATTGGGCTCCATCAACCAATAATAAATCACATAAATGTCTCTACACATATATAAGTCCATAACTTATATAACCCAATACCCATCAGTCCAATCTAAATTAGATCACTTTAATTGGATTTTAATTTTAGATAGCTAAACACATTTAATTAATAATATTGACCCACTTTATGAATATTATCCAACATTGGTTGGCTGCACCCTTAAAATGTTATGAATTAACACATAGGTTCTCTCAAAATTTCTCCATTTTCAATCATTGCAAAAACACATAGATTTAATTTGCCAAATCAAGATCTACGTACAAAATACTAGCTCACTCTACCTATGTCTTTAGTACATCACTTTACCAGCAACACATTTATTTTTCATTAAAACCATGTAATTTCAACTCTAATATTAATTAAGAGTTGAAATATATGATTAATATGAATGGTCTCCAAGTTGTAGTTCCATGCTACCTACATTTATTGGTTACATTCATTACAACATCTATTATCCATTTACATGTATAAATGTGGTTTCGATTCTTTACTACACATTTGGAATTACATCTGATAATGTTTCATAGTATTTAAAACTCTGAAATATATAGTGGGCCAATGTGAAAAAAATTGGGATAGATATATATAAGACATGTTTTTTTCCTATAAAGTAGGTAGAAAACATTTATTAATACTGGTTATAAATCTCACTACCATTTCTCTCTTATCCATTCATCATTCAAACATACATGAAATAGAAAGTGAAATGGATGAGATTAAAAAAGGAAGAGTATGTGTAACTGGTGGAACAGGTTTTCTTGGATCATGGATGGTAAAGAAGCTTCTAGAACATGGTTATTCTGTAAATGCTACAATCAGAATTAATCCAGGTTTTTCCAATTCTATACAAACATAAACAAGGTTGAGTTATATACATAAATATATTCATAACAATCTTGTCACATTTCAGACAACAAAAGGGACATCAGCTACCTCACAAATCTTCCAGGTGCATCAGACAGGCTACAGATTTTCCAGGCAGATCTCGACAGGCCCGACAGCTTCATCGCAGCCATCGAGGGATGTGTCGGGGTCTTCCACGTGGCCCATCCAATGGACATTGACGAGAAAGAAGAAGAAGAAGAAGTGAAGATCCAACGGGCCATCAATGGAACCATTACCATTTTACAGGCCTGCCTCGACTCAAAAACAGTTGCACGTGTCGTTTATACATCCACCATAGCCGCATTGTGTTTCAAGGACAAGGTTTCCACTATAACAAAAAAGCTCATTAGCTCATTAGCGACAACATTTTTACGTTAAATTATTATCTTAAAAGCCTTATAGCAAATAATTTTTTTAGTTATTTGTCAATTATTTTTTGCGACAATTTGTTTTCAATTAAAAAATAGATTTTTTGCAATAATTTTTGTTGTTGTAAAAAACTCATCATAAACATTCATTATTATTGTAGTGTTCTGAAATAATAGATGAGAGTTCTTGGAGTGACGTGGATTATATTCGAGGCTTGAAGATGGTTTTAGACACGTATCTCGTGACGAAAACGTTGATGGAAAAACAGGCACTGGATTTTTCAGACAAGCATGGATTGGATCTTATTACAGTGGCTCCATGCCTAATACATGGTCCCTTCCTCTCTCAAGGCTGCCCTGGTTCGGTTCACGTTGCCATGTCCCTGTTTTTCTGTATGTTATCTTTCACTTCAAACTCCGTTAGAAATATGAGACGAAATACTATTTGAAACAGATGATCGTCTAATGATCTTACATGGTGAAAATAGCTTCAAATAGTTCATAAGAATAACAAAAATTTATTATAGTCGTTTCATAATAAAACTGGTGAAAATGGGTTCAAGAAGCCTAATAAGAATAACAAAAATTTATCATGGTCATTTTATAAATAATTTAATGATAAAAAAAAAAAGTGCCTTTTGGACAAAAAAAAATACACTTCTCTTGCTTGATTCACTTAGGAGGTGGACCACATTTCAATTCATTAAGGATAAAAATGTCGATTTTGATTATATTTAATGTTTTATTTTCTTTTGGTTATTTAAATTTTGTTGGTTACTTAAGGATCAGAACACAATAATCCAAAAAAATTTCGACGAACAAAAATGATATTTGGAACTTTCTAAGACAAGAAGATGAAAAGACTACAATTGCTAGAATTCTATGAATGCAAGTTGTAGTGGAGTGAATGAAATGATTGAATGTGGGGTCTATTTATAGAAGTTGAAGATGTGTGGTATCTTTTCATAAAAGACACATTTTAATTTGAAATGATGTATTTTCATAATTAGACACCTTTTGATTTGAATTGAAGTCTTTCCATAATTAGACACATTTTGAAATGAAATAGTTTGTCTCACAATGTTTCGGATTAAATGCATCCATTTAATTTGGGTTAAATCAATTCAATTCAAACCCATACATTTTCACAACTTCACACATTTTCAAATTAAGTTGCAAACTTTAATAATTAATTTCTCATTCATCTAAAATTGAACTTGAGAAAATAAATACTCTAAATTTATCTACTCGAAACGTAGATTTCAAATTTGCAACTTGTTTTCGTTTTTAATAAACAAAACACCATGAAAAAATTAATCAAAAATTGGTCAACACCAACTTCTCCAAATAAATTTCCAACAAATTTTTTCTTATGCTATCAGACTACTTTTTTGGTGGTCTCATAAAAGTATTCTAATAGCAGAAAAAGAATGTATCGGGCACAAACTACCCCTCTCTTCATTTGAAGGTGGACCCATTTCATCAATGATAAAAATGTCAATTTTGAGTATATTTAATGTTACGTTATTTTTTTTTACTATTTTAAAATTTTCTTATCTTAGTACGCTACTTTGATGATAATACATCCTCTAACATATGTCGTAAATGTCGCAGCTGATGAGAAATGCTATTCTGCCCTTAAGAAGAGTAGTTTGGTGCACGTCGAGGACGTGGCTAGAGCTCATATTCATCTTTTCGAGCATCCAAACGCGAAAGGGAGATACATTTGTAATGCTGTTGATATTACCTTCAATAAATTGTATGAATTTCTCTCTGTTAGGTATCCTGAATACAAGCTGTCAATTGGCTCAATTCCAGAGTAAGTTCTAAGTACTAACTAGATTATTTTTTTCAATTTTTTGACAAAAGATGTTGCTTTGAAAACTGTTTCTACTATATGCAGTTCATTGAAGGATTTGGGGCATTTTGAACTGCCAAGCTGTTCAAGCAAAAAGCTTCTGGAAACTGGATTCAAGTATAAAAATGGGCTCCAAGAAATGTTTGATGGAGCTATTAAATGTTGCAAAGAAAGGGGCCTTCTCTAGTTACATGGATGAATGAGATCATGAGTTTAGATTCTCTCTGTTTTACTATATTCTTATATAATGTTTCCTTTCTACAAATATGCTATATGTATAATATGACACCATCACTATATATGTGGCTTTAGAGACTGAATAATGTCACTATATATGTGGCTTTCGTTGAGAATAATGTAATGACGATTGACATTAGAGACTGAACTGTGGCTGAAAGTATAGGATTTTATGCAAAATATGAAATAAATAGTTCGGATATAATTTCAAAATAATAATAAATGCTTTTGGAATATATTTCTTTTGTAATTTTTGGTGGAAATAAATTATTCTCTTTTGATCCTGCATTATTTTTGTTACGATTATATTTTCAGATTCCTGACTTTATATGGATGGAAGAAAAAATTGATACTGAAGTGTTTAATTATAATTTGATAAAAGTCAAAATTTTAGGCACCTCAACTAAAAATAGTGGATAGTATTTAATATATAAATATCATAAAAAAATTTATTTTTCAGCTAATTGTATTTACCTATGTATATTTTATGCTAGAATAATATGCACAACAAAACCAAAAAAATTAATTTAAAAACTTATTTTTAGGGGTGGGTGGTGTGGGGATATATATGTTAAGGGTGGGGCACTCATCAATTTCTAAGGACACCCCAATTTTAATTAAAAAATAAAAAACTAAAAAAAATACCAATTTTACCCTTAGGTTTTGTTAAACTAATTCCGTTCGGTCATTATGACCGAATGTACTTCTCCGTGTTTGGCCAAGGTGGCCGAACGTTCTTCTATATGTTCGGCCAACCGGGGCTGAACGAAACTGCTCGGGTTTAATCATTTTTTTACGTTTTTTCCTATGATTTTCACATATTTAACAAATCCGTGGAATGTTCGTCATTATGTTGGCACTTCAAAAAATTAAAAGATTTAACATAAAAAAAAGAACTCAAAAAAATCGATCAAACCTGACATAATTTTTTACCTTTTTTTTTATGTTAAATCTTTTAATTTTTTTAAGAATGTAATGTCAACATAATGACGAACATTCCACGAATTTGTTAAATGTGTGAAAATCATAGAAAAAAACGTAAAAAATGATTGAACCCGAGCAGTTTCGTTCGACCCCGATTGACCGAACACATAAAAGAGTGTTCAGCCACCATGACCGAACACGAAAAAGTACATTTATTCATAATGACCGTACAGAACTAGTTAAACAAAACCTAAAAATAAAATTAGTATTTTTTTTATTTTTTTATTTTTTATTAAAATTGAGATGCCCTTAGAATTTGATGGATGACTTTAGTCCTACTTATGTTAAATCCGAAATTGGATCCCCTGCTAGGGCCAAAAACCCAGTACCTTATGCTGGGCAAATCAGATTCTATGTATCATATATTCATGTACCACGTGGTACCAAAGAATCGTCCCTGTTGAGTAGACTCTTCTCTTTGGACCTTCCTGGTAACCAAACTGATGCTATATTATTGCATATCTAGTGTGTAATGTTAAGTTGCGTGGTGTCATAATCTAGTATCGTGTTTCTTCGAAAACGATCTATTTATGGTATCAGCTTATTAACCCTGGAAATGTTGAATGACTGGAAAATCACAGTGTTTCTATATATACATACTTGGTTGATGTCTTTATATAGTAACATCAAAATGTGCATGATAGGAATTTGATTGGTTTTTGCATACATTATATGCATCTGACATCTTGTTAAAATTAAGGTCAGATGAATAATTCATTCTATACATTGGTTATTTACATGAAATTTTCCAAAGATACATCATTACATATACTATTTGCTAATCTTGTAAAAATGCTGTTCCCCTGTAAACTCATCAACTTCAGAAACCCACACTCTCTTCTCCTTCTTCTTCTCACAATTACCCGATATTTTACCCACAAACAAGCCTTCTCCGATCGGTAGGAACTGGGCCTGGGCCGCCACCCCGTCTCTCCACCACCGCCGCCTGTGGCTGGCATTGTACCCCACCACCACGACCCCACGTCTCCCACCACCTTGATCCGCCGGAAAATCCACCCTTTCTTTAGTACCATCAAACTTGCAGTCAATAAGCACGAAATCTGCAGTCTTATAGTCACTAGACAGCAACTTCCAAACATCCCCTATAGCAAACTCGACGAAATTCGCGTAGCAGCCAAGAGCTTTTCTCAACGCAGCCAGCTCCTCCATGCTGCCGAGGATGGAGACGCCCCGGCCACCGGTCTGCCACGACGCACAGACCAGAGCCAAGGCGGCGGCGGCGGAGGTGGAGCCGCCACCGGTGGAAGCCATGACCATGAGCTGAGAATTGCTGCCTGCTGCAATGGCTGCCAAGAATTCCACTTCACTGAGCTCTTTTCCTCTCTTCCCCTGTTAACACCATTAAAATCAAATTAATGTTCCAAATAAAATACACCTGTTACCTAAAAATGCACAAATCCACACATATTTGAGTGTGTATGTGTGTGTTACCATTTTTAGGGCTTGGATATAGGCTTTGGTGGCTTTCTCTGCAGACCAAGAAGCCATTGTTTTTCTAAATTCTTGATACAGAGAAAGAAGGGTTTGTGAGCTTGCTTATATATGAGAGACTGGGTTTGACTTTGTGAAGCCCAACTGATGGAGGTTTTGGTTGAAGAAAGAATCGATTCTCAAAGTGCCAACTGTCATGCATGCCATTTTGGCACAACATTCAAATAATATTGTAAGGAAATAGATTAATTTCTAGTCAACTCAGTTATTAATGTTATCAACACTCTTTTCTAGGGTTCATGCATCTCTGACTGAAAATAGAACCTTAATTTGGTGACCACCCCATAAAGCTTCTATTTTTTCATTCATCGTGTTCAGTCTCAAGTTTGTGTCTATATGTATTTGTATGTGTATTTCTATTTCAATATATATATTTCATTTAAAATTTTAAAATAGTATGAATAGTCCGTAATACTATAAAATCAAATAAAACTAATTTTCCTATCACAATATATAGTTTTGTTACTTTTTTTATCATGATATAAAAAATAAAATAAAAACTAAAATAGTCGTTGGTAGTAATGATTGTGGGAACAGATTCGTGGAAAATTAGATTATCGTGTTTTTCTTTTACGATATAAAGAGTTCCACCATATGATTGATATAAGGATTACATGATAACCTCTGTGTTTTTCCTAGGGTTGTTTCAGTCTTTTTCTCAAAATTATGTTAGAAAAATATTTTCTATCTTTTGTAGTAGAAAAATATATTGTTATATTAATGGTGGTAGAAAATCCACTAAACCCTTTAAAATAACCCACACATGTATTTTCAAGTGACTTGGTCCTTCCCCTATTTATAGAAGACCACCGCGACTCTTCGACTTCCAGGCGTGCAGATGGCGACACGTGTCCTCATTTGGCGGGAGAAATGGCGCCATGAAGGTCGTTGAGTTGGCCGAGCAGGTGACAATGGATGTCGGATCCCGATTAGAGTGGACCTCCCATCGCGACCCGAGGGGCTAGTGTTGATCCCCTGTTCATCCGACCAGATCGATTAACCGAGGTAAAGGAAGATCGAAGATTGAACCGGTTCAGCCGTCACATTTCGGGGTCAAAACCGACCAGGAAAGTGCCGACCAAAGCGGTGAACCGAGCCATCATCAGACCCGAGCCGAAGGTTCGATGGGTCTTGCAAGCTGGACTTGACCAAACAGGTTCTGACCGAAAAAGGAAGACCCGACCAGTACAGTCAAGGGGGTCGGATCTGATCGAGCAGGAAGGGATCGGAGAATTTCAAGGAGCCTTTAGAAAAGGAAACAAATCCACAATCAAATCATATCCGATTTAGGTAGATCTTAATTCGATTCTTTCCTTTATCCAGACCCTAAATCCTAGGGATTTATTTCTTATTGTTCAAGAAATGTACCTTAGTCTTAGCCTATAAATAGGGCCTCAATTATTATCGAAAAAGACCCCGAATTCTGAATACGCAATCACTGTAGTTAGAGAGTTTTTTACTCTCAATTTTATAAGAAACGTTCTGTTCGGCCAGAATCAGCCGACCAGAACAAGTCTAGCAAATTCGCCTGAGTAGGCACCGGGCACCGTCTTTTTCCTTTACTTTATTCGATTTTCGTGGTATTTGTTCGGCTCAACTTTCCCGAGCCGATCTTATTTTTTTGGTGTTTGGCTAGGATTTTGTGCTCAACGAAATTTGACGTCAACAACATGTATCCTAAAAAAAAATGAATAAAATGAAACATCCAAATATAATAGTGAATCTTAGTTTTTTTTTATATGGGAGCTATTATATTTTATATTTTAAAAAATTGATTAAATGGATCGAAACTGAAATATGAATAATGTATGGGCCTAACCGAGGCCCAAAATGAACTTCAAACCGATCTGTTTTAACGTTAAAATTTCGTTATAGCATTTAGCAACAAAATTTCCAGAATTATATTCACAAACTAGCCCAAACGCTGAAACTGAGCTTTCAATTCAATGATTTTTTCTGCAACTTCAATCCATTCATGGAGTTCTGCACTTCCATCACTGGCCACGAAATGTAAAACGCATATGGAAATTAATCAAATCCATGCAAATTTGATCACAACAGGTCATATCCACAACCCATCTTTGACATCAAAACTCATTCTCAATTTGGCTTTTTCTGGGCACAAATCGAGTGTTGATTTTGCAAGGCATCTCTTTTCTGAGTACAATTACAGAGACCCTTTTATTTGGAATGCAATTATCAAGTCTTTCTCGCACGGGAACGAACCGGAGAATGCATTCCAAGTGTTTGTTTTAATGCTTGTGAGGGATGTTTTAGTGGATGAATATTCGTTGTCGTTGGTGTTGAAGTCTTGTTCGAGGTTGAGTTTGTTAGGCAAAGGAATGCAGATTCATGGGTTGATGTCGAAATTTGGATTTGGGTCGGATGTGTTTTTGCAGAATGGTTTGATTTGTATGTATATAAAATGTGGAGTTATTCAGTTTGGAAGGCAAATATTTGATAGAATGCTTAAAAAGGATTCCTTTTCGTATAACTTGATGATTGATGGGTATGTGAAGTGTGGAATGATGAGTTTAGCTCGTGACTTGTTTGATATAATGCCATCAGAGATGAAGAATTTGGTTTCTTGGAACACTATGATTAGTGGCTATTTGAAATTAGAGAATGGCATTGAGCATGCTGTGGACTTGTTTGAAAGAATGCCAAACAGAGACTTGGTTTCTTGGAATCTTATGATCGATTGCTGTGCGAAGAATGGGAAAATGGGGATGGCCCGAGTCTTGTTTGATAAAATGTCGGAAAGGGACGCAGTGAGTTGGGCTAGTATGGTTGATGGATATGCTAAAGCAGGGAACGTGGATGCTGCTAGATATTTCTTCGATTCTATGCCTCGAAGGGATGTGATTTCCTGCAATGCAATGATGGCAGGGTATGTTAACAATGGATGCTATCATGAGGCGCTAAAAGTGTTTCATGATATGTTAGGGAGTGCATTTGATTTGATTCCCGATAGGGTTACTTTGTTATCTGCTCTATCAGCAACTACACAGTTGAGCTGCATTGATGAAGGGATAGCTATACATCAGTACATAGAGAAGCATGGATTTGATCTGAGTGGAAAACTAGGTGTTGCTTTAGTTGACATGTATGCAAAGTGTGGCAGCATAGAGCAAGCTATGGATGTGTTTGAGTGTATCCAAGAGAAAAGTATCGATCATTGGAATGCTATGATCGGTGGCCTAGCCATTCATGGATGCGGTGATTTAGCGTTTGATCTGTTCATGGAGATGGAAAAACGTTCTCTAGAACCTGATGATATTACATTCATTGCAGTTTTACATGCTTGTGGGCATTCTGGGATGATAAAGGAAGGTCTGATTTGCTTTGAGATCATGAGACGAATTCACGGAATTACCCCCAAGCTTCAACATTATGGATGCATGGTTGACATCCTTAGCAGAGGTGGGCACTTAGAAGAAGCTGCAAATTTTGTAAAAGCAATGCCAATTCAGCCAAATGATGTCGTGTGGCGAACTCTGCTAAGTGCATGTACAACTCATGAGAACTTAAACATCGGAGAGCCAGTTGCTGAGCATCTAATTGAATCAGATTCTCATGATTCAAGTTCCTACATACTATTATCAAATATGTATGCTCAATTCGGCCTTTGGGACTACGTTAGACGGATTCGAACATTGATGAAACAACGGGACCTGAGCAAAGTTCCCGGTTGCAGCTGGATTGAACTTGAGGGAACTGTACATGAGTTCTTGGTAGGGGGTACATCAAATCATCAGATAAGTGAAATGTATTCTACAACAAGCATTGAGAGAGTTGGCTTGAGATAAATATAGCACCAGCATTACTATGATGTGCTTGTAAGGTTAGTGTATTTCTTATATTTTTGTATATTCCATGTAAAATTCAAAAAAGCAATTTGTAGATTAATTCAAAGATACAGTTCAGGATAATCTATTACTTCTTTTTCTAGGTTTGGAGTATACCTTTATTGCCAATATTTAGCATATCTTATACTTGATTTAATGGCACTTGATTTATATTAAAAGAGAGTACCAATAATACATAAAAGAAAGAAATAAAAAGGCAACATAAGGACAAATAACATTCACAAGTTACAGAGACAAAACTGCAGACACTATGAAAGTAGATGCCTTGGATTCCCACCTAAGCTTTTCCTTTTTCCAGGAAAGCCTGATTGAGCTATTTGTTTAATTAAAAAACAACACATGCTAGTACATAGATTATGTTATGCTACAGGCTCACACTCTGCAGTAAAATAGAAAATATCTGTGATCAAATAACTCTATTGTCAGTTCTCTTGCAGTCAAATAAAAGAAATTGTAATTTCGAGTCTACTTCATATTATCATCATTATCCAAGTTTTAGTTTTGGGATGTGAAGTTTGGGTTGTTTCCACTATTTAGTAGACTTTTGTGTGAACAGTCATTTAGAGGGACATTTCCTGTATAGTGGAGAACCACAGGATTTATTTGGAACTTAAAAGACTTTTGTACTTCAAAATGGAAAAACCAATAATTGTATTGGTTGATGTGATAGCCAATCCAACTATTTATCAATATTTATCCATATTTATGTTGATATTTTGTGTTGCCGACCTCACAAGAAGCAAGAATGGACTCTGACTCTGACAACAATGACTGAGAGGTAATCTCTCAATAAATCAGTAGAAGACTACTGGGGAATAATTTTTGATTAGCTAATCTTACATGAGAAAATGAGTACATATTACAGTTATAATGAGATCATTCAGACATGCCTACTTCTCTAGCTACCTTACCTACAAATTACTAAGTTGTCCTCAAGAGGCCAAAGCGCGCAACGCAGACGGTTGCATACTCAGATGGGCAATTGGGAATTAGTACAAATTAGTAGGTGGCATTATCATCTTAAGACAGATTCAGACAAGAATCCAATCAGTAGTTGGAAGTGATGCCATCCAGTTCTTGCATCACTATTCCAATGTCGGGCCTGTGATCCGGAGATTCATGAGTGCAAAGAAGAGCAACTTCTCCAAGCCTAGCTGCCTCGGATTCTTTAAACTTCCCATTTAGGTTTGCATCTATGAAGTCCTCGAATCTAGATAATCCAGCTCCATGACAATTCAACTGAGTGATTCTACTTTTGCCCGACAGGATTTGGAATATGATCATTCCAAAGGCATAGACATCGCTCTTCTCAGTGAATCGTCCTGTGGTTGTGTACTCGGGAGCTAGGTATCCCATTGCAGCACTACCCTTAAGCGTCGAGAAGACTATGTCGTCTGCTAATAGTTTGTGAACACCCGAGTTTGAGAGCAACGGATTGTAGTGTTGGTCGATCAGTACCTTTTCAGCTGATATATTGCGATGAACCAACGTTGGCTTGCTGTTCTGGCTTCTATGCAAGTACTCAATACCTAGTGAACATCCATAAAACCAATCTTAGTTAGTCAATAGTAATGAAGCTAATATTGTAAGTAGTTTTAAGAACAGAGTGTACTGACCTTTAGCAATTCCTCTGATTATAGACTTTCTAGTAGACCAATCAAGAACTCTCTTTCCACCTTCTTTCACGTCAAGGTATTGCAACAAGTTCCCATTAGAAACGAACTCGTAGATGAGGAAACACTCCCCTCTACCCTTGGAACAGCAAAAGCCTCTCAACCTCAAAAGATTCTCATGTTCTAAAGAGGTTAACAGTTTCAATCCCTTGAGAAACTCAGCTTCATCAGACTTGCAGCTGATCTTCGAAATGCACTTAATTGCAACGGTCGATCCATCCCTTAGTATCCCCTTATAAACGGCTGAGAAACTACTCTTTCCCAATAAGTTCATCTCTGAGAAGTACTGTGTAGCAGACTCCACTTCATCCAGATTGAACATGTAGCTCTCAAGAACCTCTTGAGAGAAACTGGTAGTGTCTCGTCTCTTAGACAATGGGTCCCAGCCATTGGAATACTCGAGACTAATAAGAGGAGAAGCACTTCTCCTACAAATCTCCTTGGCCTGATCAGTACTCAATCGGCCATCACTAGAATCGACTGCACTCGCGATTTTTTGCTTCCTTCTACGATACCATGAAAACGAAAAAAGTCCGGCTACAGCTAAAGTAATAAAAACTCCAATTACCCCAACCACGACTGCAGATTGAGATTTCTTGGACTGATTCGTGCCATTTTGTCGAACATTAGCTGATTCCGGTATATCTTTAGAAGGTAGATGGTTGGTGTTTGCCCCAAATGGTTCTGGTCTATTGGTACTTTGGTTAGAAACAGAGCAAATCTCCAATGAAGGGAAACTAATCCCACATAATCCTGTATTGTTAGCATACTGAAAACTTTCATCCATTTTCTTCAAAGCTACATCATATCAGCAACCACAGAAAAGATACAAGATCATTAGACAACATTTCAGAGATCAATGAAGGATAGAAAGAAATGAATATTGAAATGGTGATTACCTAGAGGGACATTGCCTGAAAGAGTGTTGTTTCTGATGTCAAGGACTTTTAGCAAAGGTAGAACAGCTAATTTAACTGGGATTGAGCCAAAGAGATGATTGAAACTCAAATCCAACCTTGTTAACATCATCAATTCCCCCAGACTGGCAGGAATTGCACCAGTTAACTGGTTAGATTGAAGAGCAAGAACACTGAGTTTCTTCAGAGAGCCAAGCTGAGTTGGAATATTTCCAGTTAACTTGTTGTAACAGAGTTGCAACACTGCATAAACAAAGAGTCGTAACCATGAGTAAATGCATAAATCTCATTGTAAAGTTTGAATCTTTCTTAGCATAACTTATAAACCCCATAAAAAGTTCATAACTTTTACCTTTCTTAGTATATTTGGAATCAAGAAAAGGCCATAAAGTTGGTAAAGACATGTTTTTACACTTGCAAATTAATCTATAAACAGATACACCCCATTTCCTAGGAATACAAGCTCAAGAAAAAAGAAAACAAATATTGTCAAGAAAGTTGACACAAACAGATCTAATGAGAGAGAGAGAGATTCAGAAGAGAAAAATCTGACCTTGCAAATTATACATATCACCAAACTCAGGAGGAATATCACCAGAGAGGTTGTTAACATTGAGGTACAAATCTGAGAGCTCTGTCAAGTGAGCAAGCTCCTTAGGTACAACCCCATGAAGCTTATTGAAGTGCAGGTACAACCCAGTCAAGCTCTTGAGCAGACCAATCTCAGGAGGTATCTGCCCAGAAAGCCCTTTTCCTTGCAAGGAAATGTTGACCACTTGGCCATTTTCATCGCAGGCAATCCCTTCAAAGAAGGCATTGCATGGGTCAGTTGCATTGGGTGACCATGAGGAGAGAATGAGGTTTTGAGGGTCTAATGAAGATTTGATTGTCATGAAGAGAGACAGAGGGGTGGTGGCAGCTCTTGTGTGAAATGGGAGGAGGAGCAGTGTCAAGAAGACTGTGATGAATATGGAGAAGAAGGCCATTTTTGGGCTTGGAATGGAAATGTCAAGTGAGAAAGTTGTTTTGGAAGAAAGTTGTTTTGCAAAGTTTGCTTCTTTTTAGTTCAAAATGGTGTCACTGTTCTCTGTGTGTGTGTGTGAGAGAGAGAGAGAGAGAGAGAGAGAGAGAGAGTGGTACTTGTCAGTGTAGGTACAAATTTTGAATTCATGGTTACAGGGAAGACCGGTAGCCGGTTACAATCACATGGGTAACTGCAGCCTTTTATATTTCTGTAAAATATAGTGTTGATTATTATTGTACACTCATGTTTCAATCAGATGCAATATGACCCTCCACTTTCATATTGCTTTTTCTTTTTTCAATTATATTTATATTTAACCAATTAAATAATATATATAGAAGAATATATTTGATTGGTATTTCCAAATTAATCAAAGATGTCACAGCCTTTTATATCATAAAATTAAATAAAATTAGTTTTTCTATCATAATATATATTTTTGTTGTTTTTCTATCATAATTTGAATGAAAAGTCTAACATAACTCTTTGCACTCACTTGTGTATAGTGCAAGATTGTTGTCTTATTAACAAAGATAAAACTATTATTTTTTTATATTTATAGTAAAAAAGTATATATGTTATCTAATATGGTAGAAAAATAATTTGTTGTCCTAATTATAGTAAAACATGGTGGTATCTCATTAATCAAACTTAAGTTTAAAGCTAGGTTGTTAAAAATATACATATTGAGTGATTGGTAGAACCTTCAATAGACGACTTAAATACAAGAAGGATTTATTTCGTCTTTCTCTAAAGAAAAAAATTTGATTTGTAGATAAATAGAAATAATATATTTCATATGCGGTATTACTATAAAATATTGTTCAATTTTCAAAGTCATACTTCATCCGTTCAGTGAAACAGATTATCGTAACTTTCATACAAAATAAGAAAACATATTAAATGTAATATGAACTGTTAATATTGCCTACGTTCTTCCTATTTGACTCATGAAAATTAAATTACTTTCTCGTAAATAGTATTCATTTCATTATTAGTCTCAAATAAGTATAAGCTTACTATTAGGTTATGTCTGTCAACTAAAAAAAAATTAATGTTTTTAATTAGAAAATTGAACTATAATTTTGGACTAACAAAATCGAAATTAAATCTATCTAGTGGAATCGAGGAACTATTTTTAAAAAAAAAGAAAATAATTAACATTATTTAATTGTAAGAAGTAAAAATACCTTGGACCATTTTCCGAGTTGGAGAAAACTCAACCATTTATTCGATGTAAATTAAAAAAAAAAAAACCTGAGGATTTTGTCGGGGTTGTAAAGGAATAATTGTTATTCAAATTTCAAATTATTTTATTTTGAATTGAGTAATATTTGAAATATTTTATGTAATAGTAAATGTTATCCATAACCCAACAAGATTCTGCAAATTTATTGCAGATGTTCCATAATAGTATTTTGAATATTGTAGTAGTTCGACATATATATTTAATGCACATTTCAAATTTCAGGTGTAGGTCAAGTAGCCTAAAAATTGGTGACATTTAATGATTAATTTATGTAACTCTACTATTTATAGAAATTGTTGGGGTCCTAAATTTTCAATATACACATATGTTCATTTAATTATTCATTTGAGGAAAAATATGGAAAATTTTGTTTAAACTTAGTCGTAAACTCTTTTTTTTTTTTTTAAATAATAGATGTAAAGTTTCGTATTTATCGTATTTAAAACATTAAAAATATGACGACATAAAACAGATGATATAAAGATATCACGTATATTGGAGAACACCATGTCAATTTTGTTAAAATGTGATATTGATTCTAATTAGAGCATGAAATTAAAAAACAGTTTTACGATATCTATATCTATATCATTATTTTTTTTTTTTAAATAACACAACAAAATCACTTATCATCTAACAAAATTATGAAAAGTGGAATTGTGTATATCACAGAAACATGTTATGATGATTTTGTGTGATTTAAAATCGATGTATTCAAACAATTATATTTAGTGTATGAATTTATTGATGAATCTAATTTGATAAATACAGGAAACGAGTGCACCATAGACAAAACCAAAATGAAAATACATTACCTATAAAGAAGTAAAAAATTGACGTATTAGTCCTTTTCATGTTCAACTAGATGATATGCCTTTTAGGAAAAAAGTTGGTGGTACTATTGTTCAATATTTACAAGCAATTAGGTATTTTTGGAAATATGAAAAATTGCAAAAAGTTATGGGGTTCACGAGTGGACATCTCCATCTCATTCTCTATCATTCTCAAAAATAAAAAATAATTAAAAGTATTTGTTGAAGTAATTTCAAGAATCCACCAACTAATTGTTTGAATCTCTATCATTATTTCAACACAAAAAAAAAAATCATAAAACAATCTCAGGGATAAAATTTTGCGAGACGGATTTCGAGTATCCCATAAATCAAATTTATCCTCAAAAGTTAAGTTTTATTTTGTAAATTGTTTGACTCATGTTACGGAATTACATTCAAAGTTTTTTTTTTTTTTTTTGGTTCTTTTTTCATTAAGTTCAAACATGATAATATAATGTAGTGCTAATCTTGCCTATGAAAATTGTTGTACCAATTAACATAGTTTTGCTTATATTTTGGTGCTCAACTAGCATGAGTTAACCTACCACACCTTTATTATCTTTGAGATGCATGTATCCTTTAATTTATATTTAAAAATACCTCCATATATATATAATTAAAATTTAATTTGATAGTCCATATTCTCCTAACGAGTGTAACAAGGTTAGACTATGCATAACATTGAGCTCTTCATCACTTTCAACAATAAGCCAATTTTTGTCTCTCTCTTGGATTGTTTGGTGGGTTAACTATAAAACAAAAGTTGCACATAAACTATATAGCAATGGCCTCACCTACTTCATAAAAGGTAATTGTCAAAGCCAACAACAATTCAATATTTGAATTTGCGAAATGTAAGGACAAATAAGCATAAGTCCTTTGCTTCAAATTATGCCATTTTCCCATTACTAGAGATTCACAAGACATAGCCAAGGTACTCAAAGGATTTTTTAAAATCCAGTTTAAATGGATTCTTGAATGACAATATCTATACTTATTCAAGATCACTCTAATATAGTTCTTCAAGTTTATATGTCCACTTAAATTTGAATTACAAGTCACATTACAATAAAATGCTAGCAGCTCTTACAAAAAATACAAATAAGTGTACAATGTACTTAAATATTTTTTACATTTAAGTAGAGAAAATTAATAATAGAATTAAATGCAGAAATCAATTTAAAGTATTGACATTTTTCACTTTACAATCTAAATTTTTTTTTATCCATTTGCAAACTTGGAGTTATGAAGTTTATCCATTTGCAACATAAAATGTTCTCGCTCATTTTTCCAACGCATGAATTATTTTGATAAATTTCATAACTTGAGGTTGTGATTAGATGAAAAAAAATAAAATTTAGGTTGCAAAATGACCGGAAACATGGTCAAAAAAGTAATTTAAATTACAATCAGAGTAAACTCAAGAACTTCAATATTGCGATTGGATAAAAAAAATTAGATTGCAAATTAAAAAACTATCATATGTTAGGTTGATTTTTGCATTTAACCCTCAATAATATTTACACTGTTGGTCGACTAGAAAGTTTAGATGACCAATTATTAATTCCACTAGTCTTTTTTTTTTTTTTAATATTTATTAGAGAGGATGTTAGAATAGAGGTTTAGATCCTTGCTTCTCATTTGTCACACAAAATTTTCGAATAAATTAAAACCCTATGATATAGTTGATGTCTGTATGAGTTGTCATAAATTTGTAGTCCATGGACCAAGTTAAATTTGACCATTGGACCTATTAACATGACAGACGACAGTACACGACTGTTGCTAAATAATACTATTTGCACATGGAAACTTTTCAATATGAGAAAGTTCTGATTTTCATCACTTGAGTAATTTGAATTTCATTTTAATCTAACAGTGAATTTTAATTCACCACATTTTAGCCACCTTTTGGGTTTTCCATTTTCAAATAACACCTTTATTTTGTTATAGGAAAAACAAATTAGGGGTTGTTTGCTTTTGTTTCTAATGGAAATTTGTATTTGTTTTGGAAAAATCTTTTCAATTGGGTATGTAAGAAGCATATATCCAAACACATTTCCTTTTTAAAACAAAAAACCAAAAACAAATTTAAACAAGCCATAAGATACACATTAAGGGTGTGTTTGATTCTTTTCCAATTTCTCATTTCATCAGAGCTATTAAATCAATAAGCATACAAGCACATCAAAAATAAAAAATTAGCATAGCATGAAAGTAAGGCTACTACTCAGTTTAATAGCCAAAACCGAATACAATGAGCACATCGCGTATCGTTTTAGCAATTTCAGACGAGTACCTGTGATCAATCAAATTGTTGTTCGAGTTGACAGAAACATAAGTGCACCAGAGTTTTGTTCAAGTGAAGAAGTAAATTCCACGGTCTTGATGCACTACACTCTGCTAAGCACAATAAAGATTGTCGAGAACTGCTTTAAGTTCCGATAACTCTCAAATAAAATACATTAAATCTGTGACGGTTCCATACGATCACGAGCAATTGAATAATCTTCCTTCGTAGAATGTTACTCTAACAGCACATCAAGATTTCCAGATTACAGATTCTCTAAGCAACAAGGGTGCTGGCAGTGGTAGATTCACTGCAAGGTTCAATCGAGAATTCTTAGAAAAAAGTATAATATATGAGAATAGAGACACACTATCCAACTAACATTTTAATCGTGACATTGGTGTGACATTGGTATATACGAATGATGAGCGGAAGCTTCTCTAAGAAATTAGTAAAAGTTTAATTTTTTTCCTTTAAGCAAAGTACAGGATGAAGTTAATTTATCAAAGGGTTCAACTATGAAGAAAAAAAAAGGAATTGGGAATTATCAATCTAATCAGAAGTAGACCTCATTAATGAGTTTGAATATGAACTTACTATTTCCATACAGGTGGAAGCTTCTTATTCGTCTTGTAGTAACGAGCAAGTCTGTGAATTCTGCTCTCAACAAGAATGAGCCTAAACTTGGAGTCTTTGTCCTTTCTATTCCTCTCCAAATGCTTCCTAATTGCAACGGCTTTCTTAATGAGGTGGTAAAGGTCTTCAGGTATCTCAGGAGCAAGCCCTGGGCGGAGACAAAATTATACCAACAAAAAGAGTTTCATTTATAGAATAAACATACGTGACGTATAACATAACATTGAATAAACTTAAGACATATATACCATGTGCTTTGAGTATCCTCAAAATCTTGCTTCCAGTGACACTCTTCACCTGGGCAATCCCATGAGAATCACGAAGAATAACTCCAATTTGAGAAGGTGTCAACCCCTTTTTTGCAAACTTACAAATGTTTTCATCAACCTAAATACAAACAAATCAGAAATGAGAGATCACCAACCTAACCCATGGACCATATTCTTGAGGTGTTTCTTAGGAGCAAATGGAAGATTTCAATAAATTGAAATTGATCACGAATATAAGCAAAAGAAAAGAGACAAAAGTCCAACTAAAGTGCAAGAACAAAGCATCAAATCAAATTCAAGCAAAATCATCTACGGCCGCCTTTGAACTAAATGCCACTACAGTTTCCCTCTTACTATATACTAACCCATAGAACTCAATAAATCATCACAAACTAATCTTCATGATTTTGCAATTTATGAAGTTCTAATTCGATAGTACACATACATTTCCAAAGGTGTAGGACAAACCTCCAATCTAAATGCACCTCGTAGAATTGGAGAAATAGCTGACAATAATAATTAAAGATTTTTTTTTTTTTTTGACAATAATAATTCAAGAATAAACTTGGAAGTAATTTGCCCATGACAGTAAAACTAGAGTAGTGATAATAGTTAAAAATTAGCTCAAACAGAGCAGTAGCAATGGCTCCATAACATATTCTATACTACACAAAATTAATTTGAGTCCCATTCTTAATTTTAACATCTGAACAATAAATCATAAGATTCTCACTCCAAAACCTTCAAATAAAATCATGGAACAATCACTTACATCCTCTGAAGAAATCTTAAGCCAGCTCGGTGGAGTCCTCTTATACGGAAGCGCTGATGCTGAAATACCCTTTCTATATTACACCAAAAAAAAAAAAATTAGAAACAGAAAAAAAAAAAAATCGCTCATAATTTTAGTAAAAAATAAATAAATAACAGACAGGTGAAGAGAATGCTGACCCTCGGCTGTGCATACGACCCATGGCGGCGGCGATTAAGAACCGGACGGCGGAGAGGACTGGTAAAGAGCGGCGGTGGCGATTCGATCAGCGTTAACTATATTTGGTAATGGAGCATAAACCCTAGTATACATATGAAAGCATATTTGTAATTGAGTCCTCGAAGTTAGCCTTATTTTCATTTTTCACCCTATTTGTAATTAATATTTAAGCCGACCCGTTTGCAACCAGAAGCGGTGGTCCCACCCGAACAACCAAATTAACCCGACCCGATAGCCCAACACTCGCGCCATTTCAAAGAAAACCAGTTTCAGCGTAGATGTGGGTTACACTCACCGGCGTGCGCTTACGAATTCTATGCAACAGCCTTCTCTCTCCGCCACGCGTCACAGTCGACGCTCCTTCGTCGTTGAATTCGAGACTCCGAAGCTCGGTATTGATGGAGAGCCGTCGCAATTTCACCGCCGGAAACCCCTCTTTCGCCGCCTCTGCTCACTCTAACCGAGGGTTTGATTCAATTTTTGTTTCTTTATTAATTTGTTCGAAAATAATCTGTTTCAGCTGTTTCATTCGTTTCTGGTGATTTTGTTGCTAATTGATTGGTGGAATCATTGTGGCAGTGGTGGGGGCAGAGGTAGAGGATTGGAGACGAAAGACTATCGCCAGCGATCGAGAGGGAATGGCGGCAGCGGCGGCTCTGCTGGAAAGGATCAAATTGATGCACTTGGCAGATTACTGTATGTGGTTTGTAATTGCTGAGACTTTTCATTGAAAGTTTGATCTTGTGTTGATTGTTTTTCGTTAGTAGGGTTCATGTTGGTTTGATTTAAGGACTGAAATCGTTTAATTCTCAAATTTTCCATGGAAGAAAGATATGTGAACTCTAGAAAGAATATCCAATCATACATGCAAAAGAAATAACTTTTGGTATGGATTGGTTCTAATTCTGTCAATTCATATCCATGTGTGGTTTAGAAGGCATACAATGGATTTATCTGTGAACTTTTATAATTGGTTTAGTCAAATATTCATCTAATTATTCATTCACATTAGCCGTTTTGTTGTTGAAATTTCAGAACTCGCATACTCAGACACATGGCTTCTGAGTTGAAACTAAATATGAGGAGTGATGGCTATGTCAAGGTTCAAGATCTGCTGAAGTTGAATCTGAAAACTTTTGCTAATATTCCACTACAGTCGCACACAATTGATGACGTTAGAGAGGTTCGACTCGCAATTTGTATTGCATAACTTGAACTGTTATGATTTCAAGTTAATTTGCTGTGTGTACCACATATAGTTCTGTTTTCTTTTGGTGCATGTTTTTCATTAACCGAGTCTCTGGTTTTCCTGTAGTAGTAGCTTACAGCTAATATCACTTACCACTGATTATTATATGCTAACAGGCTGTCAGAAAAGATAACAAGCAGCGATTCAGCCTATTAGAAGAAAATGGGGAGCTTCTGATACGTGCAAATCAAGGTCACACTATCGCGGTAATATATTTTTTTAAAGCTTGCAACACAAGTTGCATTTTGGTTGGAGTACCATGAAGGAATTAGTACCATAAAGTTATCATTATCTTTCTATGCAGTCACATTGTTTTCCTTCTTTGTTTTTTTTCAATGATGGCAGAATGAGTTTTGGAAAGATTTGATTTTATGGTATGAGGTTAGGATGGTGCATAACAAAGTTTAAAAATTCCTTTAATTGGAATGTAGAAAGTTCAATCAGCAGTATGAGCACACTGAAAACCGAAACCAGGAAAGAACTGTTATAATTCATGTCTCTTAAAATGAAATTCCTTAAGTACTTCATGAGTTTCAGCGGTGCATAGTCAATAAATCTTTGGGGGTCAATAAATCTGTAAGTGGAATTGTCAATCTGAAATACGAAAGTGCTTCTTTCCAGTCCTCAAGCTCCGTCAATATCTAAAGAAATAGGGGTTTCCATTACGAATTAGTACACTGACATGAGCAGCAAAGTTGTCACACTTACTTTTAAGTAACGAACAGTTACTCTTAACCAAAGTTGAACTATAGCTTCGTCGCAATTGTACATTATTTATCCACAAAGAAAGAGCAATCAAGTGTCTCCTCGTTCATTTTATAAATCATGAATAACTTCGAGGCTAGAACTCACAAGTGGCAACAAGAATAAACAAGTCAGACCTTATCGCCCTCTGCCTTCAGAAATAAACAAACCGACTATCTTTAAAAATTATATGGTAGGTACTAGAATTCACTTGATTTGATCAATATCGACCTGAGATAAATTATAGTTCTGGTGGATGGAAATCAAATGCTCTACAGATTTAGTAACATCTAATAGTTCTATTCTAGAATTTGGAAAGGCCTCTGTTACCCATTTGTCTTATGCTTTTCGAGGCCAAGGATTCAATTGCTTTTGCTGAACTATTTCAGAATGTTTGCATGTGTGTTTGCATGATTTCCAAAATTTGTTCAATATGTTTCCACTGTTGTGGCATGCAGTGTTATGCAGACATGATCTTCAGTTCACCCCATAGTCATTGTTCCTAAAAATTATTTAAAGATGCTAACTTTTTGTTGTTTTTCTAGCCATAGTATTTCATGGTTTCATAAATTTTAAACTTCTCCTTCATTCTCAATGCCTTGACAGACAGTTGAAACAGAGAGCTTACTGAAACCCATTCTTTCACCGGAAGAAGTTCCTGGTTAGATTTACCACTGTCTGTCTTCTTTAAATGATACAGTGAGCTGTCTCGCATCATTCATGCGCCTAATTGTTGTACAGTTTGCGTGCATGGAACCTACAAGAAAAACTTGGACTCGATTCTTCAGGATGGCCTCAATCGCATGAAGAGATTGCACGTGCATTTCTCGTGTGGCTTGCCCGCAGATGGAGAAGTTATTAGTGGTAAGATATTTGATCATGGAAATACATATTTATTGCTTTCCTTGTTTGAATCATTGAATACTTTTAACATTGTTCAATCGCTTAGCTTCATATTGAATATACTCGACAAATTGATATGATTTTTCAGGAATGCGGCGAGATGTCAACGTTTTAATCTTTCTAGATGTGAGAAAGGCGTTGGAAGGTATTGAAAACGAATTTAGTACTTAATAAAAGCTTTTATGTCGTTGCTCACATTCTTCCAATCTATGATTTCAGAGGGAATGAAGCTTTACATATCAGACAATAAGGTGATTTTAACAGAAGGCTTTAATGGAGTGGTGCCTGTGAAGTACTTCCAGAAGATAGAATCGTGGCCGAAGAGAGACCCGATTCCATTTTAGATGGCATCGTGAAACGAAGCATTGGGCCCTTGACAAGATACGTAAAAAGAAGGTGAAAAGAATTGATCTTTGAAGGTAACTTCTAGATAAGTTGACAAATTGATCTTTGTGATTATGAATTTCGAATTCATCCTCTTATCATTCAAGCCAAATGCAACCTATGACAGTTTAGGGATGAGATTTTGAGTTCAAATTTCTTGGAGATATCACATTGCGTAAACAATATTTTGTACAATATTCATCTATTTATATAAGTATTATGTTTGTGTATACAATAGCAAACTTTAGAATTTTTCTATATAAATCATATCTTGTCGTACACCCTGCAAACACTTTATGAACAAAACTCGATAAACTGGACAAGAATCAAGAATCAAAAGTTTCAAGATGTTGATAGACATTGTTCACAATGCATGATCGACAAATGCAAAACAAAACCGAACTAGCAACATAGTGTAGAAAAACAGAATAAGAAACGACATTTCATGACAACGAGCTGCAATTCAATATAATCAATCATATTATATTTACAAAAAAGAAACACATTTAACTACTCAAGAATCAAGAGAGGATTCATTACCAAGCAATAGCTGCAACTGTATCGACAATGCAAAGCCATGAAAACGACCAACAAAGACGACTACAAAGCAACGCAATAATACTTAAACAAATAAGAGAGCCAATAAACTCGGTTAAAATCAAATTACAAGTCAAAGAAATCTACACAAAAGCATAATAGCCAAACTATAGTGTGCTGTTTATTGAACTGGATTCTGATGATGATACAAGTCAATCAACAAGTAAAATCTGCTCTAAAAGTTGTGAATTCTACAATGATAAAAATACAACAATTACACTCCCATCAGAGACCAGGGTCGGGTTTGTCCTTCGATGCAGATCAGAGCACCACCGGAATCAACGAGAAACGAAATTCTTCATCGTGGGATGTCACAAAATATAGGTTTTAAAAGAAAAAAAATCATATGAATCAAAATGAACAAGAATAGCATAATCCTACCACAGAAACAATACACCAATCTCTATCACTGTGCACTCTTCTTCCCATCCACATAGTAACTGAGATACCATTGAACAAACTTCTTAAGCCCTGCATGCAAATCTGTAGTGGGCTTATAACCGAGCTCTTGTTGCGCCGAACTTATGTTGGCATGCGTAAACTGCACGTCCCCGTTTCTAGGCAACTTCATGATCAACCTCTTCGCCTTCACCTTAAGCAACTTCTCCAAAATGCTCACAAGATCCGCCACTGGCACAGGCGATGTGTTCCCTAGATTGAACACGCGCAGCTGAGCAGGCCCCTTCTTCTTGCCCCCACTCCCGGTACTCTTCTCAGCAGTATCCAACGAAGCTAAGCAACCCTTCACAATATCATCAATGAATGTAAAATCCCTAGCCACTGTGCCATGATTAGGCGCCTCAAAGATCGGAATCGACTTCCCTTTCAATATATCCCTGGTGAAGAAGAAGTAAGCCATGTCGGGCCTACCCCAAGGTCCATAAACCGTGAAGAACCTCAATCCGGTTAGTGAAAGCCCATATATGTGATTATAAGTATGAGCAATCTCCTCACCGGCCTTCTTAGTGGCTGCATACAAACTAGCTGGCTGATCGGTTCTATCCCTCTCGGAAAAGGGCACCTTAGTATTCAATCCATACACACTACTACTCGACGCCCACACTATAGATGGCTGAGGATTCGCGCTCTTGCAAACCTCAAGAAGGCTAACAAGGCCAGCAATGTTGCTATGCACATAGGAGCTGGGATTCTCCATGGCATAACGAACACCGGCCTGCGCTGCTAGATGCATGACGTGGCTAAATGGGACAATGTCGAAAAGCTTAGTTAACAACTCAACATCATTGATATCACCCTCCACAATGTACACCCCACTACGCTCTAAAAGGGCCTGCCTAGACCTCTTAAGGGATGGATCATAATAGTCATTGAAATTGTCCAGCCCTAAAACACCATCTCCGCGGCGTTTGAGCGCAGCGGAGACGTGTGTTCCGACAAAGCCAGCTGCCCCTGTAACCAACACAGACATGCCATTTCTAGCCCTAGCTTTGGCCGATTCCCTAACCCTCTTCTCAAAATTGGGGCCCCCATAGATGCTGGTTCTTAGAGACCTCCTAGAGAGATCTGAGGAGTGGGAGGATGATGAAGGGGGTGATCTAAAAAAGAAGACATAAATCAATCCAAGAAACACAAATGACCAGAAAGTAAGCTTAGCTAATGAGGATTGAAGCCTTCTATTGTACGGAGACTTCTCCAGCTTGAACTTTCCTGGGGTTGATGGGGCGCTATCAATGTGCTTCATCTCTCAACGCAAAATCTTGAAGATTCGAGAAGAGCCCACCTCGAAATCGCCCGTCTTTGGTCCAATCCGCGGGTTTTCTTGAAAATCAGGGGATCTTGATTTTTGCCAAGAAGATGAGATTGATGAATGGGGTGGTGAAGATTGGGGGAAAGGGGGAAAAGGGTGTTTGGAAATGAAGAGCAAACACTTTAATTGATGTGGAATCTGGTTTCTTGGTGGTGGTGGTGGTATATTTTGCCTTTTGCGGTGGAATTTCTTAGCTGTTGTGTTGCTCTGGTTTTCTTTAATGGAAATTTTTTAAGAAAAATGGGAAAAGATTTGTTTTTGAGGATAGAATAAGAATGAGTGAATGGAAAGAGAAGAATGGGGAGAGATTTGAAGGAGGTGAGAGGAGGGAGAAGAATGAGGTTTGAAGAAAGTTTAAAATGGATTATAATGGAAGAGTAAGAGTGGACTTGTGATGATGAAAGAGAGTCCAATTTTGGCTTTTGATTTAATCCTAATTTGTTAATCTTACTTCATGTGATTATTAGTAAGTTAATGATGCATTGGACTATTATTCTTTTATGACTTCTTCCTAGTTCATTGGTTTCCCTTGAAACGCGCGATGATGAGTTCTAATGGATTAATTTTCGATGTTTGTTAGATATTTTGTTATCGGTATAATCAGATACGAGTATTTATGTATATTTAGTAATATTATGTCATTCAATGTTTGTGTTGGTGAATTTAGTGTTGTTTGTTGGAGATTGTGTGGATGGGAGGTTTTTAGGGTAAGAAATAGGGGTTCACAATTTGTAAGTGAGAGATTTGTGGGGAATCACAAGGGATTAGGAAATTTGGTGTCCCCTCAATATCATTAAAGCTTCTTTATTAGTCTAATAATTAGTCAAGGAATTTTCATGTTTTGTCAATTATTTTTCTCATAATAGTAAAACTGATTTAAAGAGATGGGATTCTTAAATGGTATGCTAAAAATGGATTTTTACTATATTTTTATCTTTTTGGTATGCTTAAAATGTTAATATTCTTTTATTGTAGAAAAATTAAAAGCAAGAAAAAGGAGAGAAAACCCTTAAACTTTAGTACTTTTTCTAAAATAGATAAGACACTCACTCCTAAGATATTCCTTTTTTTTTTTTAATGTTTTTCAAAATAAAAGGATTAAAAAAGTCCCTGTAATGAGAATAAATCAAGTTGAACATGTAATAAACTTGTTTGAACTTTTGTTGAGTTTTAAATTTTGTGTTTTGAATTTTTTCTTTTTCAAATTCTACCATAGATCCATCTAAGAAAATGTATTTTGAGTTGCTATTGAAATGATTATTATTGTTGGTGTTAAATCTTAAATTTTTTAGTTTGTGTGATCCACGTCAAGATCCAAACAACATTTGTTTATGTTTAATTTCCCCAATATTTATGTTTTGTTGGTTAGTGATTTTTCTTTTGATTCTTTGATTGTTGTTCTTCTTAAAAAAATAAACAAATGAATTATGCGTTGTCATCTGAATGTTATTAGACTTTATCGATTTGCTTAGTTTAATTTGAACTTGTAGTTTTGAAACTGTTGATTATGTCTCCGTTTATGTTTCAGTTTCATATACGGATAATTTGGCTTCAATTGATGTTCTTTGTGAATATTTTTTGGGAATCAATAGGTTAATGATCATAGTGATTTTAGCTCAAATTCTAAATTGTAATATATAAATTAATTTGTAGTTCCAAAGCAGATATGAAAAAAAAATGTATTCAAATATCTCGAATATATATATATATATATATATATATATATATATATATATATATTAAAGAAGAAGAACAAATGATGATGTTGTTGTTTCATGTTAGTTTAACATAAAAACTACAGTGAAATAACATGAAAGGGTGACCAATTCCTATCTCCACCAATAAATTTATGCGTAAATAAGAAGTGACAAACTCGTGATTAAAAATGATTAATTAAACCATGTTCGTAAACTTTGTTCAAATCTCCTAATTGCTTTATTCAACAATTTATGTATTTTATAAACCACCAATTAACAAAGAGTTTAGAGAGAAATTATCACCGTTCCAACGTTAAGTAAAGCTGTAAAAGCTTGCAAAATAAATTACCATTGTCTTATGTGAATGATACATAGACAATTCCAGCCATTTTGAAGTAAATATCTAAATTTGTATTCATTTAAATATTAAAAAAATTATATATTTATATTAATATAGTATTACATTATGCTATGAAGTTTTATATGACTATAAATGCAGCGTAAGAGAGAAATACTAGTTATTTATTATAAATGGATAATTTTCAAATTGTAATGTAGATAAATTAAATAAAAAGAGTTTTGACTTTCATTACTTAAATGAGTAATTAATTTTTTTCCCTCAAAAGTGAATAAGTAATTAGATTTTAAAGACAAAAATGTAATTTTGGACCATTATAATTATGTGTAAGTATATGAACAAGAAATAAGAGTATTTAGTCATGATGGATAAATATAAAATGAAGGATGACCTTTTTTTGGGTAAAAAAGGAAAAGTAAATTTAGCGTGTTACTATTTATACAATGCATTTTAACTTAATTTAGTAGGTATCTCCAAATTTGCCACCAAATTTGCTAGAAAAACCAAAATCATCTCCAATTATTTAATTCAAATAAATATTATTTTAGAATAGTCTTAATTTTTATCTTTTTAATTTTCTATTTTATCAAATATTTATTTATTTAAGTTAATATAAAAAATTAAAAATATCGATTTCAATAATGGAAAAAAATTCTTGTAAAAGAAAATTGATATCAAATACTAAAATTATATTATAAAATTCATCATAAATTATATTTATGTTTATGTGTTGTAAACTTGTAGTAAATTTAGCATGCTTGTTATGTTTTCTTACTTTAAATTTAACATGTTGTAATGTTTTTGTTGTAGTAAATTTCATTGTATTTTGTAATTTAAAATTTTATTAATATCTTATAATAATTCTATTAGTTATAATTTATGTTTGTATTAATAAAATGTAACAATACAACTAAGTTGTATATTTTTAAAATTTTTAAAATTTTCATAAATTTAAAATCAAATAATATAATACACATAATATTTAAAATAAATTGATTACTAGATGAAAAATATTTGATACAATAAAATGAAAATAAATCAAATAAAAGGAGAGAAATAAATAAACAACACCAAATTAAATCAAAAAGGAAAAAAAAAGGATTAATTTCCCACTTACTATTCACAGGTAGCAAATTGCCACTAAATTAGCCACTGAGTTGGAAGGCAAAATGTAGCAAAACTGTGCGTTTTAGAAATTTAATTTTATTAGATGGTCATCTACAAAATCAAAATTGAATAAAATAAATTTAAATTGTATTGTGGATTTGTCTCATGAAGATATTTTCTTAAGACAAAATTATACAATTTTTTTATTACAATTACGACTTTCGTTGATTTATTTATTTTTCTATTCTTTAAGAAAATGTCAGCCAATAATTTCACATTTGGTACTTATCTGAAAGTGATGTTTCCATTTAGTCGTTGAAGATCTTTAACGGGCTTTTTAAACGTTAAACCCTATTTATTATTACCCAAATAATTTATTTAATTATCATACTTTACGTATAAAAAATATGGTAAAAACTTGGTTGATTCATTTCGATTACATCTTGTGTGACAAAGTATTCTCCGATTTATTCGATTTTATTATTTAATCAAAATAAGTCATGTATCTTTGGATCTTTTAATTACATTTTATAAATTTAATTGACTTATTAGTAGTTTTGATTATTATTATTTTATGAAGACTTTAAATTGTAATATACATTATTTTTTTTGTATACTGGTATTACTTTTTTAGTACTTTTAATTTTATATGTACCTTTTTGTAGAAATTCATATTAAGATCACATGTTATTTTGGATATGGGCTCATTGGGCTTTTTATTTTACAGGGAAAGTGATTGGGCCGTTTGAGTGTGTGAACTTTGAACTGTAGAGTATTATCCACAAAAAGATGTGAACAAATCAAGTAGCTCGTTAACTATTTGGAGTTCAATTCAATAAAATTTCGTTCGAAATAATTTGATAAAATTATTAGAATAAATAAACAATATGGAAATAGGCCTTTGTATCCAATTTACACACCAAAAAATGAAAAATATTCACTTGATAAGAAAACATGTTTTTTTACCCAAAATGAGGATAAAAAGTCATAAATGCCCTCACCCTATGCCTTTAATGATTTCACTCACCACAATTCAATGCTCCTTATCTCATCTCATACCCATGTATCAATTCATATTTTAGATAAAATTCATCTCTTAAAATGCAAGCAATGTAGTGATTTTCATCTCTTAAGGTGCTCAAAAGAGGTAAGATGATCATTATTTTCAAGTGTAGTATATTGTATTTGATAATTTTTTTATGTAGATATATCTACATGTAAATCCGAATTTAAAAAATCAAAAAAATCGTGAAAAACTGAAAATTTTTATACTAGGAACAGATCACGAAGCTCCTTGAAGATCACGAAGCTAAACATAGATCACAAGGGTGTTTAGCTTCGTGATCTATGAAGGATAAAATAGACCACAAAGCTCAAATTAGATCACGACGGTATTTGAGCATCGTGATCTACCCTGAGCACTGTGATCTATTTTAAGAATTTTTTTTGAATATAAAGGCACTTAGGTAATTTTCCCTTAAAATTGGGTAGAAAACTTGTTTTTTTAAGAGGTGGGTAAAAATGATTTTTAGTTATAGGTATTGGTTAGAAATGTCCCCTGTTATGCTCGTTAGCTAGCATGTAAGCAGACTCTTGAGATAAACTGTGAAATGTAATACTCATAGTTTTAACATTTTCATTTTTTTCACAATAAATTTTCATTTATTTAGTACTTTTTTTTTCAAGAATATACAATTTACTTGTTAATAAGTTGATGAATAATACTAAATAAATGAAAATTTATTTTTAATAATATTTATTTAACCCATTCGGCTCAATTCATCTTGTGAGCCATGAATATCTTTGATAAAAATTAAACTCGGAATCAACTCAATAATAAACAAATCAAGCTCTAAATATCAAAGTTAAAAAAAAAAAGTTATAAATGTTATTTTATTTAAAAAATGAAAAGAACTATCACCTGTTAATTAAGGAAGTTTCAAGCGAATCAAATTCGATTCAACAAATAATGATAGTGTACAAATGTCCATTTTGCATTTTGATGATCTCAATATATGATCAACTTTAAAGTTGAGTACCCTCAATATTTAAATAAACAAAATATTTAGTGGGTTTTTTTTATTTTACATTTTCTACCATGATTGTCGCCATTATGTGTACTCATATCAAATTCGCACAAGATTTGGACAGATTCAATAATTAACAACAAACATGTTTATGTTGTCTTATAAAGCAAAATAACTGTTGCTTTGGTTAGGTGGGATTCTGTAGTTTGGTGAGTGTGTGAGAGAGAGATGAACCCACATTGTATTGCTTGAAAAAGTCTCAAGTTTTACATCATAATCCAATCCCTTTCACTGTGAAACTTTTGAGGAAAGAAAACACTCTTTTCTTACCTACTACAGATCCAACAAAGATAATTAGAGGTAAAAGGTATTTAGGTATAATCTATATTCAGATAATAGTATTTAGGTTTAAAAATATGATTTTACATTTTTCTTAAAAACTTTGAAATATTTCACTTTACCGTATAAGCTTTAAATTTGATGCATTTTACGGTGTTAGCCTTACACGTGTCCAAAATCAATGGCTAGAATTTGTCTAATACTGTAAAATGCATCAAATTTAAAATTCATATGACAAAGTGAAACATTTCAAAGTTTTTACAAAAATGTGTAAAGTCTACTATAGTTCAGATGGAAGAATGTTTTATACCCTAGTATTTATCGTTCATTTATACACAAACACAAGTGATATCCACTCGGTGTAGCATCTATAAGTACGTTCGCCAATCGAACTTTCAAGAAATGCGGATGAGAATTGAGAAGATCATTTACTAACATGGCCAAATAGATTTGATTCTTCTCATATTGAACTGTAGCACAAGTCTCATAATCAAGTGAAAACACATTCAGAGTTACAAATTTGAAGTGTTCAATTGTACAAATCCAGGAGCATTCATATATGCCTGTATCTCTTTCCTATTAAACTGCAAATTCTGCTACTCAGTTCTCAAAAACAAAACGAAAAGATAGAAAAACTCACCTTTATTACGAAATTAATTCTCTCTTGGCTTGCACTCCATGACGAGTCCCTTCCGCATGCTTTCTCTATAATCGAGCAATCCCTCGAGTCTAAACTTGAGTAACTCAGGAAAGCCACAAGAAACGATGAAGCTAAAAACCGAACAGCTTAACAAACTTCTTTAGCTGCAGCTATAACAGCTTCCACTGTAATCCCAAACTCCTTGTATATTATTCCTGCAGGTGCACTGGCTCCAAATCGATCGATTCCAATGGCCCTTCCTTTAGCACCAATAATCTTGCTCCATCCGAAAGTGGTTCCAGCCTCGATGCTAACCCGGGCTGTTACGCCAGCTGGGAGGACGCTTTCCTTGTATGCGTCAGATTGCTCATCGAAAAGCTCCCAAGAAACGAAGGAGACGACCCTAACGGCCTTGCCTTCCTTCCTAAGTTCATCACCAGCCTTTGCTGCGATTTCCAACTCTGAACCAGTTCCGATCAAGATGACATCAGGCTTGTTACCTGATGAGTTGTCTGATATGGTGTAGCCTCCCTTTTCAACGCCTTCAATGGAGGTTCCGGGAAGATTGGGCAGTTTTTGTCGAGAAAGAGCGAGAACTGATGGTCTCTTTCTGTTGAGCACAGCCACCTTGTATGCACCAGCTGTCTCGTTGCCATCGGCTGGACGAAGCATCAATATGTTGGGCATTGCTCGGAAGCTTGCTAAATGCTCAATTGGCTGATGAGTGGGCCCATCCTCTCCAAGACCGATAGAGTCGTGGGTCATCACATAGATGACTCCAGCTTCAGACAAGGCAGAGATCCTCATGGCTGCTCTCATGTAGTCGGTGAACACAAAGAAGGTTGCACAGTAAGGAATGAGGCCACGGCTGTGATGGGCAATTCCATTACATATGGCTCCCATACCATGTTCACGAACACCAAACCTTACATTACGCTCTTCTGGTGTGCTCTTTTGGAAGTCACCGAACATTTTGAGAAGGGTCATATTGGATGAGGCGAGATCAGCACTGCCACCGATTAGACCGGGGAGAACCTTTGCTAGAGCGTTGAGGTTTGTCTGAGAGAGATTTCTGGTGGCATCACCTGGGATCTCAGGGGTGTATCTCTGAAGAAAGAGATAGGTTTAGGCAAGAGTTTTTCTAGCATTATATCATTGCTAATCATTCATATCTTCTAACATTCAATGATCATTATGGAGAATCTTTTAGCACATTAATATAAGATGAGTAAGAGTATCGAAGCAGAAAAGAGCTACTCACAGGAAGAGCCTTCTCCCAATCAGCTGGGAGTTGACCATTGATGATGGGCTTCAGTTCCGCGGCTTCTGTAGGATACTTCTTCTCATATTCAGCAAATTTGGTATTCCATTCAGATTCAAGAGAAGCACCCTCAGACACATGTCGGCTCCAAAGTCTGCCGTAAAGAATATCCAAAATATAACTAAGCTTTTAACCAAAGAAACTAGTACTAAAGGTAATGCAGCACAAACATCCTTACTGCTTCACATCCTCAGGCACGTGGAAAGGCTCGTAAGGCCATCCAAGGTTCTTTCTGGTGGCTTCAACTTCCTTAGCCCCCAATGCACTTCCATGCACACTGTATGAGTTGGCCTTATTGGGGGAACCAAATCCAATGGTAGTTGTAACCTGCTCGGATTTACATTCCAAAAATAGAAAATCAGAAAATCTGTCTAATAACCATGATATTAAGATTTAGGAGTATTTTTTTGACTCATTTCTTCATTGGTCCAAACACCCTACGATACAAAGAGAATCTTACCTTGATCAATGTGGGCTTGTCTTTTACAGCCTTTGCTTCCTTGATGGCGGCACGAATTTCATCATAGCCAGTGTTACCATTCTTCACCCAGATTACATGCCAGCCAAGAGACTCAAAACGGGTATCAACTGTCTCAGTAAATGCAATTTCTGTATCACCATCTATAGAGATGTGATTATCATCATAAAAAGCGATCAACTTTCCAAGTCCCCAATGTCCAGCAAGAGAGCAGGCTTCATTTGAAACACCCTCCATTTGACACCCATCACCAAGGATACAATAGCTGTATAAGTGCCAACACCATTGGTCAAATAAGTAATAATACTACAGCAAAAAACTAAGCTTTTACCCCACTGTCATATTGGTTATAACTTATATGGTTCATATCTCACAATCATGTTTGGTTGAAACACATGTTCACATTTATATTTATGTTCTAATTGGTCAAAAACTCAAAATTCAAAAGGTCATATAGCAATATAATGCTTGATCAAAGAAAACAAATGAAGGAGCAAATAATGCAGTTCTCACGTATAGTGGTCAACAATCTCGTTATCTGGTTTGTTGTAACGAGCAGCCAAGTGCTTCTCTGCGAGCGCCAATCCAACAGCATTGGCAATACCTTGACCTAGAGGACCTACACAAAAGTAAAAGAAGAAATCACAATCAGTTTGAAGAATCTCAACTCATCCCATGGAAGCAAATGAATACAATTTTCTGGACACAACTTTACCAGTAGTGACTTCGATTCCAGGTGTCTCGAAGTTCTCGGGATGACCTGGCGTCTTGCTTCCCCACTGACGGAAATTTCTCAAATCCTCATCCTGTTAGATACATATTGTTCTATGTGAATGATCGAGAAAGAAATATATGAAATGATCATGAGGCTGCACAAATGAGAAATCAATACAGAATCGAATTCTTGTTTGGAAATGAGAAATTCTCAGAATCCCACATAAAACAAATCCAAACAGAAGAAAACTAAATCAAGACACATATCACATAATTAAGCTCAATAATAACTATTCAACGATTTTCTCTACCTACACAACAGAACAAGAGACAAATCTTTTCCAAAAAGGAACAATAAAATCAAATCACATGGATCCACCAACCATCAAAACGAGATTGCATGTCTAGTATTTGCTGATGAGAGAATTAAAAAATGATTAAATCATCGCGTAGTATTAACGCTGAATATTCTACCTTTACGGCGTCGTATCCAGCCAGGTGAAGAAGGGCGTAGTGCAGCATACACCCATGTCCGGCGGAGAGCACGAAGCGATCGCGATTAAACCAATACGGATTCTTAGGGTTGTACCTCATAACCTCGTCGTACAATATATGGCCCATCGGAGCGCATCCCATCGGCAGACCAGGATGGCCGGAATTCGCCTTCTCGACGGCGTCAATTGCTAGAAAACGGATCGTGTTGACGGATTTCTCCACAAGCTCGTTTTCCGTCTTGTGGAGGGTCTCCACGGCCGCCGAGGCGCGGACGTGGAGGCGGGCGGCGGCGGGGCATCGGCGGCGGATGGCTGAGGTGGCGATCGCGGAGGAGGTGGATCTGAGGCCGGAGAAGGAGGGGAGAGACAGAGAGGAGGATGTGGAAGCGGGCTGGATGTTGCCATGGCGGGGAAGAGAGGAGCGAGAGAGGATGGCTTGAGAGAGAGTGAGAGAGGAAGACGCCATAGCTATGCTTGCTTACTGTGTGTGTGTGTGTGTTGAAAATGGCAATGAGGAGAAGTATTATATGGAATAAATAAAATTAATTTATTAGTTTTTATTAATGCTAATTAAAGATTGCTTTGTTCCGACATTTTATTTCATATATGAAATACATTTAATATATAAATTAGGATGGGTAACTTCAATTTAAATATAGTAAAATATATTTAATTTTTTGGTTGATAATTACTATGCATGAATGTTAGTTATATGGTGTGCATCTTGGGCGTGGAAAATAAGGATGAAAGGGTAGGTGAACTCTTTTGTCTCTTGTAAAGTTGTAATGAGATTATGACTCCTCTCTATCTTCTCTCTCTCCCCTCACCCACCCTCGGATCTTCTACGTATCTAACGGAGCATGTTTGGTATAATCGACTGTCGATTTTATGAGCGATATAACTAGTTTGTTAACGTGGGATTGCCCTCGAGACTACTTAAAATCATTGCCTCTCTATATTTGTGCTGGTTTTGATTCGGTGATGGAATGATTATAAGAAAAGACATAAATATCTATTGTATTGTGTTAAATTGTAGATATTATGTAATGAGATATTCTCTTGTAAGATTGTCTCGCAAATTATGGAACTTCATTTAGAAGATTCATATATAAATGTTTTGACTTTATTATAACATCTATGACAAAAAATATTACTTTTGGAATCTTTTGTGCACTTCTCAAATTTATGCAGTTTCTTTTATAATCGATCTCTTTTGTGTATTTTCTTTCATTAGAATTTGAATTGTTTATCTTTACACAACACCAACATCTTATATCGAAAAATATCAGAGAATGATAAATGTATAAAATTGATATTTATATTTTTAGCATGATATAATAAACAGACCAAAGATTAGGTCTTCTTGATGACAATCAGTGACGACACTAAAGCTTATAAAATAAAATAAAAAAAATTACCCATTCCATGTATTTTAATTATATATATACATATATATATAATGTTTAGTGTAAATTATTTTATTATTATTATTGACCTCTTAATTTATGATCATAGTTCCGTTATTGGTGACAATGCTCGATATTTTGATATTGGGTTGCACAATCTTTTCATTTTCTCAACTATAAATAATATATGAAGTAGTAATTTATTTACGGCAATTTTTTATGGCTATATATAATTTTAAAAAAAAATTATAATTCATATCATAAAAATACCATACTTGTACATATACATGCATAATGCATGAATATTTCAATCAATAATAAATTGTATTCTTAAAATAAATAATTAAAAACATAATTCGCCTGATTTAATTTTTTGTTAGGATAGACTTATCATGAAAATTTCAAGACAAAAATTTTATGTTTTTTTCAAGGATTTTGTTGAATTTAATAGCGATGTAAGTGCTATTTATGAGATACCTCAATAATTATTTAAAAACAAAAACAAAAAACAAAAGAAAACAAAAAAAACAAAAAAGGCGGCGCCGAAACATACAGAAATTGGTCCGTTGACCTTTATAGATTTCATGTTTTTATTTTTTTCCTTTCAAATTAGATGAATTTACAATCTTTTATAAGTTATTATAAGTGTAAGATTTAATAGTTTATATAATATATGGTTTTTTTAGTTTAAATACATTTGCGTGGAGAAATAAATTTTTTAGTTTAACTAATTATTTTTATGGGGTGATCATCAACATTTATCTTCACGTTTATAAGTGAATGTTAAAGTTTTTCAAATTAATTTTATAATTTATTTTAAATCATATCGGACACTTTTAATTATGGTCAAATAATAAGTTGGTAAAGTTTGACTAATGTGATTAAATTTACCTACTATAGTTATTACCTTTTCTTTTACATTGTTTAAATGTGAAATTTTGTCATTAAAAAAAAGGTTTTTTTTTTTTTTTTTTTGCAAAATATTTAAATATTAAAATCTAGAATGATCCTCGAAATTTCTTTCTTGTAGCACAAGGTTGAATCCCCAACCCCAAGGGCCCCCACCCCCGGCCCGACAGGGATTGGTGGACGAAATTTCTTTCTTAATTGTATGTTAAAAGGGTGTAGGTCAAGATTTTCCAAATAGATTCCATAACTATTTGTATACACATGTTTGCAAAAATCATTCAATTCTCATTAACTACCTATTTTGAATTTTCAATCCATGTACTTTTATATTTATTTCATTTAAAAATTTATTATATAAATGAATTTAAAATATATTACTGATATTGAGGATTAATATGATTGTACCACGTGTCATAAGACTATATTTTTACTTAAAAAATATAGACAAATATAAATCTAAGATTGTTTTCCTCTTAAGCCTTTTTTTTTTCCATGATTATGGATTTTCTATGAAAATTTGACGAGAGGTGCTGCTGTGCAACTTGTGCACGGATCAGTGGATCTATGCACAACAATTCGGATCAGTTCTGGCCCCACACGCATTACAGGACGCGCTCCAAACAGCTGGCGCGTGTTAACACGCGCCATTAATAAAAAAAAAATCATTTTACTATTCATCGTCTTCTCGCGTGGATTTGGGGGAAAAACTAAGACAACCATTGTTCATGGTAAGCTTTTCTTTTACCATAAAAACAGACTAATACTCTAATTTAATTTCGATCAATTGACATAACGTCCAATATTGATCAAATTTCGACCATAAACACATAAATATTGTTTCTGAAAAAATAAAATTCCGCCATTGATGAAGGTTTGAAGATGAGACAGTGATTGATGAAGGTTTAAAGTTGATGCAGTGTTCAAATACCCATTGATTGAAGGTTTTAGTGTTTGAATTGAAGATTAAAGGACGAATCTCAAAAAAATTTGGGAGAACTGCGACATCGATTAACAAAATCGCGAAGGAAAAATTTCCGCCATTGATACAGTGTTATGTATAAATTATATAGTACTGTTATATAAATTTATGCAGTACTGTTGTGTTATTTTAGTCATACGGTTGTGTTTATTTAGTGGTACTGTTATATATAAGTTAGTAGTACTGTTGTGTATAAATTATATAGAACTGTTATATTAATTTATGTAATACTGTTGTGTTATTTTAGTGATACTGTTGTGTTTATTGAGTGGTACTGTTATGTATAAGTTAGTAGTACTGTTATGTATAAATTATATAGAATTGTTATATTAATTTATGTAATATTGTTGTGTTATTTTAGTCATACGGTTGTGTTTATTAAATGGTACTGTTATTTATAAGTTAGTAGTACTATTATGTATAAATTATATAGAACTGTTATATTAATTTATGTAATATTGTTGTGTTATTTTAGTGATACGGTTGTGTTTATTGAGTGGTACTGTTATGTATAAATTATATAGAACTGTTATATTAATTTATGTAATATTGTTGTGTTATTTTAGTGATACGGTTGTGTTTATTGAGTGGTACTGTTATGTATAAATTATATAGAACTGTTATATCAATTTATGTAATACTGTTGTGTTATTTTAGTCATACTGTTGTGTTTATTAAGTGGTACTGTTATGTATAAGTTAGTAGTACTGTTGTGTATAAATTATATAGAACTATTATATTAATTTATGTAATACTGTTGTGTTATTTTAGTGATACGGTTGTGTTTATTGAGTGGTACTGTTATGTATAAGTTAGTAGTACTTTTATGTATAAATTATATAGAACTGTTATATTAATTTATGTAATACTGTTGTGTTATTTTAGTCATACGGTTGTGTTTATTAAGTGGTACTGTTATGTATAAGTTAGTAGTACTGTTATGTATAAATTATATAGAATTATTATATTAATTTATGTAATACTGTTGTGTTATTTTAGTGATACGGTTATGTTTATTGAGTGGTACTGTTAGTAATAATGTTATGTATAAATTATATAGAACTGTTATATTAATTTATGCACTCAACAACAGAGGCACGAAATTTGTAAAAAAATCAGAAAAAAAAACAGAGAACACAAAATTGAAAAATAAATCACGAAAAATAAAATAAAAATCAGAAAATTTACCGTTGAAAAAAGTAAACTGAAATTTTGAATGTTAGATAGAAGAACACGATTACAAATTCGAACTAGGTTTGCGGAGAGAAGAAGACGATTACTGAAATTTGCAATGTGAGAGAGAAGAAGACGCTGAAGAAAGAGAGAGAAGAAGACGCTGAACATACGTGAAACTGTCTGCCTGTGTGTGAGAGAGAAAAAATAAATTGTGGTGGGATGCATCATATAAGTTTGAACCTGAATTTATATATATGATGGGCCATCTGAATTGGATACCAAATTGTGGTGCACGGATCTTAGATCCGTGCACCTCGTGCACAAAAGTTTTTGCCAAATTTGACATTGACTTTGAAGAAAGAAAGGACAAATTTATCACAAGTTGGGCCTATTTTGATGGGCCTATTTTGATGGGTCTATTTTGGACCCAGATCATGCACAACTTATACCTAGCATTTATTATTAAAATAATTGTTTTTTTTTTTTTACCCATATACTATACGCATCGATATGACTGGCTTGGGCCTAGTCAGCCCAATTGAGTATTTTATATATGCAGTACCTTTCTCATTAACTAGATTCAAAATCTATAATTATGACCAAAAATTTAAAACCTAGCAGTGAATTAATCAATTAACTTGGGTTAATAAAAATTAATATCAGAATCTTAAAATTAATTACTATCACTGAGCTTAGCTGAAAAGGGATTATAATTCCAAGTTTGCCGTACAATCTAAGCAAAACTTATTATGTCCAAATTTATGTATTCATCATCATTACCACATTTGAGAAAATTAATGAGTGGGAGTTTTTATTCAAAAAAAAAATATCTATTTCATTACTAAAGATTTTATATTACATAAGTCAGATTTAATTTTTCTTCCCAAATATTATACAAACTTTCAAATATTTAGTAAGAGCTAAAGAAAAAAAAACATGTTTTATTTATTGAAACACATAAGAATGCCTTGATATTAAAAAAAAAAAAAACCTGTTATTATAAACAAGTTTATAAATTTACAATATCAATGTTGTTACTTTTCTATCACATGTTAGGAAATTTGACAAAATTATATTTTTAACAAAAGTAAAAAATAAAAATAAAAAACAGCAGATTTCAAGGTTTTCATGATATGTTCATTTTATAGGATTACACATTATGATTAATATCATCTAATCTCACTAAAATTAAACGATATGAACATATTTTGTAACTCTATGATTTTCATAGGGTTGCATGAAATCGCTTAACCTCACTTTTGTCGTGTAAATCAAACAAAAGATTGACTTTTTTCTCTTTATCAGAAGAGCTATTTTGTTCAATTTCTTAATTTGTGGTATAAATGCAACACAATTATCATTTGTGGTAGAAAAATAATTCCTTATATGCAATGTGGTATTTTAATCACCAAATTCCTATTTTTATGGTCTATTTATATATATATATATATATATATATACATAAAAATATATAAAACAGTTCTCAAATATTATTTCATAAGACGAAGTTAAACAATCCATAAATCAATTTTTTTTTAATTTCATCTATTAATTGAAATTACAGGTATTCTTACAGTATATGAAATTATGCAAAATGATCAGTAAAAGTAATGATTGAAAAAAAAAAAAGGAGCTTTAATTGTAACAAACAGTGTTTGGCAATAAAATAAATAGCAATTACAAAAAGTTGAGTTTTCTCTTCTTACTTTTCATACTCTGCCGTAATGCGGTTATTATTTGTCGGAGAACTCTTTCAACCTTTGCGCTCTACTCTTTCTCTCTCCTCTCTCTGCTCCGCTGCTCAATTTTCCGGCGAGATCTTCAATTGGGTAATTTCTTCCGCCGATTAAGTTGTTATCTCGTGAATTTACGCCTTTCGTTTTATTGTTTTGCATACTTGTATTGATTGATGCGTTGGAATTTTATGTTTCTTAATCTCTAGGGTTTGGTTGGGACCAATTTGGGTGCGTTTTGCGTTTTTTTTGTAGTTTATTAGCTGTTGTTATCAGCTTCAATCAGAAATGAGATTGTTTTTTGTGAGATTTGGGAGTGGTGATGAGGCGAATTAGAGGTTTTGGTAATCTCTGATTAAGATGAGTGGGATATTGAGATTGTGATAATGGGATGTGATTCAACGAGATAGGAAGTGGTGGTGTGCTAATTACTTGCGTGTTCAGTTTCTGTGTTCTTCTGGTAATGTTGATTTTGAAATATGATTTGTTAAGGAAATGTGTTTGATTTCTAGTGTGTTTTGATGGTATGGCTTTATGCTTGGTGTCGTATTTTAATGCGTAACATGCTGGCACCTACGCAAACGGAATCTTCTTATATTGCCTGAATCATTGGTTGTCTAACCGGTTTATAGTCAATGATTCATCCTTTTTTTCGGTTTTTATGTTCCGTAGGAGTGTAGAAAAAGGTAGATCTCTTAGATTTTGTTGTTGGTTTACCCAAGGACTTTTCACTTTGCTGCCAAGATTTTCCGTTTCTCCAAGTCTATTAAAGGAAAAGTATGGACTTCTTAATGCATTGGTGGCTTAATTGGGGAATAGTTACGAAGAGCATTCAGAGAATCTAATTCATTGTCATGTTGGAAGATTACATACCTCTCTTTATGTTTGGTGAAGAAAGATGAAGTGACAAGAGACGAAGAGCAGTGTGAACCCCCCCAGAATTTTGTTCTTCCTGAGATTAAAAGCCTTTAGCTTCACATTTGCTTCGGCTTCGTCCTCTTGATGATGGATATGCCCTTATTTTTGTTAGCATTGTAGTGACTGTGTCATTGCATATCAATATTTCCTTTTGTCATTGGAGATTCCAGTTACTTTTTTCCATGAGAACAAAGGCACAATCCATGTTTGCTGGCTAGGAATCTTCATTACTTATATAAGACCTATTGTTTCGTCGTTTTGATGCAGCCAAAGGCTCAATATTTAATTGGACAAGGATAAGGAGGAATTTCGTTCAGTATTATTGAAATGATGAATTGTAGCTGACTTGACCCAACAGAAGTAAATTTTATTCTGGAAATGCATTCCTGTGCCTGATAAAAGAAGTTGCTGAGATAAATTTTTTTTTGTGTGTGTGTGTTAAAAGGTCAAACTTAAAGGGTACATGCATCTATAAATGTTTTTGTAGTTTCATCTGATTCATCCATAATTTTGCGAGTGACATCTTGGTTTCTTTATCTCAAATAGTTTTGTTCTCTTCACTCAAACTTCTGGTTTCACAAACAACCTTATTTTGTTTGCACTTATTGCTGCAAGTATTTTCCTGTGATCCAAAATGTAACTTGGTGAGTTTTCTTTTCAGTATAAGTAGATATGCAACACACTGGTGTAAAAGATACCCAACTTCGTGAAAGCAGCAACCAAAAGGTTCATCCCCAGCCAATGGAAGAGGCAACGAATCAGAATCCTGAAGCTATGGAAGCCCTAGTGGCTAGGATGTTTACCAACATCTCCTCCCTGAAATCGGCTTACATTGAACTCCAAGCTGCTCACACTCCTTACGACCCTGATAAAATTCAAGCTGCCGATAAACTTGTGATATCAGAGCTAAAGAATCTATCCGAACTCAAGCATTTCTATAGAGAGCATAACCCTAAACCTGTTTGTGTCTCTCCACAAGACTCTCGATTAGCTGCCGAGATTCAAGAGCAGCAAAGCCTGTTGAAGACTTATGAGGTCATGGTAAAAAAATTCCAGTCTGAAATTCAGAATAAAGATTCCGAGATTCTTCAACTAGAGCAGCAGATCCAGGAGGCGAGTCAGAAGCGGGTAAAACTCGAGAAGAACTTGAAGCTTAGGGGCTTATCAACCAAAGAATCAGATGGAAGTGGTGGTGAAACTGGACCACTTTCACCGGATCTATCCCCCGATCTTTTTAGATCAGCCGTAGAAGCTGCTTCCAAGGCCATTCATGATTTTTCCAAGCCACTAATCAACATGATGAAAGCAGCTGGGTGGGATCTTGATGCAGCTGCCAATTCCATTGAACCAAACATTATTTATGCAAAGAGAGCTCACAAGAAATACGCCTTCGAATCTCACATTTGCCAGAGAATGTTCATTGGGTTCCAAGACGAACACTTCTCCATGAAATCAGAAACCCCACTGGTAACTAAAGAAAATTTATATCAGCAATATCTCACCCTGAGGGAAATGGATCCATTGGATGCAGTGGGCCAGAGTCCCGATTCAATGTTCGCGAAATTTTGCCAGAGCAAATATCTCATCGTCGTTCATCAGAAAATGGAAGCATCATTCTTCGGAAACTTAGATCAAAGGAACTATATAACAGGTGGTGGTCATCCAAGAACAGCTTTCTACCAGGCTTTTCTTAAACTAGCAAAGGTGATCTGGCTTTTGCACCGGTTGGCACATTCTTTTGATCCTTCGGTGAAGATTTTTCAGGTGAAACGAGATAGTGAATTCTCAGAAGTTTATATGGAAAGTGTAGTGAAAAACTTCATCGTAGAAGATGACAATGAGAAGCCTAAAGTCGGCCTGACAGTCATGCCGGGATTCTGGATAGGTGGCAGCGTCATCCAATCCCAAGTCTACTTAACAGGTATTAAAGTCGCGGAATGACATTTTCCTTATCCTGCTCGAAAAATCTTGATTGATTTGTATGTAACTATCCGTGTGTTTCAGATTTTGGTTCTTATTAAGATATATAATGCTGTGTTTTCGTTCGATCTACTTCTTTTCCTCTTTCTTGCCTCAATAAATGTAGATGTGGTCGTAGCTTATTCATATCTTCATCTTCGAGAGAGTCTAACTTTAATTCTCTTTGTTATTCACCGCATGCTTGACCTCAGTTTGGATGTCGGAGTCCACTTGATATTGCACTCTATGTGCAATATTCGTGGTTTATTAACAAGAATATGGTCTCATAGATTGTAATAAAAATTTGTTACTAATCTCAAACCATACTCATTTATGACAATGTATTCTTCGAACATCATTCTATGCACAATATCCTTGGTTTACTAATTTAGTGAGTCGGGTTAAACCACAATCCACGATTTTGTAAAAATAAATGAGAATTTGTAAAAATAAATGAGTAAATGAGTATGGTTTGAGGTTAAACCACAATCCACGAATTTGTATAAATGAGTAAATGAGTATGGTTTGAGGTTAGTGGGGGTTTGTCTCATAAAAATATATATGTCCATGAGACCGTATGACTCTTTTGAGACGTTTACCACATATGTAATTCCATTAACATATCTAACGGACCTAATTTTCATGACACATGTCAATTTATAACCAACAAATTCATGACATATGTCAATTCATAACCAACAAAATAGTGACTCAATTTTCACGACACATGTCAATTTATAACCAACAAATTCATGACACATGTCAATTCATAACCAACAAAATAGTGACTCAGACAATTAATTTGTGTCGTAAATAGTGAAGATCAAGTTGAATTTAAACTAGAGTGAATAATATGATTATTTTACTCATAATTTTATATATTTTTACTGCCGATCAAGTCCTAATTTTTGTGAATACAGAAATAATATTTAAACATATTGAACCACGTTAAAATGTTAAAATTAAATTATCAATCTAAAATTAAATACGAAATAGTTTGCAAATTTGTTTGAATTTTCATTTCGGATTAACGTTATGACTAGCCAACCGTGGGATGAAATCATGAAGATCACTATTCAACATTTATTAATTAATTTCCAAGCATAGTCAAGTGAATAATATATATATTAAATCATGAATATTTAAATATTTATAGTTCCTAAAAAGGATCATACTCACGAGTCACAGCTAATTAAATCGCGTTGACTTTCCGTTATGCATGGACCATGAAATTTGCTTCTTAGACTTCAATTTTGTCCCCATTATTACATACTCATAATTATAATACTATTTATATTACTACATGAATCATTGGTCGGTTTAAGAAAATCTTGTTTTTAATTATTGTTGTAGTAGTTAGTATTATAAATAAAAGGCTTAAAAAAAGAATTTGCAGTATTTGAGGGGGAAAATTGTGAATTAATTTCTCTAAATTTATAAAATGGTCTCACAAAGATTATATTCAAGTGGACAAAAAAAAAGAGGTGAGAGCTTGAAAGAAATTTAGTCAAAATAATTTTTTTTGTGATAGATGGTGGAATCTTCAATAACATTTGATAATTTGTCTTGTATTTCATTATTTTAATTTAATTCGCATCGATATATTAATCAATAATGACATTATACACTTAATATAAAACAATTATTTCATAACATCAGATGAAGTATAAATTAAAATAGAAGATCTCAGTGAATTTAATCATATGGGATGTTCAAGATTATGTTAATTTTTAGTAACATCTTTTTATGGCTCATACTAAAATAGTATAGTTATATAGTATATATATACACATATAAATATATTTACTATTATTGACTTATGAGTTAATTAAAGTACATAATTTTTCTCATTGATTTATTAATTTGATTTCAAACCATTTGCTGATTGGTGAGACAAGTTGGCGCATAATCCGACTGACTTATTATTTTTAGGACACCCGAATTATCATAACTTGCTATATTCTTAAAAATAGTACTCTATTTATTTATTTATACTTCTTAAATTTATAACTATTTTTAATTAAGTTTTCTGCGAAGTGAGATTCGGTAAAAAAAAAAAAAAAAAAGGTTTTATTCTAATGTCTGAATGTAGTTGATTTCACATTTTTTTATTTAATTGAATTTCTAACATATTAACAAATTGATATACAATTATCACTTTTAATAAGAAAATTAATTAATTAGTCAAGTCTTAATTAAGTAGATAGTCCAATTTTTTGCTTATTTGTTTTTATTTTATTTTATTTTCTAGTCCTAATTGAACCAAAATAAATATCTATGAATCTTATTCTTGTACTACAATTAATGAAAGGTTTACTTTGCCAACTTGCTCCAACAAGAATCAAGGTTTTTGTTTACTCCCAAAACTGACCACCTGGTTCCTAGAAACCCTAAAACACATGCACAACAATTAAAAAACTTTTAAAACAAATAAGTAGTAAAAATCATATCTCATATAATACTTAAGTTAGTATAAAGTAGAGACATGACATGCTTAAACTTGTGACAACTTCCCTCTATATATAAGCCACATAACACCCTTCTTTCATTTATCAACTTTGAACACAAAACAATTTAATCATATATAGACATGGCAAGATCAAGAATTAGGCCCTCTTTCTTTCTTTTTTCTCTTCTCTTTCTAACCCTAGTTCAAGCCGAGCACAAGACTGTCCGCAGACGCTCTCGTGCTAGGGCCTTTATCGAGTCACAGTGTCAGACGACGCTCTACCCTGATTTATGCATCAGGTCTCTCTCATACTACGTAGGCAATTTCACATCATTGAGTCATCAGAAACTGGCTCAAATCGCTCTGAAAGTGAGTCTAATCAAGGCTGAGTCGACTCAGAAGTACGTGACTGAGGTGGCCAGGGATCTGAAGCAAACAAAGGGCAGGGAATATTATAGAGTTGTTAAGCAATGTTTGGATCAAATAAACGATGGGGTTGAACAGTTATCGAACTGCATCAAAGAGACACAACAAATTAAGGAAAACGGGGGAAGTAGAGACTTCCCTTGGCATGAGAGCAATGTCAAAACATGGATGAGCACCGCCCTAACTGATGCAAGCTCTTGCATTGATGGGTTTTCGGGCTGGGTCGTGGGAGGTACGACTCGGGCCATGATCAAAGCCAGGGTTCTTAATCTTGAGCAAGTCACTAGCAATGCATTGGGCTTGTTCAATAGGTTTGCTGCAAAGTATAGGTCCTCTCATGCTAATAAACACAAACTCTAGGCCCTTTTGTGCAATTTGGAGTGGACTTTATCTTTAATTAACTTCTATTTCATCTTTGTATGTTGTGTATGTAAGGGAAAGTATGTGAATATAGAAAGTTTTGGGATTAAAGTTGTGTTTTATTTGATCTTCTCTAGATTTTTTGTGGAAAATAATATCTCTGGTTAATTACATACAACTACTGAGATAATATCATAATTTATAACATGCACATTATATATTATATCTGATGAAATACTTGGAGTTGAATATTTATGGGTGGTTTAACATTTTCGAAGGTTATAGACCACTCATAAAAATTAAACATTTTAAATTTTAATTAAACATTAAGCCATAAATTTGCTTCTACTTTTGTGGATGCGAAATTACTAACCAAACTTTTGTAATCAATATTGACTAATAAATCACTTTCAATTAGTGATGCCCAAACGGTTCGGAAAACCGGAACCGGGCTGGTTCAAACCGGCGGTCAACGGTTCGGGGAACCGTTGACCCGGTTTCGGTTCCAAACCGGAACCGGGAACCGCCGAGAACCGGTTCGGTTTCGGTTCTCAATTTGACAAACCGGCGGTTTAACCGGCGGTTCCAACCGCCGGTTAAACCGCCGGTTTTTGTATAAAATTAGGTCAGTACCGCGGTACTGGATATGAGTACCGCGGTACTGAGATTTTTTTTTTTATAAAATTACCGCCGGTTAAACCGCCGGTTTTTGTATAAAATTAGGTCAGTACCGCGGTACTGGATATGAGTACCGCGGTACTGAGATTTTTTTTTTTATAAAATTGGTTCAGTACCGCGGTACTGGATATGGGTACCGCGGTATTGAGACGCAAAATTCAGTGTTTTGGTTCTCTGCATCTTAGTACCACGGTATCCATATCCAGTACCGCGGTACTGACCCAAATTTCTTCAGCTTTCTTCGGTTGAACCGGCAGTTTGGAACCTAAACCGGAACCGCCGATCACACGGTTCGGTTCCGGTTCCACCAATTCGGAACCGCCAAACCGGCGGTTCGAACCGGAACCGGAACCGGCGAACCGTTTGGGAATCACTACTTTCAATAGGTAAAATTCTATCCTGACACATAATAGTTTTTAGTATCTAAACTTTTGTTTTTTGTACTTTTATTAATTTTAGGCTTTTATTAAATTTTAATTTTCTAAGCAAGCAATTCTTGGATCCCGTGATTAGATTATGAAGTGGAGTCTTTTATACATTCTTTAAGAATGAATTTAGTCTTAATTGATTTTCAAACCTATAGCTTCAAGATATGTCTTTGAAATAATATTATATTTAATATTATTTGATTTGAACAATTCAAATTAGGCATTGTTGCATTTATTTAGTGGTCTAATTCTAATATTCTCAAATTTAAGGTCAACTGTATGAAATATAATGTGGACGACAGATAAAGAGAAAGACCATCTTCTTTCAAAATTAGTCTCATAAAATTCAGATATTTGGGAAAAAAAAATTGTAATGATAAATACAACTATCTTCATAATTAAATCCATTCTATAAAATTTATTTCATCATATTTGTCGTACTACCAATTATCAAATGTAATTAGCGACCCATAATACTAAGGCCTAAAGCCCAATTATTGACCTGGGTTTTCTCTATTGGGTTCTAATTAAAATGGCCTGTTATTAATAGAATGTTTATTCCAGCCCATTAACTAAGCCCAATTCATATTTACTTGTATGGTAAGCCCATAGAAAAACCAATTTATGAATAAAGATAATGTAAATGAACAAACCACATAATTATCCCAATAGCATTTATCATTAATTTGATTAGCATATTAAATAACATTTCCTTTAGTAAAACGTGATAAAATATTTTAAATTAATCAGTTTTTTCTTTTCAGTTTCTTTTTGGACCAACAAAATACAGAACTTGGACGTGAGTTTAATGCAAAGTTTGAAAAATAATAATTATATTATATATATAATTAAAAAAAAAGGTTAAATTGCAAATCATCGTAAAATTGGTACATTTACAAAAAAAAAAAAAAAAAAAATGGTATATAACAATTTAACCCTTTGCACGCGGGAAATGCAGAGAAAACGATCGGAGAAATGGAAATGGAGGAAGCAACAGTATCACCATCACTGCAAGCAGGAGACGAAGACGACGAGCACGATTCCAAAGAGAGGGTATTGCAGCGATACTTTCTTCAAGAATGGAAGCTCGTCAAGTCTCTCCTCGATGACATCGTTTCCGCTCGCCGCGTCTCCGATCTGTCCACCGTCCACAAGATTCGATCCATTGTACGCCGCCACTACTTCCCTTTCTCTCTCTCCTTTTTTGTGTGTGAATATTTATGCTTTTTTTTGGGTTAATTGATGTTTAGACTGTTCAAGTACACTGAAATGGTGATGTGAGATTATGCGTTTATTGATATCTACTTTGTTGATTGTGAAATTAGCTGAAGTTTGTATGTGGTTGTTTTATTTGTACGTTGTGCTTCAAAGTTTGTATCTTTACCAGTCCTTAATGCTGAATGTAGCAGAATTATGTATTTTTTGGTACTAATTAGGAGCTTTTATTGTTTGTTGAAAGATGGAACAAATTTTTTGTCACAATTTTGTCTGTGTATGGTAAAATTGTGAGCTTTTAGTTTTGATTTGAAATCCATAGACCAAAAAGCTTTTAGGGGATACATTACATTTGTTAAAAACAATATTTGTGAGCTTGGCTGCTTCCGGCAATTTTGATAGTAAGGAATATTTAGAAAACTGTTTATTTCTTTAAATAAATTTGTGATGTTGTCTTAGTTTTAGTTCATCCAATCAATTATGATGGAATCAGCTGCTGTTGGTAAATTATCGAAAAGGTATCAATGCTAACAGCTGTATTTTGAATCAGTTTGTCATATTTGTTTTCCTAGATTAGATTTCTTTTTTTACTTTGCAATTGTAATTGTGGAACAGTACATTGACTCTTAAGGTGCATATCTGTAGATGGACAAATATCAGGAGCAAGGCCAACTTATCGAGCCTTATCTCGAGAGCATAGTTACACCTCTAATGGCTATTGTGCGCTCAAGAACTACAGAGTTAGGGACTGCGTCTGATGAAATTCTGGAAGTGGTCAAGCCTATAGGCATCATAATATATTCCCTGGTTACAGTTTGTGGATTCAAGGCTGTTATTAAGTTCTTCCCCCATCAGGTTTCTGATTTAGAACTTGCAGTGTCACTTTTGGAGAAATGCCACACCACGAAAGCTGGGACCTCACTGAGGCAAGAAAGTACTGGGGAGATGGAAACAAAATGCGTCGTACTTCTTTGGCTTTCTATTTTAGTGTTGATTCCTTTCGACATATCCTCTGTGGATACTAGTATAGCCAATAGCAACTATGCTTGGAGAGATGAGCCCCCTCCACTGGTAGTGAGGATCTTAGAAATCTGTAAGGACTATTTATCAAATGCAGGTCCTATGCGCACCATAGCTGGATTGCTTCTGTCAAGGCTCTTAACACGCCCAGATATGTTGAAGGCGTTTACCAGGTCCCATGAGAGTGATAAATACATTACTTATATGGTGCTTAAATGTTGCTATGCTAATGTTATGAAAGAATGAAATGGTGTGCCTATGAGATTTGGAAATTAATAACATGTTGAGGAAATGCATGCAATTGTTCTTGCATCTTTCACTTGTGTTCTTTTACCAGAAGTGACAACGTCTTTCACTTGTATTCTCGATATATGGCCATGGAACCTTGCCTGTAAAACTAAAAAGAGTTGGACTAGTTAAATAGTTATTTCTCAATGCATCTTCAATTACTAGAACCATAAAATGCTGAACCCCTTTTTTTGTTCATCAGGAACTTATATGGTTCTTTTACTCGTCATGTGTGTGTGTTTGGGGGGGGGGGTGGGTAAGTCTTCAAAGCACTTCTCCCTGCAAGAGGTTTCCACTCATTGTTCCAAATTTTTAAATAATTGGATACAAGAGATACTTATATTAACATCTTCTACAGATAGAGTGATGATCGTGCTACTCAAAGTTTTTGTTTTGCATGTATTATCATCATAAGTTGATGCTGGAACTTACTTGCTTCTATTGTTTGTTATCTTTCAGCTTTATTGATTGGGCTCATATAATTCTCTCTTCGATGGAGGGCAGTGTTATGGATCACTTCCGATTATTAGGTGCAGTTGAAGCTTTGGCTGCCATTTTCAAGGTCTGCTTTCATTATCAAATAATATGTTCCCTAAAGGATTAAATATGACTACTGCCAGACCTTTTTTCCTTTAAATCATTTCTCATTTATCACATCATTCATCTTCTACCATGTCTTCTCAAGTGCTTGATCATCATATGCAATCATTTGGTATATTAAGAATTGTCCTCTAAAAACAGATTGGGAGCACATCAGTGTTGTTAAATGTGGTCCCACTTTTATGGAGTGACACATCAGCTTTGATCAAGTCAGGTACTGCTGCGCGAAGTCCTTTACTTCGTAAGTATCTTGTAAAGCTAACTCAGCGGATTGGGTTTACTTGCCTGCCTCATCGTTCAGCAACATGGCGTTATGTGGTCAGTTAAGTTGAACTTTTTCATCGTAATTCTTCTGTATCTGTCTGAACATATCAGTCTATTAGCTTCATAAAGTATTGACAAATAGTTCTTAAATTAGCTTTTTAGAAGTGTTTGTTTTGAATGATTTTCAAATTTTGGCCTTGAGCAGATTTTCTCTCCCTCCCAAACAAACAATAGAAAGCAAACTCCTTGAAGAGATCCGCATGAGTTGCGTATAGTTTCTAAATGTTTGAAAATATCTAACTCTTTTCTTTTTATGTATGCTCCAAGTTCATTTCATGTGAAGATACTCCTTTGGTCCAAAGCTTGTATTGTAGTTCTAATTGTTACTGGTTCTTTGCTTTACTGATATATTGTAGGGTAGAAACAAAACTCTTGGGGAAAATCTCTCCGTAGAAGGGACAAGAGATACTGACCAATTAAATCATCCGATCAACATGAACTCATGTAATATCTCTCAAGAGTCAAGCTGCCTTGAAGAGGAAGATATGGACCTTCCAGATATTATAGAAGATATCATTGAACTTCTGTTGTCAGGATTGCGAGATACGGTATGCATAGAAGCTTATGTTCAGCTGATTGGAATACTTAAATAGTTAAATTACATTCTAAGTAGTGTGCCTGCTGATAGTTACGATGTCATTTTCAGTAATCTTGCTATTTCTGTTAATTTCTATGTATGAAGCAACAATATTTACTTTAAAACAGACATTTTGCATAACCAAATGATTTTCTTTGAGTTTTGAATTAACATCCTTTGACTGCCATTTCGCTGGCTGTTTGCTTGAGGCATTTGATTTATGCTCCGTTTTACTTATGTAGGACACTGTTGTGCGATGGTCTGCTGCAAAAGGTATTGGCCGTGTTACCTCACGTTTAACTTATTCTCTTTCAGATGAAATCCTCTCATCTGTACTGGAGCTCTTCTCTCCTGGTGAGGTATGCTGTCAAAGTTCTCTTATGACTCCTGTACTTCACAATTACCTTTATTACTCCCTCCTTTGGGCTACTAAATTTCTTATTTGGATGTCTGGCATTTTTCAATATTAGAAGCATTAAATTTCTAGAATAATATTGGAATCACTAATCTCTTAACCAAGTAGGAGGAACATTTGTGCATTTAGTTAATGCTCATGAGTAACTTTTGACTTCCTAAGTGAGCATTATTAGAATGATTTAGTTTTTGCATGACATTTACTGTAACTATTCTTCTATACTAGTACCATTTTAGTTAGTTTTTTTACATCTTCAACAAAGATATAATTTTACATGCCTAAAAGTTAATATTGATTCATCAATTATTGTAGCTAACTTGTTTACGTAGCCCATGGTATCTTCATTCAAATTGTTCTGAATGGAAATATCTAAAACCCTAAATTTTCTGGATAGCTCATAAAACACTCAGTCATAGCTTCTGGACAGATGACATAGCACGTTGCAGCATCAGCACATCTGCCATGTAGCCCGAATGGCATTCCTTTCTGTCTTGGAGCTTAGTGATAACCAGGCAATAAAATGTGTGATGGAGATATTCTGACTTGTCTCTCGTTCTGAATTTGTAACTTTATACTATGTTGCAGGGAGATGGGTCATGGCATGGTGGATGCTTGGCACTAGGAGAATTGGCACGTCGAGGATTGCTCTTACCGATCAGTTTTCCTAAAGTTGTTCCTGTTATTATAAAGGCATGCCTTTTTTATCCTCTTTGTAGTACATGATAAAAAATTACTATATTTCTTTGATACCTTATTTATTTCTCTGAGTTCTCAGTTAACAATTTTAGTTGGTATTCATTATGCTATACCTGTGGTTTTGGAGGACTGCATGCCTCCTTCTATTCACAGTAAGTTTGAACTTTAGCATCCATATATACAGACCCAAACTAAACTCTGTTTTGTGGAGTTCAGAGTGCTGACTCGTAATTCTGTTGTACATCAATTTACAATGTTTAAGCATATTCCTTGTACATTATCTCATATTTCATGAATACATTCCTCTCTTAATTCCTTTTCCTTTTATAAAGATGATTAAAAAAAATCCTTTCTTTCTATCTTTTTTTGAAAGGATTTGAAAAAAAAAAAAAAAAAAAAAAAAAACACCACAGGCTTTTGCTGCTGAGATCTTTTGATTGATTATATTTTCTATACAGGCTTTACATTATGACATTCGAAGAGGACCTCATAGTATTGGATCTCATGTACGTGATGCTGCAGCTTATGTGTGCTGGGCTTTCGGTCGTGCATATAACCACAGAGACATGAAAAATGTGCTGGAACAGATCGCACCACATCTGTTAACTGTGGCTTGCTATGACCGTGAGGTGCTTAACTATAAAACACTTAATGTTGTTTTGCAAGAACATATATACTTCTGGTTTCTTTTTCTACTCTTACTGACATGATGATGAGTCTGAGCTTAATTCTTAGGTTAATTGCAGAAGAGCAGCTGCTGCAGCTTTCCAGGAAAATGTAGGGCGACAAGGAAATTTCCCACACGGCATTGATATAATAAATACAGCTGATTATTTTGCTCTGTCCTCACGAGCAAACTCATATCTTCATGTGGCTGTTTGCATTGCTCAATATGATGGCTACCTTCATCAGTTTGTGGATGAACTGTTGCATAGTAAGATCTGTCATTGGGTATGTGGTTTCTCGTTTCCATGTTATCTTTAATTTACTATTTAACATGTCTAGTCATGTTACACTTTTATACCCAAAAGGACCTTATTTCTTGATTCCATTGTTTGATACACTCAGACCACCTCTACCCTTTTTCTTTTATTTTCTTCTTCATTTCCTTTTTGAATAATTCAAGCATAGCACAAAAACATTGTCTGCAGTGGAAATTGGGTAGTAGATTTAGGCAAATGTGTTTGCTTAATATTTTCTAAAGAGGAACTTCCTTCATTTGCATAAAACATATTGATGTGATAAATTGATTGCTGTCCCAATAGAAAAGTTTTTGAGGATTTTGCTAGCAACTGTTGTTAATATGATGTGCTTCTCTTCTCATTGTTGCTGTTCTTACCTATTCATCTATCTAATGCTTGCGTAAATATGTTGGATATGTAGGATAAGGGTTTGAGAGAACTTGCTGCCACTGCCCTGTCGTCTCTTGTAAAATTTGAGCCTGAATATTTTGCCAAAGTAGTATTGGAGAAATTAGTTCCTTGCACTCTATCATCTGATTTGTGCATGAGGCATGGTGCGACCTTGGCCATTGGGGAGGTGGTTTTGGCTTTACATGAGTGCAACTATGCTCTTCCCACAGGTTAGTATGCATCATGCCCTATTAATCTGCAGGTTAGATAACTGCAGCATTAGTAATTTACTCGTTGGGTTTGTTCTAACAGATAAGCAGAGAGTCATAGCTGGTGTTGTTCCTTCCATTGAGAAAGCACGGCTTTATCGTGGTAAAGGAGGAGAAATAATGCGTTCTGCTGTTTCTCGTTTCATTGAGTGCATTTCCCGTGCTCAAGTTTCTCTGACCGAGAAGATCAAACGAAGTTTGGTTGATACCCTCAATGAGAATCTGAAACATCCTAATTCACACATACAGGTCTTTCCTTTCACTAAATTATATTTTCTGGTTCATTTCCATACGCCTGCCTTTTGAGTGACTTTTTATTCAAGCTTGTAGAATGCCGCTGTTGAAGCCCTTAAACACTACATTCCTGCTTACCTTGTATCAGTGGAGAACAAGGGAGTCAATGATATCATGTCAAGATACCTTGAACAGTTGACTGACCCCAATGTAGCAGCTAGACGAGGATCAGCTTTTGCACTAGGTGTTATGCCTTTTGAGTTTCTGGCAAAAGGGTGGAAAGCTGTAATAACGAATCTCTGTCGTGCATGTGAAATTGAGGTATATATGGTAACGAAGTTGGAATAAAAATAAGTCACACTTTTGCTTTTCTAATTGAAAAGCTTGGCATATGCAGGACAATCCTGAAGACAGGGATGCTGAAGCGCGTGTGAATGCTGTCAAAGGACTTGTATCTGCTTGTGAAACTTTAACTAAGGCTGGAGAATATTCCGATTTCTTTGCTGGAGAAGATGTTCTTGCTCTGTTTACTGCCATCAAGAACGAAGTGATTTGCACTCTTTTTAAAGCTCTTGACGATTATTCCACTGACAACAGAGGTGACGTAGGTTCCTGGGTTCGTGAGGCAGCAATGGATGGCCTTGAGAGATGTTCGTACATTCTGTGCAAGAGAGATTCTATAAATCAAGAGAAAGTGTCTCGTGATGGCTCCAATAACGACCAGATTATTAGCTCATATTTCGATGCCAGTTTGGCAAATAATTTAGTCGGAGGCATTGTGAAGCAAGCTGTAGAGAAGATGGACAAAATAAGGGAATCAGCAGCAAGGATTCTCCAACGACTTCTTTATAATAAGACAACTTTTGTACCTCATATACCACACAGGGAAATTCTTGAATGTATAGTTCCAGACGAGGCTGAGCTTCAGTGGGGGGTAAGTTAAATAGCAAAAATTTCTATCAATGTTGAAAATTTGGTTTACTGGGAAACATATCGTTGCAATCTTAATGCAGGTGCCAGCATTCTCATATCCTCGTTTTGTTCAACTCCTCGAAGTTAGTTGCTATAGCAAATACATTGTGTCTGGGTTGGTAATCTCTATTGGCGGGCTTCAAGATTCTTTGAAAAAGGCGTCGCTCAGTGCTTTGTTAGACTACCTTCAGAGTACGAAAACCGAAGGCCATGATGATAACAGAGAACACAGTCTGTCAATAGACATTCTATGGGTTCTTCAGAAATATAGAAGATGTGATAGAGTCATTGTACCCACTTTGAAGGTAACTAACTCTACCGAACTGGCATTGCGTGTGAATATTTTCCGTGAAATTTTACCATTTCGTACGATTTTGTTTCAGACTATTGAGATTCTTTTCAGCCGAAAGCTTTTGTTGAACATGGAGGTAAGTATGCTATTCTCTTTGTCTTTCAGAACAGTCATTTTGCTTGAACTCCATTTCGTTTCTTCAATTGCATTTCACTTGTTCAAACAGCTCAAATTGGCCTGTTCATTAGGTGATGCTAATATCGGGAAAATTGTAAATTTAGGACACTATCTTTATGTCATTCACCAATGAAAGACACTAACTTTTCGGGCCCCGTCATTAAGACACTAACTTCTGAATTTGGGCGATTTTAGGACCAAAAGCCCAAAATCACGAAATTTTGGTCCCTATCGCATGAGATTTGGGTTTTTTGCTGAAGTGATTTGGCTTGAAATTCGTGATTTCGGGTTTTTTGTCCTAAAGTCACTAAAATTGAAAAGTTAGTGTCCCAATGTCGGGCCCGAAAAGTCCTTTCTATGAATCAAAACATGTAGATTCCATATTTTCTGCCATTTCAATGAATCAATCTCTTCTTCTGCAATTGATAGTGAACGATATACCTCCTTTCTCAACGATGCATCCTATGATTTCTCAGGCTCAAACTTCCGTTTTTTGTGCTGGTGTACTGGATTCTCTTACGATAGAGTTGAGAGGAACGAAGGACTTCTCTAAACTAAACGCAGGAATTGCAATACTCGGATACATTGCTTCAATCTCAGATCCTATCAACACACAGGCCTTCTCTCATCTACTCACTTTCCTAGGCCACAGATATCCCAAGGTCAGTGATTCCAACATGTCATAATTCCTAACACTTTTATCACTCGATGCATATATATATCATCACAATATGTTTCTTCCAGATCCGAAAGTCTGCTGCTGAACAAGCATACCTCGTCCTTCTAGAAAACGGGGACCTAATTGCAGAGGACAAGTTAAACGAAGCCACTGAGATCATCACCGAGACCTGCTGGGAAGGTGATGTGGAAGAAGCAAAGAAGAGAAGGTTACACCTCTGTGAAATGGCCAATCTTGGAACTTCACAAGATGCTACTCAAATAGAATCAAAAAGGGTTGTTCAACGAAGACCTGCATCTTCTGATGAGAATGCTTCGTACTCTTCGTTGGTGGGGTCAGTTGGATTTTAGGAGTGTACCCGTCTCCTAAATAAACGGGTACATCTACATTCTGTGTTTCATCTCCTAAGAAAATTATCGTTTTTCATTGAAAGTGAAATTGAGTTAAGAGTTAACACAATGGTGGAACTAGTTGTTTGAGGAGAAAACTGCAGAAAAAAGCAAACATTGTTCAATGTGGAATGTCTTCACCATGCATGAAAAACATGAGGGGTATTTCAGGTACCATTTATATCATACATTTGGTTAAATTAAAACATGTTTATATTAGATACAAAATTAAATTCCGAAATCTTTAAATCATAGTAAAAATATCATTATTTACATATACTTCATCCATTCATTACTTTTCTTTTGTAAAGAATTAAAAAAAAAAAAAAAACCTATCCTTTTAGTCCTTACTTTATATTTATCATTCTCTATTTCTTAAACTTTATCATGTGTTTTTCATTATTGTGCATTTACAAATTCATTATTTGATATGTTATAGGGATTAAACAATCATTATTTGATATGTAGTAACTATTGAACCAAAATTCAAATTTGGTAGTATTTAGGTAAATCCTTGCGCGCTAGTATTCGAGTAGTTTACCAAACCGTTGCTAAGAGGATTATTGGAGAAAAGTAATTAGTTGTACAATAAAAATAGGAGTTAATTATTAAAAAAAAAATCATAGCCTATTAATCAAAATAATATAATGTAGTATTTTTTTGATCTCGATTTTGAAAAACAAATTTGCACACGAAATTCTTGAAGTTAAACTTCGTGAAACTGTTGTATTTGATAGCTGACATGTCCGAGACATGTTAATAAATTCTTTTATTTTTTTTCAAAATTGATTGGGATCAAAAAAACACATTACATATATAAGATTATGTTATTTTGATCGATAATAAAAATGTTGGTTAAAATGACAATTTGAGTAAAAATTGAGATCTTTTCGGCAATTAACATTTAACAGTAATAATAATAATTGTTTAAACCCAATTTTTTGGGAAAAATCTTAAAATATTAATTTTCAAATAACACCACAAATAAATTGATAGATAATTAAGATGAACTCCAAACCATTACTTTTCCCATGTATACTCATTTATGTTGCTCTCCAAATATCCATTCCCACAACAAAATAATATGTTACATCATCACAACCTCATCAGAATATTTTTTCCTATCTAAATCATGATATCTAAAATCAAGGGGCAAAAAAAAAACCTAAATAGCCAAGTAAGGACAAAACCAGACCAATCAACAAACTGCAGTCCTATTTGGACTCTTCCACCTCAGCAACTTCCGAGCAGCCCGACCCGTCTTGATCCGGGTCTGGACCCGCTCAAACTCCGAGACCCGACATGGTATAGTGAGCCCACCGGGTTGATCGAACCCGAATTCGTTTTCGGACTCTCTCAACAATTCCCCAAATAATGGGTGGTTAAAATAGACAACTGGCACCAAAACCCTCCTAAAATCCCCATCTTTTTGACCCACATAAACCGCCATGCGCCCTTTTGGAACGGGTTCGGGGTTTCCCAAGACCCGTTCTGACCCGGCCCGACCCGGGCACGTTAGTGCTGCTTTCGCTTTGGCCCTGAGGCTGTGGGCCCATCCGATCAGCCGGCAGAGGGGTTTGACTTTGACCCGGTTGCTCTCAGGAGAGCCTCGCCGGAAAACCCGCCGGAGAAGTGTGGTGGCGCGGTGTTTAAGCAAGAAACCTCGTATTCTGCCCATGTTTCTGGTCGGAGAACTGTAGGAGAATAGTCCGAGGAGAAGGAATCGTGACTCACCGGAATTTCATCTAAAGCGGTGGTGGTGGCGGGCGGCGGCGGCGGATGAGAGAGGAAGAATGGTGGAGTTGGGGTTATAAAGGAAGAGGAGAGAGAAGAGTCCATACAAGAATTCAAAGAAATGTATTGAAGTATTAAATAAGAGACGTGTGAAGATGAAAATGGAACATGTACGGAAATTTCCATCAAGATATTTAGCAATTTTAGTAGTTGAATGCGAGGATTTTTTTAATTGAAACAATAATATATATATATATATATATATATACACACGATATGTCGACGATGAATATTCATTTGATATAAGTTATAGACCTATATGTGCTTATGGCATTTTTAGGACCCATTAAAATATTAAATGTTGTAAATTATATACTTATTGGATAATTGGTTAATATAAAATTTGAGACCCATTAAAAATGAGCATTCTCAATATAATGTGATATCTTAATAATAATTTTATGTTATAAAATCTCAAAATAAATATAAGATTATCAAAATCCACTTAAATCCTAAATTCAATACTTGTAAAATTAAGTCAAGCCCCAATCCAAAAATATCCTTAAAGTTTGGAGCTTCAAATTCTTTATAAGAAAAAATTGCACCTACTATGGTGTCCCATATTTATAATTAATCATTGTATCTTTTTATACATTTATAATTAACTAAACATACATCTAAACATCTAATACCCGATTCAGCATGAATATTAATTTATGGTAGCATCTTAAATTAAAAAGAAAATCAAGTGCATGATGAACATATATTTCCTGAAAAAGAATACTACTATTATATCAAAATAGTAGATATTCAAAATAATGAAGTTATAAATATTGACAGTTTTCTACTTCTCAATTTCATCAATCAATTCCCTCTCCCTCTAGAAGTAACATATTTTTTATTTTATTTTTTTATATAAATTGTGGTTAACTTAGAAGAAAATTCAAATTGTAATAGAAAAACCGAATACTTTATAATAAAAAATTTAATTCTAAAATGATACTTTGACTTGGGAAATAATTTCATTAAATAAATATCCGTACGTGATTTGTACTTCGAAGTTTGAATTCAACTTTCAAAACGGTGGACCCACATTACACCAGCTTGGTTAATTTTCACGTAAGTAATCTACTTATTCAAAGTCTCACTATTTTTCTAATATTAATTAAACATATTCAAAGTTTGTGGGCCGAAGGTTTAGCCCGATATGGACCTTATGGGCCCGAGTCACTCTCAAGTCTCAAGTACCAAAACAAAAGGAAATACTATTATTTTATGAAAACTAGCAGTGCACTCGTACGATGCACGAGATTAAATATAAGAATTATCTATTTATTATTATTATTATATTTATATTATTTTAATTTATTTATAGTCAGTAGTCCAATTCAAATTACGAAAAATAAAACAAAATAAATGGATTATCAAAGCAATGTAATTGATCAGGTACATAATATGATAAGTTGAATGTAATGTTGACATCGTCGTTTACAAATTTTGAAATATTTCTTTATAAATTACATTTGTAATCATAAATTTAGGATATTTAGATATGAAATTAACATCACATACATGATATTGTTTAATATAATTGGATAAATATTATGGTTTCTATCAATATCAAAACATATACAAATATACATTATTTATTTATTACTAAATATTTTAGATTAAAGGAAAAACATATTTAATCCATATGTAAACTAATTTTGAAATACAATTTATATATGATATAAAAAACATGTATTTAAAAAGAAAAAAACACGTAAACATCCAACGAAGAACAAATACGTAAAAATAGCATTACTATTTGCAATCATTCAACAACTATGAAAAAAAATTAAACAAATGTGCAAATCATCCCCCACATAATATTTGAAGAAACATGCAACAAAGAAATTAAATATTAAATATTGTCTCAAAACAGGCAACGTAAATATCTAGATGTCTTTTTCAATTTTGACAACGATTTTCTCTTTCTTGTGGGATGATGGAGAGAATTCAATATCTAGCTTCCTTTTAACGTTCTTTTTGTCTCCGACTTTAAGATTAGGATGAATGTTTGAGCTTCGATTCACACTCAATTTGTTTGGTGTGCTCACCCCATCATCAGAATGAATATCCTAATAAGAAAAATAAAATTGACTTGTCATATACGAGTTAAATAATAACTATAAATAATATATGTTATAAAAAATATTAATATAATACCTTGTCATTGTAAGAATTAAGTCTTCACCCCTACAACGAATTAGATTGAATAATATAAATATATCATTAGTAAGTGCGTAAATCAGATCAGAGAGTAATTAATTTATGCGAATTAGATTAAATAATATAAATATATTACTAATAAGTACCAGATCAGAGTAATTAATTTATGCAAATTAGATTAAATAATATAAATATATCATTAAGTACGTAAAACAAATCATAATAATTAATCCCATATTTATCAGTAAGATTTAAAATTTTTTGTGTGCAGATCAGATTAAACAATATATATATATGTGTGTATATATATATATAGTTAATAAGTGTGTAAAACCAAACAAAGTAATTAACTTGATATTCATCAGTAAGATCATCTATAATTTTATGCGTATCAAATTAAAGAATATATCCAAATAAGTACATAAAAAATCACAATAATTAATCTTATATTTGTAAGTATGATTTTACACAATTTTATACGAATCAAATTACACAATCTATATTATATACAATAAGTACGTGAAATAGATTACATCACAGTAATTACGAAACAAAGCTAAATCATATGAAATTAACAGATCTCATTAATTACAAAACTAAACTAAACAGATTAATATGTATATATATGTCATTAATAAGTACGTTAAACAGATCACATCACAGTATTTACAAAACAAACAAAAGTAAATCATATGAGATTACAAAATTTTTAAAAATGAAATAATAATAAAACAATGTATACTTACTTTTGAAATTGACCACCCTACCAAATTGAAGAGTTAGATATTAGACTCCCTGTTTTCCAATTTAATATCGGGAAATATTGTATCTATGCAATCCTCCCACAAAGTAGCAGTGAGTTGTAGTTTTCTGACATACATGAAATGATTATTAAAAAACAATTAATATAATATAGTTACATTTCATAAAATTACATCTAAATTAAATAAACATACTGCAGATCCTCAATTATAATTTTCATCAATCTCTTGCCACTTTCAATCTTTCTCGGTGGATCAAATGCAACAATTCTTCCCACACTTCTGAATGCATGAACATTGTAAGCCCTAACACATCGCACACGAAGGCTCCAGAGTCTTCTAGTAGTATCAATATCTCGAATCATATTCCAAACGGGCACCATTGAGAACTATCAAGAAGATCTGCTCAATCAAATGAAGAATTGAGGTTATGTGTGAGATCTGTGGATTAGATTATTTTAGAAATAAAAATATAGGGCGGAAAAACTTATTTGAGAAATTATATATGAACATGTTTTGGAACTGTAAAACTGCTCTCATTCCATAATTGTTTTTTAAACAAAAATATAAAAAAAATAAAAAAGAATTTTTTTCTATCTAATCTATCTAATCCGCTATATAAAAATACAGAGTGGAAAACCTTATTTGAGAAATTATATATGAACGTGTAAAACTGCTCTCGCTTCTTTTTTATTTTCAATCTTATCTATCTAATACGTCTATATAAAAACACAGATTGGAAAAACTGCTCTTGCTTATTTTTTATTTTTTGCTCTTGCTTCTTTTTTATTTTTTGGCCAGACAATTATTTGTCTAGATACATTTTAAATAATAATAATAATAAAAGTCATTCCATAACTGTTTTTTAAACAAAAATCTAATAAAAAAATATAGAGTGGAAAAAAAAAGTCATTCCATAACTGTTTTTTAAACAAAAAATTAGAAAAAATAAAAAAAAAATCTTTTTCAATCTTATCTATCTACAGAGTGGAGAAACTGCTCTCGCTTCATTTTTTTTGCCAAGCAGTTATTTATATGAATGATTAAATTATCTTTTTCAATCTTATTTATCTATTCCATCTTTATAAAAATATAGAGTGGAAAGACTGCTCTCACGTCATTTTTTTTGGTCAAGCAGTTATTTATCTGAATGATTAAATTACCAAATTACCCTTAATTCTTAATAGAATTACAATTTTGCCCAACTGACTTCTGTTATATATATAGATATATTTAAAAAAAAGTTGTGTCAATAATGTTATGATATTTTATTAAAACTATTGAGAACTTTTATAATTATAGTACAAGTATATATGAAGGAAATAAAAAAACGATGGTAACACATTAATCATGTTAATTGAGATTTATTCATGGTAATTTTATAAATAAATAATTAAACATTATTAGATTTGGAATTATTTTGACCATTCTATGAAGGCTAGCCAGATTAAGTGCTTTTTTTTTTAGGTGGGATTGAGAATATGTTAGGTATTTAAAAATATTACATTAGTAAAAATTTGGATGAGACCATGTTATAGAATATATTTCGTAAGTTCCATTTAAATATGGGAAAAAATAATAATATGTGTATTAACTAAATAAATTTTGTTTGTTTATGATGAATGATGGATATTTAAATAAGTGAATATTTTCGATAATTGTGTGTATAAAGCCATTACTGAATTTGTTCTAGAAGATGATAATCACAATTTATAAATGCCAGCCTAATTTAATTATTTAATATCTCGTTTTAGAGTACCATTTTTTATTTGATGGGGTCCAGTTATTAAATATATATACATATATAATATATTATATTTGTCAGGTTCTATGGTTTAGCCGTATAGGTTTTTCAAATCCAAAAACTAGAGAGTTGACTTATATTTTGGATTTTAATGAAAAATGAGAAATTTTTATAATATTGAATATAAACTTGGTAATTAAATAAATTTGGTGATAACTTGGTGATCAAGACTATTGTATCATTTTTCCTCTATATATACATGTTATGATATGGAATAAAAACACAACAAATTCTCTCATCTCATCTACTTTTCTCTTCTCGTCTCGTCGTTTATTTACGCATTGCTTTCGTACGTTTTTCGTCTGTTTTACTTCTAACTTATTTTATAATTATCGTAATTATTTACAACACGTTATCAGCACGAGTTTTTGCTCGAAAAAAAAAAGGTTTGTATATCTATATCGTTATTTTTATATTCTGTGTTTTATTATGGCTAGAATTGAAAATCAAAAAATTCAAATTCTCGATGTTTCTGGCGTAAACTATTTGTCCTGGTGCCTAGATATTAAACTACACTTACAAGGGTTGGATCTCGTGAAAACTCTTGAATGTGTAAATATCGATGAGGCCAACAGGAAAGATGAGGCTAACGCCATGATCTTTATACGTCACCATTTATCGGAGGATTTGAAAGATGAGTACATACAGTTTGAAAGGCCATCGGAGATATGGCAAAAACTGAAAGAAAGATTTGATCACACAAAGACTGTGATCCTGCCACGGGCGCAGTATGATTGACAGCATATAAGACTGCAAGACTTTAAATGAGTCTCCGATTATAATTCGGTTTTTTTTAAGATTGAGTCTCGTTTGGCTCTGTGTGGTGTAAAATTGTCAGAATATGACAAATTAGAGAAAACATTCTCCACCATGCATGCCTCATGTCTGGTACTACAACAACAGTACAGACAACGCCAATTTCAAACATATTCAGAGTTGATCTCTATACTACTCACAGCAGAAAAAACAAATGAGCTGTTATTGAAAAATCATGATTTGCGACCTTGTGGGTCCCAAGCAGTGCCAGAAGCACATGCTAACAAATCTATGGGCCAATCTAGAGGCCGTAGATAAAGATCCGGGCGTGGTGCCTGGAGAGGTGGTGGACGTGGTAGTCCAAGAGGCGGTGGACGTGGTAGTCCTCATCATGATAACCGAGGCGGATGTCATGATATTAATAACCGACGCGGACGTGGTTATTCTCGTCCAAATAATTATCCGATCAATCAGGGAGACCGATTTCAGTGGAACCATGACAAGGACAAGGTGCCCACAGAGAAATCTTATGAAAATAATTGCAATAGATGTGGAATGACTGACCATTGGGCTAAAGTCTGCAGGACTGCCCAACACCTGGTGGATCTGTACCAGGATTCAATAAAAAACAAAGGAAATGGAGTCCAGACACATGCCACTGAGGCAGAAATGCTATTTACTACCCCTCGAAACGCCACACCTCAAATCATGAATGATCAAGTTCAAGATGGGAAATCTCTTGAACTATCAGATTTTTTTGAGGACCTTGATCCCATTGTATAAAGTGCTAAGTGGAGGTGATAAATCCAAACTTAGAGTTTGGTAATTTTGTGTATAGACCTCTCTCGGAAGATGACATACCCGAGATCGAGTAAATTTTATCTTTTTGTCAATAACATTGTACATATCTCTTAAATGATAAATTCCTGAAATTAACCTTATATAATATTATGAAATTGTTATTTTATTATAGTGATTCCAGTATTAATATATTTTTGTATAATCAGGCAGTACATGGAGCATACTAACAAAAGGAATCATTGTCTACTCGATAGCGCAACAACACACTCAATATTCACAAATAAAAGATATTTCTCGAGTGTGACATTGTGCAAAGCACAAGTAAGAACCATATCAGGTCCCGTTGAGATTATTGATGGCTCCGGGAATGCAACAATTGTGTTGCCTAATGGTACCACTCTGCATATTGAAAATGCACTTTTATCTGGTAGATCAAAAAGATGTCTACTAAGTTTTAAAGATGTTTGACGCAATGGATACCATATAGAGACATTGGTTGAAAATACCAAAGAATATCTATGCGTGACATCATATGATATGAACAAAAAGAATGTTCATGAGAAATTTGAAGCAACAACTTCTGGGCTATATTGTGTCCCGATTCGAGCTTTCGAATCCTATGCCACCATGCCATGGAAAGCTTACTAGTACAGCATGGGGACATGTCGTATTGCATGCATCATCTTTAATTAGATTATGTCCCAGTACGTATCATATGTATTCCCCAATGCAATTAACCTTGGGTTTTGAGCCAAACATTTCGCACCTTCGCACATTTGGGTATGCTATACAAGTGTCAATTCCACCTCCACAAAGGACAAAAATGGGTCCCCAACGCCGACTTGGCATATATGTCGGGTTTGATTCACCATCGATTATTAGGTTTTTGGAACCAATGACGGGTGATTTATTCTCCGCTAGGTTTGTGGATTGTCATTTTAGTGAAATGACATTTCCATCAATCGGTAAGACAATCCTTGATAATAATAAACCTATGCATGTTGAGAATCTCACATGGTGTGAACAAAATTTGTCTCATCTAGACTCACACACACTTGAATGTGAAAATGAGGTCAATAGAATCATACATTTACATAATATTGCTAATAGACTTCCTGACACATTTAATGATGTCAGTAAAGTCACGAAGTCTTATATTCCAGCTGTGAACGCTCCAGCTAGGATCGATGTTCTTAATGAACATATGAAAATGAATTTTGATGAACCAAGACAAAAACAGGGTCGACCCATTGGCTCAAAGGACTATGTTCCTCGAAAAACCAAGAAAAGGGTTTATGAGCCCATTAATCAAGTGAGTTCTAATGAGCAAGCTCCAGGTGAATCTGTAGAGCCTAGTAAAACAATCATGATGATATCAAATCCAGAAAATACCGAGAATTCCATAAGCTACTACAATTATGTATGGGATAGAAATGAGATCATTATTGATGATATTTTTGCATTCTCGGTTGCTCAAGAGATTTTGAGCGATGATTGTAACAGTGAACCACGTTCCATAATAAAATGTCGTCAAAGGGATGACTGGCCTAAATGGGAGGAAGCAATTAAATCTGAATTAGCTTCACTAAATAAACGGAATGTATTTGGGTCTATCAATCAAACTCCGGACAATATAAAGCCTGTTGGGTATAAATGGGTATTTGTCCGTAAGAGAAATGAGAATAATGAAATTGTAAGATATAAGACCCGACTTGTTGCCCAAGGGTTCTCTCAGAGACCTTGGATTGATTATGATGAGACGTATTCACCAGTAATGGATAAGATCACTTTCAATTTTCTCATTAGTATGGTTGTCCATGAAAATTTGGACATGCGTCTTATGGACGTAGTAACAACTTATCTATATGGTTCACTTGATTCTGATATCTACATGAAAATTCCTGATGGATTTAAAATACCAAAAACGGGTAATCCCCGTGAGCTATACTCGATCAAATTACAAAGATCATTGTATGGACTAAAGCAGTCTGGTCGCATGTGGTATCACAGACTAAGTGAATACCTTATCAGAGAAGGTTACAAAAATGATTCAATTTGCCCATGCGTTTTTATTAGAAAATCAGAAACCGGATTTGCTATAATTGCAGTTTATATAGATAACATGAACCTCATTGGCACTCCTGAGGATTTGGCCAATGCTACTGCATATCTGAAGAAAGAGTTTGAAGTTAAAGACTTTGGGAAAACCAAACTCTATCTCGGTCTTCAGCTAGAGCATAGAGCAAATTACATTTTTATTCATCAATCTGCGTACACTGAGCGACTGCTCAAAAGGTTTAATATGGAGAGTGCTCATTCTTTAAGCACTCCTATTGTGGTTACGCAGATGCGGGATATAGATCTGATTCGCACAAAGCTTGATCACAAACTGGATATTTATTTTGTTATAATGACACAACCATTTCATGTCAGTCTACTAAACAGACATTGATTGCCACATCTTCCAACCACTCTAAACTTATTACTCTTTATGAGGCAGACAGAAAGTGTGTTTGGTTAAAGCTCAGTTATAGCTCATATAAGGAATACATGTGGGTTAAATCTGACTACCACTACGCCTATTATCATTTATGAGGATAATGTTGCTTGCATAACACAAATTAAAGGCGGGTATATAAAAGGTGATAGGACTAAGCATATATCACCAAAAATTTTCCATACTCACGAGCTTTAGAAAAATAGAGAGATAAATGTTCAACAAATTCGTTCATGTCACAATCTTGTTGATTTATTCACAAAATCTCTGCCTACATCTACATTTGAGAAATTGGTATACGACATCGGTATGAGAAGATCCAACGAGAAGCAAGATTGAAAGGTTACTTCCAGACTCATGCTAATCGCTTCAGGGGAAGCAAAAATGTTGCATATATGTGTTGTACTCTTTTTCCCTTATCCCAGTTTTTTGTCCCAATGAGTTTTTCTGGTTTGAGGTTTTTAACGAGACAACTTATGCACATGACATAACAAAGTTAAATTCAAGGGGAAATATTATAATATTGAATATAAACTTGGTAATTAAGTAAACTTGGTGATCAAGGCTATTGTATCATTTTTCCTCTATATATACATGTTATGATATGGAATAAAAATACAACAAATTCTCTCATCTCATCTATTTTTTTCTTCTCGTCTCGTCTTTTATTTATGCATTGCTTTCGTACGTTTTTCGTATGTTTTACTTCTAGCTTATTTTATAGTTATCGTAATTATTTACCACAAAAATAAATTTACCGTAGACAAAGAAGTTGTAAGTTGCTACTAGTTTGAATAGATCTAGATTTTAATTTTAATTTAATTAAAAAAAAGACCATCGTTATTACATTGAAGACTATAGATTCGAATATTTCTTCAGTGTAATTATTTCTCATAATTAAAAGAAATGAAAATCTACGATCTAAGTTTGAAAGACCGAACACTGAACCAATTGATGTCTTGAAACTTTGAATTTCTTTTATTTTATTGTTCATATTACAAATAAAATAAAATAAATAAATTGTTCTTTGTTCATATGTAAATTTCACATAGTTACAGTAGAAGTTACACCATTTCTCAAAGTATAATTAGATTCGGATTTTAAAATCTTTTTTAAATGCAATATCTTAATTAATACGGTATTAAATGTTTTCATGAGTTTTTAGTTGATAATTTTGATTGCTTCAAATTATAAATTGATATACATTTTCTTTTAAGTCTTAATTAAGTTGTTTAAAAAACTTAATATAGATAGCATAATTTATTCATATAAACTATATGAGATCATCTCATTACATGAGATAAACCTTACTAAATTAAAATTCATTTTCGCAAATCTTGAACCCTTGTTCCCATAATACCCTTCCTTTTCCAAAAACTAATTGAACATTTTTATCATGTTTGATAAGTGATGATCAAACATTACTGTAATGTTCATCACACACCAATCCAACGGTATGTGTTGACGTCAGATTTTGTAGAGCATAAATTCCTAGCCTAACACAAAAAATCTCAATCCGGCTCAAGTAAATCGAACCAAACAAATGATATGAAAATCGAATAAAATAAGAAAAAGACGGTGCCCGATGCCCACTCGGGTAAATTAATTAGGCTTATTCCGGTCGATCGGTTTGAGTCGGCCAGAATATTTTTTATATCAGATTGAAAGTAAAAAACTCTCTAATTACAATGATTTCGGATCTAGAATTCGATCATTTGAATGATAATTGAGGCCTTATTTATAGGCTAGACCCGAGATATGAAATTTGGAAAGTAAGAAATAAATCCCTTGATTTTAGGGTACAGATAAGGAAAAAACGGATTAAATCCTATCTAAATCGGATATGATTTGATTGAAGATTTGTTTCCTTCTTTGTGGATCCTTCTTGCGAGACTAAGTGTTTTCTGCTCTTCCGACACGGGTGGCTTTTGGGCCAGGTCGGATTGTTGAGGGCCCAACATTAGCCCCTTAGGTCGTGGTGAGAGATCATTCTTACCGGGCCTAACTCAATCAACCTCTGTCATTTTCTGATCTACCTTGGATGATATGAAAACTTAATGAGTTTCTGGTCAGATCCTAGCTCAAAAGAGTTGGGATGATGGACCAGAGCCCTTAATCAGATTCAGAGCTCGAATGAGCTGGGAGCCGGAGTCCCTATTCAGAACTCGAGCTCGTGAATGAGCTCGGATTGGTATTGAGATTCAGAGCTCGTATGAGCTTTTGGGGTCGGAGCTCTTGGTCAGATCCGCGAGCTCGGATGAGTCGGGACGGGGGTCGGAGCCCTTGGTCAGATCCGCGAGCTCGGATGAGCCGGGACGGGGGCCGAAGCCCTTGGTCAGATCCACGAGCTCGGATGAGCCAGGACGGGGGCCGGAGCCCTTGGTTAGATTTGCGTGCTCGGATGAGCCGGGACGGGGGTCGGGGCCCTTATTCAGATCCACGCTTGATAGGATTGTTGTCACGTTCGCGTACCTGAATGATGAAACTTGGGACGACTTCTTGTAAGATCCCATTTTATATCCATTTTTTGTCGCCTTAAATTCCCCGTTTGTTAAATCAGCAAAGCTATTTAAGACAAGCTTGTAAGGCTGAATCCCTGCTGCATTAAAGGATTCAATGTACTCCACATTCTCATTGAATATTTTGAATCTCCTAGCCTTCTCTGCTTCATCTTTGTAAGTGCGTCCCTATTTATCCATCCACTGCTCGTGTCTCTCAACCATCGATGCGTCTGGCAATGTGCGTGTTGTGACTTGTGCTATTCTAGCCCTCTCCTTCTAGCGTCAAATATTGACGTTAGATTTTGTAGAGCACAAAATCCTAGTCTAACACAAAAAATCTCGATCCGGCTCAAGTAAATCGAACCAAACAAATGATATGAAAATCAAATAAAATAAGAAAAAGACGATGTCCGGTGCCTACTCGGACTTGAACCAAACAAATGATATGAAAATCGAATAAAATAAAAAAAAGACGGTGCCCGGTGCCTACTCGGACAAATTAATTAGGCTTATTCTGGTCGGTCGGTTTAAGTTGGCCAGAATATTTTTTTTATCAGATTGAGAGTAAAAAACTCTCTAATTACAATGATTTCGGATCTAGAATTCGATCATTTGAATGATAATTGAGGCTCTATTTATTGGCTAGACCCGAGATATGAAACTTGAAAAGTAAGAAATAAATCCCTTGATTTTAGGGTACAGATAAGGAAAAAACGGATTAAATCCTGTCTAAATCGGATATGATTTGATTGTAGATTTGTTTACTTCTTTGTGGATGCTAGATTAAGTGTTTTCTGTCCTTCCGACACGGGTGGCTTTGGGTCAGGTCGGATTGTTGAGGGTCCAACATTATGTAAATTGTTTGATCAACCAAAATTGAACAGTGTGAGAAATAATCCCATAATTTTACTCATTTTTTTGTAGCAATTAAGAAATATTCAAACCTAATATGAAAGACATTAAATAAAATGTGATATAAATTGTAGATTCCCATGACAAATAGGGTTTGAACGTGGATACATATATTTTAATTTTAATGTTTAATATACAAGGATATTATAGTCTGTTTTTTTAAAGATATTATTTTTATCTAATTTATTTTTAATCATTTATCTAAATATCTTCACTGGTATATTAATTAAAAAAGAAAATGTTAATAGCGAATCCTTAAATAAAATAAAATAAAAAACTAAAACCCATCTTCTTCATCCTCTCGCATTCCACCTGTTGCTGCACTCGTATCCTATAACCCGATTTCCAAACCGTAACAGTTACCGGATTCGGATCAGAAGGCGTATATATATGATCTGAGGTGGTGTAAGCACTCTGAAAACGGGTCGGAGCTGTGTAGATTCGATTATGGAGGTTTTGCAGGAATCTGGTTGGGAGGAACTCCGGAAAGAAGCTCGGAAAATCGAAGGCGATCTTGATGTTAAGCTATCTTCTTATGCTAAGCTAGGCGCTCGTTTCACCCAAGGAGGTATGCTTGATCTCTGTACTCATCGTTAATCTGCTGTTGTTTTTTTGGTTGAATGTTGGATTTTGTAGTGTGTGATTTTCGCGATTGCCGATGATAATGAGACGATAAAGTTGTATTTGTTATGTAAAATTTGGGGAAATCGAATTATGAATAATAATTTGTGCAGTATATTTATAAGGTTTTAGATTTCCTAAATTATTGTGCCAAATTATAGAAAAAAAGAGAAAAATAATCGGTGATCCATATGCTAGATCATCAGCATTGCAAGTTGTCAGTAATTAAAAATGGTGGTTGATTGCTGCAGCCACTGTATGTGATCATTGCTGGAGTTTTGTATACATTCTTACATGAACTAATGCCAAGTTCTTTGGTTTTAAGTTTGGATGAACGGCTTAGATGTAATTAATCTATTGGTTGAAATAGGGCTATGGCTATGAATTTTGTGATTTGAAATTGATAATGTAGTGATGGACGACGCCTTAAACTCTGATTTATTGACTAAACGAAAGGCATTATAAAACTCTGGTAGTGTTGATACTTATAGTGCGTGAAGCAATGCCTGTGAAAGGTTTACATGTGAGGTTTAATTGTTCGTATATAGTGTATGCTTGTAGATGCATATTGGTATAAGGCTGGTAGCTTCATGTTTTCTGAACTTGGCTGTCATGTTACCTTTCTACAGTGACTAGATTGTTGGAAAATCTTCTTCCTGGGAAACTTGATGCACTTAACTTACTGACCTTTGACTTATATGTAGAATCCTAATCAGCCCTTTCTATTTACTTAGCTTGTGTCTTGATGAAGATGCAAATAGGCGAACTATCAAGATATTCATAGGAAGCTTCCGAGTCTGCAATGTAGTTAGCATGGCCATAGTAGTCTATTGTGCATTTATAGCTGCATTTTCCAGCCCCATTCAGATAGAAAGTAACAGTTTACACACTCATGTTGAGCCTGTTTAAGCTGAGTAATCATTAAGATGAAATCAAATATTCTGAAGAACGTCTTGATATTAATAGTTCTTGATTTTGGGAAGTATGATGTACTTAGCTACTAGCCTTGTGTCAGCTGTTAGTATGTTTTGCATGATTTAAATTGAGATCCGACTGATGCCTGGATATGTCATCTTTAAGCACAAAGAGCAATCTTTTTTTTTCTGAATGGTAGGAATGGTGACCAAAGAGCTGTAGTATGTTTTGCCTTTGAAGAACTTTTCCTTCTAAATTTCATTTTTTTTTTTTTTTAGCACTGTCTTTGAGATTAGAAGCCCTTTCCTGTATTGAAAGTATACAAATGTCCTAAAAAGCTTGAGTTTCTTGTGGTTTCCAGGTAACGTGGATGCTGGTTCACCAACTCTTGCATCCAGCAGGTCATGGAAGTCTATGGAAATGGAGATTCAGTCACTGCTGGAGAAGCTACTTGATGTAAATGATTCGATGAGTCGATGTGCTGCTTCTGCTGCACCAACTACTTCAGTTACTCAAAAGCTTGCTAGACACAGAGACATACTACATGAATTTACCCAGGTTGTTTTCCATCACATATAAACTCGATTTTCATTAATCTAAAAAAATTCTGATCTAATATATGTTCATCTGGTAACAAGAAGAATGGACATAATGGAAATGGTTTTTCAGTTGCTTTTCACTTGAAATGTTTTGTTGATACTGCTCAATTATTCATGCTTACCCTCGTAAACTTATACTTCTGTCTCTCTGCGACATCAAAATTCACAAATTGTAAGAGATCATTTACCATGATGCTTTATTATTATTCAGACATTATCTTCCACACAGCATGTAAGTGACTATCTCATCAATGGAGTACTTAGATGCTGTATCATGTGAATGGGATCAAATCCAGCTAATCTACCAGTTTTCTCGCCATTTCTCCCTATCCTTTTTCTTCATCTTCCCATTTTAAATTCATCCTTCTGAACCTCTTTCCCTATTCATCTCGCCTGCAGGTTGCCTCTGCTTGTTTTATTATAACCTGTTTCTCTGTTTTGCTTGCGCATGCAACAACAATAAACTTCTCGTGGTTTTTATGTTCATTTTTCATACATATAATATTATGACAAATTAGGATGTAAATTATGAGATAGGTTAAAAACTGTTGATCTGAAGCTTATGAAACTTTAGGACAAAAGATTTCGAACAACTTTTGCAGTTTTTACATCTTTCTTTCCAAGGCTTTGGGTGAATATTTCATGGAGATCTGCTTGTATTAATCTTTTATCTATCAATATGTAATGTTGATCTGGTATACTGGTCAAATTGACCTCAGATATATGTCTGTAGGAATTTAGGCGAATCAAGGGAAACATTAACTCAATGAGGGAACATGCCGAACTTCTTACTTCAGTGCGAGATGATATCAGCGAATATAAGGTGAGAGACAAAATATAACTATGAGCATAAACAATTTTTTTTCCTGATGCCTCTTCTAACTAAAATTGAATTAATGCAGGCGTCTGGGAGCGTGTCTCCAAGAATTCAATTACTACGGGAGAGAGCTTCTATACATGGAAGCATATCTCATGTAAGATTTATACGCTGCTGACTATATTAGATTTTACTTGGTAAATATTACAGAAATAAGTTTCTTTGTGATTCAGTGAGTTGGTGTAGTGGGAGTGGAATCATTGGATGAGGTTAAACATGCTTTAGTATTTCAATTAATTTCGCCTGTGGAGACTTCTAAATTGCTTTTATAATGTGCCAGTGTAATATAGAGATAATTTAGACAAGTTCCAGATGTGGGTATTCTTGGTTTATGCGGTGATAAAACCCTGTCCCTTCTCTCATCATCCTGTGAAATTGAAATCAAAATGAAATTATTGGGCACCAAGCCAATGAATGATAGGAGAAGAAATTGAAGATTCTGTTTTCTTTACTGCAAGGAAGGTTTGACTGTTTGGCCCCAGAGACATTGGTGAAAGTACACTATCACTTCCAGATGAAAAAGTGAAGAATTTGCATAAATAACTGTTTTTATTTTTATTTTTTGTGTGTTTGTTTACTTGGTGACCATCATGATCAATGACCATTCACTCATCATTATAGTTGTAATTTCTTCTTGATTTTGCCTATGTTTTTCTTGTGGTTTTAGCCATTGATTTACATATAAGGTTTTTCATCTTTAACCTTGCAACTGCTCTCAGATTGATGATGTTATTGGTCAAGCTCAAGCGACTAGAGCCGCTTTGGGCTCTCAGAGGGCCCTGTTTGGAGATGTTCAAGGAAAAGTCAAGCAACTGGGTGATAAATTTCCTGTCATTCGTGGACTGCTAGGTAAAATTCTGAATAGATATATGTGTTCAGATTTTTAAATATAAAAACCATACTTAGAATATATTGTTTTCTGATCCTCACAGGTTCAATCAAAAGAAAGAAATCAAGAGACAATCTCATCCTGTCTGCTGTCATTGCTGCTTGTACACTTTTTCTTATCATCTATTGGCTTTCAAAGTGAACAGATATTTAACATGTCCAAATTAAGTGAGGGAAAAGAGGTTCTTACCATGAATTTTCCGTGCATGTTCGTTCAATATAAAATTCATTTCAAGGTTATGCTTTCTAACCCACTGGCTCCTTATCCATTACTCAAATCCTTACATTTTATGCAGAAGAACATGGATTGCCATTATTTCACTGCACAAAAACACAGCAGATAATTCCTTGACATAGTGTGTTTTGCCTCGTATAACACCTAGCCTCATTACTTTTCATTTAGGTATCATTTAAAGCATAGGTACCAGCTTCATTTAGCTCAACCTAACTTTCTGAACTCTAATGAAAGTTCCCTTTTGCCATTGTTAAGTACAACAATTACAGCATTAGAGTTTTTAACTTCACTTGGGTTGTGTATGAATTGTTCATAGACATAATTTGGAGTTTTAGATTTCAAATGATTTGAATTAGAGGTGAGAGTATCTGGACTTCAACTTTTATAATAACTTAGATCTGATGGAATTGAAATATGTTTAAATGCGTACTCAAGGACTTGAAATTAATGGATGTGAAATTCTTAGGTGTGTTATATTGTCATCTCCAGGAGAAAGTAATGGCCTTTGACTAACTCATTTTCATTTTCAGCAAAATATTGATTTTCTGTTTTTGGACAGAGCAAGTCTTGGGGGGGGGGGGGGGGGGGGCAATTTGTCTACCCTTTTCAACCATAAAGGGCTCTGCCAGACTTGAATAACCCAGTAGTGAGGCTGACTCTTCGAGGTTCTAATCGAGTCGAGCTCAAACTCAATCCCAGCAATACCTGGCTCGACCGAGTCTAGGTATTTTACTATCTTATCCTTAACATATTTAGTTACTATCTATATTTTCACATAGAAGAAATCCCAATCGAGCCCATCGTGCCTTTATCTAGATTATTTATACAAGCAATCGAGCTGGGCTTGACTCAACTCGGCTCGATTCTTGTATGGTTTAAAATTCTTTTACCGCATCTCGTATTTCATTGCACTAGTGCACGTTTTGTGTCATCATTGCTCACATGGAGTGCATTTGGTAAGTCTGAAAATGGATTCAGACTGTCTTGATATGGCTTGACAGTGGGGAAGTTGGGGAAACCTTTTAGGTGGTATGGCTACTAATTGATAGTTACTGTTTGTAAGCTAACACTGGGACAATTTTCTGTTGGGATTTTAAATGCATGTAGGCCAAAATTTAATTTAACTCACATTCACCACTTCTCACTAGATATTATATGCTTGAATAGGATGCACATTCAATTTGAGAAAAAACACTTCTGTTTGTTCTCTTTTTCTTACTGCAATTTATTATGGTGAAGGCAGTTTCATAACTTTTACATTTGAGAAAAGTTTGCGTTTGGGATTTGATTTGAGGAACGATTTGAAACGACTCCATATGAAGTGGATTTCAATTTTTATGGGGTCCCATTAAAAAGAAAAGTATTGAATTCCAATTTGATTGTGGATTATATATGACCAAGAATCCAAACAAAATGCATTTATTATTTTCATCAATCCGGACGTGACCAGAGAGTGTTTAGTGGGGTCTTGGTTGAGTTCATTTAAAGAGTTATGTACATTTTATGACTATATTTTTAAAATGTATAAGATATTATATTTTGTTTTAAAATAATTATTTATTTGAATTACATAACTAAGATGATGATGTTAATAATGATAATTTATACTTAATGGGTCAAAGAAGGAATATTCCATTCGTCCCAAAATAAATATTGCTTTAATCAATAAATAAATAAATAAAAAAGCCTCAAATTTAGTGTCATTATAGGATTTCAGAAAACATATATCCATATTCTACCAAAATGGTCCTCATTACTCATCTCAAAATTAATTAAGATATAAAGTGTTTATCGAAAATATTTACCTATAATAATTGCACTTTTTTTTTAATGAGTTTTTGTGGGAGTGGAAATGAGGGTACAATAAAGACTAGAAAACTTGCGTAATCCAACTTCAAATCCTGGACCTCACACAATCTGCACTTTTATAAATGTGAGATATCAATTGAGTTAACAAGGCTTGTGGTACCTATAATAATTGCACTTAAATATTGATATATCAATCTTTTCACCAACTTTCTTAATTTGTGTGTAAAATCCTAAAACACTATTTATTTTGGGATGGAGGAAGAGTTAATTAAGATTTTATAACAAATCCTAAGTTATTTGATTTTCTCCCTCAAAACTTATAAAACCATATAAGATTATTTGAAGTCTATTAGTTTATGGATTGATTAAAGACTTCAAACATAAATCTTGAAACTTGATAAAACTCCAATTAGTTAGATCACGCCAATATCATATTCGACTCAATTCATTTCGTTCACACGAGGAGAACCTCGTGCCCAAATCCCACTTTAGTCAAATATGTCATGGAGAGTTGAAAAGAAGCATGGAGATTTAAATAAGGCTCTGAAATTGTGATTAAGCTGACATTTTAATTGGTAGCATGTCCTTTGGCCCAAACTTTTTGCTACATTTACTAACAATTTTGACTTTCTTTCTTCTCTTTTTCTTACAAGCATCAAAGCATGGGAGATTGCATACATAGTACCTAGATTTATTCAATTTCTTTGCTCAAATTTCTACCCCTCTTTCCTCTTCACTAGCCCTGTGTAGAGAGAGAGAGAGAGAGGGTTTGTATGTATGTATAGATTTTGAAGTGAAAGGAACTTGTCTGGCTATAGATATAGAGAGGTTGTAGGTATAGGTAGCTATATGATCTGTATATATGGTACTTTACTATAAGCATGATGCATGTATATATACACAGAAAAGACAAACCTATTTGTAGAGCTTGAGATGCTAAAAACATGTTTCACATTAACTCCATTCTTCTTCTTTATCGATCTCCACACGTCATTTTTTGCACACTCCACTATGTGTGTGTGTGTGTGTCTGATAATCACCAATCCAAATATATATGATTCTTGTTTTCTGGTGTTTGTGTGAGATTCCACAATTTCACCACCTGAACTTATACTATACATCTCCCTTCTTCCACTAACATAGATCTCTTGCTTTCGATTTTTGTCCCTCCCAAATTACACTTCACTTTCCTCGTTTTGAGTATTAATTATTTTTTCAATCGAGTAGTTCCTATGACTATTTGCTTTTTTGTTGTTTAGTGTACGGATAAAATAGGAAAAATATAGAAAAAACATAGAAAAAACTTATCGTTGTAACAATATTAATAAGTCATTTAAAGAAAAAAGAATTTTCCAATTCAGCGAAATGGTGCCACATCATTTAAGTAGCCAGAAATCTCCAAATTTCCAACAGAGTTTTCTAAATTCGAGTGGAAAAATAACTGAAGCTCAGACTATTTTCAGAATTACAAGAATAAAATTGATATTTTAATTAACATGACTAGAAAAATGATATTTTCTCCCCAAAATATTGTGTGGTTTGCAACTTTGCATGTCCCTTGTTTGCTAATGTAAATGCAAACATTATTGAGAAGGGGACACAAGAATTTGGAAATCCAAGAAACAATTGTTTAAGGTCAACGACAACAATTTAAGAAAGAAATAATCTCAACAAAGCACAAATGGGGTTGTCTATAGTTTTTGCTTCTGTGTGTAATGTTAGAAGACAGTTGAATTATTATTGGTTTCAGAGGCCCCATTCGTTTTGTTGATATCTTTCATTTGGAATAGAAATTATTATTATTATTATTATTATTATTATCTTTTTTTTTTCTGGTTTCCAAGAATCCTAACCACTCATTATAAGGGAACTTATTTGTCCAATTTAGATTTTTCAATATATATTCTGGTATTTTATTTCTATATATGAAACCGTTTCGTAATGTTAAGAAGTATATGAGATATGATATTAATAATCATATATATCAAATAGTTAATACTTTCATTGAATTTAATGTATAAATTCTTTTAATCCACTATTTATAATTAATCACCCAAGTTTTTGTGTTTTAAATATCTCATTTTTTGATCATTTTAAGGTATATAATTCAAACTCATCCATTGCAATCATGTTGACTTAATTTGACTTCAAATGGTCCTCACCTAATGTTGATGGAACATACTATTCACGAAATCAAGAATCAGTAGATAATTTAAGTGACGGTGATGATGACATATATATATATATATATATGTATATATATATATAAGGGAACTTATAAAATATATAAAATATTTTTGGTTTCCAAGAATCCTAACCACTCATTATAAGGGAACTTGTTTGTCCAATTTAGTTTTTTCAATATATATTCTGGTATTTTATTTCTATAATAACAAACTCACTCTAATTAATTATGATTGAGTTTCATTTTCATATACTTGACCCTTAGTGTATAACTAAAGTGTATACATGTCTGGTTTAATTTATAATAAATGCTAGTACTTTGAGCTAATGTATTTTTGGGTCACATGTTTAAAAGATGACAAATTAATACAACTTAATGTTAATTAATAATAAAATGTAATACCATGATTTAATATATATCGAATGTGACAAAATCTTATATTTGGATCAGGAAGATCCATCCAGACAGCATTAATTGATTTATGTTGTGTCTTTACTGGACATGCATTACGCAATTTAGGAGTTTGATTTAGCTAATTTCTTGAAAAATCATAATCGCACTTGATCGTTTGTCTTTAATGTATGGAATATTGTCTAAATGGTTAAACTATGTATATTTAATGATTTTCCTTTTCTTCTCCTTATACTATTATTTAGACATAATAATTTAATCTATACCTAGAATTTTTTATGTGCATATTTATAATATAGGTTTTAAAGATAACATGTATTACAAAAAAAAAAAAAAAAAAAGGATAATAGTCACAAAAATAACGAACTTTCAAAAAATTGCAGTTTTAACATGACTTTTGGCTATAAACAAATTTAGCATGATTGTCAATATCTTGTGCATCTGTAACTAACAGACAAATAATTTTAGGCATTTATGATATTTACAAAATTTCAGAAATTATAAAGAACCTCAATTGATGCTACTACATGTAATAAACAATTATTAATTTACCAAAACAAGAATTTAAAGAGTTAAGAGATGCACTAAATCTGATCATCGGATATAGATCCATGAGACATTGAAAGTCATGCTAAATTTGATAATAATCAAAAATCATATTAAAATTATAATTTTTAAAAAAATTCGTGAGTTTTGCGACAGCTACTTTTAAATAAAATAAAAGATATAATATCGAAGATGTAATGGAGTAATTCAACACTTCAAAACATGGATTGAGGATGTGTGTGTATATATATTTCATACACCTTAACATATACATAAGTATCATTTTTTATTTTGCTAATTAATTCGTATTAATTAATTACTTGTAATTAATGAAACGACCTACCAAAAAGAGAGCAAATTGAGAAAGACTGGCCCACCCTATTGCTATTCCTTTTATTTGTCCCTCTCAAACATGATATGATATGAGTTGCTAATAATTAATTAATTATATTATATGATATGATTAATTATTTATATACATGTATATATGATATATTTTTGTAATAAAGTGTTAAAAAGAGTGTTATATTTAGTCAATACAAGAGTCCAATAAGTACCATAGTATGTCTGCACATGAAAAATAAGACTTATCTGAAACGACAATTTGAAAGAAACAAGATAAATCCAATAAATATTTATTCATAATTTGAAAGAAACAAGATAAATCCAATAAATATTTATTCATATACAACCTACCTAGCTACTACCCCACTAAACAATTAATACTCTTTAAATAATTAAATAGATTTAGAAGACACAAATATGATTTTAAAGGTACAAGGGTTTTAATTATTATAATAATATTATACATAGTGAAACAAATCTAATATTGTATATATCCACTATTCATAATTACACAAATACTTGCATATTTGATCATGTTTATATATGCAATGGGTGATAGAATTCACACCTTATGCATTTATTATCAGGTGTAACATTTATATAATTAAGATAGTTTTAGATTACATCTAATTAGGATCTTTAAAGTCAGATCCATTTATTCCATGCCATTACACATGTAAACTAATTTTGGCCATTGTAATAAATTTGTCAAAATTAATAGAATTCAATTTGTAAAATTATGGATAATTAATATTTTTTAATAAACTGACCAAAATAGCCCCATATTGCAAAAATAGTTTTTTAAAAACTATAAGGCCTACATGTTAATAAAAAAAATTCAAAATAAATGGATTTAATTTATCAGTCCATAATTTATAATCCAAGAATCAAATATTGATGGATGAAAAAATATTTGTTGCGAAGATTTCATACAAAATTATATGAAAATTAAAAATTGGGCCAAACTATTGGATGTGATGGTTCTCAATTATGGTAGGAAGTGACAGCCCTCTATTTCAGCAAAGTCAAGGCTTTGTTCTCTCTGAGTTACATACAATAGTGCATGGAATTCAAAAACATTATTAATTTATAAATAAATATAAATTAATATATTAATAATAAATAAATATAAATTAATATATTAATAATAAATAAATATAAATTAATATATTAATAATTAAGTGAAACGTAAATATATATTATTTACAAAGTAAAATATACTAAAAAAATTGTACTTATTATACGAAATAATTTAGACAATGTATAGATTAGGGCAAAGGGAGTTGCAGAAAATAATGTATGGACAAAAAGCTATACATAAATGAAAAGATATCTCTGTCTTCAGCTTTCACTGACAATAACGTATCTGTGTATGTCTAACTGATCTGTCAAATCGGAAATAAAATAAAATAAAGAATGTGACACCCCTAATTAATTGCCCTCTATTTGAATTATGCCTAATAAAGTTATTATTTGTATTTTGTAGTAAATTGAAATTTTAAGTTTTTACTTTTATCATTTTGATTATAAGTTGTTAAAATAGAAAGCATCATAGTCAAAAATGTTTAATTGAATAATACATTTAAAATAAATTTACTTCATCGATAAATCAATAATACATTAATAGAGTAATACAAAGTATGCAGTTAGTGTTTTTAAATTTAGTAGAAAGTATTAATTTTAATTCTTTTTTTTTTTTTTTGTTGCTGTAGTTAACGTTTTTTGGAAAGTTGAGATAGATATATAGACTTCATTTTTTTTTATAATATGTAAACTGTAGAATGACGATCTGAAATTTGAAGTGGTCCCATATTTTATATATATATATATATATATATATATATATATATAATTTTGATCAAAATATAGAAGACGACATACAAAAAATGAGTGATCCACGAATTTAGTTGATTTTGTCCTTTTCTTTAATTTATTTTACAAGAATGAAGAATTATATATTGACTCATGATATATATATATATATATATATATAGTGTCGACAACCAAAAAAATACACAAATATTTTGCTAATATCAAATATGCGAAGTGGTGATTAATTCGTTTTTTTAGGCAAAAACAATAATATATAGTTAGGATTCAAATTAAATATATAATTTCATTAAAAAATTAGTTGCAATTTTGGCGTATAAACTTATCCCCTTTTAAACCATTTACTTTAATCTACGGATTTGTATAACTTTAAGTTTAATTTTATTATTTTTCCCCCAAGTTTATTTCAATTTTAATTAGTAACTGCACCCTCGTATATGTAATTTCTCATGAAATATTATGTGAGAGTGGTAAATATATGTTATATATGAAGAAAATAATTTACATTTGCATATATATTAAGTAGAATCGAGTATGTATCTAATATATGTATTCATCGATTCAATAAATTTTGTAAAACCATCTCACATATTCTAATTGTTTCAATAGACACGACGAGTATTTGTTGTTTTCTCTCATTTCTTCAACTATTGATCAATTCATTTGATTGTAATATATTTTAACTTAATCAATAATATCATATTTGTCGTTTCTTACGCTTTAATATATATGTTATTAGATCATTGTTTCACACACCTTAATCACTTAGATTGTGTGTATAGATTAATTTCTCAGGTATAATTTTCACTAATAAATAAATTATTTTGCAGCGAAAATGCTATATTGGACTTGAGTAAGTCTCTTGTGATTCCGTCTCACGGAATTTTAATGCATTGCGTGAGACGGATCAACCCACAATCCAATTACCCACCATCCAAACCCTACAATTCACATGTTATTTGTGGTGATGGGACTCCGTCTCACGGAAATTATCCGTGATACCGTCTCACATGAGTTTTTGTGATTGGACTTTACAATGAAATTTTTTGACAAGTAATTAAACTGTTTTAATTGGCAACGATTTTATGTTGCTTAGTCGTGAAAATTTTCACCACCGATTTGCAATCTTCTTGTAATGTTGATATATAGAACACAAATTATAGAATCAAAATTGAAAATCTATATATATATATATATATATATATATATAATAACAATTACCCCCTAAAAATAGTAATGCCAAAAGTTTTCCCGCCCATTTTCACTTTCTAATATTAGAAATTTCATTAATTATTAATTAGTTTATTTTATATGATATTAGTTGAATTTATGGTAATTTTCAAAAATATTGATTTTGTATAATGAATATATATGGTATATAAACCTTACTATAATAGATGAAGTAAAATATATACACGGTATGTGTAAATCGTAATATATGAAGTAAAAAATATATATGGTATGTAAATCATAATATATGAAGTAAAATTAAAAATTCAATTTTTTAATATACATAGATAATTAAATGACAACTTCAATAATGTAATATACTTGAAATTCAAAGAATAATTTAATTAGACTAATGAAATAATACATTCCACAATATTAATTTGAAGAATAACAATAATTAAAATATTGTGCGTAGCTAATGAAATGAATTAAAAATAAAATAATAATTATTTAATCTTAATGGATTTAATCTAAATTATAATATATTAAGTCAACTATTGAAAGACTTAAAATAGAAAAACAATGAATTTCCCACCTAAAAACCACATCCTAAATATGGAATAAATAAAGAAATTATCAAATTATAATATGAAGTGATAAATATGATATTTATAATTGAACATTTATGTTAATTACCTTAAATATGATTGTTGTTGATCCATAATTTTTGGAAAACGTTTTACACTATAGAAAATTATTTTGAAATTTAAATCTCAAACCAAAATTTACAAAATGGTAAATATTTCATATGGTTTTTTTTTTTTTGGAACCATAATATTTCATATGCTTAATAGGAATAAATTTTTGAAAAGCTTGACTTTATATACTGAAATTTATCCAAATAATATGGAAGTCAATGTTTCCGCCTATATACCAAGCAATGTATTATTTATTAGGAAAATCGATTTTTGTTTCTCTTCGATGAAAATTTTATTTTGTATTAAATTGATATTGATTTCATATAAAAAAAAAGTGATTTATTTTTGAAACTTACATAATTAGAAATGTCTTTTTAAAATTATAATAGATAATAGATGTTGATGTTGTTGAAATATGCATAATTTTCATCCATTGAATAAGATACGGTAATAACACAATAATAGGTTTGGCAATATGAATAATGATCTACTAAATACATAGCAACATTAAAATTGAATATCACAATATGAGAAAACAAAATGAGATTTTGGTATAATCTTAATATATATTAGAAATTAAAAAATAATAAAATAAACAATATTAAATGTATAATAGTCCGTTTACATGCTTTATAAATATTAAACCCATTGTTGTTTTATATGTGATTTCATTTCATATAATATGAAGTAGAAAATGATCATTATTTGTGGCCAATATATTTGGAAACAAAATCTATAAATTAGGAAACAACTATATTTATGCCATACATAATGCACTAATTTCATATCTAATAAACAAATTATACACTATAAATATGAAAGAACAAACTTGGAATTGACTCACATGCTCTCTTCACAATTTCTCAAATTCTCTGCATTCCAAACATTCTGTTACCATGGATTGTGTGTGTGTGTGTTTTTTTTTTTTTGGTTTTTTAAAATTTGGTTGTGAATTTTATTTGAGATACTTTATAGTTTGGATGGATGATTAATAATTGTTTGACTTTATTGTTCGCTTTTGAATAATTAAAGTTCCTAATGTTATTCATATTTTGGAGACAAATTATTTAGAGTATGTTTTATTTCATTGATATTGTATATGGATTATTCTTATTGCAATGTAATTTTTTTTTTACTTTGTGCAGGGATTCGGTGAAGAAACCGGATTGTGTGACTTTATCATTCACTTTTGAACAATGTAAGTTCATATTGTTATTCATATTTTGGAGATGAATTATTTAGAGTATTTTATTTTATTGTGGATGCATATGGATTATTCTTATTGCAATGTAATATATATATTTTTTACTTTATGAAGGAATTCAGTGAAGAAATCGGATTTACAACTTCTAATTCTGGAGAAGTAGTAAAGATTTTGAAGATTAAAAGTTTATACATTATAAGATGGATTTGTTTTTTTGATAGAAATTTCTAAAAATGAATCCTATAATTTGTTTTTGTTTTTTTGAGCCTTTTGTCATATAATTTATTATTTTTAGAGATAACAAGATTATGTAATGAGTTGAATTATTCATTCTACATATAAGACAATGTAATTGATTGGTTTTCCTGTTGTGATTTTTTTATATAAAGATTATTTCCTTTTCTGTAATAATGTACCAAATTATATTGAATTTTAAAGATATATATCAATTACAATATATCAGCTACATATCTAATATTCAATTACAAAAGAAAACTATCCATCAAATACTAATCATCTGACAAGACATATCTTTTTAAAATTTAAGAACTTACTCAATAAATTGATAATAAAATAAAAAAACAAATCTATCATCCTATATATATTTAATGAAGTTTGAAAAAAAAAAGGTTCATTGATAATATATGGATGATAAAGATATTAATTTATTGTTTATAATTTTTTATCTTTTATATATTTCCCATCCAAATGCCCCATCCTAAATATGGAAATAATGAATGAAAAATAAAAAAATGTGAAATTATGTGATAAAAAAAATCCATTCATCCATCTATATGTAATAAATTATGAAAACAGTTTTCATTTAAAAGTGGTGATATGATCTAAATGGAATAATATAATTGATTTCAGTAAGGTATTGATTATTCATAAATGACTGTGGTAATTGTTGTAATTGGTATTCACCAAAATATTAATTTTAATTTGAGATTTGGGAATTAATTTTCCGTAAATAAAGGCTTGACGTTATCTATCTATTATGAGTTATAGTATTTTTTTGATATATATATTTATTCTATCATTAGATTACATTGATTATATTGCGTCATTTGAGATAAAGATTTAATTGTAAATCAAAGAAAATAAAATTGTTTGATTATAAAATAAATAAGTGTTTTGACTATTTTTTTTTATTATTACAATAAAATAAAGATATAATAAAGACGTATTTTTAGTAAATTCTATATCAAATCTATAGTATTATTGCAACCATCTAATATTTATAAAGAAATGATGTTCGAATTTTCTTGCTAATAAAATATTTATTTGCATATTTCAGATATAATTAATAAATTGGTTGCTATTTAACCACCGCAAATCAAGAGATTGATAGATCGTCCTAAGAGACTAATGAAGATTATTCATGAAGACCTACAGAGTATCTTCTTTATTTATATTTGGTGTTTTTCAGAATTATTACATGTAAAGTATTTTGATTCTTATTAATATTTGATTTTTTTTCTGTTATTATCTTTAGGAAATGTCAAACTATGTGCACTTTATGGGATGACTTCGTAGATAAAATTTACCTTTTATTAAACAATGGATTGTCTGTTTACATTATTTTTGTTTGCAAATGTGTCGAGCTAAAACAAGAAAAGGTAATTAATTATACATGCATTTCAGATTATAGAGAAATAATATTGTTTTGTTTATCTCCTTTATTTGATATATATGTTTTTCATATGTATAAATATTAATATAAAAGTGAAGTGAATATTTCCAACACTAACTGTGCAATTAAAAAATCTAGAGTTGACTTATTGTTAAATTTATGTATTGTCACTTTTAATTCACATATTTTAAATATACATGATATATGTATATATATATTTAATATTTATTATAATTACATTTAAAAAAAATTAATCCCATACATCGTACGGATGTAGTGTATTTTATGTTATGCCAAAAAATATTGAATCAGTTATCACCATAACACAAATAATTAAATTTAAGTTATGTAATTTATTATTTCTCTATTAATTTATTAGATATGAATATTTTTTGTACATTTCTTTTTACAATCTAATGGTCATCATGATTAGATAGATATTTGTATGTAACTTGATTTATATTTTAACATTATGTTGTTTAGATATCTATTCCAAATATGTATATATTTAACATATATATGACTAATCTTGATTTAAGTATATTATTTTTATAATTAACATAAAATACAATAAATTTAAAATCTTATAAATCTTTATGAATGTAATGCATCAAGTGATACAATCCTTTAAAATGATAAATCTTTGCATAGTTAATCTATATTTTTCAATATTTGTAAAAATTAATATGAGTATTGAAATTGAATGTTTTTATGTAACAAATTATGTAATACAAATAATTTTCAAAATCAAAATCTTCAAAATATGGAAAAATGATTTCCAATTTTAATTCCTTAAGAAATTTAAAGTATCTTATAGAATCATATATAATTATATTTTTTATATCTTTAAAATGTATTAACACTTTGTTGATAATTGATAAAGGTAAATAAATATGCTTGATAATCAAATGATATACGACTTTGGTATAATTAATTATGTAGTAATTATGGTAATACTTACCATATGATAACAATTATCTTCTTAAAAGTGGAAATGAAACTATTTTTTCTTGCTCATGTCAACTGTCTAAAAGTAGAAATGCAATAATTTATTATTTTTAATAAGAATTATAAATTAAAAATGATAAAAAAATGATCTAAATATTTGATCAATCTTGAATATAAAATTTACAAAAATTTGATCGAAATATTTTTATATGTTTTTCAACTTTACTTTATCAAGTTATCTGGACACATTAACAAGGATAAAGTCATAGTTTATCCAATGATGATAATTACACAATGTATCAAATGTTATTTTTGTTTTAAAATTACCAAAAAATTTAGTTAAAGTTGTAATTAAAGTACAATTAACCCTATAATATATATAATGTTCTTTCTAAATAAAAAGTACTAATTTAAAATTTATCTTAAAAACTTTTTTGTATTGACTTTTTAAACTTATCTTTTACACATTTTCGTTTTAAATAATGTACAAAATTCAAGAAAATTGATCTATATTTTTGTTCAAAAAACTTCTGTAATTGAGAAACTTTGATTTTTATGAACAAATTAATATAATTTTTTTTTAAAGTATGTTAAATTTAAATTTTTTATTTTTGAATAATATACAATAATATCTCCATTTTATATACTCATTATGAGTATCTTATTGAACATATATTTACATAATTTTTTTCCAGACCAATTGTGACAAGTACATTTGGTAAAATGAGCTTAGCTAACCTACCCACGTTGGGCACATGATCACACTGTTGATGTCAAAAATCTAACACAACTATTAATTTTATATCTCAAATTTTAAAGGAATGAAATATTTGCACAACAGTGGTGGACATATTATAATATGTTCATGGTGGGCATGTGGGCATTATCTTTGATAAAGTAGTTTAACAGCGTATGATGAATATAAGAAATATTTAAAATTCGTAAATCACATATGCAATAAATTAAATTGAAATAACTCTGAATAACTATATTGTTTTATCATGAATATTTTTTTATTCAAAAAATTACAACACTTATAAATTTATATGCCCATGCATTATATGGGTACCAATTGACATTAAATTTTTTCTTAAATTAACATTTTACATCAGTTTGGAAATATTTTATGATTGTGCATCACATGGTTAACAAATGTGATTGAAATTATTCTAATAAAATTTATTATTTCCGTATTCAACATTTTCACATTAAAATGGTAAAATTTATATATATCCGTGCATCGCACGGGACTTATACTAGTTTCTATAATATATATATATATATATAAGAAAAAAGAAAAAAGAAAAAGGAGAGTTTTGGTGATAATAAAGTGGGAAAAGAACAGGTGAAAGAGTGAAAGGTAATGAGGACATGCACACGTCCTTTTCTCCCTCTTCTCTCCCCCACCTCTGCCGCATCTGCATGCATCTCCCCCTTTCTCTCTCCTCTCCCCCTCTCTTTCTCTCTCTATATGTATATATCTTCATGGATCAAATATATAAAATCAACAACTTCAAAATAAATAGATACCAATTATATAATAAGGAATATACCGTGAGTGAACATAGTAAAAGATTTGTTATCACATCACTTCTAAGTTACGGTGAAATTCGAATTTTTTATTATGTTCACGTGAACATAGTGAAGTGATATTCCCGTGACTTAGAAATGGTAGTAAGAATTTGACATGTGTCGTCGCGTCATTTTTAGGCCACTGGAAAGTCCTAATCCGGCAAAATTGGATCGAAATTGGACAAATTCTTAGATTGTATGACTAAATTGAAAATTATGATAAGTATGAGATCAAAATCGAAAGATGTCATTGTTATGAGATGAAAAATGATTTTAAACCGTTAAAAAATATATCAATGTAGTATAACTTCATTATTCAAACTGTGTATACTTGATGAAATCAAAAAAAGGAGATTCAACAAGAAAATCTCCAACAACATGACTCTTTGTGATATCGTTGTATATTTTATTTCCTGAAAGGGATTAATTAACGGGAGATTAGGTTTGGGTTGTGATCATGAGTATCTGTCTCACGAAATTATATTTGTGAGATGATCTTATATAAATTTTTGTGTTTGGTAAAACCATAGAAAATTGAATATATTTAATTATTTAAAAAACTGTATACGAAGAGCAAATTTAATCGAAATTAGGAAAGAAATGATGGGCATTTCCCATAATACACATCTTGGAGATTTTGCTATTTTCGCCCATTTAAGTAGAAAATATATTCCCCCAAAGGACTAGATTACTAAAAATTAAAAAATTCTTAAATTTGTTTAATTATTTATTTTTTGTTCACAAAGGACAAATCTACTGAAAATTCTTAATTTTTAATAATCCCAAGAAAGATATGTATAAGTAAGTGATAAAGTGAATGATGTTATTGTCCTCTTCCAGCGAAACTTAGCCACATTTAACGAGTTTTTTGTAGGACATAATTGTGATCTTAATTTTTAAATTTGGATTTTTTTTTTGAAATTAAGGAAAAATAAGTTGATGTGGCAACAATTGAAGAAAATAAATTGTCTAGATCCTAATTAAAAATTAAAGGAAAAAATAAAAAGAAAGAAAGAAAGAATCACCCCATTATTTATTCATTGGCAAAACAGTATAGTTCTTGTAAATTTATTAATTCATTGAAAACAAACATATTAAATGTCACTAAATTTATTTTTTAAATTTTTAAAAAAATACTAATAGTGAATAATTTACTCATTGAATTGACTTGATATCTTATGGAAATTGTTCTCAATGTAGTTAGTAATTAGTTCAAATAATTTAGCTTCCATGCAAAATATTAAAAAAAAAAAAAATCAAGAATCTAAAAGGCGCCAAAATTGAAAGATAATAAAATAGTGAAAAATGCAGTTGCTTACGACTAAATGGCACATCAGCAACATCGGGTCAAAATTGTGAGAGCCATAAAAACTAAAATAAAGTATGCAAAAAATATATCAAAATTAATCACGAACTATACAATTCATTAACTAATTAAAACATTCGATTTAGTAATTTCTCTAGACCTTACTACGTTGCAATCACCACCATCCCATCAACAAATTAAATTGTCCCAAATTCACAACTTATTTTATCATCAGTCGTTGTTACCATCATAAATGGACAGTGAAAGTCATGATTTGTTGTGTTATGAAAAAAAAAAACATTAGGACCATTGTAACTACAAAAATTCAAGAGATAATCCCTTAATACCAAAAATCAAATAGTGTATTACTTTTCTACCATCATAGATAATTTTATACATTTTCTACCACAAATTATGAAAAAGGACAAAATTACTCTTCCGATAAAACTCAAAACTCACTGTGCACTCAGTGATGTACACAATTTTCGCGTAAACCAATGATTTCATATGTAAGCCACTCTGTGTATAGTGATTTTTGATTTTTATCAGAAATGCAGGTTTGTCAATTTTTTTGCTTTGTGGTAGAAAGGTAAAAAAGTATCCTTTTATAGTCAAAATGGAATATCTTATATCAAATATTGTATTATGGTCATAAGGTCAAAATAAAAATTAAAAAAATGATTAATTTCAATTTTAGTCCTGTATGTAAGACACTTTTTCATTTTTTGACAACCAAAAATATCTGTTTTTCAATTTTGGTCCTCTATGTTTTAATTTTTTTCAATTTTAATCCTTTTTGGCTAAAATTTTCAAAATTGCTGACATGGCTGCCGGAATTTAGATGCCTCCTCAGATTTTCCAGCAACCACATCAGCAACTTTGAAAATTTCGATCAAAATGACTGAAATGGAAAAAAATTCAAACATAAAAAACCGAAATTGAAATTAAGTCTTACACGAATAAAAATTTCCCATCTCCCCCACCCAACCAAGACAGCCCATCTTGAGAGAAGGAGAGAAAGAGAAATAAGTAGAAAAGTGAAGAAGGCCAAAAAAAGAAAGGATTGAGAATTAGAATGAGGTGGTTAATCTGTCAAAAAGCAAAACCCCTCAAAACATAAACACACACCACTATCTATCTATCTATTCTATTCTATATACATACCTCGATAAGTCAATCTATCAATCAATCAAATCAAAAATATTTAGAAATAAAAAAGAAGAAAATGTCGTCTTCATCAGCAGCTTCTGCTAATTTCCCTCCGGACCACCACCACCTCCTCTCTCCTTCCGACCACCTCTGTTACGTCCATTGCAACTTTTGTGACACTGTCCTCGCCGTATATATATACATCTCTCTCTCTCTCCTCTCTCTCTCTCTATATATATATAATTCACAAACCCTTTTCTTTATTTTCATTCACTTATTATATCTTTCTTCTTTGTTTGATTTGTACATAATAATTAGGTGAGTGTTCCTTCTTCAAGCTTGTTCAAAACCGTTACGGTTCGATGCGGCCATTGCACCAACCTCCTCTCTGTCAACATGCGTGGATTGCTTCTCCCTTCTCCCCATCTTGGCCACTCCTTTTTCTCTCACCACAATCTCATGGTATGTATGAGAGAGAGAGAGAGTGGGTGTGTGTGTGTGTTGTCTAAGTTCTTGATTAGGGTTTCTTCAACATCTTACTGATCCTAGTTTTTTACAGAATTAGGGTTTTATGAGTTTTCTTGAAATATCTAATCTCATTTGTGTGTGAGAGAAAGAGAGTGTGTGAATTTGTGTCAATAAATTTGAGCAATGTACATAATGATCTATACTTGTTGAAATTACATTTGATTTCTTTTTTCTTTTTCATTTTTTAGTAAATACTAATAAATTAATTTGATTTTTGTATAAGCAGGAGGAGATGAGGAATTCGCCATCGAATTTGGTGATGAATCAGCAGATGAATCCGAACGAGTCGTTGCTCCCAGTTCGAGATCAGATGGATGAGCTTCCGAAGCCTCCTGTGGCCAAACGACGTAAGATTGATTAATTACTCAAATTCTTGAATTTAATAATAGATCTCCACATAAATAAATCAATACTGTTTCTTTAACCAGAATATAAAAAATAAAAATAAAAAAAATAAGAGAAATTGATTTGAATATTGTTTTAGAAAACAAACACTTTCTCATACACAGTAATTAGTTAACCAAAACAAGCACTCCTTTTCTTGTGTTGATTTACTCTTCAACAGTCATTCATCTCTTTTCTATGCAGACATTAATACCACACCCATCTCTTCTTTCTTTATTATTTCCACATTTATCTCTTCAAAATTGAATCTTGTTCATCTTTTGATGATTAGTTATGTACATTGTAATCTGGGTTTTTCTTTGTTTCTTCCCAAAACATTCCAAACCCTAAAATCTCCCACTTTCTCTCTCTAGAAATCTCTCTCTCTCTCATAGTAAAAGATAAGGCTTTCTTCCCGGGATTCATGATTGAGTGGAAATAGTGGAATCCCATAAAATTTTAGAGATCAAAATCATTAGATAATGATGAAGCAGTGATGAGAGAGAAAGAGAGGTGACAGTGAGATATTATTGAATGCAGAAATTTTAAAGTAAAAAATTGTCAGCAAAAGTGATTTTAATGTCTCATTTTTTGTTTTTTATTGTTTTTTTTTTTTTTTTTTTCTACTAATTTTGCAGCTCCGGAGAAAAGACAAAGAGTGCCCTCTGCTTACAATCGCTTCATCAAGTAAGTAAATTAGTAATTAAAAAATTAATGTGAATATTAGTATAGTATTTAATTTTATTTAATTAAATTAATACACGTGATATGTAATAATAAAACATAACAAAAATACAAGATCGAAATATGATGTATTTAGTACTCCCCAATCCCCATCCCCTAGGTGTGGTTGCATAGATTTGTGTTCTTGCAGCTTTATATGTGGCTCCAAAACCTCCTTTTAGTGAAGAATCTAGTCCTTGAATTTATTTCATATAAATCTATGCACAAAATCTTTCAAGAATGAAATTGACAATTCATTATTACATTTGCAGGGATGAGATTCAACGCATCAAAGCTGGAAACCCTGATATAAGTCACAGGGAGGCCTTTAGTGCTGCTGCAAAAAATGTAATAATTATAAATTATATAATAATCAACTAAATTAATTATTACACTCACACACACACACTTCTTGTCTCTATATCCAGTGTAGAATTCACCATGAATTTACACACAATCATAAACATAAAATTAACAAGATACTCATGATTATATAGGGTTAAAAAACATTTTTCCATCTAAACTATAGGTGATTAATTTGACATTTTTGTAAAATTTTGGAAATGTTTCACTTTGCTATATGAATTTTAAATTTGAAACATTCTACAGTATCATACAAATCCTAGCATACCGTAAAATGCATCAAATTTAAAATTTATATGGCAAAGTGAAACAGTTTAAAGATTTTACAAAAAAGAAAAAGTTAAATCATATATAGTTCAGTTGAAAAAAATGTTTTCTAATCGATAAATTATGGTGAATTCTACACTCGATGAAATGCAAGAGCCTTTGATTAGGTTTTTTTTTTTTTTTAAATTTCTTTTTGGATTGAGGGTTTTGATTTCTAATTTTTACTGCAAACAGTGGGCCCATTTTCCACACATTCATTTCGGACTGATGCCTGATCAACCCGTGAAGAAGCCAAATGTGTGTCAACAGGTAACAAAAAACCCTAATTTTAACCATTTATTATGAGACCAAATACACACATTTTTCACACACTAGAATGTGAAAGTTGATTTATTACTCACATACAGATGAAACCCTTATACCATTGTGTTCATATATACTATACCAATCTCAACAAAATTAACTTTCTTGCAAAACGTCGGATTTACAGGAAGGCGACGATGTTCTGATGAAAGACGGGTTTCTTGCAGCTGCGAATGTGGGAGTTTCACCCTACTAAGAACCCTAAGTTGTTTTCTGATCTTATGTTAATCTCTGCCTTGTCTTAAACTAGTTTCTGTGATTAGGGTTCTTAACCTGTTCTAATTCTGTCTTGGAGAAGGACTTTTTAGTATTTTCGAATCCGTTTAAGAGCTTCAAAGTGTTCATGATGGGAGAGGATTTTGATGTGGGGTTCTGAATACTCATCTCTAAAACCCATTGATGAAATGAATTGAAGCTTGATTATCGTTTAGTATATAATATGGTGCATATATGGGCTTTTTTCTTTAATCACGTGTGACAATTCTCTCTTTATCCATACTTAAATCTTTTTTTCTTTTAATAGGTTTATCATGTATGTAATGATGGCCTCATGTTGTGTGTGTGTATTTAGTTAAATGAAAGACGAAACAAGGTATATATAGATCATTAATTATTGCACTTAATTAACTCTCTTATATTATATTCATCATGTTAATTATAAATCTCTAAGCGAATACTACTTTTAAATAGCGAGGGATTTATTAGTTTATTTGATTTTTCAAAATCAAGAAATTTTAGTAAAGTTACACTAATCATTGTCATATTATTATTGTTAACGTATTGAATTTTAGATATTTATCTTAAAAAAATAAATCGATAGAGGGGGACTTATTGGATAGACAAAAAAGTACACTAATTAAGAAATATAATAAAATTTTATTTTTGAAGTACAATGATTTAGGAAGAGGAAAAAACAACACAAAAACAAAAAGTTTTTTTTTTTAAAATCAGATATGAAATATAATTATAATTACTTTTCCCCCATTTTTGTACATATATGTTTTACTAGACATGTACATGAAATTCTGACGGGAAATTGATACACCACTAGAAAATATGAAAATAGCGACCAAATTTTAGCGACAAATTGGAGTTTCGTAGCTAAAATTACCATTTGCGGCAAAAAATAAACTTTCATCACTAACTTTTGTTATGAAACTAGAGAAGTAATCGCTAAGTTGTGGTTGTGCCTCTACAATTGTGACAAAATTTAAAATTTTGCTGCTATTTTTGCAATGAAAGTGTACACTTCCAACGCCTAATTTGGCGATGAAATGGTGGAAATTTCACCGTAAACATTATTATAACAATATTTTTAAAAAATCACATATTGAGAATTTGTGACGATTTTCTTTATTGTTGGCGACGAAAAATATTTCGTCGCTAATTTTGCAACGCTGTACAAAAAAAGGTCGCAAACTAGGTTTTCCACGACCATATAGCTACGACATTAGCGACAAAAAAATTTCATCGCTAAGTTGGTTTTAAATGTTTGCGACAAAAAATTTTGTCGCTATTTTCATTTTTTCTTGTAGAGAAGACAATATACAGTTTATAGAGGAATTAATACCTTTAATCGTTGAAGACACATTATCAAGTCTAATTTGAAGTTGTGCGATTTGGAATTGGCCTATGTTTTAGACATTACATAAATGGTAAACACATTAAATTGTGAAATGATGATGAGTAGGGGTATGCCATAATTCATGTATAATTAATTAATATTATTACAAAAAAACACTAAAAAAGAGTTGTTGAGAATCAGCAATCACAACAATATGATTTTAGTTGTTTTATTATTATTATCTTTTTTGAAAGATTTTGCCATCTTCGGAAATAATAACATTTTAATCTTTTTTTAAAGAAATAATTTGTTGATAAAATAGAAAAAAGTTTGGCAAAAAGTATAAACAAAGAAGAACGTAAATCATATATTTATTAATTAGCAGAAGACAGATCAATCAAAAAATTTATTTATTTATTGGTATTGTTATCATATTTGAATAAAGAACAAAAGATGATATTAGCTTTTCTATTTTGAGGGTTTATATTATAATTGGAATACTAATTGAATCGATTTTGCAATTGACTGGCTGTTTAATTAGGTAGACTATCCAATCAGTGTTCCTTTTTTTTCTTTTTTTCTTTTTGAAGCAATAATCTAAAAAAAATTGTGTTTATTACAAATAATTATCCTTTTCGTTTTATTGAACAAAACAATATTATGTTCATAACTAGTGTTTATTATAAATAAATATAATACAATCAGATATTTAAATAGCTACATTCATATACAAAGCAACTATGCAAAGTTTAAACTAAACAAAATATACCAAAAAAAAAAAAGTGTTAAAAATTTGTAAATTGAAAAGGAAAATCAACCAAACTAATTTGGTCAGGTTCGATCCGTCCAATCAAGAATTCTGTTTTTTTTTTCTTCCTTTTTTTTTTTTTCTTTTTTTATCCCAAACAGACTAAACACTATAAAGTCTGGTTATTAAAAACACTGTGTCAATTGCAAAAATGGTAATTATATCATGTCTCATTTTTCTAGTGTTGTATGCCACAAGATGTGCATTATTGATAACGTGGTACAAATTCATCATAATATAATATGGTATATATATATATATATATATATATATATATATATATATTTAGATCATGTATGTGGTATGTGGAAGTAAATCAATTTTTTTTGGATGGTTATGATTAAAATCCTAACTGAATTTGTAAAACACTAAAAAGTTTTAATTAAATTAAACGAGTAGGGTTAAAATAGATATTAAAAAATGGACGAAATATAAAATTATTCATACTTTTTTTTGTGCATGTGTGTATACATTGTAAAATAAAATATAAAATGAAATGAAAAAAATCAAAAAGGATATATCCAAACTAACAAGAACAAGAAACTTGGTATGGCACTTTAGAAGTAAAAAATAAGTGAGAAAAAAATAAAAACAAACAATAATTGAGTTAATTTAGACAATAACATAATTCTTTCTATTTTTTTTTTTTAAGAGAACGTCAACATTTAATTGAAAAGTAACAATACCGATATTTCAGTTAACAGGCCATAGACTAATTAAATATTTGGGCCTACTAAGCATAAATACAAGTCCAACTTGGATTGTCTTGGTCCAAATTCGACCCGAATAAATACTACCTCAGCCCAAATTTTCTTTATATTAATTTTTAAATTATACTCAACTCTTATAAAAATATTTTTCATGTAATTCAAAGTAATTCTCCTTAAAAGAAATTCAATCTCTGGAAAAATCTCAAATCCTTGAAAAAAATTTAGATCAATTCTTGACATAGAAAATATTATTGTAAATTTATTCTTGACATAGAAAGTATTGAAAGATCAATCTCAAATCTCCCACTCTTTAATTCTCCAATCTCCCATATCAGCTCTGAATTTCAAGCAATTATCATATATCAATCGAACTTTTTCATCGATTTCTAATCCCACTTGATTAGCTAGCCAATCCAAGTACTCAAACTGTGGAAAAAACAAAGCTCAAAATCAGCCCTTCTAAGTGTTGTACAATGTTATTAATAGAGCTAAAAAATGAGTTAAATTAAGCTGAATAAATACCTCATGTGCAAGGCAATGAGTATGGTGTTTGGGTATCCCTTTCTCCTCCATATCATCGTAGTGTTGTTGAACCTCGGCAACCATCTCCTCCACTGATGGGAGACGGACCTTACCGGATAAAACGTGGGCCACCCATTTCGCTTGCAAGTCGATCATCAAGAATATGGGAGACTACATGTTTGTAAAGAGTAGCAACTCGTGTTAGTGACTGTGTTGGTTCAAAATGAAATTGAAAGTTGTTTGAATTTAAATAGTGGATCTTTCTAGGGGTAGTTTAGTCTTTTTACATCAATCGAGATCAGAATTATGCCCCCTCTTATGTATCCTTGTGCTTGATCTAGGTCTAAACTAGTGAAATCTATGGTATACTCAATGATCTAGGACTAGGTCTAGAGCAGTAAAATATATATATGTTGAATTCGATGATCTGGTTAGGTCTAAAACAGCAAAATTTATGTTATACTCGATGATCTAGGTTTAAAGAAATATAATCTATATATTCGATGATCTTATAAGTTTAAATTGGTAAAATTTATGTTATACTCGATGATCTAGGTCTAAAACAATAAGGACAACTACATTAGTTAATTTTCAGGTCATTAATAGCTGACACCCTATTATTTTAATATTATTTGTGTTATTGTAGGGTTCTGCAATTAGCCTGCATAATGTCATTAATAATATTGTTTTAAGAGAGAGAGTGGAAGGAGAGAGAGGGGGTGGACCAATACACATATTTTATTATTTCTTTTTTTCTTCTTTTTTTTTTTTTAACTTTTCTTTGTATTATTTTATTTTATTAATCGAATAATTGGTCAAAATTGTTTTGGTTGCCTTGAGAGAGAGAAAGAGAGAGAGAGATGTATATATATATGTATATTACCCGATATGTGATGCCAACAAAAGAAAGATTGGGAGCAAGTTTTGAAGGAAAAATATGTTTGTAAAGGGATCCAACACGATTATCTTCAACAGTTACAATTCCATCTGTTTTCAAGAATGGGAAATCATATTTGAACCTATATATATATACCAAAAAAACAATTAAAAAAATTAATCCACATATAAATATGCATTCAATAATATGAAAATCTCAAAACTAAGATATATATTGAGGAGAATAGTAAATACCCAGTACAATGGAGGATGGTATCAGCATGAAGAGATGCACCATCTTGGAAAACCACTTCTCCATTTACATCTACATAATCAATCTGCAAAATGGATATATCTTAGATGAAAACAAAATTAATAATAAACTTTTTGATATATCAATTTAAATGTTAGCTGATGTACACCTCAAACAAATTTTCACAAATTAATTTTCAATTTGTAGGTTATGAATTGATCGGTGAAATGATCTCATAAAAGTCGTACTCGATTGTCGACATATTATATTAATATTAGTACAATTACCTCGGAGTGCTGCCATATATTGTCGCGACAATCCAACTTGGAGATTTTAATGTTGGGAGATCTTGATGAAACATGGACTTGTTTGGCTACATTCGATATTTCCAATGATATATCTATTCCACTATATCCATTTCCAATCACCACCACTATCTATATTTAATAAATGGAAAAATATATTTTTTTTTTTTAAAAGAGAGATAATTATTCGAAAAAAACAAAAAAAATCATCACATTTTCCAATTTAATCCTAACTTTCTGAATTTAACACACTATTGCAATTCAACTTTAACGTGCTACTTTTCTTCACACGTGAACTCGTATCATCGAAAAATACATTGTAATTCAAATTGCAATAGTGAGTTAAAATCGTGATTTGTTTTATTAAATTTAAAAAATCAAATTAATTTCAAGTTTGTAAAAAGATGATATTTTTTTTTTTCAAAATTCAAAAATTCAGAATTAAATTTTAATTTTGAATAAAAAAAAAATTCCCTCAATTAAGTCTTAAAATAATTTAAATTTTTTTTTACGGACCTGATCCTGAAATGGGTCGGGTACCCGATAATTGTGGCTGTGCATCTGCTTTCCAGGCCATTTCTCTCTACCTAGCAATTTTTTTAAAAAGAGTGTTTATTATTTCTTCTTCAAATTAATCAAATTAAAAGATTTAATTATCTTAGAGTTATATATCAAATTAATAAGTAAATTCCTTGCAAATAACGCAATATACATTAAAAAAAAAAAAAAAAGAATATTTTATTTTTTTTAAATAATTCATATTGAAATCGATGTACCTGGAAAATGAGCCACTCTTGGCTGAGTATGATGCCCACTGCAAACCACAACTGCATCAAAAGTCTCCTTCGAGCTCGATTCGATATTCCTCGACTCAACGAGCCATCGATCTTTCGTCGAGCCGACTCGCTCGACTCGGACGACTTCCGAGTTGAACCGAATCAACTCAGTGAGTCCAAAGTGTGCGGCGAACTCGTTCAAGAACTGGAGCACCTCTTCATGACCCGGAAAGGTTCTCGGGTCGGAGTTTCTCTTGGTGGAAAATGGATAGTCCGAAAAGCCCATGAGCTGCCTTGGAAGGTTGGTGCGAAGTGAATGGTACAAGCTGCTATGTACAGTTTCTCTATTCAGGTCAAGGCTTAACGGGTCGGACTCGACTCTTGGGTCGTAGACCCATGTGCCTCCGAGTTGGCCCGATTTCTCGTAGACCACGACTCGGTGGCCTTCGCTTTTGAGGGCTCGAGCTGCGGCCAGCCCGGCCACGCCGGCGCCGATCACAGCCGCCTTGAGTGGCGGCGCCGCCATGTGGATATTTGGTGGGGGAAATTGATGGATGTATGTCGATTGTGAGGAAGAGAAGTTGAGAGTGGCTTTTCTTTTATTACTTTTCGTTTTGAAATACTGAATTTTATCTCCCAAGTCTAAATTGGAAAATTGGTTTCGTCTAGAAAATCATCATTGGTGGCTTTGCAATTAGGCTTAGGGAAATCAGATTACTTTTATAATTGATGGAAAAAATTACATAACTTGTGATTCATATCATTACTCTTTTTAAAATACATATTAATTAACGATTTTTGTAAATAATTTATATTAAGTAGTTTTTAGAAGTAACTAATAAATTTGAAAGTCAACATCTTAGTAAAACAAAACAAATTCACAATGACTGGTTACTTAGTGAAACCAAATATGAAATTTCAAGTGTGACAAATAATGACTAGGTGAAATAAATCTTTACAGATTAGAGGCAAGACAAAATTCCCACTCTCTATTTGCAAATGCTCCATTCTCAAATATGAATTTTATGTAACTCTTCCATATTGAGCTAAGGGTTTCATCAACACCTGCTAATCCCACCTGATTGGCTAGCCAATCCAAGTAATCCAACTGTTTGTAAATAAGAAGACAAAGTTAACTCTACTGAATAACCTAAAACAAAATTAATTTCACGGTGTAGAGTTGAAAAAACCTTAAAACCAACGGAATGAGTGTCGTGTTTGGGTATCCCTTTCGCCTCTATATCCTGGTAGTATTGTTCAACGTCAGCCAACATTTCCTCCACGGATGGAAGGCGAGTCGTACTTGATAAAACGAGAGCCACCCACTTCGCTTGTAACGCAATCATTTCAATGAAGAGAGCCTATGTTTTTTAAGAGAATTTAACTACTTGAATCAACGCTTTGAACCGAGTAGATATAGCAAGAAATGTGGGTATGTGTGGAGAAATTCTACCCTACATATGTATAGTAATTCATTATCTCGAATAGTAAGGGCACTTTAGTCTTTTCACATTAAACCTTAAGAATTGTACTTCACATATATACTTGAGATGTTAGCACTCATAAGTGTATCTGTGTATGCTCTCTATCTCTTAAGTGTAACAATTTATTTAGTGAAAATGTCTTTCAACTATCCATCTTTATAGGGGGTTTATTTTTTATTCATTATTATAATTATAAACAACTTTTCTACCAATTTGTATGATTATATCTCTAAATTATACTTAATGAATCGTAATTTTTCCAAACAAATGGATAAAAAAAAAGTTATTTTTATGAGGTTTTTTTAGAAAAGTAAATAGTAATTTTATCCTAAAATGAGTAGAAAAGTAAATAATCTTGTGAAAATGGGTAAAAAAACTTGTTAATGTCAAAAACAAGATGAAGTATGACATATTTTCAATGTACAAGCTAAACATTTTTGTTTTTTGGATTACTTCCAAAAGTTCATGACTTTTTCAAATTGCAATCTAAAACGATTTTTCGATCACTTTTCTAGTCAAAATTAAATTTGATGTTTCGAACTTTATAACCAAAATACATAAAATCTATGTCAAAATACTCCATATTTCAAACCAAACAAAGTTCCAGATCAATTTTTAGATTTCCATTTGACTTAAGGTCAATTTGAACGAAAAATCAAACAAAATTTTCGATTTTGGCTAGAAAAATGGTTTAAAAATCAGCTAAGATTGCATAGGAAAAACTTGTGAACTTTTAAGTATGAAGGCTAATTTTCAAAATTAACCCAAAACAACTCGACACATCTATTTTTATCAAAGTCAATAAATTTGATATAAAATAGATGATGAATAATAAATAGTGCAAAATTGATGAGATAGAAAGAGTAAAACTTACCCGAGTATTGAGGCCCACAAAGGAAAGATTGGGAGCAAGCATTGGAGGAAATATATGTTTGTAAAGGGGTCCCACACGATTATCTTCAACACTCACAATTCCCCCCGTTTTCAAGAATGGGAAATCATACTTATACCTATGTATCACAATTAAGTTGTAAATTTAATTAAACTTTTACAAATTGGTTAAAAAATAGACACGGATTTAGTTTTATTGTGCAACTCAAATCATAGGTCAAGTTTTAGGTGATTAAATGAAAATGACCATACATACTGGTCGACGAGTTGTTTAAATGTCGAACACATCATTATCCGATCACTGAAAAGTTGAGTAATGATTAATCCACTTGCAAGGTATAACTAAAGTAATGTCTATGGCACAAAATCACAAAAAATTGGTTAAATTTGTAACAAAAATAAAGGTAATACTTTATGTTATACATAAAGTTATATATTATATATATAAAAGATATTTGGAAATTGGAATATACCCTGTGCAGTGGAGTATGATATCTGCATAAACAGATGCACCATCTTTGAATACAACTTCTCCATTTATATCCACATAGTCAATCTGCAATATGCCTAATTATATTACTATTTCCATAATTGTTTGTGATGGGTAAATTTATATAAACACAAAATACACAAATAAGACAAGATACATGTGTACTCACATAAATGTAAATATATTACATTAACAGATCTATATATCAAAGAACAAAGTATTATAATTTCATAAGTCTATGGTAGAAAATTATTACCTTTGAGTGTTGCCACATATTATCCCCACAATCTAACTTAGATATTTTAACATTAGGTGATCTTGAAGAGAAATGAACTTCTTTTGCTGCATTGGATATTTCTAATCCAATATCCTTTGCACTTGGTCCATCTCCAATCACCACCACTATCTGCATTCAAAAATATAATAATTCCAGATTTAATATATAACTAATTAATTCATGAGTTTTTGTGGATAAGTTTCATAACGTGGCCTAATTTATATATTAATTCTCAATTTTATATCTCAATTTTAAAATTTCTTGATGCTCAATTTATCCTTATTTCTCAATTTAAGACTTTAAATTAGATTAAGTTCTCAATTCAAAAATAGATAATGGATGAAAATCGTTTCAAAATTGCACTAATTTATCTTGATTTATTCAAAATATAAATACATATTGAAAATATAAATAAATCTGTAAATATAAATAAAATGAAAATGAAATTTTGTCTTGAATTAAGAACTCAATCTAATTTGAAATTTAAAATTGAAAAATAAAGTTAAATTGAGCCCGAAATCTCAAAATTTAGGTTTAGAATTAAAAATTAATATATAAATTGAGTCTTTAAAGGAAATTTATCAGTTAACAAAAATGGAAAAACAAAGTTTAGAAGAAAAAGGAATTAAAATATATATTTATTATTTAATTTACCTGATCCTTAAATGGTTCAGGCACTCGATAATTGTGACTTGGATTTGTTTCCCTGGCCATTTTTCTCTACCTTAAAGAAGATAAAAATACAAGTACTTCATATTCTTAGTACCAAATTAAATATATTTAATTTTATTAAATCTAATAATTCAAATTGAAACTATTCATCACCTGGAAAATCGGCCAATTTGGGCTGAGTATAGTTCCCACTACAAACAACTATTGCATCAAAAACCTCGTTCAAACTCGACTCGTTACATCTCAACTCAACAAGCCATTCATCGTTCCGCGAGTCAACTCGCTCGACTCGGACGACTTCGGTGTTGAACTGTATCAACTCAACGAGTCCGAAATGCTCGGCGAACTCTTCAAAGAACTGGAGCACCTCTTCATGACCCGGAAAAGTTCTCGGGTCAGAATTTGTCTTGGTGGAAAATGGATAGTCTGAGAAGCCCATGAGCTGCCTTGGAAGGTTGGTCCGAAGTGATCGGTATAGGCTACTATGTACGATTTCTCTGCTCGGGTCGAGGCCTAATGGGTCGGACTCGACCCGAGGATCGTACACCCATGTGCCACCAAGTCGGCTCGATTTCTCATAGATGACGACTTGGTGGCCTTCTCTTATGAGAGCTCGGGCCGCAGCTAGCCCGGATATTCCGGCGCCAATCACCGCGGCCTTGAGTGGTGGCGCCATGAGGGTATTGGGGGTGGAGAGTTGAGACGATCTTTGGACTTTGGCAGCTAGTTTTATGTTAACTTTGCTCATTATACAGAAAGATGTGACATTTAATTATATTTAAAAATAATGATAGACTTTTCCCAATGCTTAATTGATGTGGTGGTTCTATATAGTATATATATCAAATTACCAAACTATATTGTATATGAAATTAATAACTGTGTTGATTTTTGTGACATATCAAACCTGAATAATATTGTAATGGTCCATACATATTAATATGTGTTGGGTAGGATAAATAGGGTTAGATGCAAAAATTAATATAAAAAGAATAAATATTTTTCATTTTGCATCTTAAATTTTCATGTGATTGCAATCATGAAGTTCCGGAATTTATCAAATACAAATTCAAATCATTTTTCCAATCATTTTCCGACAAAGATCACATGACTCGCACGAGAATTAATACTTTCACTTTGCAACCTAATTTTTTTATTTTTGTACAATTGTAACCTTGAGTTTTGAAATTTATCAAAATGTATTCTAAATCAAAAAGGTTGTAATTGGTTAAAAAGGACTAAATTGCAAAGTGAAAAAATAAATTATGTGTCAAAAAAGTGACTGAAAAATGGTTTTAGATTGTATTTTGATAAACTCCAAATTTTTAAAATTACAATCGAATAAAAAATAATAATTAAGTTGCAAACAAAAGAAAAATCAATACTTAAACCGTGTATTAACATTTTAAACAAAAATGAACCGATGAAAATACGAAGTTGACTATCGTTCCATCAAATGCAAATAGTTTTATATTACAACTAGATATTATATATATATATATATATATATATATATATATATTATTCTTCATTTCTCACGAAGGAACTAAATTTAAAATGTTGATTCACATTTAAAAATTAAATGAACCTAAGTGGTCTTAGTGGGGTAGGTGACTACGGAGTCAATGAACTCCCACATATATAAAAATACAGGAAACATATATAGTTTTTATCATAAGACTGAAACTAAGAGTTCTTCTTTTTAATCTTTTGACTATATATTTCTTAATAAAGGTCCTAGAAAATCTAATCTTATGTTTAAATATTTTTTTTTTCTAAATATAGGAAGCATATATTTTCTAAAATAATAGGGAGCCTTTTTTTTTGTTTTTTTGTTTTTTTTTTTAACTTTTTAACTATAGAATACTTATATTTTCTTGTTGAAAAGGTCTACCTTTTGAAAATAAAAAAAAATTCAAAAGTTAAAAGGCCTCTTCTTTTATAACGTATCTAAAGCCCCACAAATGTTAAGTCACCCTCTATATTTTACTCGTATAAGTCTATTCTATGGTACGTTGTTCGAAAAAAATTAAATTGGTCGATTAAAGAGAATTAAGATTAGAAATAATTATTTTATTACTATACGAAAGTCCATTAGAGCTCTTCTACTATTCCATCAATATTTGCTACGTATTATGACATTAATTTAAAACCACCTAACTTTGTACTTGGGATCTAAAATATAGGGCCACTATTTGATAGATTAATTAACGCACAGAGGACCCACACTAAACTCAAAACAAGCAGAAATTATTTTATGAATAATTGTTGTACTTCAAAGTACATGTTCATAAGATCAAAATCTTAAAACTTTAAAAATATATATAAATTTGAAGAGTATGGAATTTCAATTTTCCAAAACAATTAAATTTGGATAAGATGTAATTTTCATATCCTCAAATGGGATTGAGTTTCACTCTTTCAATTGACAAATTCCCACTCTCTAAGTGAGAATACTCCATTAATATTCTCAAATACGAATTTTACGTAACTCTTCCATATTGAGCTAAGATTTTCATCAACACCTGCTAATCCCACTTGATTGGCTAGCCAATCCAAGTAATCCAACTGTTAAGTAACAAAAAGTCGAAATTAGCCCTTTTAAATAACCAAATATAATATATATACATTCAATAATCGAGAGTTGGAAAAACCTTGAAATCAATTGAATGGGTGAAATGTTTGGGTATCTGTTTCGCCTCCATATCCTGATAGTATTGTTGAACGTCGGCCATCATATCCTCCATAGATGGGAGGCGAACTGTACCGGATAAAACGAGAGCCACCCACTCCGCTTGTAACTCGATCAGTCGAATAAAGGGAGACTATTTTTTTGTAAGAGAATGTAACTATTCAAAGCAATGCTTCGAACCAAGTAGATTTCTTAGCAAGAAATATACATATATATGTTGAGTAATTCATTTCGATCATAAGGGCACTCTAGTCTTTTATCGAACCTTAAGAATTGTACTTATCATACTATATATTTGTGATAATGTTAGCATTTGTAAGTATATGCGATCTATATATTTTTTTCTTTTTTAATAAATTAGATGGGGACAATATTAAAGATCAGAAAATTTGCATGATTCAAATTTAAACTCTGATCATTCACCTTTATAAAAGTGAACAACTCTGTTATCCTACCCATCGTGGGCAGGTTAAGATGTGTCAAAAATCCAGTATAACTATTAATTTCAATTTTCATATAATGAAGGAATGAGATCATTACACATCATCGATGTGCATATTAAGATGTCCATGACGAGCATTTCATCATTTTTGTAAAAGTAGAATATCTTAAGAGTTGCCCATAATGAACATTTTATCATTTTTATAAAAATGGAACACCACTTGTGTTGATGTCATCCATACCTTAACTGGTCAATAAATTTTATATAAATAGATGTTGAATAAAATAGTTCAAAGTTATGAGATAGAAAGAGTAAAACTTACCCGAGTATTGAGGCCCACAAAGGAAAGATTGGGAGCAAGCATTGGAGGAAATACATGTTTGTAAAGGGGTCCCACACGATTATCTTCAACACTCACAATTCCCCCCGTTTTCAAGAATGGGAACTCATACTTATACCTTGTATCACAATTAAATTGTAAATATAATTAAACTTTCACAATTGGTTAAAAAATAGACACGAATTTAGTTTTATTGTGCAACTCAAATCATAGGTCAACTTTTAGGTGAGCAAATCAAAATGACTATATATGTTGGTTGACGAGTTGTTCAAATGTCGAACATATCCTTATCTGTTCGCTAAGGTATGTTTGGATTAGGATGTGTTAAATTTCAATCCTTGTTTGTTATGAGATGGGGAAGATTGCAAATTTCATCTCCACCTACTTTTTTTACAACTTCCAATAAAAACATCTACATTTTCTACAATTCCAAAAAAAAAAAACATCTACTTTTTCTACAATTCTCAATATGATGAAGACATTTTAACTATAATCCTACTCTATATAATCCCAAAACAAACACAAAATTTTCAAAATACACCTTTTTGCAAAATCCACTCAAATCTCAAATCCGAACTTGCAAAATTCACTTCTGCCCCAATCTAAGCATACCCTAAAAAGTTGAGCGGTGATTAATCCATTTGCAAGATATAACTAAAGCAATTGCACAAAATCACAAAAATTTGGTTAAATTTGTAAGTAAAATAAAGGTAATGAAAGATATTTGGAATATAATATACCCCGTGCAGTGGAGTATGATATCTGCATAAATTGAGGCACCATCATTGAAAACAACTTCTCCATTTACATCCACATGCTCAATCTGCAATGTGCCTTATTATATTACTATTTACATATTTGTTTGTGATGGGTAAATTTATATAAATACAAAATACACAAATAAGACAAGATACATATGTGATCACATATAATTATATTACTATTTCAATTTTTTGAATTATTGTACTGACATGTATGAATTTCTTTTTTGGAACTAGGTCTATGCACTTCAAATTTCGTTCTTGAGTTAAATCTTTGTAATTTCATTGGTAAAAATCAAGTCTTTGTACTTTCATTTGAAAACCCAAATTCTAGTGCAAATGGAACTATATTGAATATCAACACTAGAGATTGATTTCAGACAATCCCTTCTCAACCACGACTCGATAAATCGAACAGATTCATTCCAAATGTGTTACATAAACAGACTTATATATCAAAGAGCTACCAAAATACTATATTTATATAAGTCTATGGTAGAAAATTATTACCTTTGAGTGTTGCCAAATATTATCCCCACAATCTAACTTAGATATTTTAACATTAGGTGATCTTGAAGAGAGATGAACTTCTTTTGCTACATTGGATATTTCTAATCCAATATCCTTTCCACTTGGTCCATCTCCAATCACCACCACTATCTGCATTCAAAAATATAATAGTTCCAGATTTAATTCATAATTAATTAATTCTTGAGTTAACAAAAATGTCAAAACAAAGTTTAGAAAAAAAAAATGAATTCGAAATATGGATTTTATTTATTATTTACCTGATCCTTAAATGGTTCAGGTACTCGATAACTGTGACTGTGGATCTGTTTCCCTGGCCATTTTTCTCTACCTTAAAAGGAAACAAAAAATTATCAAATACTTCAAAATATTAGCATAAAATTAAATATGTAATTTGACAAAAATAATTTAAAACCTGGAAAATCGGCCAATTTTGGCTGAGTATGATGCCCATTACAAACAACAACGGCATCAAAAACCTCGTCCAAACTCGACTCGTTACATCTCGACTCAATGATCCATTGATCGTTCCCCGAGTCAACTCGCTCGACTCGGACGACTTCAGTGTCAAACCGTATCAACTCAACGAGTCCGAAATGCTCGGCGAACTCTTCAAAGAACTGGAGCACCTCTTCATGACCCGGAAAAGTTCTCGGGTCAGAATTTGTCTTCGTGGAAAATGGATAGTCCGAGAAGCCCATGAGCTGCCTTGGAAGGTTGGTGCGAAGTGAATGGTACAAGCTGCTATGTACGATTTCTCTACTCGGGTCGAGGCCTAACGGGTCGGACTCGACCCGAGCAGAGTACACCCATGTGCCACCGAGTCGGCCCGATTTCTCGAAGACGACGACTTGGTGGCCTTCTCTTGTGAGGGCTCGGGCCGCGGCCAGACCGCATATTCCGGCGCCAATCACCGCCGCCTTGAGTGGTGGCGCCGCCATAAGGGTATTGGGGGTGGAGAGTTGAGACGATATTTGACAGCTAGTTATGTTATGTTTTGTTATCTTTGCTCATTATTTAAAATTTAGAAATGTGTGACATTTTGATTATATATTTAAAATGCAAATTGGACTTTTTTCCCAATTTTTAATTGATGTGGTTGTTCTCTACAGTCTGTCTATCAGCAAATTCGATATTATATTAATAGGGTTAGATGAAAAAAAAATTCAGAGAATAGATTTTCTTAACTTTGCATTCTAATTTTTTTTTTTCAATTGAAATTTTGAAATTTTGGAGTTTGTAAAATGTAGTCTAAACTACATTTCCTACCGGTAAAATGGAGATCACATGATTTATACGAAATTTAATTTTTCACTTTTATTTTTTTTATTCAATTACAACCTCAAGTTTTTAAATTTATCAAACTGTATTCTAAATTAGAGGTTGCAATTGAATTTAAAAAAAAAAAAACACAAAGTTTAGGTTGCATAGTGAAAAAATTAAATCATATGCCAAAAAAATGGCCGGAAAAATGATTTTACATTGTATTTTAATAAACTCCAAAAATTCAAGATTACAATCGAATTAAAAAAAAAGGCTGTAAAATGAAAAAAAAATCAATATTTTAAATTGATTTTTACATTTAACCTTATATTAATATTTGTAAAGGAAAATAATTTATTCTTTATGTAAAATATGAAGTTGACTATTGCTCCATCAAATGCAAATAATTTTACATTACAACTAGAAATTAAATATGTAAATATATTTTAATTCTTCGTTTCTCATGATGGAATTAACTAAAATTGAAAGTGGTCTCAGTGGAGTAGGTAACTACTTGTCAAGGTTCCACATTTATCAAAATACAGGAAACATATATATTTTTTCTAATATTGAAATTAAAAGTTTTTCTTTTAATCTTTTGACTATATTCTTAATAAAGGTCCTAGAAAATCTAATCTTATGTTTAAATTTTATTTATTAGTTTTCTTCTAAATATAGGAAGCATATATTTAAAATATTAGGAAGCCCTTTTTAACTATAGTACCTATATTTTCTTGTTGAAAAGGCCCGGCCCAACAACGTAAACAATATAATATTAAAATTTTTAATTATTGAAAAAAAAAATCAAAATTAAAAGGCATTGGACAATTCCCACAATATTGCTTGGGATCTAAAATATAGGGGTATTTGAAGTGCATTAAAAGAGGTGTTTTGATATTATAAATAAATATTGTTTATGTTTACTTAATTAGAAGTGGAAGCAGCTTTGGATTGCTGCATCTTGGGTCTTGTCTTTCTTAGAGTTAAGGTTGACCAACAATAGCACACGACAATCTTCACTTCATTTTATATTATCTTCTCTTAACTATATATGTCCTATATGTACATATGATATTTGGGAAAAATGTAAGATTGATCTTATAATTATTTAGGTGTAGTAAAATTAATTTTTTTTCTTTATTAGTGACAAAATTAATCATGATCATTCTGAATTATCATGGTTTTGGTCCTAAAATCATAATCTAGTTGTTATTTTGCTTACTCTAGAGAGTAATAGTTCATTAACATGATATACCTGATGTATTATGTCATTGATATAATGCTATACGAGAAATCATACAATTGTCAGTTTTCACTTATAACGCCACATTAAGTTCACATCTTGCTGGGATTAAACTAGTTGTACGTGAAATTCTGACTAAATTAGAGATTTTTTTGAACTAAAACATGATGGTTAAAATAAACAAGATAAATTTTGTCACGTGTAAAAGATATTAAGTGAACTGGTTTTGACGCATTCCAATAGTTACAAAGTAGTTTGTATTTTTCCCTATGATATTATCACTATAAATATGAGTGATGTATACTTTTAATAGAATAAAATAATATGTAGACTTTCACTTACTTAAACCTAATTTACAAACATTTGGGCAAGATACAACTTAATTTGGTATAGCTTTAATATGTAGTTCTTATTACTTTTTTTTTTTCTGTGAAATACCTAATTTTTCTTATTTATGAAATTGATTTCGCATGACATCATCTTATTTAATTTCCTACATGTATTAATTTCTATAGACACCAAACAATCAGGTTTATATATCAAGCATAGACATCATAGTCCATAGATCATAATTGTTTTAGCCAAAAATTGAAGAAATTTATATTCAGTTTTGAGTACTTTAATTTTTCTATTACTATAACAACACTATTATCAATTCATAGTACATGCATACAAAATATATATTTCATATATTCATAGAGTTAAAGTTATCTTTCATGGAATAATTTGGCCCTAAATGATCAATGGTATCTTTTACTCGATCGTTAAAATAAAAAATTAAAAAACTAGTTCATAATAATTATAAACTCGCTTATAAGATCAAAGAACAGCAAAAATATGAATAAATTTAAACACAGCCAGATTTAGAAACACAAAAATGATCATCATGTTCTCCAATATACAATCACAAAAAAAAAAAAAAAGATTACTGAGAAGAGTTAATCAATTGTGAACAGGTGGATGAGTTTTGGGTGGCAAATAATCAAGATTAAACCCTGGTTCTTGCTCTCCTCTTTTCTTGTGAGGCACTCTCCATGATTGTCTTGAACTTGAATCTTTATTTACTCGATTCTCATCACGATGAAATTCTTTTCTTTTGAGCTCATTCATTTCACCATTCACATTTTTTTCTCCAAATTTATGATCACTCTTAGCTTCTGCATCGCCTGGTTTCAGCTTCTGATCATAATCCTGCTTAGAAATTCATGCCAAGATCAGTTTAGAGAGAGAGAGGAGAGAGAGAGAGAGAGAAGTTAATTACCTTAGTTTGATCATTGTGAGTAGCTACAAGAATTCTTGCATTGCATGCATGTGAAGAAAGAAATAGAAGAACAAGAATAAAGGAGAATTTGATTGGCATTTTTTAAGCAAAAAAAAAAAACCCTAATTAATTAATAGAGCTAAGAGAAATTGATATTGAGATAAAATAGTGATTGGTTAAATAAAGTCCCAAAAAAATCTCAATGAAAACAGAAATTTCTGGTAGAGAATTGATGCCAAATATTTTGGAAAAAAAGGGGGCTTAATATTATTGGAGGAGTTAATCTTCTTTAGAACATGGAGGTGTATGGGTGAGAAGTAGAAAGATTGAAAAAGACCTCAAAAAAAGATTGCCCTTTTTGCTTAATATATGATGATGATGAACTATAGAAGAGTCCAAGATAGTGATATTTTCCAGTTATTTAATTGTTTATTTGTTGGAGAAGTTCAAAAATAAATTATATTTAATAGTGAAAAGTAAAAGGAACAAGGGAAACAAGAAAGCAAGAGCCATGTCCAATTTGTCTGCACCGAGGAATTAGCCCTGTTTTTCTTGTCTTTGTGTGTGTGAAATTTTGAGGCAAATAGGGTTTTTGGTTCCTTGTTTCTAGTTCTTGCTTTTCCCACAACCATGATACATGGAAAATCTACCATGGGTAATTTAGTAATTTTGAATGCCTTTTTTTGGGATTTTGAAACAACAATGTCATGGTTTTGCTAGCTTGCTTAATCTTTACAAGAGAGTTTCTATTTATATATATATGGCTCATCTTTTTCAATATTATATTTTTGTTTCAGAAGTTCTCGTTTTGTGTTTAATTGTTACTCCACCCCAAAAGGGAAAAAAAAGGTTTTTTTTTTTTTTTTTTAACAGTTGAAGCAAGATATAATCTTTTATAAGTCATTAATTATCACTTATGATCATAAAATATTCAATTTAAAAATTAACTTGAATATTTTAAATATAACTCTCTTTTTTTGGGTGGGGGTGGGGGTGGGGGGAATAAGTTTTTAGAAACAATGAATTCAATTAGAGTAAGTCTCTTGTGAGACCGTCTCACGGAATTTTAATGCATTGTGTGAAACGGATCAACCCACAACCCAATTACCCACCACCCAAACCCAACAATTAACATGTTATTTGTGGTGATGAGGCTCCGTCTCACGAAAACTATCCGTGAGACCATCTCACGTGAGTTTTTGTGATTCAATTAAAGTGCCTCATTGTATGTTTTTTGTGTGTGTGAGAGGGGGAATGTGTGATGAATTTAATTTAATTATGAAGTCAAATGTGTGTTTATGCTTTTGATGTACATCCTTTCAAGTATGGAAGGGTTAATTACCCTGATTTCAATGCATCAATAAATAGGGTATTAATTAAAGCTAACCTATGTAGCTATCTACTCTAAATATATATAATTTTGAATATATATATATATATATATAATTTTGATTACACTCTTTAAATTACAACCCTTTTTTTGATCTTTGTTAGCAATTAATTTAATCTCAATTTAATTTCATTGAACAATCGGTATTTCAAAATCGTTTATATGTTGTATAATGGTTGAAAACTCTATTTGGATTTTTAGGGATCCCTCATATTGGGTATATAAGTATGATCAATATTCCATTTTATACCCCGATTTGTATTGATATGCTATTAAATTGCTATATATATATATATATATATATATATATATATATATATATATAGAAATTGCATTCATAATGCAAAATCCATTACCATATTAGTGACGTTACTCCCTTTATTTCAAAATAAATGTCGTTTTAGGTTTTTTCACATAAATTAAAGAATGTGATAAAAAAGTTTGATCTATCCTTATTTAGGTATAATTATTATGGAAGTATTTTTCTTTTTCCTCTTAACAATCATCATTAACATATTTAATTTGGTACGAGCAAATAAATACATTTTTAATAAATTATAATAAAATATATCTTAAAATTAAATAATGATATTTATTTTGAGACAAATTTTTTTTCTTTGCTAAAACAACTTTTATTTTAAAATTGAGGTATATATTATATATGCACCACATATATATCATACAAAGCTGATCAAGTGAGAAAAAAAATAGTGGTTTAGTTAATGCCTAACACAAAGTCAGACCTAACCACAAGTAACGATCGCAAGTGCCACGTGGCGACATGCAATCTAACAGAACTCAGCCAGGCCGCCAAAATTTATGGTCGGATCTACTCATTCTTTGCTATCTGGTCCTTCACTTTTATCCACCTTTAATTTTACAACATACATTTCGTCTATAATTTTTTTTTTTTTGAAAAATAACTATTATATTTATTTATACATATTAAATAAATATACAAAATTATGGCTTTTTTTCTAACATTACATTAATTATATAATTTTTTATCCTAAATCCAAATTCTACTTTTTTATCATTTCCAAATCCTAAAATGAATTTCAAAATTCATGAGCTCATATTAAAACTCTCTATAGAATCCAAATTAAAATTTCAGAAAAATGTATTCGAAATTGTCTCATTGATAACAATACCTACAACTCAAATCTCATTTTTATAAGTCAGACTTCATCATTAAAAAAAAAAAAAACCAATCTCACAAAAGTTCTATTTTTTTAAATAGTTTTATTTAAATCTAGGTGTTCAATTCAATGTAATATTTGTATGAGTATAAATTAATCGAGCGTGGTAAAATTAAAATTAATATAGTGATAAAATAGATTGAATTTTTTATTTATGCATGGGAATTGGGGTCGCAGTTGTGGGATTTGTGAAAATTTGAGGATCTGCTCATCAAAAATCGGGTGTTTGCGTGTCATCTTAAAGTCCAACATTCTTGATTATCGCATCCAACGGTGTCTCAATGCGACCACTTTTTTTTTTTTTTTTTCATTTTTTGAATAATTAAACTAAGAATATTGCCCATAGTTATGTATTTTTTGTTTTGTGTACTCACCAATCAAATATGTCCTTTTCTTCTTTATTAAATATGATCGAAGAGAAGCTCCAACTATCTTGCTTAAGTTAAAAGAAAAATCTTACTAAAAGTGAAAGATATTGAATGTGTTTTAAAGTAAACATGCTTTATTTGATTTTCCATTTACTTATTTGGTCAATCACTACGGATGCGTTTGGATTGGAACGTAAAGGAGTGCAGTACTGTTTCTTTGATTAAAACATGGATATAATTTTCATTTGAATCTTAAAATTATTTATTTTCCTCAAATATAAAGATTTGAAATCTGAAAAAAAAAAAAAAAAAATTCGTATTTGGGTCATGTACTTTGTCTTTTACTTTTTAATAATTTCGCACTTTTAGGTTCATTTTGAAAGAACAAGTCTCCATACTTCATTTGCATTAGAGTTGGATCCCTAAACTTTTAAAGTACGAATTCATCTACTTTAATATGCATTGAAATTTGACCCTCACATATGGAAAGGCCATTTGCACCGATGAAACACAAATTTTCAATTTTTGAGCTCATAAGATAAGAACAGTTTTCAACATTTCAAGAATCATACACTGGAAAAGAAAATGGGATATAGATGCAAAAGTTTGTACAGTTCGGATGGCAAATTGTAAAATAAAAAACGAAGTAAAAAAAAGTTCAGATGGAAACTTGGAAAAAGGCCATAGTTCGCATGGCGATAACGAAACTCAATGAGAAAGAATGCGATAAATGAAGGACACATGACCATGGAAGAATAGAAGTTAACTAGTTAACGAAATACGAAAAATGTCTAAAGCCAACGTCATACATCTACGATTCTAGCCCTAATCGAACTTATAGAGCGATTTCTCTACTCAAAATGTTGTAGTAAAGAGAATGATAATAAAGAGAGAGAATCCCACAATGTGTGAGATGTCTCCTTAAACAATGGACTGACCTAGAGAAGGAAGTCAGGAACTATCTTCATGAAGGGAATCCAGATCTGCTAGCACGATCGATTAACGAATGAATCTCCTCAAGAGACTCTGCAAAAAATTTGCCAGAACAAAAAAAGAAACCAATTTATAATCAGCAATAATATATTCAAGAACGATAATCTCCATTGAAGTAGCAGTGTTCTCTTCCCACAACCCCGGATGATTAATGCCAAAACTCGTTGCAGAGACCGTTTCGTGGCCTCTTGGTGGATATGATATCTGAAAACGAGTCGACCAACTGCCCTGCCAAACTACTAGGATCATCTATTAGCGTTTGTATAAATGTGTTGACCACTCTGCGCTCTTGCTCTGTGGATCTAAGACTGAACCATGTTAGCAACTTCAATCTGAAGTCCTTCTTAATGTAACCCTCACATTCCATCCAACGAATGATCTTTACACAGTATTCAAAATTCTCATCTAAACTACCCGATTCATTTTGGAGTTGCAAGGGGGACCCGTTGGTGAGCGTGCTATCGGAATCCTGCATTTCCCCATTGATATTATGTCTCCTTTTCCGGCAAGTAGCTACATTGGAGTCAACGGCTGGTACTTCCTCGAGTTTTCTCTGAACTTCATGAGAAAACGCATCATCATCAGCCTCAACAGCTTGGCCAAAAGTGCATCCATTACCTTCGTCTCTAGGCGACTCAACAGGAGGGGTGAACTCTTCGTTTAGATCTGGTACAGATGCAACATTTAGGTCAAGCTGACGAGAAACAGAAGGCAACCTTTGTAATTGAGTTTCTAGCTTAACTGCATCAGGGGCACCAAAGCATTTTTCCATATCTGCACCAGAGAATGACTCGGCACCACATTGTTCTTGAGCTAAAGCAAGTCGTAAGATCTTTCCAAGGTCTCGAACCTTGAAGCCTGAATCTGACTCTATTTCTGTTGAAGCCCTGTGCTGTGGTACGGCACTAGAGCTCCCTCCATTTAGTGTGGTGTCCTTCTCTGGAATTCCAGCAGTAGGATTGTAGTTCTTGTGAATTATTTCTACACTCTTTGTGTAGCACTTGACTTCAGAGTGTCCAAAGTCACCAGTGTTTGTATAAGATACTATTCGGACAGAGTACTCAGTGCAAGGCTGCAAATTGGATATCCAAATTCTCCTCTGATCTCTTGGAAAGATACAAGCAGGCTCTTTAGGGTAAGCCTCTTCTTTTGTCTTACGATACCAGAGTTTGTATCCCTTAATATCATTATCGGATGAAGTTGTTAATTCAATCAATAGAACAACAATTGAAGAAGACGTCACTTCCTCAAACACGAATTTGCATGCTGCAGGCAGTGAACCCTCTGCCAAAAAGAGAAAATGGAATATGTTAGCATCTAATATGATTTCGGATAATGAAGATACTAATAGGTAATACATGATTACCAATTAAATTAATTGCAGCATTAGACTTTGAGGCCATCAATTCATCAGCTTTTTCAACTGCAAGAGAGCAGAGTCTTTGCACATCAACTGCTACAGAGAGCCTACTGACAATGCCCCGACCCATCTTGGCTGAAACTCCATCGACTGGGCCCACCTCTGTTTCTAACTTTGCTTTGGCGTCTTTAACAAATTCATGGAGTTCATTAAACCTGGAAGTCCCGTCCAGAAGCCTGTAGCTCAAGAATATCCTATGACATAGCACATCAACACGACGAGCATCCTTAGCTATAACTAACTGCTTCTTCCAGCATCTGTCACAACAAATGATATAAGAAAGCCTGAGAAACATTTAAATATTTTTAATATAGTAATTAACTACTCAATCAATTGTGTTATATCTTTACATAAGAGAATTTGGTTACAAGCTGCTGAATTTAGTGCCAGTCTCTAAGAAATTAAAGCAGTTAGTATCATGAAGTCAATAGCTGTCATGTAGTGATTATATTTGCAGGGACCACAAGTTGCGGACTTGGGACACCTTGGGTGGCATACTGCAATGATTTTGTGAACTTAATCAAAGTTTAAACTATTACCTTATTAATTTGATACAAACTACAATCAATAAATTGCAAGAGTTACATAAAGGCCATTTAAAATAATAAGCTACCAAATGAAAAGAAATGACAAGGGCAAACGCCATGGAAAGGAAGATGGCTTACCCAAGTATTCCTGAAACTTTGCCACAAGAAGCACAACAGTAGCTACCATCTAACTGCATCATCAGCCCTAGATCAACGACCCCCACCTTACCACGTTGGAGAGCACATTCAATGTGACAAGATAAGCCACAAGCATCTCCCACACCAGATTCAGACGTGCATTCCAACCAAAGACTCGGGTCTTTGTTGTCATCAAATAAATGACAAATGCAGCAAGAGCACCTCTTGCAAAATGAGTCATCTGCTGAAAGGGTGGCCCGACATGCAGAATTTTTACAGATCCATGAATTAGAACATTTTAAATCTGCACATGTGTCTGGACTTGGCGGAATTCGAATAGGGTTTTCCCCCTTCCTTTGTTGTTTCCTAGACTGAGGATGCAGATCCTTAGGACTTGAGGATGATTTTTTGAGTTCATAAGTCTTTGACGTTTTCCTAACAGCCTTCGTAAGTTGTTCGGCCATCCTGAATTTTAATAAAGTTGATAGCCTCTTTACCAAATAAGCAAATCCAGAACTGAAATATATATCGAGGAGTTTAATCAATAACTCTTCAAGTATTTCTGCATGTCATCACGCATTATCAGGGTGCCCAGTTTCTCCCTCTTGCTTCGCAGACAGGATGAAGCTATTGAGCACCAGGAACTATATAAATATTTTGTTAGAATTTCAGAAAAGAAATGGAGTAAAAGTTGAAAACACAAGTTTGAGGACATAAAACTGTATCCATAAATACATCCTGAGAGATTTTCAAAGGGTTAAGGAAACCACCCAATAATGGGTCAGGTTTCATTTGGTATTTTCAAACCAAAAGGCTAATTCACCATTTTCCTCACACAGAATGACACATTTGCATGCAATTTCATATTAGATGTCCCAACATTAGTACCACAATAGTTCTCTTTAACACACTTCTCAATTTGACTTTTCAATTCAGGTAGAAGTTAGTGATGTGAACGAGCCAAGTACAGCCAAACTCAAGCTTGAATTAGACAACAAAAATCGAGGTTCAAGCTCTAATGAAACTCGACCAAGCTTATTTTTTTAAGCTCAATTCAGTGGATAACTCGAAAAGCTCGAGCTTGACTCGACTCGATAAAATACTGCACATATACATATTTGTATGACTAGAACACCTCCTCCAAGCAGAGAATCATGAACAGGAAGATAAAAATAAAGCTTATAACTAAAGTTGAAATTTCATTTGGAATACGATGAAACAACAGCAAGAAGTTACCATGGAGACCGTTTGTTTCTCCCACACCAAAATTCTCTCACGTAACCTTTCAGCTTTGATAGGTAGGTTTCACCGATATTCTCCACAAAACATGAATTCATCCATAAATGGGACTCCCTGACATCACCAATGAAAAAAATTATTCCAGAGTGCAAAAACAATAAATTAGAAAGTTATCTGTAATAACAACAGCTGCTATATGCAGCCACAAATCAAAAATTAGGGATCAAGCATTCTTCGGTTCAAATCAACTCCAAAATCTTGTTAAAACACTTTTCAATTGCAACGAAAGAATATAACACTAAGATATAACACGGCATATATCTTCATATAATCATATTTAAATACACTTTAGAGAAAAAAAATTATAATTTAAACACTAAGGAAAGAACCATCCAAACTCGAAATTTCTCAAAATAAATTTCAGTCATTACCTTCCTAGCTCGATGAATCAATCAAAACAAATAACGAAGAAGGAAGAGAGAGAAAGCCAAATCAAAACAAAAAGAAAAAAACAAAAAAACAAATGCAGCTAGGATTCCACCTTGACTACAAAAAAACTGAGCATTAATCATAAATTAAAAACAGAACATGCGTAAAAACCCAAATCAGAAACCCTAAACAGATTTACTTTATTTACTGAACGAGTATTTCACCTTCAGCAGAATTTGACGGCGGTACAACGACGTTTAGATCTCGCCGGAGTAAAATTTCAGCCAATTTTCCATTCAATATTGATCGTTAAGCTCGATGGCTGAATTGTAGGGGCCTCGGAGTTCTTCTGCGAAGCAATTACGTTACGTTTGTGTATCTGCGCGTTCGTGTGAGAGATTTTGGGCGATTTTGACCGAGTTGACCCGACTAGTGTATCCGGCCCGAGTCAATAGTTTCGGCCCAAAGACATAATTGAACCCAGGCCCATTTTGAGCCCATCATGATTGGGCCGCTTAAACTGCTCTTATAGTGGACTTGTTCAAAAGTTTACTTTCAGGTCTCAATATAGTGGTGAATATATATATACATACATATATTTTATATAATGTATATATTTATAACATATTTATGTTTATATTTGGTTAAGATAAAATAAATCGTTTTAAAATCTTTTAATTAAAAAATAGTACTTATATTTAAAAAACTGTCAAAATTTAGCTTCCATATCCTATGAATTCCGGCTGAAATAACATTATCTTATTTTCTTTCTTGCATACACTTAAGGGGAATTTTAAATATATTATAAAATTTAGAATATTGGAAAAAATAGGAGGTTGAATCCACTACTCTTAAATTATTTTTTGAGCAACTCTTATGGAGTTTTATTCCAACATCTTGTAATATACTTTATAAATTTATGAGATTAAAGTTTTATTTTAAAAATAATTATTGTGAATTATTTAAGTATAAAATCGTGGATAAGTTATACTTTGTAATTGACTTGATCAGCGTCAGTGAAATTTTCTGACAATAATGTAAAATAATGTTTTTGATGATTTTGTAAGGGATTTTATAGGATTATTTTAGCAACTTAGTTTGAAATTTTATAAGATACATTGCTTAGAATTTTATTAAACACTCAAATTATTTCATATGGTCCCTTGCATTTTATACTATTTTAAAACAATCATGGTCTCTTACTTTCGTTGTTTCATGTCTTTTATGTTGACAATTAATTAACAAGTGATTAGTGTGTGTGTATATATGTGTGTATTATATTGTATTGTTTGAGTGGCATCCCATCAAGAATATGGAATAATATAAAATGAATACTTAAATAAATACATTGCATGGAAGAAAGTCAAATGCTATAACTTCCTCTTATTTTAAGAAGGGTTAATTACATAAAAAAAAAAACATGATTTTTGTGTTATATTTCAATTGCAACATAAATTTTGAACGTTAACATCATAAACACTCAATTTATAACATGTAACAATTTAAGGCATGATTGGGTTTTTCATACTCTAATTGCTGACGTGGAGCCCAAAATGTAAAATTAAAATAGAATTATCAATCTAGCCATCATCCCACATGGAATTTTAAAAAAAATAAAAAATGAAAAGAAAAAAAAAATCATCTTCCCCGGCTGTCCCCTCCCCCGCCGCCGCCTTTTTCACCTCCCTCTCTCTCCGGCGTTGACTTCCAAAATCAAATGAATTTCAATTTGTTGTTGGCCTTCGAGGAATCCTTTGATGATTCCACCAACATATTTGAAGTATTGTTTATTTCATCAATAATTCCACCATCAAATTGACGAGCGCAACCCCACATCAAATAATCCCAACAATCCCAATGCCCATCAGAAACCCACAAAATCTGATCGCATCCACAACGCCAAGGTGGTGGTCGGGGCTGCAAAAGCCCAAGTCTGCCGTGTCCAAAGAAGTATGACAAGGCCGAACTCGCCAGTGACTCTCCTAACCTCTTCAACGCCTCTGTTGAGTACGAAAGGATAGACGATAATAGGGGTCTTGGAAAATTCAGTAGCGAGAGTGAAAGTGGAGGGGGAAGAATTGAAGAAGGAGGCGCTGAGAACTAAGACGAGAGAGGAGAGGGAAGGGGGAAGAGGAAGACAGCCACCAGGAAAGATGTTTAATTTTTTTTTAATTTTTTCTTTTTTTTTAATTCCACGTGAGATGGTGACTTGGTTAATGATTGGACTTCAAAGAAAATTTTGGGCTCCACATCAGCAATTAGAGCCCAAAAAACCCAACCATGTCTCGAATTGTTACAAATTATAAATTGAACGTTTATGATGTTAACGTTCAAAGTTCATGTTGCAATTGAAATATGACCTTAAGTTCATGTTTTTTTTATGTAATTAACCCTTTTAAGAATTATATATATTGTCACGCCCCAAAATCTTTTGGTAATTTATCAGAGTTTTACCCGGGCATGAAGATAGAAAAGCAAGGGATGCATAACACACAAAGAAAGAAAAAGAAGCAAGAGACAACAGAAGAAAGAGGTAAGGGACGATGAGAAACCTTCTCATAACAACAATCGGCCTCTGCCGATATCAGACGGTCTCACTACCGATATAATACATCATACGCAGCGGAACTACACTTCAGGATCTCACAACCTTACAAGTATTCAAAATATTACAGAACATAAATTGTTTGAAACATAGTTTGAAAGTGTTTGTGTTACGTCATTCAAAACATAAAAGCCCACAGATAGCACCATCTCCCTCCATCTAGGGTTCCTCAGTCTCCTCATCTCTTGTATTGTGAGTACAGATTAAGTGATGAGTGCGTGGAATACACTCGTGAGGATAACATCCGCCTCATACAATAGATATAAATATCGAAAAATAAACTACAGTCACGTTGTCACAACACATAAAATGCACAGCAGATATTAGAAATGGCAAGGGACGAATAGGTGCGAGATTCCTTCGTCTTACCCTAATAAATGGTCTCACTACCGTTGGTGCATTTCAAGAGGACCACCAAACCTCAACAGAGTAGTAGAAGATAGCAAGAGACGAATGCATGATCAGAGTGGACCTCAGTCCTTTCACAGTAATATTATGGCACAACAAATATATTCACAACATTTAGTATTCCTCAATCATGCATTTAATAGGGAAAACAGTAAACAGATAAAAGGTTAGAAATTACCCCCACCTCGTTCGGTGGTTTCCACGTGAGTAGCAAGGTCTAAATGTCTGATAACCTAAGTGCTCAGTCCAACAGATAGCCTACACAAGTTATAGTATTTCTTAAGTCTTTAATAAGTTTTATTAAAGCGATAACTGATTCCAGCGGAAAAACGATCATTAAATACGCAACGGATCGAGAGATCTAAAGATTAGAGTCCAAGAAATGAGAGGGTCAGATCTGTACAAGTGGCTGAAAAGATAGGAAATGAAATTTGGGTCACGGCGGAAAAAGAATGAGCTCGATCGGAGTTAAAACGAGCTCAAATGGAGCATTTTAGGTTTAGGGGTAAAATGGTAATTTTGGTCAAATGGTTGACTTTGACCGGGCCCCCAAACCCCGATCAACGACGTCTCGTCAGCGACGACTCGATACAGATGAACGACGAAAAAAACAAGGTTCGGATCAAAAACACGGCGTCGAGTGCACGTCAGCACCCGACGGGCGCGCATAGGCGCGCGCGACTCCCGGCACTCGGCAGACTATCGAGTTTTCTCGACAGCGGGTGGCCCGTCTCGGCAGCCGATGCCCAGCTCCTCCCGACGTTGGCCTGTTCGACCAAGCCACTTCCCGACGCCGCCCGGTGCGGCGGTGCCGCCTCCTGCTGCCACCCCCAGGTTTGTCGGAAACCTCACACCGCCGGCTACCACCTCCGACCATGCCTTGCCGGATTCCGGCATGAATAGTGCCTGAAAAATACGCCGCAAAACCCTTTGATACCTTGTTTTTTGAAAACCAAACCTCACCCAAAAATCCTCCGGCCGGCGCCCCCCGTCGCCGGCGACCACTCCCTGAGCCCCGGCCGGCGACCCCCTGTCGCCGGCAACCCTTTCCGACCAACCCAACATGCATACACAATATATATATATACTCTCTCACTCATACACCCTCTCGCATACACACACTGCCTTCCCACTCTGGCCGGCGGCCACCTGCCGCCGGCGACCACCACCACCCACCGTCACCTTGGCTAGCGACCCCCAGTCGCCGGCCACTAACAGTCGTCGCGCACACAAACACACAGGAGCACACACACACACAAGCACATGGTATATCACACACACATCGAGTTTCACTTGCCGGCGACTTCCAGTCGCCACCCACCCACCAGAGACCACCGTCGGCGCATCACCAGCGCCGGCCAACCTTTCCCGCACTGCGGCGCCACCCCCAACAGCACGCAACACACACACACACTAGCACACCTAAATACACACACACATGCACGTAACATACATATATACATATTGTCTTTCTCCGATGTCGCCACCCACGGCGGCGCTGGCCCTCCAGCGGCTGACCCTGACCTCCGGTAGCAGCTCCGGCGCGGTGGAGAGAGAAAAATAGAAGAGAGAGAAAGATTGGTGTAAGGGTTAGGGTTTCAAGGCTATTTTTTACCGTTTTTCGGCGAACGACAAATCGGAATTGAATTCCGAGACCTATTCTAGAATCGTCTTGTCGAGACGAACGTCGTGTGCGAAAATCGGCCGAAACCGACAATCTTGAAATTTTTCGGCCACCGCCGGCGGCGGTGCGCCGAAAACAGAAAGTTGGGAAGAAAGAGAGGAGAGAGAAGGACTTACGTGTTTTTGGCGCGTTCGGCTCGTTCGAAAAAATGGTGAAAAATGAATCTAAATCACCCCTATTTATAGAAATCCGAAAGTTACTGTTCACAAGAAAAATCTTTGTTACTGTTCATTGTTGACTTTTCCGGGTTACTGTTCATCGTAAAATATCTTTCGATTTTATGTTCCGAAACTCCGTGATTTGCCCTTTTCGTCGCCGTTTGAGCTACGGGTCTCCGGGTCTCCGATTGACCCCTAGTTCGTTTCTATCTTCTCGTTTTTCTATTACACATCTAATGATATAATAATATCCTATGTTCCACGTCTAGAAAAATTATCGCTTTAAAACGTGCATTAAACATGTATTTGAAACGCACGTAATTAATTAAACAGTCAAAACATACACACATAATTATTCAATTATGAGTTTAAATATTTAATTAATAAATTATGCCTCGTTTTGGTTCGGGGTGCTACATATATATCTTTGAATATTTGGTTATGTTTGGATATAGGGTTTTGAGAAAATGTTTGAAATTTATAGTAATAAATTGATTGATGATGTTTCAATAGATATTGATTTGAAATTTATGACTTTCATTTTGAATTACTTTTTAAATAATTTAAGTGGATTTGAAATTCATTAATTTTAATTTCTAAATTTGAAATAATATATCCAAACACAAATTAATTATGTACTAGTTATGCCCAATGGATTCATGATCTTCTAAATTTGAAATCAATATATCCAAACACAAATTAATTATGTACTAGTTATGCCCAATGGATTCATGATCTTCATGGTGCCTCACCAAATTGGCAAGACTTATTTTGAAGTCTTGTCCTATTATCACTTTAAATGTTGACCGTTACATATTATATGCATAAATATAAAAATATTCAAGCCAATGTCATGTAACCCTATTCCACTTCAATAATGATAATAGAATCAGCTATTTAAATAATATTACCACACTATAAGCGACGTGTATTTATACAATTAAATTAAATACAAAATTAAGTTCTATTTTTAAATAAAGAAATTGGGTTGCAATTATGATTGAGTATTTTATTACAAAATCATGTTCCATCTAATATTTTATTGCACTAATGTATGATAGCATCATCATCACTATATACATAATATGTAATTATGTAATATAATATTAAATCAAACATTATATTATTATTTGATATAAATTCAATTGACTGTTGAATAAATATTGGAAAATTTGTGAGAAGATACATGTTTTAATGCATTTACTTTTCAATGTCAAATCACCCTATTTACAGGAGAATATAACTCTTGTAAGATCGTTTTATAAATTTAATTTTGTAAAACAAACAGTTTAGAATTTATAATCAATAAAATAGAAATTAATCAATCAAATAAATTTATTTTGTAGTTAGTAAATGTTGGTTTCATAAAATTATATTCAATTATTTCATAAATTTTTTATTTCATATAATTTTTTGTTATTATAGGGAGGCACATAATAAAACAAAACCGACCGAAATTCTAATAATAATGAATTTGGTAAAGTGAATTATGATTGGGCCCAAATCGATGTTATGTTCTCTTCCTTGTAGACAAAAGGGTTTCTTTTATCCATTTATATGTCTATGACAATAATAAACTAATGTCAAATATACACATTTCTTTAATATGTAATATATATTAACAATATAAAAATAGCTCAAACAAATTAACAACAAAGTACTTTACCACAAGGGATTCTACTTTCTTGAGGTGAAGAGAAAAGAAAAGAAAATAAAAATCGAGCCCTTGATTTATGCAAACATGCATAGACATGTGTTCATGTATGTCCCAACTCATACGTGTGTTTGTGTGAGAAGATGTGTGCCTAAATATCTTTGAAGATAAATTATTGATGATTTACAAAAATCTTAATTCATCTATCTTTGATTATGAGTTAGTATAAATCTCTAAACGTCATCAATTATCACGAGTATAAATATAATTTATCATTGAATTGTACATGAAATGAAATAATGAAATAATGTGACAAAACATGAAATTGATCATAACTTCACAAATAACACATATTATTAAAGACGTTCATATGATTGACGTGTCCCAAATGTCCACGTCGATTAGAGGAAAACTATAATATATATATATGTATATATATATATATATATTAATATGAGTGAGAGAGAGGTTGGGGTACTTATATATTGAAAAAGAGAGACATTATATTGTGACTTGAGGAGGCAAGAAAGAGATGTGAGTTGGATGTGCTTTCCACTTCATTGAAGGAAGAAGTTTTTGTAACTCTTCACATGGAGGAAGAAAATTAAATAACACAAAAACTCATGTCAGACGTTTCACGAATAGTTATCGTGAGACGAAGTTTCATTATCCACAAATAACATATGAATTGTAGGGTTTGGGTTGTAATAACTAGATTGTGGGTTGACCCGTCTCACGCAATGCAATAAAAATTCGTAAGATGATTTCACAAGAAACCTAGCCATTAAATAATGGGTTTTTGCATGCAAATCCAAATCATGACATTGCTAATTACACCTAAGATCTATTTTTCAAACATATCTCTCTCTTATCACACACATAACCCACATTTTTTTAAAAATCTTTTTGGGGCAATAGAAATAAGGCCACTTCTTATGTAGTTCGTTTTTTTTTTTTTTATAATCAATACAAAAATGATATATTGAATAAGTCATGATATAATCGTACATAAATCAATGAGTGCCTCGAGTTTTACTTATAATTTCGATCTCATAAGTGAATAAACAAGAAGTAAACGAGTCGGCCTCTCTAAGTTAGAAAGTCGTAATCGTTAATTGTGAAAAACTAAACATTGGGCATATCTTACGAAAAAAATTCAATACACTAAATTCATTCGAACAATAAGGTTTTTTCACTTGTAATTCATGAGAATCGTTTGAATCGTCTTGATACTTTTCATATGTTGTGGCACTCGAATGTTAATTTAGAATCGAACAATATACGACCATCAGATCATTTTAATATTATCTTAAATTGGATATAAATACGGAATTATCAACATTTTAAAGCTATTAATAATTATAGGACCTAATTGCAAAAAATAGTTCAAACAAGACTGAAATTGCTATATGGAATAATACAAAGACCAAATTGCAAATATACCCACAAGCAACCCCATGAATTGACCATAGAGTCCTCAAACACCAGAAATCTTGTACCTTTTTACCACTTTTTCTTGTCAGTCCCTCACTTTTTCACTTTTTAACCCCCCCTCCCGCCAACTGAAAGGGACAGTCAGCCTAGTCAGGAATAGTAAAATTACCCATTGGTCCATGAACTCCCCCGAACTCGGCAAGTGAAATGACTATTCTAACCCTGATTAAAATTGCAAAGTACAATAGATAACCGTGGTTCGATCTCAACCGTTGGTCTTCTTCCCCTTCGAAACATCGCAGCCGTTAAAATGGTCTCGATATTTTCAAAGCTCAGACCCAAAATAGAAGCCCTTTTCATTATCTGGTGTCGTCAGATCAAGATCAACGATGAAAATATCCGGAAATATCTCCAATATTTTTTTGATATTTTCATTTTTTCACGTGATCGATAAAAAAAAAAAAGGGGTGCAATCGATATATCTCTGATATTTTTACTTTTCATATAAAAACGAGAAATTTTGTCAAAATATCGGTAAAATATCCATAAATATCGATATCGATTTCGATATCGGTGGCTTCATGATACAAATTATAGAAAAATAGGTGAAATATCTGTGAAATATCAGTATCGATTTCAATGGTTTTATAAGACAAATTATAGAAAATTCAGTGAAATATCTATAAATATCGATGGAAAATAAATATCTGTACTAATATCGATATTTCCATAAAATTAAGATATTGATATTTCTATCGAAATCGAAATTTTCATCGTCATGTTCACCTTGAAAGGCCGGAAATGTCCCTGCGAGGCAACGTGTTTTGGTGGGGAATGGGAAGGTAATATCGGGTAACAAAGGAAGGTCTTTCTGCCAGCTCATCCCTCCACTGCATTCGTTGGTCCCTGAAGAAAAGCCTTGTTTTGCCATACTCCACGCTCCTCCGAAGCGCGTGTGATCAAATTTATAAGATGAAATGAACTCATAAATGTGTTGCTTATATTTTAAAATAAAATTATATTTATTTATTTATTCAGAAATATAAATTAATTTATGGGTGTAATTTCAATTATTTCAGTCTAAAAATGTTTTTTACTGCAATCTTCCATAGATATTCTGGCAATTTTTTTCATTGAGATTTTGGTTTTTGTATTCGAATTAGGACATAACATTTCTAAATTAAATTAGGATAATTATCAAATCAAATTTCCTGTATTTAAATTCTCTATCCCACTTGTTTTTCACACCACAAACCACATTATATTGATGTAAAAACAACAGCTGATAAATTTAAAAATTATTTATTAGTTTTGATGTGATACACAAATGAAATAAAAATATTGGTATAGAAGATTCGAACTATATAATTATGGAATAGATTAAAATTGGGGTCAATTCTAATTAAAACCCATTAAAGAGAATGATATATAATATGGTGATAGTATTTCTCATATTTTATCTAATCAAATTAGTAAATAAACTTCAAAAACATTTCAATTAGACCATATTTACATCATGCGAAAACAAAAAATTCATGCAACATTTATATTAGTTTATAGGGTAAAAAATGATTTCTCATCCCAACTATGCCCGATTTTACACTTTCTGGTAAAAACTTTAAAATGTTGCACCGTATTGACTGAACTTTGCACAATTTACAATCTACGGTATTCCGATCATTTTTTCCGGCCAACACACACACGTGCTCGACACATGATTTCATTAAGGACATTTATGTCTTTTTAAAGTTTATACCAAAAAAGTGTAAAATCGGGCATAGTTCAGATGGGAAATCGTTTTTTACCCTTTTATTTACTATATATTTTATACTAATTTTTTTTTGAATTAGGTTAAATATATGTAATGTGTACTACATGATTTATTTGAAAGAGAATAAATGAATTAATATACTAATATATGATATTCATAACGATATTCTGGCTTGTAAAAACTATAAAAATGTGATATATTTGGGCCCAAATCTTAACTCGCAAGTTTGGTTTCCCAATTCTGAGCTCACATTGGGTGGCCTAACTAGTGTTCGATGATTTTTCTAATGTTAATCCATCTTATAAAATTATATTCAATCAGCGATTCAGTTCATTTAATTTGTCCAAATTCATCCCCATATTCTATGAATTCAAATTGAATATAATAATTTTTTTTGTTTATTGTTTGTATTTTGTGTTTATTCCAAACTCATTATACTGATCATTATGAATTCATATAATATGTATTTTTTTTGTTTATTATTTGTATTTTGTGTTTATTTCAAACTTATTATATTCAATTTGAATTCATAGAATATGGGGATGAATTTGGACAAAATAAATGAATTGAATCGCTGATTGAATATAATTTTATAAGATGGATCAACATTAGAAAAATCATCGAACACTAGTTAGGCCACCCAATGTGAGCTCAGAATTGGGAAACCAAACTTGCGAGTTAAGATTTGGGCCCAAATATATCACATTTTTATAGTTTTTACAAACCAGAATATCGTTATGAATATCATATATTAGTATATTAATTCATTTCTTCCCTTTCAAATAAATCATGTAGTACACATTACATATATTTAACCTAATTCAAAAAAAAATTTAATATAAAATATATAGTAAATAAAAGGGTAAAAAATGATTTCTCATCTGAACTATGCCCGATTTTACACTTTTTGGTATAAACTTTAAAAAGACATAAATGTCCTCAATGAAATCATGTGTCGAGCACATGTGTGTTGGCCGGAAAAAATGATCGGAATACCGTAGATTGTAAATTGTGCAAAGTTCAGTCAGTACAGTGCAACATTTTAAAGTTTGGCAAAAACTTTTGTGCACGAGGTGATCCGTGCACCACAATTTGGTATCCAACCCAACTGGCCCATCATATATATAAATTCAGGCCCAAACTTATATGATGCATCCCACCACAATTTATTTTCTCTCTCTCACACACAGGCAGACAGTTTCACGCATCTTCAGCGTTTTCTTCTCTATCCTTCTTCAGCTTCTCTATCCTTCTTCAGCGTCTTCTTCTCTCTCTTTCTTCAGCGTCTTCTTCTCTCTCACATTGCAAATTTCAGTAATCGTCTTCTTCTCTCCACAAACCTAGTTCGAATTTGTAATCGTGTTCTTCTATCTAACATTCAAAATTTCAGTTTACTTTTTTCAACGGTAAATTTTCTGATTTTTATTTTATTTTTCGTGATTTGTTTTTCAATTTCGTGTTCTCTGTTTTTTTTCTGATTTTTTACAAATTTCGTGCCTCTGTTATTGAGTGCATAAATTAATATAACAGTTCTATATAATTTATACATAACAGTACTACTAACAGTACCACTCAATAAACATAACCGTATCACTAAAATAACACAACAGTATTACATAAATTAATATAACAGTTCTATATAATTTATACACAATAGTACTACTAACTTATACATAACAGTACCACTTAATAAACACAACCGTATGACTAAAATAACACAACAGTACTACATAAATTTATATAACAGTACTATATAATTTATACATAACACTGTATCAATGGCGGAAATTTTTCCTTCGCGATTTTGTTAATCGATGTCGCAGTTCTCCCAAATTTTTTTGAGATTCGTCCTTCAATCTTCAATTCAAACACTAAAACCTTCAATCAATGGGTATTTGAACACTATATCAACTTTAAACCTTCATCAATCACTGTCTCATCTTCAAACCTTCATCAATGGCGAAATTTTATTTTTTCAGAAACAATATTTATGTGTTTATGGTCAAAATTTGATCAATATTGGACGTTATGTCAATGGATCGAAATTAAATTAGAGTATTAGTCTGTTTTCATGGTAAAAGAAGAGCTTACCATGAACAATGATTGTCTTAGTTTTTCCCCCAAATCCGCGCGAGAAGACGATGAACAGTAAAATGATTGTTTTTTTAATTAATGGCGCGTATTAACACGCGCCAGCTATTTAGAGCGCGTCCTGTAATGCGTGTGGGGCCAGAACTGATCTGGATTGTTGTGCACGGATCCACTGATCCATGCACAAGTTGCACAGGAGCACCTCTCTTAAAGTTTTTACCAGAAATTTTAAAATCGAGCATAGTTGGGATGGGAAATCGTTATTTACCCTAGTTTATATGATCATTTAACTGGAACTCACACACATTATAATCTATTATCATGTTTTAAGTTTAAAAGAACATAAATTGAAAATTTTAATTTTTAAATTGATTTAATTATATTCTCTCCAATTGTTAGTAACTATTCAAATTTTAATTTGATAAAATTCTAGTAGTGATAAAGATAATTTTAATTAAAAAAAAAAACAAATTGAGTTAAGTAGGCACCACGCAAGAAGTGTGCGCGTGCAAAGAAGAACCTGAGAAACCCTAGCAAGCAAGATAGCTACGTGACAAGCCACACAAAATAACTAAAATTATAAAATTAATAAAAACAAAATAAAAAGAAGGAAAAATAGAGTCTAAGAGAGAGAAACCAGAAATGAACGAGGCAACTTTTTTATGTTGCAAGCATCCATGGCAGAAAACACAAGGCAGCTAAGCTACAGTTATTTCTCCATGGATTAATACTTCAAATTCCGTCATTTTCACCACAACCAGGCTAGCTTTCCAGTTTCCTGCTTACTGCTAGCTCGTTGAAAAAGTGTATGCATACATGCATGTATATACTTGTATATCTTCTCGAGCTTTTCCGCATTTTCTAGTCTTTTTTTTTTTGGATAAATTGTTGAAGCTGGAGGAATTAGAGAAGTAGTGGATTTCAGGGATGCCCTTAGCCTTTAATTTCGAGGGGAAAGTGGTGTTGGATTTTGCTGTTACAGATACTTCACCGGCGCCGGATTCTTCGTATTTTTCCGGCAAGGGTTGCTTGTTGAGGTGTGATAGTTTCGGTGAGCCTACGTCTGTCCTGGATTCTAGAATTCGGAGTGGGCCCACGTCTTCCTCAACTCTGTCTTCATCTCACGGCGGAGGCGGCGGCGGTGGTGCGGCTTCTACAGACACGGCGGGGGTGGCGGCGGTTTCGGACAGGAATCCATCTCCGAAATGGCAGCAGGACTCTACCACCGCCACCAGCTACGGCGGTGGAGCTGATTCCGGCCTCGCTCCGCCTCTAGCTGCCGGAGCCTCCGCCGGAGGCAGCTCGGAGAAATGTGCTATGGAGGACTGGGAGCACGTGCTGTCGGAGTCCGCCGCCGCGTCCCCGGCCCAGGAACAGTCCATTTTCCGGTGGATCATGGGCGACGTTGAAGACTCCGCAATGGGAAGCGCCGCCACTGGCGGCGCCGGCGGTGGCTCGATTGCGTCGGAGTTTGAGTTCGCCGGAGGGTTTGGGGTTTTGGATCAGGCCTTCGCCGGAGACCCAAATTTCATCTCCAATTTCTCCAACATCAACAGATCCACCGCCGATTCGATCTCAAATATCATCTACTCTTCTCCACCTTTGAACAACCTCGCCGCCATTGCTCTTCATCATCAACCTCCATTCGATTCCTCTGCAGAAATCAAGCCCTCGATTCTCAATCCGTCCTTCTTCTCGCCATTCTCATACGCCCAGCAACAACAACAGAGTGTCTTCATTCCTCCTCCGGCGAAGAGGCCGAACCCCGGCCCGAACCCTAGAGGGCCGACTCTCCACCAGCGGCCCGGCCCGAACGATGAATTGCAGCAGCAGGCAATAATCGATCACCTCTACAAGGCATCGGAGCTGCTTCAAATCGGGAATTCGGTACTCGCGCAAGGGATATTGGCGCGGCTCAATCACCATTTATCTCCCATTGGTAAGCCTTTTCATAGGGCTGCTTTTTACTGTAAGGAGGCTTTGCAATTGCTCCTTGACACTAACAATATGAACAACAATTCTTCACCATTTAGTCTCATATTCAAGATTGGTGCTTACAAGTCTTTCTCTGAGATCTCACCTGTTATAGAATTTGCCAATTTCACTTGCAATCAAGCCCTCCTCGAAGCCCTGGAAGGGTTTGATCGAATCCACATTGTGGATTTTGATATCGGGTATGGAGGGCAGTGGGCATCTTTTATGCAGGAGCTTGCAATGAGAAACGGGGGCTCCCCGTTGCTCAAGATCACTGCACTCGCCTCCCCTTCAACTCATGATCAGTTAGAACTCACCTTAACTCGAGAAAATCTAGTCTACTTTGCTAATGAGATCAATATTGGGTTTGAGTTTGAGGTTATGAACATTGAGTCGTTGAATTCGGGTTCTTGGTCCCTGCCTTTCGAGAACGAGGCAGTAGCAGTGAACCTCCCAGTTAGTTGTCTTACTAATTACCAGTTGCCAGTGCCTTTGGTTCTTCGATTCGTTAAGCAGCTTTCGCCAAGAATCATTGTTTCTGTGGACGGAGGATGTGATAGGACTGATCTTCCATTCGCTAGTCATATCATCCACGCCCTTCATTCGTATTCGAACCTACTCGAATCGCTTGATGCTGTTAACGTGAATATGGACGCCCTGCAAAAGATTGAGAGGTTCTTGGTTCAGCCGAGAATAGAAAAAATCGTGGTGGGTCGTTTTCATAGTCCTGAGAAATCACAGCATTGGAGGAATTTGTTTCTGTCATCTGGTTTCTCACCGATATCGTTTAGCAATTTCACCGAGTCACAAGCTGAGTGTGTCGTGCAAAGGACTCATGTTCGAGGGTTTCAGGTTGAGATGAGGCAATCGTCTCTCGTTCTTTGCTGGCAAAGAAAGGAGCTCGTCTCTGCTTCGGTTTGGAGATGCTGATATCTTCAATGGAGTTCTCAACTCGGATTTGTATGGTCCCTATTATTCACTGCTTTAATCCATTGAACTCTTTATGAGCTTTCATACTGAAATTTCCGATTTTCATAAGAAATAGGCGTATTTTAGCTCTGGATATTCTAAGCACTACTCTTTTATTGCTCTTTTAACTAATTCATCGATTAGTGAACTTGCATCTCCTTACGTACATTGATATATATTTTGATAGATAAAGCTTGATACTTTGACATCATATTTGCCTATTCTTAAGTCATAACTCTGACTATTTGCCATTACTTGTCTCTCATTGGTTACGAACATTAGATCATCGACAAAGGTTCATCTTTAATTCCTTAGTGAATGCTTAGCCTTCTCTATGCCTTAGTTTCCCCTCATCTCTCATTACTTGTTGGAATACAAGTAATGATATAGATTGTCATTTATGGATTGGTTCCGTTCCAACGAGCATATGTTATGATATAGATCCTGCTTCTGTTATGTTCTTTATCACGGATAATTGGTCGTCTTCTTCTTGTTTCACATCACATCTTCATCAGTGTTTAATCAATAATAACTTGTGCTTAAACCTCTATTTTAGGCATCATCTCACAGTCCCTATGGGAAAAAAATCGAAACTTGAGTTTCATTAGGCTGCTCGTGATCTTATCTAGTGCTACACTTTGTATGAGTGCGAGACGTGTATCTATGAAGTGGAAATAGAGAATGCAATCCCCATGAATACTTGTATGATGTCATTCGAAGCTTGTCGTAGCAACGAGCATCTTAAGTTTCGGGTATTTTCTTTAGGTTTGAACTATGTAGGATCTTGCACTAAATTCAACATAGTACATGCATTATGATTGTTTTGCCCTTCATGGTTGCTGCCTTGCTGGTGATCATCTGTTCTGATCTGATGAATTTACTGACATTAAGGCTAATTGGTTTTTCTAAGGACAGTTTGAACCTAATCACATGGGACTTTGTATTAATTGGACCATTATTGTCTTAGATTAAAACAGTCTATAAGTGCTAATGTGAAAATACCATATTGGAAAACATGTTTTGTACCATCTGATCAGAAAATATTGTTTCTATTCATTTTTTCTTGAAGCTCATGACTATCGAGATCTGATTGATCTCGAAATTTGACTCGAGCATAAGCTTCGAGATTTGTCATCTTCAAACTTTAAATCGTGATTGTGCATCTGTTTGTGGATGACTTATTATATCAAATAACTATTAGAAGTTGTGTATAAAATAATATTTCATTTTGTATTTTATTCTATTATGATGACGCGATGTTATACTTAAGGCATATATCAATATAGTAATAGAAGACCTGTAACTTATATGAGTTGTGAAATTGAGTTTGATCCGTGAATTATGAGGTATCAATACAGTAATAGAAGACCTGTAATTTATATGAGTTGTGAAATTGAGATTGGTCCGTGAATTATGAGGTTTCGTCTTATGAAATTATATTCGTGAGATCATTTTATATAAATTTTTGTGATTGAAATATTATTTGATAACTGAAAATTTAAACGACTTTATTGACTAGTAGAATTTGTTTAATTTACCCAAAAAAAATAAAAAGAAAGAAACAGAGATTGTTCTTTAATTCATGTTAATTTTCTTGCAAACTCTAATATTTTGTTATATGCAAAAACAAATATCTTCCTAAAATATTCGGTTAATATACTTTAATAAATAAAGGGGTCAAACTATAAACTAGAAAACTTTAAAGGACCGGTATTTTAAACTAATTGACAGTTGGTCTGTGCCTCTCAGCTCACTCAAAGGGTTTCTTTTTTGCAATTTATTTAAATTGGAATTTTTAACTTTTAGTATGTAAAGAGGGTCTTATGCAAATCTTCTATACACTTTAGTGGACCCCACTTGAATTTCATCATCTTATTCTTCTCATCACATCATCACTTGAAATTCCTTTTCTGCACTTTTATCATGTGGGCCATGAGATGTTATTTACGGCCAAATTTTAATTGGTTTAAGTCAATTATTCAATAAATATATTAAGATTTGTATTTTTGTTTTAAGAAAATAGGTACCTTTTTATTATGGGCCTTCAATTAATACATTTTGATACACATACATTTCTTCATCTATGAAAAAAAAATGTTATCTAGAAGAGAACATGAATAACACTTAGATGTGTCTTCTAAAAAATTAGGCAAATTCCAAAGTGGGAGATAGAAAAATAAAATAGTACATTTCTATATCCATATATATATATATATATGGAAACACTAAAAAAGCAACTCGCTTTTTTTGGCAAGTTCTTGAAAAGAATTAGAACTTCCATCAAAAGTATAATGATATCCATCTTTTTATTAAAGGAATTTTGAAGTGGGCACTTAATTTTGTCAAGCACAAGCCACTAGATCAAAGTCAACTCTAATTTTCTATTTTCTAATATATATTGTATCTTAGAATATGTTGTTATTATTGATAAAATGAAGTATGAAATTAATACAAATAGAAGATTTTTGGTGTCACTATAGAAGTGAGTGATTTTGAACTTTGCAGGCATTTTGGTCAAAGAATAATCAGCACATATAATTCAATAGTCATTTTGTTACAATTTATCTGTTGTTTAAGGTTAGCTATGACATGATTATGTGTAGAAAATGCCATAACGATACCCATTTTTTTGGTTCTAAAAGATGGGATTCTGTCAACAAAATTCGGGAGAATTTACAATACGTGAAGATATTGTACAAAAAACAAGACAAGACCTAATCTTGAAGGAAAAATAATTATTCTTCATAATAAAAAAGATAGATAAATTGAAACAAACTATAATTTATAAAGCCATGATCAATTAAAAACGGAGAAGTATTACATAAGCTTCCTCAAAGATATTGTTGGATTATGCATTTATTCACAAGACTAAAGTGAGGGGTCACTATTAATAATTGGGAATCCCATAATCGAAATTTAGTATTTTTGCTTCAGTAAAAGCCACAAAATCTTGTATCACAAAAGATTCTTCGAAGAGTTTGAAGATATTTAACAAACCAAGACAATAATTTTGATTTTTGTATTTTCAAAGAAAATATTAATTAACAATCATGTTTTATTGGTTGAGTAAGTGGCGTTACATCAATACATTTTCATATTATATATTATGTTTTTTGAATGTACCAAAATGATGATATATATAAATTTTATAGTAGGAGTAATACATATAATAACTCAAAACTATTTTATTATACAAAACTTGATGCAGTAATATTGTAATTATCAACACCCTATTATAAAATTTGGCTTCGGAAGAAAACACATGCCATTTATACGAGACAACCTCGCAAATATAATTGAATTAAAAAAAATTATTGTCGTTTATAAATCAAATCTATTTTTAAAAATTTATATATAAATTATTCGCTAACAAAATTAAATACGTATTGAGAGTTATAATTGTTGTGCTTTTCATATGAGCATCCAAGGAAAAGTCATGTGACCAATAAAAGAGAAAAGTAACTCAAAAGGCAAGTCAAAAGATAATATAAGTATTTTATTTGCATGGTTGTGTGTGGTAAAAAAAAAGGTGAGAATATTAATCAACAATTTTTTTTATATATTTTTAATGCTCACTTAACTAAAGTAAAATTTCTACATAGTACTTACATTATGGCTTTTACTTCCACTTAATATGTAAATATCTCATTTGATATTTAATTAGAATGGGATTGGATGGATTGAGTCATATTGGCCCATAAAGAACTATTTAGTTTTTCACTTGGATTGATAAATAGAACTTTAAGACTTGAATTTTTACATTTTCTTATTAATCCCTTCAACTTCAAAATTTGTTTTATTAAACACTTATCATTTATCATATTATCACCGAACCCCTGAACTTTCAAATTTTATTTCATTAAGTATTCTCTACTTTTATTATTTTTCAATTGAGTAGTAAAAGAGAACTTGATATTTTAAGAGTTTAGTAAAACAAAATAAAGTGGTTAATGAATTTTCACATTTATAGGCATTCTTCCAAACATAATTTTAATCTTCAATGTAGAACCTAATACTCATTTCTAACACATTTAAATGGGTTTTTCTTAGAGTTTTGTCAAAAATAAAAAACATTAATATTGAAAAAAAAAATGCTCATAAGAAATGTTATGGTATGATATAACCAAGGACAAAAAAATCGCGAAATATCGCCCAATGATATTTTACGATTTTGAGGACTCCAACAGAAAAAACACCGGACATTTTTTTTCGTCAAAAATTGGCGAAAAATCGATGAAATATCGGCAAAAAATCGTTTTCGGTCAAAATATCGCGATATTTTGGAGTACTGCGCTTGATTTTTTCTTTTTTTTTTTCTTTTTTTCCTGTTGATTTCTTTTCCTTTTTTCTTTTTCTTTTCTCCTTTTCTTTTCTTCCTTATTTCTTTTCCTTTTTTTTTTTTTCCCTTTTCATTATGAATTTAATTTAAGTGAATTTTTTTTTTTATTATGAATCTTTTTATGGTGTATTTGGAGGATATCTATTCGAGTTATTTATCCCTCTTTTTATATATCTATATTTTTGTCTATAAGTGATTAGTAGAGCAAACAATTACTTTAAACAAATTTAGTTAAATTGTTTAAAATAAATTAGTACACTAGCATTTAGGTTCCTCTCATAATTTACTTAAGTTTAGTTAATTTTTTGAAATTTAATAAAAGGATTATGATGTATATAATATTAATGTTTTTCTATATTTATTGTAAATAAATCATTTTATTTGAAATTTAAGTCCAATATATGTATTAATGTTACTTATAATATTATGTAAATTACTAGATATATTTTTCAATTTTTTTTACAAAGTTTTTATATTTTTTTTTGTAAAAAACCGATATTTCCACCGAAATCGATATATTCGTCGATATTTCCGTAAAATCAAGGTACTGATATTTCTACCGATACCGATATTTTTGTCCTTTGATATAACTATGAAAGAGATTAAATACAATAAATTGAAAATTAAGAAATCTCTTTAGAATAATAATTTCATGTTAACTTGGAATAAAAGTGGATCATAGCTAAAAAAGACAGTTAGATATCTAAAACGACGCTTAAATGAGATATGACGGAATAAACCCCAAATTTTAAACAAAATTACTGAAAATAAGATTTCTAATTAGAAATGGAACCAAACAAGCCCTAAGAACTATGATTTCTTTTTCTTCTTAAAAAAATAAAAAATTCTTATACAAAATTCCCGCGTTTTAATTCCTCAATCAAGAAACCAAAACCCTAAAGCAAACTTTCGATTTCACCAAGAAATCCAAACCCCAATTCAGCAAAATGCCCAAATCTGAATTATCAGATTCAGAATCCGAAGGAAAAGCTTCATCGGAAGAGGAAACGGGGAACCAAAGGGCAAGTGGAGATGGCGGCTCAAGAGATCAGGAAAAATTACCAGACTACGAAATACAGAGACTGAAGAGAATTGAAGAGAATAAAAGAAGAATGGAGGCTCTGGGCCTGCACAAAATGGCGAATTCTTTCATGGGTTCTGTTCAGAAAACCCCGAAAAAGATTAATGATAAAAAGGGCAAGAGAAAAATGGTTGAAGAAGATGACGAGTATAATCCAACTCAGGATGATGAGGAAAGGAGTTCTTCAGAAGAAGAGGAAGAGAATGATGAGGAGTTTTCAATGTCGAAGAAGAAGAAGGTATTTTTAAGTTTTTAGTATGAAAAATTGGATCTTTAATCGATTCAAGAATGCCTCTTCTGTGGATTCATATGCTTCATGTGTAAATATCTCTTCTTTTGTTAAAATGTGTTGCTTGATTCTTGGTTGATTTTCATATGAGGATATGTGGTGTTTGTGTAGAGCAGTATCATTTAGTAGTTAATGTATGAGTAGTGCTATTAATAACCTCAGTTTTTTTAATCTAACTACGATATGGTTGAATTTCTTTGGAATTTTTGCCTCTGGGATTTTGAGTATACTACCATCCAAAACCAGCATAGCATACAGAGAATTGTTGTTCATGTTGTTGTCATTGTGGGATGCTCTTTTTTTCTTTAACCTCTTCGTTTTACGTTGTTTTTGGAGTTGTTAGGATAGATTTATTATTAGGGTCTTATCGATGAGTGGAGAAGGGGGCAGCTTGGTCTAGTTTATTGGGTTGTATAAACTAGGTTGCTGTTTTATTACTGGAGGTTAAATACTGTCTGAGCATTGCAAGAAATTGAATAAAAAAAATGCTGTTAAATCTGCTTAAGGACATTAGTCCCCCGTTTTGGCACTTCCTTGGATACATATGTTCTGGTTGCTCTTTAGCTTTGTGAATGAAATGCATTTGGTTGGTTTAAATGTCATAATTTGCTGCTTGGAATCATGAGACAGGTGAAGAAAAATACTTCAACTCCTAAGAAGAGAGGCCCTGTCCAAAAGCCTACTTTCGACTCAGATTTTGTAGAGGATGATGATGGCTTGATGCAGGTAAGAAACTAATTTGTTTTTGGTTTTATGGTGCTTATCTTACAAACCATTGAAGATTTCTTCGGTTTGATCTTAGTGTTTCCCGTTTTGTAGGCAATTGCTTTATCTCTGCAAGATTCTGCAGGGCTCCTAGATGAAATAGGAAGTTCTCCTCCTCAAACTTCTGTCCTTCATCTTACGAACACGAGCAAAAGGAAAGAGAATCTCCCAATTCAGAGTGTTTCTGAAAAGAGGAAGAGAAAAAAACCGGTACTTTATTCGTTGTAGTTGATAATAGATTTGAACATATCTCTTCTTAGTTTATTGTATCTATTCTCGTATTTACCTGTCATCTTGGCTCAGCAGATCACAAGCCGAGTGCAGATGACTGAAGATGAGATGCTGATACACTTCTTTCTGTTCGATGGTAATGAAAAGTTCGTTCTTTTATTATTAAACATGTAATAATTAACAACTCATCCACCTTCTTCTATGTTTGCTTAATTAATTTCTTACGACTGAAATGTCTGAATTGTGAACAGAATCTGGGAAAGGAGGCATCAATATCAGAGATATACGGAGATTAGCTGCAGCACATGACTTTACCTGGTCAGAAAAGGAGTTGGCTGATATGATATATTGCTTTGATTGTGATGGAGATGGAAAGGTCATTACTCTTTTCTTCTTTCTTATAGAATGATAATCTGATATATTACTTCTTACCTTTTAGTCCTCTATACAACACAACATTGTAGTTGTTAAGAAACAACTTATACAAAGTTCTAGTTTAGGAGCTATGACTGTGGTGAGTTCGTACGTGATTATTTACACAAGCTTTGAAACATTGTGATTTACTTAGCCAATCAATTACTAAAGGGGCTCATGTTTTTATACTCTTGGCATTTCAGATAAGCCTTGATGACTTCCGCAAGATCGTGTGTAAATGCAACATGCTAAAAGGTTCCGACGAAGGTGTAATTGGTAAGTTGGAAGCTGAGGATTAATCTGTTGTTTCTGGCCTAACAGAGGATTTCTTGATTATGCTATCATCTTATGAATAGTTTTCTGAAGCTTCTTGTTTGAATAGGATGTGAAATACTTATATCACTCCCTTTTCTCGTTTTTGACAGGTTAAGTATCTATCGTCTGTTTGCACAGTGCACACACACATATGTGTACATGTTTATATGAACAAATAAACGATAGATACTACCCAGGTGGAATTCAACACATGTAGCACGTGAATATCGTTGTGATCATCAATGGAAACCCTCCGCCAATCAAACCTGCAAAACGTTCCCGATTCAACTTTGCCAAATGGTCCTTTGTGAAGAGCATTTGGCTATCAGACATCTCACAAGAACTCATGTTTAATTAAGACAATCATTGGCAAGCTTTTGATGTCTTGTCTAGGAATATACCATCCGTTGGAATATTTGCTAGGAAAATTTTGATGTACTATATTTATAGAAGACATTTTTAGGTGTATGGTCTTGTCAATGTGCCATGATTAAGAAATTTTAAACTGTTAGTAGCTAGATTGTTGCAACAAGGATGAAGTTAGTTTTTCATAAATGGTTGTCATGTCAATAATACCTCCAAATAAAAGAGAAAAAAATTGTACTACAAATCATTGTCTTCAACTTGAGAATTGGTACCAATCCTGTAAAGGACTTCACAAAGAGATAATCAAGCACAAGTGAAAAAGCCTCGGACACATTTATGAAGAAAAAGTAAAAGCTATTAAAGAAAATTGTGAATATGTAAAAGAAAATATATCTCCTTACAAAAAAAGAAAAGAAAAAAAGAAGTTAAATCTAGTCACACAACAAATGCAATTTGAGCAAATTATAATAACACCAAAAACTACTTAGGCATGCTTCTAACAGTCAAACAAGCAGCTAACTGAAAATAAAGCTCTTATCAGTGACATATTTCTTCAATGTCCTAAAATTTTGAACAAGCAGAGATGACGACTGAGGTTTTTCTAATGTGAATGCAGAACCAAGTTCGATCAATCATGTTCTCTTCAAGAGATACCCCAACAGGATGCCGATCAAGCCAACAATGATGACGTACATGAAAGGGATACCACCACTGCTTTTGTTACCTTGGCGTCTCAAAAGCTCCTGCATGTCGTGAATAAATGAACAACTGAATTGAATGAACTTAAGAGTCGAATTTCAGTATATCCCAACAGAGTGACATCAAATAACCGAAGAATGAGAAAACAAAGCCATTTGAATGAAGTGGGACTTCCTTAATGTGTTATGTGAAACAAGCTGTCGTTGTCTGGCCTTGTTCTAGCCCCCTAGGTATTCTTTACCTAACACACGTGTGCATTCTACGACACATTAAATGTTGTGGAAAAAGGAAAGCTTTCAATTTTGCATGGCCCAGCCTAATTATCCATCATTTAAATGATATTGGTAAGGCGTTTTTAATGATGTTGGTTACTTGGCAGGCAGCATTAGGTAGATTGCTGGACCTAACTTTCTGGTTAGCCAAATCACACTTATGGAATCACCAAATTGGAGGACCAGGTTGTACACAAACATTCAATTATATTGGAGACCATTTGCACAAATCCAAATTGGCAATTATTTTGGATCATAAATTCGTCCTTCAATTTCTCATGGCAACTAAAATCCATTGGCCCAGAGACGTTGTCCACTGATGGAAAGGGAAAAGAAAGTCCTAATAAATTCTTTCCATTGCATAGTCACCTTTTTCAAGTGGGTAGATGGTTTAAAACTTCACAAAGAAATGACATACAAAATTAAAGATTCAAAAAGTAGACAACAAATGTTTACCAATTCGTGCTGAAGCTTGTTATTTTGCTGCATAATAGATTGTTTCTCTTCAGTCAGCTTTGACATTAAGGCCTTAAGTTTAACCTACAATCAAGGTAAGAACAGTGATCAATATAGTCAATTCTTAGTAACCTTTCCTCGTGTCAGAACAAAGATATCATAAGTGAAATTCAGCATAGTCCTAAACTCCTAAAAAGTGGAATTGACAGTTGAGGAAAATATAAAATACATGAACCACAAACAAATTCAAATAACATGTTCGATAAAGAAAAAATGAAAAAAATAGTAGGAAATAACCTCTGATGCGCGTCCTTGCTGTTCAGAAAATTCTCTTGACTACAAAGTAATAAAAACAAAAGTTTTTATGATTATAGACAACTTAATTTTACAATATTATATTTTGGTTGAGAAATCACACCGCTATCACAATTCACAGTCCAATACTTACCACGTCAACATCAGCAGTCTGATTTACAGTCCCATTGTCCGACACAGAGGCCCTAGGTGAGGAACCTTCCTCTGACCCTTCTCGCACTGGTGAAGGTGGTTGAGGAGGTGGAACATAGGCAACTCTCAACTTGCATTCATCTACTTGGTTCCCCGACTCTTTGTTGAACTAATAAACAGATCAGGCGTATAAATGACCAACTTAGAAATAATATATTCACAGTCCAGACTGACTCACTAATTTAACAGAGGAATACTGCATACAGCGAAAGAATTGTGAAGTTACCATTTCAGGAGTAATATCCTTTGCAGAAAGTCCTGCATCCACCACCACACTCTGGAGAAGAAATTTATCCCTGCATTGCATGTCCGGTGGAGCCTCTTTTTGGGCTTGCATCGTAACTGAACAAACGAACAACTTAAGAATTCCACACTAACTACCGTGTACATTCGCAATAATAAACACACTCAATGTTAAGTTCCAACATTCAACATCTTAAATTAGACAAATTTACAAACCTCTGGTTCGATTAAAATGTACATATATAAAGGGGGAACAAAAACAAAGATAAAGAAACCTACCTATAACATCACAAGTAGAGTGAGGTAACACAACTCCCGTGTTTGGTCTCACACAGTACTTCTTCGGATTCGTGGTCTTCACCTGAATATTGAAACAGATTGAAGGCAACAATCAGATACTACTTCCACATCAAGGACATGGCTTATTTGTTCGTTTTACTTGAAATTCTCCAACACATAAATGAAAACATGTAACTTATCCAAGCAAAGAATATCAAACCAAAACAGCTACCTTGAATGCAACATGATTATCCGACTTGTTCTTCAATATCAATGAACATGAGATCTGCTTCTTCAATTCGACTATTACACAACAACACAAACGCAAAACAGATTAATACCAAAACATCAAAATCAGAGAAAATCTAAAGCGCGGATCTTTAAAAAAATACACACACAACTCAAAAATTAACCTCGTCCCCAATTTTCCCCCAAATCCACTAATCTTCTACAATTAACCGTTACACAATAATTCCAGCACACGCAGGTAAACCTAAATTACGAATACAAACATAAAAACCTATCACGTACATGCGAATTGAAGTTCGAGAGGTTCAATTTGGAGAAGCTCGCCGTTACTCATTTCTAAGCGGATCGCTGATCTATCCGCCGGACAATTGATCGAGTGAAGGCTTCCAGGGTCGGCAGAGAGTTCCTCCGGCGGCGGCGATTGATTTGATCACTGTTTCACGGCGAAATGAGAGGTTTGATGCAGAGTGGAAATGAAGAAGAGAGATCTGGGTTTCGAATTTTAGATGAATTTTTTTCCTGGCTTCTTCCAGTTAGAGAGAGAGAGAGAGAGAGAGAGAAATAAATAATAAATAACGCAAACGTGGAAAGTGCAGAGTGTCTCTAGTAAAATAGGCTATTTTTTTGGGTTAATTTCTGTTTGCCCCCTATAATTTTATGAAATCGTAATATTTCACCTCTAAAATATGAATTACACAATTTTTCCCCAAATTATAGTAAAAAACTTACCGTTGATGATAGTAAATTCAACGATGGTGTTTGTATAGATGTTGATTTGAAAATCATCAATTTTATTTTAATTAATTTTGAAGTTATTTAAATGGATTTCAAAATTTGAAATTTAAATCACTCTATGAGCTATGCAAATACTAATATAATTCTTTTTTTAGATTTTTAAGTTGTGTTATAATGAATTAAATATTGAAACATAGAATAAACAAAAGTACTATATTGAAACATAGAATAAACAAAAGTTTGTTGCGGATATTCTCTCCCTTTATGCTTTTTTTTTTCCTAACTCTTTTCATCTTTATTCCCATTTGTCAGTGTAATATATATAATGAATCTTCAAGATGTTTAAGTTATCTAGAAGAAATTTTGAATAAAATCAAATTATAGAGGTATATCATCTTGAAACACTAAAATAAACATATTGGTCATACTTTAATTAATGAGAATATAATGAGTTTAGCAATATGTATTTAAAACATGCTATGAGTAAATAAATAAAAACTTTGACATGCACTCTTGAACATATAAATAATTGAAAAGAAAATTAATTAATGTAAACATTAATACATGGCAACTATCATCGATTAGAAATGCAATATATATTTCAATAATTAAATAATATATTAATCAATGTATATTATGTTTAAATGCTAAATTAGAAGATATAAGATATAAAAACTATAAATGTAGCTTTTCGATACAAACAATATTTTGAATTAATTTATTTAATTGAAATCATATAAAATTAAACATGTATTTTACACGCATCTTATACTAATTAAAATATAAATGTTATATAAAATTTTCACGTTAACATTTTTTAACAAAATATTACAACATGTACATAATATAGTGTAACAAATATAATTTCTAGAAGATTCGTGATTGTCTATTTGTGATGAAGCTTTGATTTATGATACCTTTATTTATGAAACTTTTATGAGCCATGAAATGCCTTTCTTCACGTGTAGTTTGATCCCACATCATGTAAAAGTGAAAAGGGCCTAAAGAATAATTCCCAACCTATATAGATAAATTAAAATAATAAATAATATGGCATTTTGGTTTTAGAATAATTAATCCGACAAAGCATTATGATTATTATTATACAAGTTTTTTAGAAAAAAATTATATGAAACGATCTAAAGAATTTATATGATATGGGTACAATTATTATTAAATATTTTTTTAAAGTACTATCTATTTTCAAGTTATTTGGACTTTTGTTTATATTTGTCATCCAATGAAAACAACGTGGAGAATATGCACAAAAAAAAGGGACATGAAATTTGAAATAATCACTACATAAAAAGATTAGCACGTCCTTTCTTATTTTCAATTTTTTAAAATTTTATTAAGAGAGTTTATAATTATAGGAATAAAGTTACCTTGTGTAAATGTGAATACATGGTTAAGCATCTTCTTTTTTTTATATATGATGAATAAAAAAGTTTTGAGTTTTTTTTTCTAAATAAAATACCAAATTGACTTGACTGGTTGATGTGATATTTGAAACTTTTCTATTTTCCATTTATATATAGAAAATGTTTTTTTCACAAACTTGCCAATCGTACAAGCGTCCAAACTTGACATTTAATAGTTTTTGGTTTAAAAAGGAGAAGAGGAAATGGAAGAATTCAATACTATACTTCTTTTTTTTTATAAGAGAAGATTATATTAAATAAATATGCAGAAAATCTATAAATATAAATTAATTATTTTCAATCTCCAAAAGGGCTATTTTATATTTTATTAGTACTCCCTCCATCCCGGCTAATTTTGCACGTCCTTCCCGGCACGTGGAATAAGAAAATGTTGTTTTTTTATCTTTTGAGTTGAAAAATCAACAAAATCATGTCAAAAGTAAGTGTGTTTTTTGCCTTTTGAGTTGAAAAGTCAACAAAATCATACTAAAAGTAAAAATTACTTTCATTTTTAGGAGTGTGCAAATTTACCCGGGACATCCCGAAAAGAAAAATGTGCAAAATTAGCCGTACGGGGGGAGTATAATCATATATATAGAGAGAGTAGTGAAACACATGAATAAACAAGATTTTAAAAGATAGATAATACTCCCTCCGTCCCGCTCAGATTTGCACGTAGGGACGGACACGGAGATTAAGAAAAAGTTGTTTTTGTAGTGTAAAAAACACTTTTTTGAATAGTAAATGACAATTTTAGTAGATTTTATTTGCCATTTTTGGAGTGTGCAAATCTGATTGGGACGGACGAAAACGGAAAGTGTGCAAATCTGAGCGGGACGGAGGTAGTAGTACATAAAAGAGGATTTTGTTCTAGTAAAAAAAGTAGGCCAACCAACATAAAATATAGCCACTTATTTGGATGATGTGGATATTGTCACCCTTTTCCACCTAATAATTAATATCATAAAAACAATACATAAAATATGATAACTCTTTCAAGTTGAAAATTTTGCCAAAAGATTTATGGGCCAATTTGACCAGACTCTAGAGATGGCAATGAGTGACAGGCCTACTATTTAGGATAAAGATTGAATGGTGAAATATTATATTTGAAAAGGTTTTGATTTTCGTGATATTGTTTCGTGAAAACGAGTTAATTTATAATTTACAAGTTATAAAATTATAATTTATTTATGAAAATAATTTTGAAATGTGACTAGTGAAGTTCATTTTATCAAGTATATTTATGAGATGATTTTATATAAATTTTTGTGATTTTGAAATTGCAATATATTGTTATATTTAGGCTTAATTGCATGAAGAATTACCTTGTAATTACTAATTATCATATTTTCTTTATTTACAATTTAAACTCTGACTTTTTAAATTTAACAAAACAAATCATAACTTCCACTAATTTTCTTTTTATGTGTGAGATTGTTAGGGCATGTTTGGTTTCGACTTAATTGAGTCAGAGTAAATCCCAACTTTAAATCGCCAAACTAATATAATAATGTGTTCCATTCATTCACTATACTCACATTATAATCTTTACAACATATTTGATCCACAAAAATTCATTACAAACGTCATTTGAACTTTGAAAACAAATATCTACATATTAACTTTTGTACATTGTGTGTGTATATGAAGAAGCCAAACAAACAACAAAACATTTTCTGAGTATTACTTCAGTGACCAGAACATAATTCATCACATCAGCAGTGAACACATTAAGCTAACCATCTGTAGGACCATCGGACTGTTGTCGATAAGCACGAGCCGTAAAACCGGCATACCAAGCAACCCTCATGAGCTGGACCCCAAGAACCAAGACCCAACAACACACCAATCCCCTAACCATATTCATCATCCAAGACGGTGCAACGAGCTCGACTCCAAGCTTCAATCCCCTCATCAGTTGCACCAACCGATACCCCTCGTAGACAACCGGAGTCACCAACCACACCGGAGACTCCCAGTGCCACGTCAACATCTCCGTCAGCATCTGCACCGATAATAGCAGAAAATACGGCCCCAACAGAACGGCGAACGATATGAAAGGCATTTGAGGTTGGACAAACCCTTTCTGAGAGCCAACGAGCATCGCCATGGGAACCATGAATCCCGCTACATTCGCAACCGTGTTCCAGAACTGGTAGCTCGGTGGAGGCCTCGTTTTGCAAAAACCTCGAGGAAGATCGTTTGAACGAGCACTCGAATCAGCCATGAGGAGAAATAAGGATGCACCGAGATTGAAAACGCAGTCGAGCCCAGTAAGGGCCAAAAGGCTGGCTATGGTGGGCCCAAGGAATATCGACTGAACGGGTAGCCAGAGAGTCGGGACAACTCCCGTGATTAAAAGAAGGGCCGGGCCGATAATCCATAGAGGCCATTTGAGGTACTTGAACAACATAACCGGTCCGTTGCTCGTATCAACATTCTGCTCAGTCTTAGTCATCAAAGCCTCGTTTGGCTCGCTGGAAGAAGTCATGGATTCGAAGATATTGCCATTTTCTTTTGGCAATGTTTCTTCATTATCTGAGGCGTATGTTACAGGGGCTGGTTCCCATTGAGACTTGTTGGAATAACAAACAGTCGAATGACCACTACTTAAACATGGTAGCTTGCATCTAAGAATTAGATTCTGGGAATTCCTTAACTTTAATCGCTGATAATGCAATCGAGAAACAGTAAGTACTGGAACACTACTAAGCAATGCCATCCCGAGTTTCACAAAGTGAAGCTTAATGGCCAAAGATCGGAGTTTAACTCCAATTACCTGACAAAACAACGAAAAACAAAGAAATCTTCAACAAAAAGTATGAGGTTTCTTAACAACTTCTACTGTGAAACGTAGTGATATTTAACCATTAGAAGATGCAAACTAGACTAAACTTATACTTGTTTACGATCGACTTGAGGCACTAGATGAAGAATCTTTCTTCTACCATCGATTAACAGCTCATTTTCTACTAATAAAGATTTTTTTTTTTTTTTGTCAAAGCCCTAAATTTCAAATCTTTCCCCCATTTCTATCTCCAGTAAGGATTAAACCACCAAAAATTGACAATCGAATTCACACCAAGAAAGCTTCACAAAGCTTGAAACTTTCAAACTAATTTGGTACCTTTGATCAGTGATCATCTTGATTGTAACTTCATATATTGCTCAGCAATTTATACACACACACTCACATATGTGTGTGTGTATAATCAAATAGCAGTTAAATTTCTCATATGAAAATGACCAGAAATCAAAAAATTATACAAATTTAAACCAGCGATGGAACAAGAACACAAACTGTGATTTTTTCAATTCGGTAAATACAAGAAAGGCCTGATAATTAGTTTTGAAGCAGCAATAGGATTAATAATACTCAATTAATTGAAACCCACAAAATAGAACAAACCCTAGTTGTTCTTCAATTGGGATCAAAATTTGAACAGAAAAATATTGAATTTCAAGAAGAAATTTACCTCATCAAAACACCGACGGCGAGTTTCAGCAAATTGCAATCGAAGGTTTCGAAAATTTTAAGGTTTGAAACGAAGTTCGACTGTGAAAGAAATCGAGAATCGGAACTGTAGACTGTTTGCTTGTCGGGATTTTGCGCCGTTTTAGATTTTTTTTAAATGTTTATTTATTTATTATAATTTTTAAATCTGGACAAGATGCTAGAAATGAGGATAAATGCTAGTTTAATTCTAAATTATTCTTTGGATCGGCATTTTACATTGACCACAAATACAATAATCAGACGAGCGATTTTAATGTAATTGAAAATGCGCTTTTGAAAGACCACTAAATCATTGCAATTTGTTTAGCAATTGAAGTTCTGGGAAAATATTGAATTTACTTGGAAAATAACCATACATATAGTGTATACAGTATAATTACAATAAAACTAACTTTTTTTTTTTTTTTTTTAAATGTGCCCCAAATAGGATTCTTCTTATGAATGGTGTGATAGTAATTCATTTCATATAGAGCTGATGCCCATTTCTTCTTTACATAATTGCAATTGATGTTATTTGAGTTTTAAATTCTCTTTTTAATTGATGTTCTTATGCACTCATCATCGAAATGTCTTTACACCTTTCGTGTCTTATTTTAGGCCATAATAGGAAGAATATATTCAAATAATTTAACGTATCTAATAATTTAAGAATTTCCAAAATGAGATCCTTTAATCCCACATTTTCATATCCAATCCTTATATAAATATCAAAATTACGTAGCAATAATCCAAATGAGAGAGATTATTTGAACACATGTTTCTTCACTTCATAAAAATAGCATTGCCATTAACTTCCAAAATCAATAATTGTTATGCATTTCCTCAAAAAAAAAAAAAAAAAAAAAATGTATATATTTTACTTTCTAACACTAATATACATATCATTTAAAATGATGGATCCGAGTATCCGACCCATTTATCTAGACTAGGCCCATGACTGGATGGTCTTTAGAACCTGGGCTTCAAACGGGCCCGGTTAAACAAACGGCCCATTTCTCAACCACTGCAATAATACCAGAGATTAATGGCGGAAAAAGGGAAAAGAATTGGGATTTGCTATTCAGGCTTTATCTTCTGGTATCATTTCTTTGGCAAATAAATGGCGATTCAATTCATTACTCTGAAACCCCTCTCATCCCCAATCACCCTAAGTCCTCTTCACATTCAATTCAGAAATTCAAATTTCAATTGCAGAAGAAGAAGAAGAAGCCAGTTGTCTATATCATCTTCAGTGGCAATTCCCCCAAATGCCCTTCGCCGGAGCCGCGATCCGTCGTGGCGCGGCGGCTTCAGCCTAGGGGTAGACTTGGGATTATCCCGCACCGGCGTTGCCCTCAGCAAAGGCTTCTCCGTTCGACCTTTAACCGTACTCCAATACTTACATTTTCTGTATCTATATCCAATTTCTGTATTATACATACATATATATGAGATTTGTCTATGGTGTTGGTGTTAGGTCCTTGAATTAAGAGGGCAGAAGCTTGAGCTTAGACTCCTAGACATTGCTGAAAGGCAGGTTTGAGAATTCAAGAACTCATATCTAATTTCAGATGGTGAAGTTAAGTGTGAGTATTTGATGAATTTGTGTTGATATTTGATTAGGAAGTTGATGAGTTCATAATTGGGCTTCCAAAGTGTGGTGAGGGGAAGGAGACAGTGCAGTCGAACAAAGTTCGTAGCGTTGCTGGAAGGCTTGCAGTTCGAGCTGCAGAGAGGTAAATAAACGAATTGAATCGAGTCGAACATGAATTCTGTTTGATCATCAAAATCAAGTCGAGTTTGAATAACTAGAGTTGGTTGATCCCTTCTTGCTTAGGGGTTGGAGAGTGTACCTACAAGATGAGCATGGAACATCTATTGAGGCTTTGGACCATATGATAGCCAAGTAAGTATATATACATGATATATATCCTATCAATACTCTTACATACACTCTAACACTGAATTTATTTGACCAAAACATCTTGAAATGTTTTCAGTGGTCTAAGTAAATCAGCTCGTGAAGGGAGAATCGACGCCTATGCTGCAGTGGTGAGCTATCTAAGTCGTCGTTAGTTCTCGTATACTATGATTCGACTATCTAGTGTTAATAAAGAATCGGAATTGCTTACCATTGCAGAAGGTGCTCGAAAGATATTTTTCGTGTTTGGGAGAGGGAATTGAGCTTGTTCTTCCCAAACAGGTAGAATTGCAAAGCAAGATTCTCAAAGGGCCACCAAAGGATGTTGATTTTTACCCAGATGAGTAGCAATGTAAATTTTTAGTAATGCAGTTTTGACAAGTATCATTATCTACCTGCAGTTCTTTTAGAAAGTGAGCAAAATAATCATTTCTAACTTTTGAGCTAATATTGAAAAACTAATGTTGAGCACAAGGATTATATTTAAAATGTCAAATACAGTTTTGCACATTCCCAATTAAAATTCACAAACTTGTCTCCTCAACTGAATGTGCAGTGTGTTGTGAAACAAAGCTCAAGAAAGCAAAATAGGAAACAATAATCTGAGAGAATGACTTGTTGAAAACTGAAGAAAAACACAGGCTCTAAAATAGCCTTACAACTTCACAAAGGAAAGCAAAACTAACAGCCCACGTTTTACTCTAACAGAACGTGGTTATCAACAAAGAAAGAGTCAAAGCAAAATAAACTATTTCCTAGTCAGCAAGGAATTATTTAAAACAGAAAATAATCCTAATAGAAAAACCTACAACCTCATCATTCCCTCCCTTAAACTAATTACTGGTAATTAGTTTACTTCCGGCACTTTGCTAACTCCCAATAAGCATCGAAGCCTTTGAAACACATCTAGCTTTAAGGGCTTTGTCATTATATCAGCAACTTGTTCTTGGCTTCCACAGTGAACTAACTCCACAGTTCCTTCCTTTGCAAGGTCACGTAAGAAATGGAAACGAACATCTATATGTTTGCAACGACCGTGTAACACTGGATTTTTGGAGAGTTTGATTGTCGAACTATTATCACAAAACATAGTAGTGCTGTTACTTTGTGGATGACCAAGTTTCTCCAAAATCCTTCTCATCCAAATGACTTGACTAGCACAGTATGCAGCTGCAATGAACTCCGCCTCAGTTGTTGAAAGAGTAACTATTGGCTGTTTTTTAGACGACCATGCAACAGCTCCTGAACTCATCAAGAAGACGTAGCCTGAAGTACTCTTCCTATCTTCTAAGTCACCTGCATAGTCGCTATCAGTATACGCCACCAAACTCTCACTTCCTCCCCTTTTGTAAAAAATTCCAAAATCAGTTGTTCCCCTTAAATATCTCAATGCCCTCTTTGCGACTTGTAAATGCAGCTCAGTTGGTTGCCCCATAAATCGACTAATGAGACTAACCACAAACATCAGATCGGGTCTAGTGGCCGTTAAGTACATCAAGCTACCAACCACTTGTTTGAAGAAAGTTGAATCCACCTTAACCCCATCTGTATCCCTGCTGATTTTAGCTCCAGGAACAATTGGATTTAACACTGAGTTGCTCTCTTCCATACCAAATCTCCTTAGCACATCAGTAGCGTACTTCTTCTGAAGAATAAATATCCCATCTTTTCTTTGTAATACCTCAATTCCAAGAAAATATCTCATCCTTCCAAGATCGGACATGTCAAACTCATTCATCATTGAACATTTAAAATTTTCAAACATAATCTCATCATTTCCAGTGTAAATTAGATCATCAACATAGACACTGACAATCAAAATTTTACCTTCCGTGCTTATCTTTACAAACAAAGTGTGCTCGCTGTGACATTTTTCAAATCCTTCTTTCACAAAGTAGGCTTCTAATCGGCTGAACCATGCTCGTGGAGCTTGCTTTAACCCGTAGAGAGCTTTTTTCAACTTATACACCTTACTTGGGCTCCCCTTCTTTTCATAACCCATTGGTTGTTCTACGAACACGTCCTCATTCAGTTCACCATGTAAAAATGCTGATTTTACATCTAACTGATACACTGTCCAGGCCCTTTGTGCTGCAAGAGCAATGATCATGCATACTGTATCCATCCTAACCACAGGAGCATATACTTCAATGTAATCGACTCCATATTTCTGTGCATACCCTTTTGCCACAAGACGCGCTTTGTACTTGTCCAACTCCCCATTCTCGTTGAGCTTGGTTTTATAGACCCATTTAACACCAATCGTCCTTCCACCAGCCGGCAAATCTGTTAACACCCAAGTTTCATTCTTTTCAATGGCCTTCATCTCTAAGTCCATAGCTAATCTCCACTTTTCATGCTTAACTGCTTCTTCAAAATGCATAGGATCAGTGGAGGCAAAAAATATCAGGTTAGTCACATCTTCTTCCTCAGATAGACCCTCGCCGCTCTCATAATCATTCATCCAAACCGGTCTTCTTCTAATTCTTTCTTCACGTTCTACTTCACTAGAACTGGATGAACTTTCTTCATTTAGATTATTTCCCAAATCTGCCCCTGCTTCTTCATAATCATTTTCCACATTATTTTCTTTATCGCCAGAATTTGAAACATCCTCATTGTCACCCCACTCTAGATTAGCTGCAATTAATTCCTTAAGGCTCATGTCCCAATCCCAGCTCTTATCTTCTTCGAATCTTACATCTCGACTAACCACAATCTTTCTTGTCACTGGATTATAAAGCCGATACGCTTTCGACTCTTCACTAACCCCCAACAATACACAACACATGCTCTTGTCTTCTAGTTTAGTTCTTTTAGCATCTGGTATGTGTACATGTGAGACACAACCAAATACTCGAAAGTGTTCAACTGAAGGCTTAATTCCACTCCAAGCTTCCTCTGGAGTCATATTGTTCACAATTAGTGTAGGACTTCGATTTAAGACATAAACTGTCCAGTTCACAGCTTCAGGCCAGAAACTTTTTGGTACTTTCTTTTCTGACAACATACACCGAACCATGTTCATGATTGTTCGATTCTTACGTTCGGCCACCCCGTTTTGTTGTGGGGTATATGCAGCCGTCAATTGCCTCTTAATGCCACTCTCCCTACAAAATTGGTTGAATTCTTGTGAAGTAAATTCTCCACCACAATCAGTTCGTAAGCACTTAATATAAAGACCTGTTTCTTTCTCAACTAGACTCTTAAAGCATTTAAACACGGTAAAAGCTTCTGATTTCTCAACCAAATAATAGACCCATGTTTTTCGACTAAAATCGTCAATGAAGCATATTGTGTACCTTTTGTTGCTATTGGAAATCGGTGTGATTGGACCACACAAATCAGCATGGACTAGTTGGAGTTTCTCTGATGCTCTCCAAGTGCTTCTTTTTGGGATAGGATCACGATGTTGTTTTCCTATCATGCAATCTCTGCACACTTCTGTTGATGCAACTAATTGTGGTAGTCCGTGTACCATATTCTTAGATTGGAGTATCTTCAAACCTTTGTAACTCAAATGGCCATATCTACGATGCCACAACTGAGACACATCCGGAGTAGCTGTATGAAAGTAAGCTGTCTGGTGAACATTGCTGGGCATAGACGGGACAACTGATAGAAAGAACATACGATTGGCCGACATCTCAGTTTGGACAATTAATCCTCTCGTTGGATGATAGATTCTGCATTTCCCATGTTGAATAAGAATTGCTAATCCCCTCTCCTGCAACTGCCCAATACTTAGAAGGTTGTTTTTCAATTCCGGTACGTAGAACACATCTGTAATCACATGCGCAATGCCATTTAGCTGCATTCTCACATTGCCTTTTCCCATAACAGACATCTTTGAGTTATCTCCAAGCTTAACCTGGTGTCTGAAGCTCTCATTAAGATCAGTGAACCAGGTTTTATTTCCACTCATATGGTTGCTGCAGCCCGAGTCCAGAAACCAAGTACCTTCTCCTTTTGCTCCTTGTAACTCCACATACGACATCAACAACATTTCTTCTTTTTCATCAGTTTCGGCAAAATTTGCTTCTTTTCCCCAGTTTGGACATTCATATGAAAAATGTCCAAGGTTATGGCAATTATAGCACTCAATACGAGACTTGTCAAATGCTTGACGACCTCTACCTCTACCTCTTCCTCTATACGATCCTCTACCACGTCCTCGTCCTCCAGATCTGTCCTCATGAGTTACCTTCAAGGCCTGTTCTTCCCCATCATTCTTGTGGAACTTTTGCTCGTGTACAATCAATGAGCTTTGTAGTTCATCAATGGACAATTGATCAATATCTTTTGACTCCTCAATAGAACAAACTACATAATTAAAATTTTCTGTTAAGGAACGAAGTATCTTCTCGACAATTGTGACATCTGTCATTTGCTCACCATGCACTCTCATCTTGTTTGCAATCAACATTACACGAGCAAAATAATCGCTGACCCTCTCACCTGTTTTCATCTCGAGTGTTTCAAACTCTTTGCGAAGAGCTTGCAAGATCGACCGTTTCACTCTTGCATTACCTTCATATTTTTTCTTCATTGAGTCCCATATCTGCTTCGAAGTGTTTTTTTTGAAGAATAGTCTCCAAGATCGTTCGGTCAATTGCCTGGAACAAGTAGTTCTTCACTTTTAAATCCTTCAACGTCAAATCATCTAGCTTCTTTTGATCTACATCAGTTAGAGTTGCTCCAGCGGTAGGTTCAGTGTAGCCAATCTCCACCAAGTTCCAATATTCTTTGGATCGAAGGAAATTTTCCATCAGCATACTCCAATGGTCATAGTGACCATCAAAACGGGGAATTGCAGGCTGCACAAAACTTCCTTCACTTGACATGCCTCTCTCTCTCTTTTACTAATTATTTGCAAGTCACTCAAAAAGTCTGCGGCTTTTTCCTTTTATCAGGCCCAGTGGGGGCTTTGATACCAGATTGTTGTGAAACAAAGCTCAAGAAAGCAAAATAGGAAACAATAATCTGAGAGAATGACTTGTTGAAAACTGAAGAAAAACACAGGCTCTAAAATAGCCTTACAACTTCACAAAGGAAAGCAAAACTAACAGCCCACGTTTTACTCTAACAGAACGTGGTTATCAACAAAGAAAGAGTCAAAACAAAATAAACTATTTCCTAGTCAGCAAGGAATTATTTAAAACAGAAAATAATCCTAATAGAAAAACCTACAACCTCACTTAATCTGTCAATCGGTCGAAAGAGAAGCGACTGAGGCTTCTTTCAACGAGTGTGGTTACACGTGTTTTAAACTGTAAATATGATCCGCCTTCTGGTAGAGATAGTTGAACCATATTTGACGAGGCTTTGTATGATTCATGACAATATTGACAAGTTTCCTCGTTCTTCTACAAGCAATAGCCCGAGTGTGAGCACGAATGTAATGGTTCTCGGTAGCATCATCAAATGTTTTCTTTCCCACAATTGCCAATTGCAAATTCTTCATTGTATCCATCTGCAGGTCATAGGTCTGCCAGTTTGACACCACAAACATCACAATATAATCGAGATAGAGACTAAACGAAGTTGAAAAGATAAATGATTGATTATGATCGAATCACACAAGGTCTTGAAAAACGTACTGCATATTGCTCTCCTTGAGAGGAGAAAGCTGGGAGCCCATGAACCATTGGAAACCAGAGAAGCCAAAAACCAATGGAAGCTTCATCTGATTGTCTGGTCTGTCAAGATTAACATGAAGAGGAAACAAGCAAACTCCAGTTTCAAGAAAGGCAGACATATCGATGCATTCCAACTGCCCAGTTTGTTTGTCTGTAAGATCATAATTTAAGAAAGCCAAAAAAATTGACATTCCAAAAGGACTGCTGTAACATAATCATGATCAAAGTCCATTCCTCATGAAATTTAGTTCTCCAAGTTATATGATCTTCCAACATATTGCCAAATCCAAGGTCTAAATAGACTCATCATGTCATGTCATCCGCCATTGTAGCCAACCTGCTTTGATCTTGTGGTCTCTGACTTCTCAAATATCCCCCAATATTTCGAATAATAAAAGATCCTAAATAGCCAGAAACTTCTCTCTGGGACTTCCTGAACATCAATATCAGATGGATTACCCCAACATTCAGGACAACGTAACATAATATATCAGATATTCTGTTTTTGAGCAACTAATTTAAATTCCTCACACTTGAAGAGACTCATGCCATCTATCTAATTTTTTATTTACACATTCTTTCGATTTATCTAGAGCCATGAATTAGTGCCAAATGTTGTAGTAGCAGTAGTAAATTAGCACCTATGTTCTGCCGATTATATGGAAGCATAAGACTGGTGATATAGAAATTCAGGAGGCTTCTGGAAAATACCTTAGAAAGATGTAATTGCTCTGACTTATATTAAGACCCTACCAAATGACCAATGCTAGGAATTAGTTTCGAAAGCAATTTACTGGTGGGCTTGGCATCCGTACCATCATCATTGGGAAGGCATGTGAGTTCATTCTCCAGCATTGCATAAGCATCAGCAAATGCCTACATCAAGCAATAATATATAATTAAAATAAATAGACTAAAACACCAACAAAAGCACAAGAACTTAGATTGCCACAGAAGGAACATATTTATCAGTGTAAGTTCAAAGCTTGTACAGGTGAAATCAAAAACTTCATTTCACCATCATAGATTGTTGACAGAATTGCAAGCAAAATGTACAGAGGACAAAGATATCTATGGCCAAGAAGTTTCACATGCATCACTTCACCAGAACTGGAGATGAAACAATGCTCAGATTAAAAAAGCTACTCTGACCTTAATACACTGATGTATGCGGAAACAATTTCTCCCAACATTGTTTGTCAGAATAAGAGGGTCGTCAATGCAAAGAGGATCAATACTGCAAAGAATAGGTAGTTGGTTATATAAATTAATTAGAAAGAAAAAGGAAAAGAAAAAAGCAACTGTGAACCGCATGAAACAAAAAGCAAGAAAGACTGCTTACTTGCACCCACGTTCCCTGTTTAAATATACCCCACTTCCTTGTACTGAGATACGCATTTGTCGTGGATCAAAAACATTTCTAAAGCAGAGATAGTTCAAACAAAGATGAAGGTCAGACATTTCCACAGACATAAGAAGCAGATAATGAGAAGATGCAAATGCCCCTTCACATATTTTCTTGATAATAAAATCATGGCAAATAAACGAAATGGTTTCTTAAAGGTTCTCCAAAAGATTCAACTTACCCAAAGAAATATAAGAAATCCATCAGGAGGCTTCCATAACTCTACAAAAGATGATATTAAATGATCATTAATTCAAAGTCAGATGTGTTTTAAGGTATAACTGTCACATGACATGAATATGCATTGACACATAGATATGTTCACACTTATTTAGTGATTGCAAAATGCAAACTCAAGCAGAGGAATGCAAACTTTATGTAGCAAGCTCTATGGTTTTACAGAAAAGAAAAACTATATTAATTTATATTATCACTTTTCTGCTCCAATTTCAAGTACAGAACATAAAGTTGTACTCATTTTTTTAACAGATTGAGAAAGATGAAAAGGATGTACACATACTTCTTTTAGTGTAGGATGCGTAATTGTGTAGAATTTTGTCCGTTTCTCCCTTCCTACCCACTAGATTAATGAGTAAAAGAAGATGCTTAGAAAATATAATGGATCCTAAATTTCAGCACTGCTTTTGCTTTTATAAGTACTTTTTTTATCTCAATCTCATATTTCAGTAATTAACTAGGTACAGGTATCATTCTGCAAGCACAGGAAGCAACTCTTTTGTCCCCATAGAGTAAGAACTCCAATTCAAAAATAAATGATAGGAATACCAAAAATGCTAAAAATGACATTTTTATTGAAAAAAAGCAGAACTAGATGCATAAAGACCAATTAGACATACTTGGTTAATAGGTCGGCCATGATGATGCTCATGCTGCAGAAAACGTGTGATCAATAATATCTGTCGAATGAAAAGTTAAGAATAAAAAAAAAAAGATCAGCAAGTGAATACATGGAAATATAAGTACCATGAAAAGTGAAATCAAGCTGGAATTTGAAGATAGGACGCACTACGTAAACTTCAAATATTGGCAAAGGACAGTACATACAAAGGGTATATGCAAGTCTTGTTACAAAAGAAAGCATAGATGCAAGGAAATAAAGCAGTAGAAACTAATATTTAGTGCCACAATAAAATTTTAAATTAAAATATTTCAAATTCAACGACAATGTCATAGTAATAGTCTCAAAAATAAATAAGTCCATCGAAAATGACAAAAGTTAAAGTGTGGTAAGAAATAGGGATGGCCAAGAACATATTAGAGAGGAGCAGAATTGCATATGATACTATACTAAGATATGCAAACAATGGAACTTACCAGACAATATGAGCTTAAACCACCTGAGTAAGACTGGTCCAGACCGCGGTCGGCCAAGAATTGTTTTAGAACTAAAGCAAGAGGTGTTACAGCAGGAAACCGCTCGGTGAGATCTTTAACCTATACACAGGGCGAACATCAAAATGACAGAATAAGTATACATGCATGCTAAAAGCTAGTGCAAAATACACAGGACCAATTCAAACTGAAAAACCTAACCAGAAAGTTAAAAACATGCAAGTAGCTGAATAGCATATAAAGCTGAATTTCTCACTGATGCTATGATACATCAATAACTCATGGACAAACAATTACCAGTCCAGTCGTCTGAAGTCCAGTATGCGTAGGAGATTTGAAACTAATGTCAAGACGAACTGATTTCAATCCATCATTAGTATCATTCCTTATCTTACTCCACTTTGGTGAAGTAGTACACTCTGTACTAGCTGAGTCACTCTGACAAGATTTTTCTTCAACAGAAGCCACTTGACTTGCTGCTTCATTTGGTGTTTGGACATTTGACAGGGTAGAGATGATATCATGAGGAACTTCCACCACAAGCATTATGATAGGTATCTAAAATTGATTAAAATGGTGAGGGGGTAAAGTATGTGACATGTACAGAAATTCAAATGGAAGAAAGCAAAAAATGTTGGTGACATTACAGCAGTATTTTCGACAATTTTGAGAGAATCACTTTTGACCCACTCCTGGTTGGCAAGATATCTAGCAGCATGCTGCAACCAAAAATCCAGAATCAGCATACTCAACAAGCTATATTCATTCAAAGTTGGATACATAGGGGCAAAAATAATACACAAACTACATGGTAAAGTAAAACTGCTTCTACAGAAAGCAAATTATTGAAAAGAATTTCAACAAAATACAACAAAAACATGAGGATAGACAGTGGAAAAATGCTTGAAATGTAAGAAAGACAGTATGACAAGAAAAAGGAAAAGAAAAGAAGGATTATGCATCTAAGAGGGAAAAGAAGCAATAACCAATGAGATAGTCTTCCTATTTAACTGTGCTCATCTTCTCCCAAATCATAATAAGACTAAAAGATGAGAGAATTACATGTTACAGAAAATCCAATAACTCAAATTAGACACTTGACAATCTTCTTCTTATCTTTGTGGTTTTCAATTTATGAGCTTTTTTGCTCTTTCCCTCTTAACTCAATATGAATACCTGTAGGAACACCCTAACAGCCTAAATCAACAAAAAACTAGAACTTGTTCAACAAATACATTACACCGAGCCTGGAAAAAAAAAAAGGAAATAAATGAAAGAGGGTGGTACTTGTATTGAGGAATCTCTACAATAAATTTGATACCCCTACTTTTTGGGAATTAGCCAAACCCCTCCCAAATGGGAGGGAATGGAAATCATTACACATCCATTCCCATCTACTATCATACCCATTCCCTCTATTTCCAGGTAACTTTTAGTTTAAAGACGTTCAGCTCGTTGACCACTATTTCACTTCAGACAGTTTAAAGTGGACCTACAGTGACACATTCTGGAGAGAACTACTTGTCTCATTTATTCAACATTAGGTCTGAAAAAAAAAACAGAGAGAGAGAGGTTACAGAAGTCCCCCTTTTCTGCAATCCTGCCTACCTGAAGACATGTTTCTTTGATGCCATTTCGTCCCTCTAAAATCCCAGCTTCCTTGATAGGTTCCTGAAATGTATTGAATATGAGGCATTTTTCCTTAAACATTTCCTTTTAGAAAATTCACAAACACCAGATGTATTCTCACCAAATTTCTGACAGGTGGAAGACAAACCACAAGGTCCACATCGCTAGATGGCAGAGACAAACCAGTTGCATTTGAACCGAAAATATTTGTTCTAGAGCGAGGCCATAAGACTTGAAGAGACCGTGCAACACGCTTAACAGCCCAATTAATGTAAGGCTTCCTGATCAAGTTCTCTGCAGCAACCTTAAGAATCGCAAATGATTATGAGCATCAGTTATTTGTGAGAAACAGCACTATAATCAACCTTAGGACTTGAAGTGAATTGCCGACAACTTACAATTCCAATCTAATACATGCTACTATCCAGCATTACATACCTGTTTGCAGAAAGAGTTAATTTCATCATGCAGAATATCATGAATCAGTGATGGAGATGCCTTGGGTGTGGAATTTGTCTGTGATTCAGGGGGTTGCAGAGGAAATGCAACATCTGGCTGAGAAAAGAAGACAACTTAGGAAGTAAAAATGGTATAAAACCAGAGCCAACAGGCAAAGACTCCAGCAGCAAAAAAGTATATTGAATAAGAAAAACCATACGTGTTCTTGATCACGGGTTAGCTGGGAAATTGCAATAAGCCGATCCTGAAGCAATGCTCCTGGTAAAGGTTGTGTCATCTGACGGGCTGAAAGGCCTTTTCTCCAAGAAGGCCAAACCACTTCACTCCCTTCCATAGGCATGCAAGCTTCCTCAAAGTTGACTCCATCATGAAACCAACCTTTGACACCCCAGTGCCTAGGGCTTGAGCTACCAGAACGAACTGTAGGAAAACCCCTATGTTTTCTGGAGTCCCCAACAGGAGAGGGTGGAGGTGGATGAGGAGCACGTGGAACACAGAGGACCACGGGAGAAGGTGGCCTTTTGATCCGAGGTTGTTCCCGTCTGCTAGGGGGAACACAAGGGCTTTTATGATCATAACTACGCTTGAACTCTGATCTTGATCTTTCCCTCGACATATTAGGGATGATTATCGGCCTCAAAATGGGATATGGAAGAGAATCCACAGTCGTCAAATCTCCATCACCCGAAATATTGGACATAGATCCTGAGACACTTTCCTCTGCACCAATATCAGTCATAGTCGAGGAAGAATGCAGAACCTTGCTGCTAATTTCACTTCCAGGCATAACATAACCAATAGCCCCTGGTCCCAAAGGATCAAATGGAGAGCAAAATGAAGCAGTAGATGGAGAGGTCAAACCATTTGTACTATAAGAGGAAGAGAATGCAACCATATCGTCAACATCCCTGTTCATGTCTGCTTCTCTCCAAGCCCAGGAGCTATCATCTGAACAAAGAGAAGGAGGGCGAGAAAAACTCGTCCCTGGATGATCGGAAGGGTTCCAATACATCACTCCACCACCAAAGTACTGATTATAATCCATCCCACTAACTGCATGAGTCTCCAACTCTTCTTCAGACATCCAGTTTCTGTCATGATCATCCACTAGTTCCTGTGGATTCGGAACATCCGGAAAATCCACCAGTTCACTGGGAATGGTCCTTTCATCCTCAGAAGTAGCAGCACCAGAGTGCACATTATGAGCTGTGACACCTTGCAGAAAAGAAGACTGTCGTCTTGAAATGAACTCAGAATCATAATTGCAGGTACCGGATGGAACTAGTCTATTAATACCATGCACTGCAGGGGGCCAATCTAAACTCATTGGCAAAGGTCTAGACATAATTCCATTATATGCACTGTCAATAGGAGAATTTCTTACTTGTAAAGTCTGTACAAAAGAATGGTGGAAATGATTTTGTAAATTGCGACCGACATCAAGATGCAATCTATCAGTGGCAGCCGGGCGATGTGAATTTGTCAAAGGATGAAGGGGACCTATGTTAGGCCACTCATAAGAAATGTATGCTGGCGAATTTATGGCCCCAACTCTAAGAAGACTAACACTTCCTTGCTCCTGAATCAGGGAGGATTTTCCCTCTGGTTCACTACCTTTCATTTGTTTCCCTAAATAACCATTTGTATGATTTCCACAGTCTGTCGCTTTTGTGCACATCTTCTCAGTACTCCCAAGCACAGGCTCGACCATTGTGGCACCCGAATCTAGAGTACAATTCAAGGAATCACTGACAGTAGTTTCCACATTACTTTGGACTGCCCTACCCATGTTCGGATGGTGCCTCAAGCAAAGATGACCATTGGTTTTAGAAGAATAACAATTGTCTTCATGTTGTGCAACGTGATCTGGACCCAAACTACTACAAGTACTAGAATATTCATCAGGCCTGTCAATCTGAATCACAACATTGTCAGATACATTCTCAATGGTTGAACTTCCAGAAGTCCAATCAGACATGAGGGGTCCATCTTGAGAACTAACAGAAGTAGAGGAAACTCTATTGTGTCTTGATTGACAACAACCAATCTCTGAACCATTGGAGGCAGAGCTTTTAAGCTTTTTTCTTTCTTTCCTACTCTTTCTGGGAGCACTTCGAACTTTTCCATTATTTCCTCCCTTAATAGGTTCCTGGTTATGATCAACTAATTAGAAACTGTCTATCATCTATTAATTTTATATTAAAGGAAAAACAAGCACAACCATTGCATATAGAGATAAGAGATTTCCTCCTGCAAGATCCTTCTGTGAGACTTTACTATCAAACTCGTTAGATTGTCTAATGTCTTCATTTCCAATACACAATATTCCATCTCCTTTACCCTGAAATATCAACAAATTAAGTAAGACATTGATCATAAAAGTTCTCCTAATTTTAAATGTTTCTGTTGATTATGGGTGAATAAGTTCATACCTTAGCAGGCTTAATAGGTCTTGACTCATCTTGACAAGGCCTAGGAACAGGATTTGACTTTTTAGCGTTTTTCCCTTTTTTCTTACGGTTATTGGCAACATGTTTCTCATTTTGTTTCTTTGTAAGAGAGCTCATGCTTCCCTCTCCTAGTAACTCAGATTTTGTGCAATCAAGTGAAATAACCATGAGTAACTCCCGCATTTTTCTAAGTATAATATCAGAAATGCTATCTACACTGTCTAGAGAGCTGAAAAAAAGTTTCTCTTTCTCATGTCCAGCAAACTGAGTTGTGGATAACAGGGTTGAAATAACCTGAAGAATGTACAAACTATTGAAAATACGAGAAAATGGAGACAGATACCCAGAAACTTGCAAAGGCTTGCCATTCGATCTAGTTTTTGAATATTTTCCTCTGAATGATGCATTATGTAGTCTACCCAATGAATCCGAATCATATTGCAGTAATTGTTTATCTTGCTCACCACTTCGCCGCAATTTATCATCTAAGAAGCAAACCTTGCCCTTTACCATATCAGCTGTCTGAGGTTTGCAACAATAATGTATCAGACCCAATTTTAACAAGAAAAAATGGATAACACGAAAATGAAACATGAAACTAGCAGAACTTATTTATAGAAATAAATCCACGTTTTCCACAGTCAAGTAAAGCAATGTTAATTTCCTAAATGATGCTCCAGCAGAGCAGCTTCTGTTTCCTTTTTCACCACATGAACCAAAGATAATAACACTTACATACATCGAAGAACATAAATTCTTAACAAACAAAGATATTCAGGAACCGAATAAGATAAAAGAGTACCAGAAAACGAGCGGCTTTCCCCAAGTACGTATAATACACCTTCTTCTTCACGGAATCATCCAATTTCTCCCACCAATCCACACACCCTTTCTTCCTCCAGAAGACATTTGCCGCAACACCAGCAGCACTCAACCTTTCCTTCAACTTAGGCCCTCTTTTCTTCCCACCATTACTATTCAACCATGCTAACCTCAACGCCACCTCGATTCTATTCACAACGAACTCCTCCAAACTATAATACCCCTTCGCTTTCAACCACCCTAGCTCCACCCACTCCGCCGCCATTTCCCCCTCCTCTCCACCTCTCAAGAACTCCCCACTCGTAATCTCATCCATCACATTCATAAGACTACTCACATTTTCCACTAAACCCTCACACAAACACATCGCATCAACACTAATACTTTCATCCCCATCCCTCTCGCCTTCCTTCGAGCTAAACAGCTTCACAGACTCACGAATCGCGCGCTCCGCGCCATTGAACTCCGAGAATCGCGACAGCAAGCCGTTGGATGTCCGGTAGCACAGCGTGGGAAGGGTAGAACCGTAATTTTGCGGGAGGTCAGGGAGGATGATGAAACGGCCGGAACCGTTCGATTGAAGCTTCTCCTTCATCTGGAGGAGGATCGCAACGAAGTTCGCGTCGAGAATTGTCAGGTGCGCTCGGCGTTGGTGCACCGAGAGTGAGGAGAACCATCGGAGAACAGCGGGCCGGTTGTTCGGGCCCGGAGCCGGGTTCGGTTTGCTGTTGGCAGTTTGAGAGCTGTAGAGAGAGATGTGGGCGGTGAGAGAGTCAAGGAGTTGCTGTTTGGAATTCATCGGAATATTCTGTGATGGGAATTTTCCGGCGAGGGCAAGTCCTCGGAGTGATGATCATTAATAACGAGAAAGCAGAAGAACAAAATGGGAAACCGAGAAATGTGGAGTTTCCATTGTAATTATAATTAATAATTAATAATTATAGATAAATGTTAATATAATTTTTATTCTACATTTATTTATTATTTTTATAAACTTTAATAGACGCAATCTAATTATTTTCAAGAGGTTGGTGAAACTATAGTTTCCTTGAATTTAAATTTAAATATGAAAGTCAGAATCATTCATATATGCTAATAGTCAGAATATTTAATTATAAAGAAAAAATGGAAAACCCATGTTACTATTATGAAAGACCATTTACTAGTGTGTTAATGGCTGATGACCAAAGTTGTATTAATTAATTATGATGTAATATAGGGTAGGCAGAAGAGTGAATAATAATATATTTTATTAGTATTAGAAATAATATTTTATTTCACAATTATGTTTTATGAATTTAATTTTATAAGATCAATGGAGTTTCATCTCATGAATATTACCCATGAGATTCTCACAAATTTTTGTGTTAATAAAAAAAAAAAAAGTGACAAGGTTTTTTTTTTCAAGTCACAATAGCGCGTTTTGTGGAGAATTGGTTGCCCATTGGATGAAAAATAAAATTGCTAGGTTTCATGAGTCAAGATCTGGGAATAATCAAACAATTCAAGGTTGATTTATGTTAGGCTCGATTAAAACTCGACCAAGCTTGATTCAAATGATTAATCAAACACACTCAAAACTCGATAACAATTCAAACAAACTCCAACACTAGTGTGTTCATCTCGACTCCATCCCTGACCCCACCTCATGGCCAGGGGGTGACAACAAGAATCCCAAGAAAAGAGTCATGTTGATTGTATATCCATGATTGCAAATCCAAACAGATGCACAAATATTAATATTCAAAAAGGTTGTAAGTTGTAATAACTTAACTGAGAAGTTCAAAATCTGATCCCACAGTGCTCAAACTGGTATTAATTTATTCTCAGTATATAGCTTAAAGTGAAACATTAACTTAACCTACTACTCAAATAAAGATGGTTTTGATGGCTAAAAACAAGCTAAATCATATGCAAACAAAAGAAGAGAGAGCTAAATAAAACAACGCGTAGCAACAGAACCTCGTTTCTGTGCCTGGTGACCCGGTCCATACCTTCTGACCGAATCTGCCCCGATTATGAAAGCTGCTCCATTCCTTTTGAAGTTTCTTCAATGTTCACCAGAACCGGAGCTTCAGAGTTTGTTTTGGGTGGTTCTGGTTGACTTACAGCTTGCAACGTTGCAGCCTGAACACCTGGGTGGTATACACCGAATCCTTGGCTGAGCAGTTGAGAGCCAATAGAAGTTGAAGCATTAGCAATCTGATGGTCGGGTGCTTGTGTTGCTGAGAGTACAAGTGTTTCTTGAAACCGCTTAGCTTTTAATCGGTGCTTCTTTCCTACCAAATGACTTTGGAAGACAACTTGAGATTCACACTTTACGTTACACAGTTCACATACTAAGGGAATAACTTCTTTGGGCTTAGGAGGCTCCACCACCTTTTTCGATCGGTCACAAGGCTTTGTTCGTCTACCGCCTTTACCACCCCTCATTTTACGCTTCAATCCACGTCCGGCGCCTCCAGAACGATCCAGGCTCGCCTTTTTGACTGATTCTTCAGCAACTTCTCTCTCTTCGACTTTTTGTTCTTCTACAGCAACCTGGCTTTCTTCCTTAATTGCTAGAGAAGGTAAAGTCTCTTGCTGAGGTTGTTGGTTTCCAGACTCTGCAGTTTGCTGAGGTTGTTGGTTTCCAGACTCTGCAGTTTGCTGAGGTTGTTGAGTTCCAGACTCTTCAGTTTGCTGAGGTTGCTGGGAAGGGACTTCCGACTTCAATACGGTGGGAGGTGTCGGTTCAATTGGTCTGCAAACCGCCCTTTTGTTGACATTCTGTAAATCTTCAAAGACTTTCAATTTCTTTTGATGCTTTTTCCCGCTTATGTGCTGTTTAAGAATCTCAACAGTATTGCACTCGACTCTGCAGAGTTCACAGCACACAGCTTTTGAAGTGGGCAAAACAGGCACCGACTGAGGTGGACCCTGGAAAGGCGTAGGAATTTGGCCAAAACTTGATGCAACTGACTGTGGTATTGGTTGAGAAGTCCCTCCTTGGATGTCTGATCCACTCTGAATAAATACTTTTTCATCCTGAGCACATGGTACAACATGCTTATGCAGCAAACGGTCTTTGCCACGTCCACGACCACGTCCACGGCCACGATATGGGCGGCTTGATACATTTTGCATGAAAGCAAGATGGGGTTCAGCATATGTCATTGGCAGGGGTTGAGGAGGCCCTCCTTGAATGTTCGATCCACCGTGAATGATAACAGTTTGGTTCGGAGAAGGTGCTCCAACATTCGTATGCAGTGGATGGCCTCTGCCATGTCCATGAACATGATATGGCTGGTGTGAGACATTTGGTATGGGACCAAGATGGGTCTGGCCACCTATTCCAGGAGTTATGCCATTGATGACACCGATACCTCTGTGTGAAGATAGCACAATCTGCATAAGCATGTGAATTAGATTTTCAAGAACATGCACAACATATATAAATATATCAGTTGGACCATCCTGGGAAACACGAGAACACTGCTTTTGGAATTGATGACTCTCTTTGTACAATGACATATATGGTTAAGAAAATATGTGGAACAGGACACAACAAAAAATGACACAAATAATCTGTAAAGAAGCCAGAAATAGCTTTGCTATAGTTGTTCAACAAAGTCCATGATCCCTATTTTAACTCTGTTGGAACCCATACACAAGCCACAACAAATTTTAACACATGATACCCAAGATTTGAAACTCAAACAGTTCATCAAGATTCAAGCTTGGAAAATACAAATAATAGAAAAGGTATTAAAATGGAAGTCACTACCACTAAAACATGAGTTAGTAAAGTAGAACATGGATGTATCTAGTAAGAGAAAGAATTACGTGTTCTACTGTAATTATGTAGTCAAAAAAATAGGGAGATCAACTTAAACGAAGCGCAGAGGTACTGTCTAAATGGAGCACATGCCACTTTGAAAGGCAGAGTATGTATTCTCAAGTGTCGATGAATACCCTAGCCCTGTATCAAGGCTCTCAATGCTGACTTAGTTTAATATCCCATGGCTATATTAAGTCATTGACACTGGGACAACATTCTATATAGATCATAAATAAGACGAGGTTATAGAAGCCACATCAAGCATACAGTAAGAATTATGTCAACTGACAGATCCACACAGTCTAATGACAGGAAATATAAGTTTGAAAAGAAATCAGTAACTCCAATTATCCCAAATAAATTTTGTATATGCAATTTCGTGATAGTAAGATAAGGAGGAAAAAAGCGCTGCAACATTGTCATCCCACATGTTTGCCTTCAGTCTTTAGCTACAAACAGAACCTAATATGATGTATATTAATGCGGTTTCAAGGTTCTAGAAGAAGTTGTTGAAGACGCCAATGTTTCCATACATATGAACGAACCCACATGAAGAAAGTGATGCTCATCAGCAAGATATCAACCACCAACCTGACCTTTGAAGGAATAAGGAAATATCTAAAAGGACGACACTATGCATTTACCAAATTGCAGAATCTTCGCAGCTCTTGTGCTTAGTACTTCTGCAAAGGACAAAAACAACTTCAGGCGAGGTGATCGAAGGTATCAAAAATTGAGCTGTACAACGGGCTGTCCAAGCTCGGTTTCATGTTGACAATAGAACAATGTGCAAGTTGGTCAGCCTCAAGCTTGAGCAGCTAATAATTTTGGTCAGTACTTTAGGCTCAAGCTCACCAATCAATTTGTCCAGCTCAATGAAGGCTACTCAGCTCAGCTAATTATAAGTCTCATGAACCGACAGTTTCTCGCATAAAGCATCAACTTCTGAGGTTTCCAATCGAAGGTAATGTTATGCAGAAAACGGTTCAAAATGTGGCATAATTAGCTGAGCAGAATACTGTCAACTTGGAGATATACAGCCTTGCTTGATTAGCCAGAAGACAAGCTCGCAGTCAAAATAAATATAACAAGCTCAAATTCAAGCAATCACCTCGTTCACAATAAGCCATTGAACCTTATTACTTTCATCACTATTCAGTCCAATTAGCAAGAACGGATAAAATGTAAATCAGAAACCAATAGCTCCATGAGAATATAGATAACACAAATAACATTTCCAAGATCACCCCAAACAAACCATAATAAGATTCAATGGCTTACCGAAACAACTGTGGGATCACAAAACAGAGAAATTCAATCACATATTTCCAATGTTAGAGAAAGAGAACATATATTCCAATTTCAGCAGACTTTAGTTAATAAATCAAATATGAATTACCATTTTATTTGCACCTAAATCTCTTAACCAACCAACAACAGCAACAATATATATATATATATATATATATATATATATATATATTTAAAAAAAAATTAAAAAACAGAGATCCAACCAAATCCATACCGGTTGATGAACCACCGGAACACCCGCATCCACCGCGCCCTGTTGTGGCCCGACGGCGAGTTGATAGTAAGAATTCTGGACCTGCTCCGGCGCCGGCGGCGCCGGCGGTGTCACACCAGGTGGATTAGGCTCTTGCTCTTCGTGCTGTGATGGTTGTACGGTGAGATTTTGATACGGATAAGGCGGAATTGCGGGGAATTGAGGGTTTGCGTAGGAATATGAATAGGAATAATAATCATGCGTTGCTTGATCAAAGAATTGCTGGCTTTGAGACGATGGATCGTATTGCTGCTGCTGGTAATGCGCGAAGTGATTCATGGCTTTTGTGAATCGTGATTCTTGTTTCTGCAGATGAAGCTGTTCTTCAGTTTCTTGTTTCTCTATTCATGGTGTTGAAAGCAATGAAATTGGGATTTTTGCCATTTCTACCAAAGGGATTTTACCGTTCTATTTTATTAACCAAAATGCCTATGTTCCAGGCAATTATTTTATGAGTAATTTGAAAATTTGATAAAATTGCCTCTTTCTTTTAAGTAAAAAAGTCATTTTTAAAATGGACTAAGCATGATATGATTTTGGTTTACACAAATTAAATCATACACAAAAAATGGAATAAGACATTACACGAAAATTTGAATAAGGAATTACATAAAAATGGTGATGATAACTTGATCTATCAAGAATATAAATATTAGCACATTTCATGTAATTAACATTTCTGACTACCATGTCGTATGTGAGGTCCAATGTCGATGTTGGTGTTAATGGAGTAACACATTTTAATATGATTAGGTTGTGTTATACTTCGAACACGGGTGTGAGTTCTATTAATTCCTCATCTTTGGGAATATCATTTTTAAACTATTATATATATATATAAGATTGACATATCATGGAGAATGTAATTTAAGATAGGGTTAATTACATAAAAAAAACACGAATTTAAGGTTCAATTTCAATTGCAACATGAACTTTCAACTGTAACACCATAAACTATCAATTTAACACTTGTTTCAATTTAGGACAAGATTGGACTTTTCAAACTCTAATTGCTGACATGAAATCCGAAATGTAAAATTGAAACAAAGTCATCATCACATTCATCAATCCATTTGGAAATTTTACAAAAAACAAAAATCAAAAAAAAAAAAATGAAAAAAGAAAAGAAAAGGGAAATGGAAAAAAAATTCTACATCTTCTTCTTCCCGTCCCTTGGGCACCACCGTTTCGTCAAACTACTATTAGAAAATTCTAAAAAAAATCAAATTTTGTCCAAATTTTACAAAATGAATCTCAATAAACCCAAAACAATTTTACCTTCAAAATTTCCAGGAAAACTGCCCTTAAAACCACCAAAATTCTCCTTACCTGCCGCCACTTCTCGTTGGAAAACTCCATTGTTGGCCACTAAACTTTTAAAATTCAATTTATTTCATTTCTCAATCAAACTGAACGAAATTTGAACCAAAAAAATCCTCTACTCAAGATAAAACATATACACACATCAATTTACACAAAACCGTTTGATTTTGAGTAAAATCGATCGAAATTCGTTTGATATTTCAAAACAAAATCCATTTCCTTGATTTCTCTTCAGGTTACAATTTCACGAATTGACTTAGGGGTGTTGATTCCCATTATATTAGCTTTTCATGGAAGTGTTTAATTGTAATTTTCATTTGTTTAGAACTCCAATCTTCATCTAGATTTTTGAAAATTTGATTTTTAGTGCAGAAGGAAAAGACAGTGGACGAGGGGAAAGGGAAGACGATGACAATGAGAGGAAATAGGAAAGGTTACTGGGATGAGGGAAGGTGGAAGAAGGCGGCGACGACGAGGGAGGGAAAGGGCGGCGGCGGTGTGGGAGGGTGAAGGGAAGAGCACGTTATGTGCGCTGCCCATCATTCTCTTTTTTTTTTTTAATTTTCTTCTTTTTCCATTTTTTCTTTCTTTTCCTTTTCCATTTGTTTTTTTTTTTTTTTAATTCCACCTGATTTGATGATTGACTTCATTTTTACATTTCGGGTTCCATGTTAGTAATTGGAACCCGAAAAGTTCAAACATATCCTGAATTAAAATAAATGTTAAATTAAATATTTATCATATTATAGTTACAAGTTCATGTTGTAATTGAAATTACACCTAAAGTTCATGTTTTTTTAACGTAATTAACCCTTTAAGATATTAATGCATTGGGCTTAATGTAATCTCTGAAAGCTGTCCATGGGCTTTGGGCCCAATCTAAATCCAAGCAATTGTGTGTGAGCCTATCATCCAATCATCTTCATAGTTCGTCACAAAGACTATTTATATATATCGCTGATGTTAAATATTTAACCTCTAAAATATAAATTTAATGGAATCAAATGAAGTATTATTTAATCGAGTTAATATTATATATATATATATTGGACTTGCATTAGAAAATCAAAATAATATCGATTTTTTTTTTTATCACAATTAAACCGTTACCGATGGAACTACTTAGTCAATGACTAAAAAATGAGAAGACACACAATATTACAATTTACAACAAATACTTTAACAAATTGAAAGTGCAAAATGTTGTGTGCTTTGAAAGGACAAACAAAGCATTGGGGCCATTTTTTATCTACTCATGAAATAAAACCTAAATTCCTTTAGTCTAAAAAAGTAACTAAATTAATTTGGATGATCAAACCTAAAAACCCATAAATTCACACACACGAATAAAACACCAATAATTTTGAGCTTAATATCTTTTTCATTTGAGAAATATAAGAATCGCTACAAAGCTTGCACAAAAATTCAATTCTTGAAACTCAAAACACACGAGTTTACTCATATAGATAAATTTTTATTAAAAAAGTAACACAGAATCAACTTAAAATTAAATAATTTTCATACCTAAAATAAATCTTCGATATAAATTTTGATTTATGAGTTACAATTCTATGAACCAATTACAAATAAAAAAATAGATATGTTTTTTTTTTTTTTTTGGTTGCTTCTTTTTAAAGATTTTATTATACAAAAATTATTATTTAATCTCTTTAAAAGAATTCTATTTTTAAAACTCCTATTCCATATATAAAAAAAAAAAAAAAAGATACACACAAAATCATATTAGATAAAATGTAATTCTCACTATTCTATATATACCGTTCCCTTCTCTCTCTTTAATTCTAATCTATCGGATAACTAATCTTCTCTTTAAGGTCAGTACGCTAATCTTGCCGTTTCCGTAAGGATTTTTGTGCTTAATCTGTTTCACTATCGCTTTAGTACATGTTTTTTTTATGTAATTTTAGTAGTTTTATTGTGGATTTATTTTGGGTATTGATTGGTAATTTGTTGTTGATGAATCATGCTTTTCGTGATCCCAATTTTGTTATTACTTTTGATTTTGCTTGAAGTTATCAATTATTGGTTTGATGTTCTAAACTAGGGCTGGATTGTATCATATTTAAACTTAGATTAGATAAGCTTTAAATGTTGTTAATATATATGTGTTGATTTAGTGTGATTATTGATATTGTTGTGCAGCTTGTTGTTATTGTGATGGAGTACTTGGGTTTGGATATCTGGATGGAAATCCTATCAAGACTTGTTGTGAAAGACTTGATACGATTCAAATCCGTTTCCAAAGCCTTTTTGGACCTCATTTCCAAGGATGATTTCATTCGTCTCCATCTCAACAAGTCGAGTTTCAGGGCCATCCATTTCTACATATATAACTACCTTCATCTTAAGCAGCATGGAGAAGCAGAGTCGAGTTTCAGAGCCATTCATATAAACATATGTACCTACCTCGATTGTGTTAGGCAGAAGGGGGGAGAAGTAGACGAGATCGTGATAATATCCTATGGAAGCTGTAATGGTTTGGTATGTCTACTGCCTATACACAACAACAACAGGTATGCAGGTGGTGTTTTGTTGTGGAATCCAGCTTTGCATCAAGCAGAATATGTAGCTATAAAAATACCCCAAGAAACCATCTGTAGCAGTTGGTTTGGGTATGATAATGATGAGTATAAGCTCATTTTACGGACTGATTCTCACATCCACCTCATCAGGTTATACATTGACACCGATACTTGGAAATCATCACTCAAGATCGACCCAAACTATTGGTCTTGTGAAGAGATAGGGACCCTTGTCCATCATACTGTGCATTGGCCCGCATATTATAAAGCGGATTATGAGCATACAATTATATCATATGATTTGAGGAATGAGACGGTTGGAAGGATTGTGACACCTGATGGAATGATAAAGTTTCAATCATTCGTACTGGGACAAGTAGATGGTTGTCTTTCTACAATGTTTACTAAACATTCCCACGTGGAACTATGGGTAATGAAAGAATATGGTGTTGAAGAAACTTGGACAAAGTTGATGATTTTGCCTTCGGAAAGTTTGCTTACTCATCGCCGCTGCGCAATGAAGCCTTATACCGTCGAATTAGATGATCCTGCTCAGCTCGGATCTCCAATTTATGGTAAAGACTTTTATGTTGAGAGTTTGATTTCTCCAAGATCAATAAAAACCAAGATGTGCTGATTAGTTTATTTTTTCTCTAATTTTGACATTAGTTTTTTTTTTCTTTGTAATTTTGACATTAGTTGTCTATGGGAATGATGCAACTTAGATATATCTTATTCTTTTTTTATTGAATTGAGATGAGAATTTGTAGCTTTACTAGATGTGAGTTGTGTACATGGATATGATGGTGTTTTGCATGCTGCTGTGGAGTGCTGTCTTTTTGACAGTGTTAGAAAAACTGTGTTTTCTCAGAAGTATTGAGCTTATGAGTGCATAGAAATATGTAAAAGTGATTACATAAGAAAATTGAATCCTTGTAAACAAAAGATCAAATACTTGGTCAATGACTAAAAAATGCGAAAAGACACAATATTACAATATGAATACTTTAACAAATTGAAAGTGCAAAATGTTGTGTGCTTTGAAAGGACAAAGCAATGGGGACATTTTTTATCTACTCATCAAGTTGACTAATTTGGCTTTTCTCATTTCGACATTTTCAATCTTTTTATATAAGATTATATTTTAATTAACTCCTATGTTGTTATATTAATTAGCATATCATATATAGTATATATAATAATATTTGGGTCATAATATCCTCCTATTATATAAAAAAATTATTGTTCTGGACATGTGTCATTTATGCATACTAAAAATTTCGGCCTACATTATCAGTTTGTTCTTAATTATTAATTATTAATATTTATTTCAAATATCCCACTTAAGAATAATAAAAAAAATTGAATAATTATATATTTATCATGTGATATATTATTAGTTTATATCCCTCTATCATATAAGGAAAAATAACAGTTAGGGAATATGTGTTACTAAAGTATAAAAACTTCCCATATAAACTCTTAGTATATATATGCGTAATTATTTATTATTACTAGTTATTTTAAATGTCCCTCTTAAGAATTATAAAAAGTGATTAATCATATATTTATTGTGTGACACATCTATATATCCAAAACAATTATTATAGACTATGTATATTAAATGATAATTAATTAACATGTAAACAGTACTAAAGACAAGATAAACCATCATTAAATTTAAGACAATAAATTTTTGCCCTTTTCTAGCTGCCCATTTTTCCAAGTTTGGCAAATAGATTGATTAAATGCCAAATTCAATTGTCCTTTCGTGAAGAGTTCTTTTATAAAGTAGCCAATTGATTCATTATTCAATTAATAATGAATATATAGGTACAATATTTAAATAAAAATTGGCCAATTCAATACAAAATAGAACACATAATTAATCTGATGGATTGAGAATCCAAAAACTATTGAACTAACATATTTTCACAAGCCAATTTAAATCGATTGTCTCATAAATTTAAATTTATTAAACTATCGACTAAAACAATTAGGAAATCAGATTCAAATATGTAAAAATAAACTAAAATTCTGACTGTTGTCACACTAACACATCATAATCATAGAAATCAAATTAGACTCAAATTGATCAACAACCTAACTACTAAAGAATCCCATTAACTCTTTCATAATTAAAAATAAAAATCAAAACTTTAATCCCCTGTAAAAGAATGATCACATCAATTCATCAATGGCTAATAACCATCATCACTAGAAATTGCAGGGAGATTAAGATCAATATCCAAACTTTCACCATTTCTTGAAAATTGCTCAATAGTCCCTACACTAGCTGAAATTGCAGATGAGCCACTATAATGTGTTCTTTTATGCCCTCCAAGTGCCTGCCCTGATGCAAAAACCCTATGACAAAAAGGGCATTCATGAATCTTCTCCACGGCCACCGGAGCCGCCGCCTCATTGACTTTGACCACCACCGCCACCTCGTTGACTTTGACTTTCTTGTGGCTTGCTCTATGCCCACCAAGAGCTTGGTATGACCTAAAACACTTGCTACATGATTCACATCTATAGTACTTCCTCTCTCTAACTCTAGCATTAATCTTATTCTCTCTCCTCCATTTGTGATCTCTTGATAGCATCATTAAGCAATAAGCAACATCTTCTTCATTCATGATCACATCAAATCCGTTTGAGTGAAAAACCCTAGATTTTCTGACCCTTTTTGATGATCTTCTGGATAAGGGTTTGGTTCTTGATGATTGATCAAGAACAATGGAGAGTTCTTGATCCAAGAAAAATGAACCTTTTTCTCGATTTTCTTGATTTTCTTGATCATCTTCTTCTGATGATGGTGATGAATATGAATGAATTGATTGAAATTCATCACTTTCTTGAGAATCTTCATCAGATTTTGTGATTTGATTCATCATGTGGGATCTCATGTGGCCACCAAGAGCTCTTCCATTTGCAAAGTTTCTGTGACAAAGCTTGCATCTATGCCTCTTCATAGCAGATAATTAAATTGATACAAAATAGGAAAAGTTATTACTTTTTTCACACACAATTAGTGTGTTTGAATATGGAAGATATGAGTAGGTGAATAATGTACTCTTATATATATATATGGAGAGAGAGAGAGAGAGAGAGAGAGAGAGAGAGAGAGAGAGAGAGAGATTGTGTAAAATAATTTTATGGACAAGTTATGAATTATAATTGAATTTACATTCCTAATTTTCTTTAAAACGGCAAGAAGCAGTAATTAATAGGGAAAACTTAATTAATTAAATCACAATGCTTGTAACATGCAAGTTTTGCATTAATTCCCTCCCATCTTTACATTTCCTATAATGCCCTTCACCTCTTCGTAGATGACACACCAATTTTATAATTAAATGTTTTTCTAACTGTCTTGAAATATGGCTTAATGTGTTCATTATAATGTAGCGAACTCAGAATGAGGATTAAGTTGTATCATGAATTGACATTTTTGTGTATCTGTGCATAAACCTGCAAATCAAATCAATTTATTCAATGTTTGACTTAAGATCATATACTACGCGCTTAATCGATTAAATATAATGTTTAAACATATTTTTACATTTGGTAATCTAAAGTTTGAGAATAGGCTTGATAATTAAAAAAAATCGGATTACTTGAGTTCAATTCATGTTGAACTTGATTAAACGTCACACTTGTGTGTGTGTCTATATATATATATATATATATATATATATATATATATTGTGTTGAACAATGAACATTGAAGGGCAATTTTGGGAAAGAAAATGAGAGGTGACCAACTTACCATAATACTGAAAAATTAAACGTGTTTGCTTTTATAAAAGTCAATAAAACTTCTGAATTTGTTGTAACGCCATAAACGCTGCCAAGTACCACAGGACTATACTTCAATAATAAATAATTCTCTCTATTTAATTATGATCCTTCACAATAATTATAATAAATACAGTAGCGTTTTCACAAATATCTAAATAAAGGAAAAATCCCACTTGAAATTTGATGATATGTGTAATACGCCAATTTTTAAATTAAATCTCTTTTACGAATAATATATTTTATTTTATTTTTATCATGACCTCATACTAAATTATGGTGAATTAGTTATGTGAGGTGTTTAGAATTCTTAAATAATTAGTAGATTAAAGATCATATTACATTAGGTGTAGGACTTTAAAATTTAAAATAATTAGTTGAGAAGATCTAGAAGTCCACGTGCTTTTAAACTCCTAAAAGATAAGAATTAGGTTGTTGAGATATAATAGAGGACCACATTTTTTTTAAAGAAAAATAATAATAATAATAATAATAATAATAATAATAATAATAATAATAATAATAATAATAATAATAATAATAATAATAATAATAATAATAATAATAATAATAATAATAATAATAAACTACGTGGTTGAGAAATACTAGAAATCCACGTTTTCTCTAACTCCTAAAAAAAAAGGAGTCCAAACCCTAGATGTATAAGTAGGGGGTTAAAACTCTAAAATAAATATGAGAATTAAAGAACGAGAGATAGAAAATTTAGAGAAAGCAGAAAGAAGAGAAATATAAAAAGTTTCCGCCGTTGAATAGCTTGAGTACAACAACCCTACTAAGGTAGTACAACTTTTGTTTACATCCATCAATCGTCTAGTAGTGAGATTTAATTTTACTTTATCAGTAAAGAAATTGTGCAATTAGAATGATAATTTGATTTTCAAATAAAAATAGAATAACTAGTTTATCATGTAAATTGAAATTGGATTGGCATTTAGTCTAAATATAAGAGATGTTACAGTAGAGCATATTGTTGGCCAAATTGATGAAATTAGAAGTGTGCCTTTGTTTCTTGATTTCATGTCGTGAAGTTAGGTTGGGTTATAATTTCAGAGAGAGTTAAAGAGTTAAACTAATGAGATTTTATTATTGAATTCATATTCTTGTAAATGATTTACAGATTGTTGTTTATATGGAAGATGTAAATAGATAATGTTTGATTTTGATAACTTTATTATTTTACAAAAGTGACATTTACGAATTGAACCCAACGTATATTAGCCTTAAGAAATTATTAATTAAACTCTGATTCAGCTTTATTAAATTATTTTTCGGTGGCAGTAGGTTTTATCGATAAAGGTTGGAAAAAATTCTTAAATATTGACTATTGTATTAAGGTGTTAGATAATTAACCAAAATAAGTTGACTACAGTAATTTAGCTTTTAATTGTTTGAATAGCAAATATGCTTTTCAAGGCCTAATATGACATTAATTAGGTATAATATTTTGTAAAAGCTAACTGATGCAATATTTATTGGATATATATATATATATATATATATATAGAGAGAGAGAGAGAGAGAGAGAGAGAGAGAGAGACCTACAGTAGAGGTGCATGGTGATTCGCTAGTAGTTAATATAATCCTCAAACCTTAAATTGACAATGTAACATTGTTGATACAGAATTGTACAAGAATTTCCTAAATAAAATTTACTATCCAGTTTTGGGTCTATTCAAGTTGGTGGTCTAATCTTTAATTATGTTGTTAACTGGCTCTTTTAGGACTGTCGCATTATAATTTCAAGTAGTTATAAGACTATAGATATAATATGTATTAGACTAATTAATTCTGATGTCATCGATAATTATGCTTTAGATTTGCTTGAGAAGACTTAGAAGCGTTTAAGAGTCTTGAGATATTTTACGTTTTGGAAGCTTCGGGTAAGTACATCTCTCACCTGCAGTATGAGTAACTTTGTTTTGGTTGTTTAATGTATGCAAAATTACGTGAGTGCCTATTTATGTTTTATGTGAGTGTGTTTTAATGAGTTGCTAAGTGAAATATTTCGTGAGTTTTATTTATGATTTATGTGAATGTGAAGAGATGTTTTGTTAAGTGTGGTGATTTCATATGTTTGATCTGGTACAAGATGCAAGTATTTTTGTTCTACGAAAAGAGAAAAGTATTTTGAGATAGAGTATATATGAATTTGGTTTTATTTTCTATATTTTTAAGAGACTGGTACCGGACTCCTAGACTGCCCACAAGAAGAAGTTAAGGGCTCCTAGACTGCCCTATTAGTTATTAGTTGCTCCGTTTGAATTCGGTGGCTAGCTACCCCGAATTCTTCGGAGTTGCGCGCATTGGTACCATGTCTTGGCCCATAGTATATTATTTTCAAGTATAAGAGTTTATTATTTTTATGAGTGATGTTTCTTGTGTTTTCATAAGTTTCAAAGAAAAGTGTTTTGTGAGATAGGTGATGTACTTGCTAAGCAATTTGCTTATAGTATTTACCTCATACTGCAGATAAACGAAAGGTAAGATGTGATGCAAGGAGGTAGCAGCGCTGAAGCGTGATTGGTGGTGACAGCCTCGGAATTGGTTTAAGATTTTTTAGAGTTTTCTAAATTTGCATGATAAGGAGATTTTTGATTTGATTTTTGACGAAAGTTTTACACAAACAATTTAATTCTTTTTGGATGCTTTGGACGGTTTTAAAACTCTAATATGTCTCTTAACAAAATTACTTCCGCTATTTAAAAAAAAAAATTCTATGAATCCTTATGACATATTTTTATTAGTTAGAAAGTTAAGCATAATTTAGTAGAAGTAATTACCCTACTAGAAGGGGGTGTTACATTATGCGTGGTCAAATTACTAAAAGATCCTAAAGATTAAAAAAATTATAATGAGTTCATTATATGAAATAAAATCACGAATTTTTGTTCAACTTTCGATTACATCATAAATATATATATATTTTTTTGGAACAGACCAATGTTGATCATCAGCTTTCAAAAATTTAATTACAACATCATTTTCATTTACGACATCTAATTGTGACGACACCACCATCATTAGGTGTGTGTGTCTCGATGAGACCGTCTCAATCTACCACTAATTTATCGGTTGTCACAATTACCATCATAAATCAAGGGTGGAATGTACAAAAATCTAACTTACATCCTCGATTCACATCTATGGTAGCACTGAGTCTCAAGTCATTGTGGATTTGGGACAGCCTCATTGTTGAGATACGTTCAATGATGATAGTGTCGTAACTAGATCCTAGAAAATGAAATTGATGTTGTGACGACCAACACTTTTAGAAATAAAATTTCACGTTGTAATTGAAATTTGACTAAATTTATTGTACATAATTAACCAAATTAATTATTATAGGTCCTCTGAATATGAAAAAACTTTGAAACTTATGTAATGTTTCGATCAATTTCTATGAGTAATTTAATTTTAACTCACTCATTTTTTTGATAATTTTATTTTATATTATCATATTTTAAATTTAATGAGATCATTAATATATTGAAATTTAGTGTTATACATTAATAATGTATATTAAGTATTATGCGTAATATCATCATTTTATACATATAACTATACAAATTAAATGGTTTCTTAATTTTAATTGAACGATAATTATTTTGAAACAAAGAAAAATAGTTAATTAAATATTGGACATATTTATTCATTTATTTTTGAGGAAAAATATGTGTGGGCATAAATACCCATGTATTAGGGTGAAAATGGTTGACTGGGTCCCTATATTTATACTTAGATTTCAACATCTCATAATTGTAGTAATTAGTCTTAATTAGCCTTTTAATAACATGAACGACTCTTTCATCTAGCCAAAAAAGGCTCATTTGGCAATTTGATGGATTTGACTTACTGCTTTAATAAGTATCATTTATTTATTTATTTATTGCTTGATAAATATATAAAGTAGTTGACATATCATATTTTAAATTAATAATATAAAGGTGTACCGTCTTACAAATTAAATTGTATCAGACGAGTTAACTCACAATTTATAAATTATAAAAGAAAGTTTGATTTATAAAATAAATTTATATCATAAGTATGTAGTGAAATTTCATCTCAAAAGTTATATTTGTGTGATATTACATATAAGTTTTCTTGAATAATATATTGTTTTATTGAACAAGAAAAAGAGTGAAATATAGCTAAGATCGATAATCAAATATCCTCTCAAAATTTTGCACTTTTCAATGCCTTAGATTTCTTTCACACATTCTTTCCAATTTCATCCATGAAATAATAATTTAATAAATAGAAAAACTAATTGATTTTAATAATCAAAATATTTATGAGTACTCGTATGTTTTATGAAAAAAAAAATAGAACTTTTGTGGAATTATATCGCATGTTTAATCATTTGAGATTTGTCACTTCATAAATCAAAGATTGACTTGTGATTATGAGTTTAAATTTTCAATTATAAATATTTATCTCACAAAATTATATTTATATTTATGAGAATTCACGTGGTTTAAGTGGTAAATTGTGATAAAAAAAAAAAAAAAAAAGGAGTTTAAATAGTAAGTGTAAAAATGACTATTATTTGAATGACAATTGTGTCCCTATCCTAGTATTAACATTTTGTAATCTATAGGACTGGGCCTATTAATTGGCGTGGGCCCTTAAAAGTTTAAAACCAAACAAATAGAAACTGATGAGTTATGATAATGGGCTTTATGTAGCAGCCCAATTTGCTTATTTTACTTACCAAAAGTTGACCCAAATCTAATACAGTCCATCCATTTAAGTCCTACTTCATAAATAATGGGCTTTGGAGTTTGGACACCACACTGTTACCTTTTTATTTCCTTTACTTTTTTCCTCCTATCAAATCGAGTAGAATAAAGTATTATTATTTTTTATATTTTTAATAATAATAATAATATTTTTATTATTATTATATTTTTGCGTTATTATCTATACAAAGAAGATGTATATGAGTTTGAATAAGCTTCAAATGAGCAAAATATCAATATATATGTCTGAGTAAATTAATATCTTCACTTGTTCTTATCATTCCTTTACTTATCAAGATCTAGATCAAATCAAACTTATTATTACATTACATACAAAAATATGTCTAAATGTTTGAGTTTTAATATAGATTTAAGTACTTTTACTTCTTAACTATAAATCTTAAAATATAACTCTTAAAATTCCTAGTGTACACTGAAATTGACTCGACAAAAAATCGAGCATCGAATTCTGTACTATTAGAACTATATTCAATATGGATTTCTTGTGTAGCAAAATTTCAACACAAAACACCGATTCTCTGCAACTTATTGTAATTATCAAAATAATTATCAAAACATTTTATATTTTCAGTTGTGACTCCATAAAATAATTCCAATATTGGATTATTAATGATGAATATGTTATAGACATTGAATTTAATCTTATAAATATATAAATAAAAATAGAAAAGTGAAATAGTTGATAAGGATCAAAGAGATAAGATTCTTCTTTTTCTTTTTCTTTTCTTTTCTTTTTAGGGAAAAGTTCGTGGTTCGTTAATTGAACAAGCGTTTCCTTCATTTTCCAATCATTTGTGACCCCATCTTATCAACTTTTGGTTGCATATAATTATTACATCATTGTCACATGTCACCATTCTAACAAGAGATAAGTGTGTGTAAATTCTTTAGCATTTAATATCACATCGTGCAATATAATTTTTTGTGAGACCGTTTCTAAATATATGTTTTCAGATGGGATAACTCATAATTTATAAATCAAATATTTAATTTGTTTGAATATAAATATTGTTTTAGATTTTTTCATATTAATTAAGAAATATGATAAAAGGTTTGAACTATCCCTATTTAAGTATAATTATTATAAGAGTTTTTTTAATTTCACCTCTTAAAAACTATCTTTAACACATTTTATTTGATAGGAATAAATGTGAATATTTTTGGTAGGTTATAGGTAAATATGTCTTGAAATTTTATAATGACACTTATTTTGATATATATATATATATATATATATATATATATATATATATTTTGCTAAAATGACATTTATTTTAAAATGGATGGAGTATTGATTTGTGAAAATAAGATTGAGTTGTGGTTAATCTAATTTTATCTCACAAAATTATATCTCTGAGATGATATAAGTTTTAATTGTGTGAGGAAATGCCCTAATCACAACAATTAATATAGATAATAACTTTTCTACCACACAATATAACTTGTTAATTTTCTATCACAAAAATGGTAACTTGTCGAAAACACCCCTACCCCTTACATGTGGAATATTAACTAAAAAATTGTGTAATTTTATATTGAGTGGTAAAAAAAAAAATCTATTATATCTAAATATTATAGAACGGTGACCAGACCTTTTAATTGTGATCTAGTTTAAATTTGACTTAATTAAAGTATAATTAAACAATTTTAAGATATATATGTAGCATAGTTTGGTGTGTCAGTTCTCATTAAAAATGGAACATGGAATGTTTGCTAAAAGGCAAAAAATGTACAGGTTATTAGTCATTTCATTGTCAACTCAAACAAATTAAATAATTTATGCTACAAAAAGTCGTATTTTATGTGGCAGGAATTTTCAACTCCAAAAAGATAAACATCAAACTATATAATAACAAATATGATATGTATTTTCCTTACATATATTTTTTTTAAACTTTGATAAATTAAATTTAGTAAATTAAAAAAATAAGTGTGAACCATGTAGAGGAATTTTATTTATATTTAAAAAAAATTATATAAACAGTCTTACAAATAAAATTCCACAACTCAATCATTATTTTGTGAGATATAGATTTTCGATCTTAGGTTAACCCATAACTTTTGAGAAACTGTATAATTATTATTTGTTTATTTCAAAAAAAGTCAAGAATTAATATAAAGAAATACTCTTCAAATAGTAATTGGCTCTGATAATTGGTAGGGTGGACCTCATCTCAATAAGATCTTCCAATAATCAAGTTCGGAGATAGAAAGTTGTTGAACCATCAAATCCTCGTTTTCTAAAATCTGTGAACAATGATTTATTTTTTCTTTTTCTTTTTTGTAAGATTATTATTAATAAAAAACTGTCATTGGCTTCCAAAAGAAACAAAAATCAAGAAAAAATTGTGATATGATCTTGTGAGCTATATATGATTTTAAGAAATTAATCAGTTGTATATCGAATTAGAGTGACAATTTTTATTCTTTGGAACTCGGTTAAAACTTATAAGACTAATCTAAATGCCACATTTTTTCACAACATTGAGTAGTAAATAGATTATTTACAATCTAAATTATTATAAAAAAATTAGAAGGTTAAGTGAATTAATGATGAGTTGCGTTGTAGTACTCATATGAGACGAAGCCTTCGTATCTTAATGCACGTATTTAATTTATTTGGAGCTATTAGAGCGGGATCCACTTTTTGGGGAATATGAGTCGAAGCAATAACAAGAATATTTCTAGTGGAACATCTTTCAGAGAGATGGTTCACTAATAGACCGAGGGATAAGTAATTCGACTCATTCACATCCAGATCATGAATGTTTGGAATCCATATTATCCAAGGACTCATTCACATCCAGATCATGAATGTTTGGAATCCATATTATGCAAGGAGACATTGCTTTTGCCAATTCGAATTGAAGGGTGATATAAAATCGGTCTATTTCCGGCATCATATCCATAGTTAGCGCATTCATCATAGTTAGCAGTTCCAGCTCCGTATCAAGGTCACGATCGATATCGTCACTAGCATCAATATCGTCACTATCATCAATATCGATATCGTCAATAAGAAGTACTCATATGAGACGAGTGAATCCAGAATTCATATATAAATTTAAAAAATTTATATGGTGATACTTCTGCTAACGAAATTGTATTTGTGAGATTGCATTATATAATACATGGAAATAAGAATAAAAAAAAAACTTAGGAACATTTTGAAAACAATAATTTAACATACAACAGAAATGATAAAATTTCACACTTCTACATACATAAGATAAAAAAAAAAAAAAAAAAGGTAATTAAATAAACATAATGCTCCAATTCAACTGGAGATAACTATTTGAACAAAAAAAGAAAAAAAAAAAACATGTTGAAGCCCTTTTATTAATAATTTTCATATATTAATTTCCAAAATCAATTCTTAGAGCCAGAACCAGCGGAGGGTTGCTGGAATTGCTGATACAAAGCTGCCAACTTGCTATAACCATCCATTGTCATTGGCTGCATTCACATATGATTCAAATTAATACAAACCATTTATTAAATTTCATATAATTAATATTATATAGTATTTTAGAAATATTTAGTCTTTATACTCACTTGCGATTGGCTAGCTAGAAATGTCGATAGAACGTCCGGCATAATCGGCTGCATATGCATCCGATCGCCGCCTTGAATATCCCACGAGGCCATCGGCATGTAGCCGGCATTAGTGGCGGCTGTCGGAATGATGGGCGGCATCACGGCGGCGCGGCCAATGGTGTTCATGTCCATGACCCCCATTGTACCCATGCTCATGGCTTGGGCCATCATGTTCATTTGAAGTTGTTGTTGCATGAATGGCATCATCATGTTTGGCATATTCATCCTACCCATCATGTGCACTTGTGCTTGTAGTTGTTTTAAATATTCTATCACTTCATCCAACATCGAGGCTTTATCTGTCTGGAAAAATAAGGACATAATTTGATACTTTTAGCAATTGATTTTAGAAATTTTAAGAAATAAATTCCAAGAATGTATGAGAGTAGTGATTGCAAGTTTGTAGAATTAGATCAAACTTGAGTTTTATAGTCATACAACATTAGCAAACTAAACTTTAGTCCCACTAATATAGAGTCTTGTATCATTTATTCAAATATTACATATTTTGATAAAAATAGTTATTCCAAGTCTTTTTCACTCTTCCTTCCCTTTTAGCTTATATATATTTTTAATAACATAGTTTCAAGTTAAAACTTTTAAAACAAACCCACATTAATTATCTAAAACTAATTTAAGCCTAGTAAAAAAAAACCAAGATGGCTACAAAGTTGGAAAAAGAAATTGTCATTTCTTAATGGTAACCAAAAAGCGACAAATAAACTGAACAATATTATATTTTCTAAAACGACAATAAATTTGAAATTGAGTGAGTACTCTATTAAAACATCACTATTTTTTTAGAATATGAAAAATAAGAACATCAAGTATAACATCTACAAAACCGAAACCAATATGAATGCTACATTAGGGGAAGTGAAAATGACTGATTTGGGGACAACCACATAAATAGTCCCTACATATACTATATTCATGTGGTATGAAATAATTACATCTCAACCAACAATTGTGTGTCTACTACTTTGTCTCATTTCATGAGTTATATGTGGACTAGATTCACAACATGGCCCTATTTTCAGAACATTGTCTTTGGATAATATATGATCTCTACTTTCAAACATTTATTCAATTCTAGAAATCTTCCTTAGCTGTAAAGACCCCCCACCCCCCAAAAAAAAATGTTGACTTTTCAAGAATGTATAGTAAAGTGTATGTATAAAGGTAGATTGGCCCATGCCTATAGATTTTTTCTATAATTAAGTGCGATAGGTATGTTATACTTATCAGCAAGGCTTTTTCCTTCTTTTTATTTACAAGCAGTTACAACAAAAACTTATATAAGATTGTCTCACGGATATGAATCATGAGTCGAAACTTAAATACCCACAAGTCAATATTTAATTTGTAGGTTATGGATTGTGGATAGATCCGTTTTACGGAACTATATTTGTGACTTGATCTCACAAAAGTTCTACTATGTTTTGTGAGACCATTTCACGAATCTAATTTCGTGCGATGAGTCAACTCGCATCCCATAACCCATAAAACACCGTTTTAACTTGTGAAATTGAGTTTATGTCATAATATATTATTAAATGTGTGTATACATATGAAAGAATTAAAAAAACTAATGAAGTGAATAGTAAATACAGTTAAGTCCTGCTCATAAATATAATTGGAAAGCTTTCATACCTTGCTGGAATTTGGGACCAATTTCTGCAATGTCTTCATCCTTTGATTAATTTTGTCTCTTCTTTTCTGGTAACAAAATAATACATTCCATTAGTCTAAATGCTCATAAAAAGGAAATTAAAATTAATCTTTTAATTCAAAAGTAGAAATGCCTTCATTACTTTTGATCTTTTTGTACATCTTAAAAATATTATTCTTTTAGTGGAATATTTCTAGAGCAATCATGTCCTATTTTATCCTAAAACATTCATTTCACACAATATGTATATTAATAATTTAAAGTAATTATACACATGGTTGTGTAAATATTTTTCTTTTTTTGTTAAAATCTTTAGATAAGAAACGCCAAAATGAGTGCGACTACTGTGAAAAAATCATCTTATAGACCTAATCCGTAAAATAAATCAATTCATAATTTATAAAATATTAAACTTATGAAAATTAAATTTGAGATGCGAATAACAATAGGGATTTATCTTCACGATCTCATTTGAGTTTTCGTGTAAACAATTATGAGAATTGAGAGAGAAATCAAAACATACTCTTTCAGATTGGTTGTGAATAGCAGCAGCCCTACTCTTTGCAGAAATTGGGGATTTTCCACTTCCTTTTCTCTTGCTTTTCTCACCTGCCTCCCTCTTCAATCAAAATAAAATAAAATCAGCAATAAAGTCAAAAAAAATAATTCCCAAAAGTTCATTATTTTATTCCATGTTTCATTATCATTGCACATCATATATTTAAATACATATTGACACACGCTTGTACACTTTTTTCAAAAAATGGAAAAAAAAATTCAAAGGATCAAAATTAATAATTAAATTTTTAATTCCTCACGGGATACATACCTACATAATACATAGTATAGTTTATACTTAATCTTTAATTAAATATATTTATTATCAACTATTAACTCATAAACACATTCATTAATAATTTTTCTACCCATTGATAGAAAATTTATTTTTTACCAGGACATTTTGGAAAAACTAATAAAGATTTTACCCAAAATAAAATAGATAGAAAAATTATTTATTATAAACATGGGTAAAAAAATAATCTTCTCATGAAAATGGGTAAAATAAAACTTTGCACCATATTATATATAATATATATACGTATATAATTTTTCTAATAATTTTGACCAAATTACATACCTGTGGTCTACTGTGACAGATGGAATCATGGTCGTCGCCGGAGGTCTTGGTGTCCTCCTTGCCGGAGCTGGTGTTCTCCGGCGACCACAGGGAGGTGGACGTCATCCCGCCGCCGCCGCCGAAGTCCCTCTCGCAGGAATCCAGAGTCACCTGGCGGCTGTCTCCGCCGGTGCCGCACGTGGCGCTCTCGCTCACGGCGGGTCGAGCTCGGCAGCTGCACGGCACCGCACGTGCGAAGCGGCCGCCGGTGGAGGCGCCGCTGCACGATCCCACCATGCACGTGCCGACACCTGGCACGGAGTCCAGCACGTGCGAGCTCGAGTTCTCATGGACTTTATTATTAACATCCTTTCTACGAATAGCACCGCTGTTGTTGTTGCAGGGCACCAAGGCGTCCATGGTCATGGTGGCGCTGGCGGCGGGGTTGACGAAGGCGTGGTGGTGGTTGAACCACGGCACCAGCTCGTTGACCCCTCCACCGCCGTGTGCGGCGGTCTTGGGGTGAGTGGTGGCTTGGTTGACTATTGACTCCAGCGTGCCGCCGGCTCGTGGCTTGTCCCACGTGGTCGGTGAGGTGGCTGTTGCTGTCGCCTCCTTGCCGACCACGCGCGGCGGCGCTAGGCCATGCACGGCTAGCTGCCCGTTTTCCCATGTCAGCTCCGTCACTTCATAGTCCAATCTACGTATCATTAAAAATCGAATATTTTAATTTATAATAAATTCGAAAAAATACAACATGATTAAAAAAATCAGTCATTCACAACAACTGCTCGAAAAGTTAAGGATTAGTAATTTTTTTGTATATATACACAAAAACTTATAGAAAACGAAAAGAAATTTACGAGGGAGTGTGTGCAGTGGTGAACGAGTTGGAGGAATTCGAGAAGGTGAAATTGAAGGGAGCAAGACTCTCGTCGAGTTCCCAACTCGGAACGCATTGACTCATATTCGACTCGGCTAAAGCTTGTAATGATTGATCACAAGTTCCATGTCGAAGAAAAGAAAAGGGGGGGCAAGATTTCTGAGTTTTTGGTGTTGTTTTGTAGCAATAAAGAGGGAATTAATTTGTTTTTACTTTGTGATCAATATATGTGGATGTGGGCTTTTAGGAGAAGATGATTCTAAGGCATATTAATGATTCAAGGAGATAAGAAGAAGCATAATTCGAAAGGGAGTGCAAGTGTGTATGGTCCAGTAAAAGCTAGTATCTCATTGGACATTCGAAGTGGGGAAAATTCTATAATTGCCCTTTTGACTTTGTGTATTTGGGATTGATGATTCGATTTTACATTATATTTTAGAAATGCATGTAACATTGTATGTGAGTCAAAAAGTAAGAATAATTATGTCAATAAGAATTTAATCAACTCATTTGCTTGTAAGTTTGAGGTCTAAGGTCAAGCATGTGCTTGTATAGCATATATGTTAGATTTAAAAAAGTAATTTTCAATTAAAATGAAATTTTATAAAATGATTTAGATTAAAGCTGATGATATCATAATATAATATCTAAATTTGAGGTATAAGTAATGAGTTAGAGCCACACCCTACTTCGATCATTTTTCAAACTAGTTTGATAAAATAACGGGTTAAATACTTACATCAATTTGTATTTTTCGTATTTTTACACTTTCCAACCTAAATTTTGTTTTTTAACTGGTTACAACCTGAAGTTTACGAATTATACAAGTTGCGACCTCAGACGAATTTTTCCAGTCAAATCTCACACAGGTGACATTCATATGCCAAATTGGGGGGATTTTGATATTTATATGAATTGCTAGAAGACAACTTTTGTTCGACAATTGACTATTGTTTTTTTGCAATTAACTAGTAATTTAAATTTTTTTTCTTTTTAAAATGGTCTCAACAATTCATGAAAATATCAAAATCCCCTCTATTTGGCATGTGAATGTCACGCATGTGAGATTTGGCCGGATAAATTCGTCGGAGGTTACAACTTGTACAATTCGTAGACTTCAAGTTGCAACCAGTCAAAAAACAAAGTTTAGGTTGTGGAGTGTAAAAATACGAAAAGTACATGTTGATTTAAGTATTTAACCCTAAAATTAATGTCTATGTTATGTATGATTATTTTGAATTTATATTTATTCAATTATAAATGATAAAAGGAAAGATAATGAGGAAAAGAAAAGGTTAATTGAATATGGATTGAATCTTCTATTACATTTGGTGTTATATCTCATATTTCATTGTATTTACTATTTAATACACGTTAAATGTTAAATTAGTGATTATTTTTAAATAAAAAAATGTAACATTAGGTGTAATAGAAGATTTCATAATATCTATTTTAAGAAACAATTCGGCCACCAAAATATTTATAGGTATATATATTCACACACATGATTAATATTTATTAAAAGGCCAAACACACCTTTAATATTTATTTTAGAAACAAATAAGTCACTAAATTACTTCTAATTACAAATTCAAAATTAATATTGGTTAGTACACGCATCCCATGCCTGTTCTCGTCCTATTTTATTGGGTTAATTATGTGATAAATATCATTTTTAATCTTTTTTTCAATTACAATATGATATTTTGATCCTAACATCATAAATTGCTACCTTTCAATTGTTCGGATTTCAATTGTTAATGTCTAAGGACTAAAATTTTAAAAATATTTTCATCATTGGTTAATATGGGTCCTAATTGTCCAGAAAATGAAATAATCTTATACACAATATAAAACAACATTTTTCTTACTTATGAAAAACCTAAGAACATTACAATAAAACATCGTTTTCCACTTAATTTTTTTAGAATGAGATTTAAGTGGGAAAATACAAACTTCAAATTCCTAACTAAATAAAAAAATCGAGTTCCACATCAGTAATTGAATCTCGAATGGTCAAACCATATATCGAATGTAAAAATTGAAAGTGGTGATATATGGTGTTAGATTCGGAATGCCATGTTATAATTGAAAAAAAGACTTAATATAAGATGACAAATTGTCATGTAATTAACCCTATTTTATTTAACATATATATTTTCATATATATATATACATACATATATTCTCTTTATGATTTTATATTTTCATTTTAATTCATTGATTATAATTCATAAGTCAAATATTTATACTACTAACACATACACATATATATATTTGTAAGATAGTTTTTTATACATTTAAAAATGTTAGTTGTAATCAAGGACAAATATATCGGTATCGGTAGAAATATCGGTACCTTGATTTTACGAAAATATCGACGGATATATCGATTTCGGTGGAAATATCGGACAATTTTTTTTAAAATATGGAAACTTTGTGAAAAATTTGGAAAATATATCTAGTAGTTTACAAATATTATAACTAACATTTATACATATATTGAACTTAAAACTACAAATAAAATGATAAATTTACAATAAATATAAAGATACACTAATATTATATACATCATAATCCTTTTATTAAATTTCAAAAAAATTAACTGTTGGTCCCAAGTGGTCAGAGATTCAAAGGGGGGTGAATGAACCTCTATCGGTTTTGCGTTTTTAAAACTTTTCTATGAACAGGTTCCTGTTTCTACAGAGAAGATAGTAATCTGACTCGCTTCAAAAACTTGACAGAATGCTGATTCAGATTTTTGACTTGATATCACAGTATGCAGCGGAATAAATAAAGATAGAGTTTCTTTATGAAAATCAGTTTTTCTTTTCAAGTATGATTTTAACATAATATTTTGAACAAGATGCTTATAATAAATGCAACAAGATAGATATGCACCAAGTAAGATAAGCAGTAAACACTTATGGCTTATAGTGATTCAAAGGTGGTGTAATCCTTCTACGTCCACTCTAATCCTTCTCAGAGGAGGAACTTCGTTATGGTCAGTTTGTTTTACAAGACTCGGCTTTACAAACCTTTTCAAAACAAGTTAACCTACTAGAATCTAAGATTCCAAGGCCAAATTCCACACAGGGTTCACAATCCCACACAGGGAAGATAGCCTACACAAGACTAACAAACTTAGCAAGGATCAAATCCTATCAACTAAGTACATCTATCTAAAAAAACCTAGCACACAACAAATGATTAAAAGTATATGTTGGTTTCTTCAACTGGTGCAGCTCGAAGACAGCCTTGAACTAGAAAGCTCGAATGCTTGGCTTGACTGCTTCTGAAGGTTGAGTGACTGAACTCGAATGCTTGAGAATTTGCTTGATAGAAAGATAACTTAGAGATATAAAGAGTTCAATTGTTCAGTAGTCTTCTCAGTCCTCTTTACCTTCTATTTATAGCTTTTGAAAAATGCCCGTTGAAGGGAGACATGTCCAAGTTGCAATTCAAAATGATCTTCAAATCTTTGCATTTAATGCGGCATGGAAAATCAGGGCTTCAAAGCATGTCCTACTCTGATCCGCATTAATGACGTCATACTCTAGCTACAGTACTTTGCAGAGCCGCTGTCCAGGTGGCAACACCTCATTGGCTCTTCACAAACTTCTATCTACTGGTAACTTGTCAAGATCCAAACATCGTACTATATCCAGTGTATTCCTCGTACTGCATTGAATAGGCTAGAAAAGACTTACTGTATGTTGTTCTGATTGCAGTAGTTGCTTTCTGTTGTGCGCTAGGATTCTGTTTCAGAACAGCTTCCTGTTCCTGAAACCTGCAGTCAGCTTCCTGACTTGCGTATCCTTTTTAATCTTCTTCCTGATTCTGAACAACTTCATGTTCCAGATCTTGTTGTCTGCTTCCTGATTCTGAACAGCTTCCTGTTTCAGAATCTTGTTGTCTGCTTCCTGATTCTGACTTCAACTAAAGCTTACTGACTTCCCATGCTGAGAATCAGTCTTCACGATCTCTTTAAGTTCAGAATCCTACTAACATAAGTTTCACCTATCTTTCTGATATAATCATCTTCTCAAAACACAACTTTGAAAGAATAGATAAACAAACAAAACTCCACTTATAAAACATGGAAAATGGGTACTCTAAAAAATCATCTAATATACATTGTCTCATCAAAACCTATTCAGAAATATCCCAACATTAACTAAACTTAATTAAATTATGAGAGAAACATAAATAATAGTGTACTAATTTATTGTAAATAATTTAATTAAACTTAATTGAATTATGAGAGGAACCTAAATATTAGTGTACTAATTTATTGTAAATTTAAATAAAGTAATTGTTTACTCCACTCATAGATAAAAATATAGATATTAAAGAGAGGGATAAATAACTTAATTTTAAACGATATCCTTCAAATACATCATAAAAAGAAAAAAAAAGAAAAAACAAAATAGGAAAAAAGGAAAAGAAAAAAGAAAAAAAAAGGAAATCAGCGTGAAAACTCAAAAGGAAGGAAAAAAATGAAAAAAAAAAACAAACAAAGAAAAAGTAAAATAGTATCAGGCGTGTGTCTTGCACGCTTCTGAAAATATCGTGATATTTCGTGATATTTTGGTTAAAACGATATATTCGCAATATATCGAGAAATATCGCGATATTTTGGTCGATTTTTTTTTACACCCTTATTTTATGTTGATCTCTTCATTTTCACGATATTTCGCCGAAATATCGCAATATTTTGGTCATTGGTTGTAATAAGGACAATTGAAGTCTGAAGAGTCACCGGTAACATATACAATGGGGAGGTAAATCGATTGGACTATACGCCAGTGGAGTGCGCATGGGGAACATAAACATTGGATGCGAGCAAGTGATACAAAACCCGGACACGTGTTCAACTTTAGCCATGAATAAGCTCCCATACACTCGGGGAACTGTCCACGCGCCATCTCCCTCTTATGCCATGGTCCTCATTTATAGGATGTAACATTTACCATTCATTTATCGTAAATATTCGCGTGAGACCATTTAACATGAGGCTTTACGTGAGACGAAAGTTTTCATAATCTGATATGAGATTGAATTTGATCATATTGAATGGATTGACCCATCTTATTAAATCATTTGAACTCCGTCTTACGTAAGGTCCCATGTGAGACTGTCTCATGTAAGACTTACTCTTCATTTATATATTTATACGTAATATGAATTATAGTTAATTTGATTCAAAATAAGTGTCGGTTTAGAATTTTTTTCATAAATTACAGAACATAACAATTGAATTATTGGATGTAATATTTACCGTTCATTTATATATTTATATGCAACATGAATTATAGTTAATCTGATTCAAAATAAGTGTCGATTTAGAACTTTTTCATAGATTATAGAACATAACAATTAAATGTCTGCACTCATTTCTAGATTAATATGGGATGAGATAATATAAAAGAAAGAAATAAGGAAAAGTTGATATAAAGAAAATTTGTAAAATCTTGTTTGAATCAATTTTAAAGAGATCAAATAGGTAGGTTTGAAATTAAGAAAATTTAGGTATCAAGATTAGGGGAAAACTTGGGGAAAAAAAAAGGTAAAATAGCTAAAGAGATACTTAATTTGAAATAAAAATTAACCTTTAAAACAACATTGATTTTGAATCGAAGAGAGTAAACTCTTAAACGACAAAATTGAATTTGGGTTCCTATTTTTCAGCGTTACTAATAATTGTGTATATAAGTGTCATTTTTTAAGTTCACATTTGTTAATCTTCAATCTTTTCTTTTTAGTTGTGATCTCATTTATAGCTTCAAATTTTGTTTCCCAATAATATATTTTTAATTATGATCTCATTGCTCCGTTAAGTTTACTCCAGTTAACATCACAAAAGATTTGGAACGAAGCATAATAGCTTAATAATGAAAAATATCTGTTATTTATATATAAATCCTGAATTTGAGTTAAAATAGATAAAAGAGTGGAATCTTTGATCCTCTATAAAATTGAAAGAAAAAAAAATCCCAGAAGATTTCTCAACTTCCAACTAATCGTAGTTAATTTTTATATTTATTAAGGCATTTATATTCAACTTTCAATTTTGTAAGATGTAACGAAGCCCAAGTCCATTAATAGATCCATAGCCGTAGAAATTGAGTAGGCCCATTAAGGAACCAAGTACAATATTTGGGCCTCCAAACTTGTATAATTAAAATGCATTCTATTCTATATCAAAAAAGAAAACACACATATTTGATCAATCCATTTTTATATTTACCACCTATACTTAATTTCTTATATTTCTATGTGGACTATACTTATCTAAATAGCTCCAAATTATTTTCTATTTTACACTTACTTGTAGCAAATCTTATTTGATGCAATTATCAAACTTATTAGTGAAAAATATCTAATTACTTTTGTCTCAATGATTGTACAAAATCGATGTCACTTATAACTATAAGTGGACCTATTAATGGTACCAAAAGTTCAATTATGACATGTAAATAAAACATAGAGAAAGTAAAATATCTTGATTGTCTTTTTATTACGTAGTGAAAGGACTTTGATGATTGACATGATGATTAACCATAAATTAGCCCTCCACCAAATCCTCTTTTTGTTTTTTTACTAATTAGTGTTGTTGGCTGTTTTTTTTTTTTTTTTCTCAATTACTTTTGAATTTTAAAGATTGTGTTTGAATTTATTTGATTGATGATTAAACTGAATTTGATTGGATTTTTCTAATCAAACTGAATACGAATTTCGAACTCAAGCCTGGTTTTATATTTTACCAAACACATAAATTTATCTCGATTTATTTGGTCAAATTATTCTTTCAATTTAATTATTTATTGTGTTATAGTTAGAAATTGCCTGAATTGATATGTTAGTGTTTCCTAAAAGGTTCTATGTATAGTTCTCTTATCTATAATAAACTCAATTCCTCGTTTTTTCTTTTTCTTTTTTTATATGTGAAAAAAGAATAATTTTTTATGATTTTTCTAGTTCTAATATTGCCCATTGCAATAAATTCTTTTTGGATCTCTCAATGCACAGAATCTAGAATTAAATCTTCTCTTCTTATTTAATGTCTTATCTTATTCCAAATACTTAAATATATATATATATATATAATATAAAAAAATCATAAAAATAGGATTCAAATAACTAGAATGTCCCCTCTTATTCACAAAACAAATTTGCGTCCCACAAATCTAATCTAGAAGTCTGATATTCTCAAAAAGTAAGGTATAAAAAACAAAAAGAGACAAAAGTAATGATAATTTAAAGTTAAAAAGAAAACACACAATATATGATGTAAATAAGATTCTTCCAAGATTATCTCGTCTATCTAAATTCATGAGACGGTCCAAGCACACCATATAACCTACCGATTATCTCGAGAAAATAAATTTATTTTGTGGATAATGAGTCCGATCCAATAAAATTATATCCCTAAAATGATTTTATTCAGTTTTTTATAATCTAACAATTAAATTTTGGATTTTTTTTTCTCAGAAAAGTCAAGAGCTGAGCTCCTTTTCCAACTTCACACGCACTAACAGATTTATACTATATTATAATATCACACACACACAGATATATGTAAGATAATGTATATCTCTTAGTGTAACAGAAACGGCGTCGTTGGAGTAGTGATTGTTTTCAGCTAATTCTAGAGAGCGAGAGGAAAATCCCACCGGCGATGCGCTTCAATTTGGCGGCGCCGAAACCCTAATTCCTAAAAATGTCATCTTCACCTGAAAAGGAGTCAATCCTTAACCCTAGCTCCGACCCCAGCAAGGCTAACAGGAGGAGAAATTCGAGTTCTTTCGACCCGTTTCTGAACGCGCGGGTCGACCCGGAGGAGTCATTGAAGCATGCACTTCTGAAAATGCGACAACGGCCCCGCCCCGTTTCCCACTCCGGGTCAACCACTCCCTACTCAGAGTCCGAACCCGACTCTGATTCGTCAAACCCTAACCCGCTCTCTGCTAGAACCGATTACAGTTCCCTGCTATCCGATGAACTGTTGTTGAGGGTTTTGGATAAGGTTTCGGATGCGAAGCAGCTCCGTTCGAATTCATTGGTGTGCAGGAGGTGGTGCGTGCTGTGTGGGAAGTTGGTTAAATCGATTAGGTTAATGGATTGGGAGTTCTTGGAATCTGGGAGGTTGAGTTTTCGGTTTCCGAATTTAATTGATGTTGATATAGTATCTGCTTGTATTAAATCCGAGAGAAATTCAGGGATTTTGCTGAGTAATAAGCTGATTGAGGTTAGTTTGAGCTCTGGGGTGTTGGAAAGTGATGAGGGTTTGTTTGTTAGGAGAGAGGATGTTTTAGATTCGAAAGAGATCGATAGAGGGGTGACGATTTTAGCTGAAGGGTGTAAGGATTTGAGGAGAGTAGTCTTGATGAATGTTAGTGAGGAAGGGCTGAGTAGTTTGGCAAAGGAATGTGAGCTGTTACAGGAGATGGAGTTGCACTATTGTGGCGATATGGCGTTGAGGGGGATCTTTAATTGCCAGAATTTGCAAATCTTGAAACTGTATGGGAATGTGAATGGGGTTTATGATTCTGTTGTTTCAGATATTGGATTGACTATTTTGGCGCAAGGGTGTAGGCGGTTAGTGAAGCTCGAGTTGGTGGGATGTGAGGGGAGTTATGATGGCATTAAGGCGATTGGACAGTGTTGCCAAATGTTGGAGGAGTTGACAATATGCAATCATAGGATGGAAGGAGGGTGGTTATCAGCATTGTCTTATTGTGGGAACTTGAAGAGCTTGAGGTTTCAGTCATGTAAGAGTATAGATGAAAATCCAGGATTAGATGAGCATCTTGGAGCGTGTTTGATGCTAGAAGAGTTGCAGTTGAGGAAGTGTCAAATGCGGAACAAGCAGGGTGTAAAGGCATTGTTTTCAGTGTGTCGGAGTATTAGGAAGCTCGTTCTTGAGAACTGTTGGGGATTGGATGACAGTGTATTTGCTGCTGCTACTTTTTTTAGGTATATACCTAACTCATGCTTTTCTTTCATAGAAATCTTGTTGTTCTTTATATCATGAGGTATCATAGAAACACTTATTGGTGCAAATGGGGCCTTTAGAATTGCTATGTTTTGTATGGTGATGTTTATATCATATGAATCTTAACATTTTTCGTGTGTGTAATACCATTTGCTTAAATTTGATAGGATATGATAAGAAACCTTATTGACTAGTTAAATTTGCCTAAAACTTTACCCTTTCATCCCTTTAGAGTGGCATTACCAAACCTGCCTTTGAGTCTAAAAATTCGGGATACAAATAAGCATTTAATGAAGCTTTTACAAAATTGTATGCATTATCCACTGTATATTTACATAGAGAATCTTTGAGTTGTCAAAAGGATTTGCATTGATTGCACAATTTTTGAAATCTCAATGATGAAGTTAGGAGTTCAAAGTTGCATTTTCTTGAGCCAAAAAAATGGGGAAACTGAAAATTCTGCTATGGTTTCTGCTGAAATTTTGATCAATGATTGGGTTGTGTACAACCAATCCTATAGCTCTTAGGTGGGGCCTTTTAGAACTTTGATTTGGTTTTGCCAAGGATAAAAGAGTTATCTTCAAAAGATATTATGTCGAATAATACTCTTTTACTCGTAAAGTTTTTGATTGATTTGAAGTCAAATCTTGAACGATTTTTATTTTAATGTCAGGACTATACGGTCTCTCTCACTGGAAGGATGCTCATTATTAACAACACAAGGATTAGAATCAGTACTTCTTTCTTGGAAGGAGCTTGATAGGCTTAGAGTAGTTTCGTGTAACAATATAAAGGACAGTGAAATAACAACAGAACTAGCTACTCTATTTTCCATCCTCAAAGAGCTGAAGTGGCAGCCCGATTCCAGGTTAATGCTCTCAGCCAGCCTGGCAGGGACAGGAGTCGGACAAAAAGGCGGTCGATCTTTGAGACGAAAATGACAATTAGAGGTACCTAAGATGATTCCAATAGTGCAGTTTCAATGTGCTGATGATTATACTCAGAAAACACTTTGATTGTTTCCGTTTTTGGTCTAGGGTTACGAATAGAGCTTTTTCTCTTTGAGATTCCTAAAGGAGTCGGTCTTTTTTGGATTGTGGTTTAATTTCTGAAGATCGATTCTTTAGGCTTCTTTGTTTCTTTAAACGGGAAGAACAGGTTGATTCTTGAAATGACTTTCTTGATATTCCACAATGGCCCGGCTATTCTCCGAATGTGAGTGGCTCGTGATTTGAGAATGAATACAGGTTCGACCATATACACAATGTATTTGTTGTAGTGCAGTTGTTGTTTTGATAGTCTAGAGGAGTTGGTTGAGTTTCACTGCTGATTTTAGATATGGTGATGAACCTTAGAAGTTAGAACTGAGCTTGTATTTGTTTCAGAGTTAATGGATGCTGTGTGAATTTCACAGTGGTTATATTTCTTTGATTTTTTTCTTATCATTTGTTTAGCATTTAATTAGTATATATATTGAAGATATTTCTTCATGAATGTTGCGAAGTAGTAGAGCATACAATGAATAATATATAGACAACCAGAGTTTTAAATACAATGAATAATACATAGATAACCAGAATTTTAAATTAATTATATTATAGGAAATAAATACAAGAATAATTTAATTCACAAAAAAGTTTGCTGAATTTAAATTAGTTTATAAAATTAATTTAGCTCATGGATAATGGTATTGGGAGCCAATAATGGGAAGAAATTCAGGATTCATTTCGTATGAAACATTTTGAATTAAAATTGCTTAATGAATGCATAATAATAATATGAGGATTTCAAACATTCCATCTCTATCAGATGACACAGATAGTTTTATTATGTTTCATCTATTTATTTAAAATTATCACCATTTTTTTAAATATGTTTTTAAAACCAACACCGTCAACCACACTAATTTCAAGAAAACATTAAATTCTTTTGAGGATACTAATTTCAAGAAAACATTAAATTCTTAATTTCAAGAAAACATTAAATTCTTTTGAGAATAAAATAGGGATGGCAGTGGGGCGGGGATTCCCAAGGATAAAATAGGGATGACAGTGGGGCGGGGATTCCCCGAAATGCATCCCTGTGGGAATGGGGATGGGGCCGATTTCGGGGTGGGGACAGGAATCATATTCCGGATGGGGCCGATTTCGGTGTGGGGACAGAAATCATATTCCCTGCCCCGTTCCCCACGGGAACCTGAATTATATATATATATATATATATATAATTAATATACAAATCAAAAACTCAAAACTTTATTTCTCATTCTCTTCTAAGTGAATTGAAGAATGATGGAACTTGAAGAATGATAAACTTGGCGACGGGGATTGCTCCCAATCTTACCCTGTTGCCATTCCTGGGATAGAAAAAATAAAACCTCGGAATATCCAAAGTTAAAAGATTAGAAATTGTACAATAAATATAGAAATTGCAAAATAAATGGATACTTATTTTTCATACGAAATTTGAACCATCTATCCTTTTTAAACAAAATATATTTTGGGAAATACAGCGTGAATATATACTTTGAAATTTTAGGAAAAAGACATATAACAAAAAAGACACTCAAAGAAAATGAAAAATTAAATTAATAAAATTATATGGAATTGGGATAGTTTAGTATACATAGAAATTAAAACAATCTAGAATTATCTTTCTCAATTGAAAAATTAAAATATGAATTGAGATTTACTTTTGGAACTGTCAATATTCCATCTTATAGAAGAGATCGTGATGGAATGCAACCAATCTGTAATGCAATGCCAATCTGTATACGTTGGGAGAGTACAATGCACATGATATGTATATGACCACTTAAGATTCCAGGCCATGGGGAGTTCTGAGCACATAATGTTTGCTCTTCACAATGCACATGATATGTATATGACACGCAAGATTCCAGGCCATGCAAACTGAAGAGGGTACATGTCAATGCACATGTATATGACCACGCAAGATTTCAGGCCATGCAAAATGAAGAGGGTGCATGTTGATGTCGATTTCAGTTTGTGTAATACAATCTCTTCGTGAAGAGGAATATTTTTACGACTTGCGTGAGACGGTCTCAAAGATAGTTTTTGTGAGACGGATTTTTATACCCATAATCCTAACAATTTTCATTAATTTACATGTGAATTGTTTCATTAATTTACATGTGAATTGTGTAATGTTGATTGTGTGTTAACCCGTCTCACGTAGATCTCACACAAGACTTACCCTTTGGGAAAAAGCTATGGATATATAAACCAAATCTTAGGTCTCACATAAGACTTACCCTTTGAAAAAAAACTATGGATGTATAAACCAAATCCGAAAAACTACGATCAACCTTAATTCGAGATTTCTTCACTATAGAATACAGTCTTCACGATTACAAAGATATTTTCTTGTCTAAACTAGAGAATCACACGGAACTTACAATTTGGATTGAATGCAAATATCTTGCCACTCTCATCTATTTATACTACTTAGCCGGAAATTCTAAATACAACTTTTAAGATGACTCTAGAGCCCTTCTAAATATTTCTAAACATAGATACTTCTAGATATTAGACCATGAGTCAATATATTCATGCTTCCATTATGATTTTTTCATTACAAAATAAAGTTAGTTCGAATGATATAAGAGGGGGAAAAATGAATCTTATTTTTAATCAAGGGGTATATTAGTATTTTCTTCATATTTTTTTATTTTTTATTTTTAGAAAGGGTTGAGGTTTATTGTCATAGTGCTACCCAAAGTCAAAAGGATGGACAATATATAGCAAACAATACGCCAATAATACAATTTAATTCAGTACGATCGGAAATTGGAAAACCCTAGAGCGAAAACCCAATCGAACTAATCCTTTTTCTTCAACTCTCGAAATTAAGGTCAGTTTTCTGGTTATGCATATGTTCTCTTCATTTTTGATTCTTCCTCCGATTAAATTTCTGAACTGTGCAATAGATTTTTAGTTACTGATTATATTATTAGATAATGGGTGCGAAAGAGGAATATATTGATCTTCTTCTTTGATGATTTAGTTTTGTGTTTATTTATCGTTTGATTTTTGTACTGTATCAACAATTTCTGATTTCAAACTGTGAGATCTAGATCCTGGAATTAATGAGGCCGATCAGTATAATTTGTATCGTTTTTTATTTGTTGTTTGTTGAATTATCAGATTTTGTGCAGAATTATTTATTTGTTTATTTATTATTATTATTATTTTTATATATGTATAGCTTGTTATCATCATTTGTTCATATCAGTATATGGATGCCTAGAAAAACTCATGAAATTATCCTATTCACTAATCTAGTTCCTTCAATATATATATTGCTACATCTTTTGATGTATTTTGGGTTGCTCATCAGGAAGGGTTTCTGAGCAGTGGAAAACGAAATAGTGTGATTATGCTATGTGTGCATTTTTTGCCATGCTTTTTAATTGGTGGAGTTTCTTATTATGCATATGTGGTAGTTATGCTCTGTCTAGCGTTCAGGATATCAAAGTGTTTTGATATTTGTCTAGGCTTTTTTGTTATATATAGATGCCTAGAAAAGACTCATGAAACTATCAGCTTGATTCCCATGCTTGTTTATCAATCTGAGTTATTTTGTTGCAGTGTGGTTAGCATCGAGATGGGTTTTTACTCAGTCAAAAATACTAAATGGGTTTTTAGTGGATCTTATATCTATCCTTTGTTTGACTTCCTCAATTGGTAGAATTTCTTTTCATTCATATATGGTAGTGGTAGTGTTTAAGTTTTCAAAACGGCTTGAATATTAGTTGTTGGAGTTACGGTATCATGGATTCTATAGAATGTGATATTTGACACTGTGTATCCTTCTTTCCATGGAGTCTATATTTTGTCAAGTGTTTATAGTGGCATTACATATGCTTGAAGTTCAGTGTGTTGGTCATAATGTTATCACAAACACATGTACTTGCCCTATTTTCTTTCTTTGCTCATCTGTTCATGTATGATCTTTCCATTATTTCTTGGGCATATAGAACATTGGCTGTATTTGGTTTTGAAGCTCGGAATTTTGGGTGTAGATATGGCAACAGGTGGAGCTGCTCCCCAACGAGGAACTGCTGCAGCAGCAGCAGCCAACCTTCGTCGAAGAAGAACAGCAGGAGGAGGTGGAGCTGCTGGTGGAGCAAGTGGGACCATGCTCCAATTTTATACTGACGATGCTCCAGGACTCAAAATCTCTCCCAATGTCGTTCTTGTTATGAGCATCGGTTTCATTGCCTTTGTTGCTGTACTTCACGTCATGGGAAAGCTCTACTTTGTCCGTAAAGAGTAGAATCCACTTTTCGTCTTGATGGTGGATTTGGATTTGGGGAAATAGAAGATACATTACTTTTTTTTCTTTTTATGTAACTTTGAGAACAATCAAACAGAAAACAGGGTGCTTCGAATTGTAGCTTTTCGATGTTTATGTTTGTCTAATGTTAATGCCCCTTATTGATTTGTGAATCTATGATACTGAGGAAGCAGATCAGATTAATTTCTGTTTTTTATTTTTCATTATTTTTTATGGTACTGCATTGCTGTTTTTAGTCAGTGATGGATTTAAGATTGATTTTATTGTGTTTATGCCTATACACTAGTACAATTGTAATATTTGTATCATTCTTAACAAGCAATTTAGTATGCTTAACAAAAAGGAAATTCTTGCACTATAAAGAAAAATAAAAAATAAAAAAACAAAAAGGAAATTCTTGGAAGATCTTAGTATGCTATATGCTACCAATGATGCATTCTACAAAACTGTACATACATAAGTGTATGATTGTATCAAGTACAATATTCAATAAACTTTAAGAAATATGGCATCTATAAAATATTTTATGAACCATATTATCAATTATCATTAATACTTCTCTATTGTTCATCAAACTAGAACCAAAAGCACGATTACCTCCTTCTATGATGAACCCGTGTTCTATGTCCTTTCCGAGAGAACTTTGAACTCCTGGTTACACGAATACGATGATGAAGTGGGGTAGCATGATCACCACTATTCTTCAGAACCTTTCTCCTATGGAAATGAACGGAATTCCCTGAATATTTCAAGTGTGCTTGATGAGTAGTAGGCCTTAAGGATCTCGTCAGATGCTCGTATTCGTAATTTCTCCTTCTACTAAACCGTGATCTCCCCTGATCAAGATTCCTAGGTCGTTGGAATGTAGAATTATCACCCAACTCAAACTCGTTTTCACTTGCACTAGCACTTGACATAGCACATTCTTCAACCGTTTGTAGCTTGTAACATAAATACGTAGAGCAAAAGTCCAAAGATGAAAAATAAGTAGCAAAACAGGCCCATACAGCACGACAGAGATTGCGACAAATGCATTGGCATATCCCTAATTTGTGCACCAAATAGAAGAATAATAGCACTGCAATAAAATTTAAAAAGCAGTGAAGTAGAATACCATCAGTTGGGGATTTTATTCGAATTCTTGGAAATTCAAGCATCTTAACTACTCACCAAAGTAGAGTAACATTGTCACCATCAACAGCTTCGACAATTGTGCGACACAGAAGTTTTCTATATAACAAATGAAATCCCATGTTGAACCACACACTGAGCTGCATTGAAAAATCAAATCAAATTGAAACAATTAGACAAACATTATCTCAAGCATAGTGCCAATACAACAACAAAGAGAGAACCAGATTTAGTTTCACTAAATAAGCTCATTAGAGTAAATATATGATGCTTAAAAAAAGGATAAAATTATGAAAATAGTTACTTGCAAGATTTTCATGAGAGGAAATCAAGAGGATGACCAAGAATTTTGCCGATAACTTGAGCCAATTGCATTCCCCATTGATGAAGCCAAAAAAAACACTGTACTGCAAAAGGGAATTAAACAAGGAAGAAATCGAAATCCTTAACAAAAATGCACAACTTCTGCATCAAACAAACAAAATAAGAAATAATAACTTTAAACAATTTAATTACCTTACATAATGATCAATGGGAGTGAAGAATTCAGTGATTTCGAAACAAGATGAGAGAAAAATTGAAATCAAGAGAAATTAGTGAACTTTGTTATCTTGCAATTTCCGTATCTGCCATTCCAACAACAACTAGTGGGCATTTAACACTTATTATTTTTACCACCCGTTATAATATAGACATAGAAACATACAAGTTGAATTTGGTGACTAGTTAAGATGCTTGAATTTCCTAAAAGCAACTATATAAACATAGAAATCAAATTATTCAAATATCAATAATTAGTCAAAATATTAATTTTTTTTGATTGAGGACAATAAAAAATGGACTAAAATTAGTAGAGAGAATTTGTAATGTATCTTACCGTTTGGAGAAGGGTGCTCGATCGCACATCCATTGAGAGGCGTGATTTTTCTACTTGGATGAATGAAATTAATGAATTGTAGTGTAAGAGATACAATAAATCTGACCATCAATCTGTTTCTGTATGAATCTTCTACAAGATAAATTTGAACTAGGATTTTGGGAGTTTTATATTGCTTATGGGAGAATTTTTTTTTTTTTTTTTTTTCCAGTGGAAGTAAGAAGAGAATGCAGATTTTTCAAGGCCAGAGAGAACGATTACTTTTTTTTTTTTTTTTTTTTTTCTTTTTTGAACAATTTAAAAAACGGGAACAATGTAAGAACAATTAAGCAAACAAAAGAAAAAAAAAAGGCAGCAGCTTCTAAAGAGTATCGTTTTATCAGTTTTTTTTAGGATAAAAGTAAAATTACAGTTTCGTCTAAACTTTCTTATTATTATACAAGTATAGATATGATTTTCTTAACATGATTTATGAATTTAAAAAAAGAAAAGAAAAGCAGAGATATAAGGAGATGAAATCTCTCAATCCAAAAAACAAGTATAAAGATAGAGAACACAATTTCAATGCGTTATCGAATTATCCTTGATATCAATTTTACTTCTTGATCATTAGTCTGCGAAATAGCTTCCACGTCATTAGAATAGCTAGAATTTGAGTTGTTAGAATATTGAGACAATTTGCAAAATCGTGTTGTGTTGTATTGTGAATGTAAAATTGTGAACGAACCTCTTATATTTATTCCTACAAGATTTTGATACTGTGTGCATGTGATTCTTATAATAATTGAATCAATATTTACTTTACATATAAAACGAAAAGTCCAAATAAAGGCAAATTATAAAAGTTTCATACAATATATATATATATATATATATATATATATATATATATATATGTTTCTTTTACTACTTCAAACTTTTTTTCTTTCAATTTTTTTTTATAAATAAAGTATATAAAATGAATTATTAAGAGGTAGTAACTTAATGTGCATGAACAAATTTGGCGCTCGTCCATGGCGGCCCACCAAAATTCAGATTTCGAAAATTTTCAATTCAATTCGAGTATGTGAAACAACCAATCACATTCTTCGATTCCCACTCGCCATTTCAATTTCTCAAGGAGGTGCAAATTTAGGGATTACTATTCACTCCATTCTGCAAAATTAGGGTTCATGTCTGCCACTCCTGAAAACTTCTCGCAGTTGGACATATCCGAGCATGTAAGTCCGTATAGTTTGTATTTTCCTTATTGTGTTGATGGAGATGCGATTTCATATCGAAATGTGTATGAATATGCGTTTATGTATGTAATTGTGCGCAGGAAAAGGATAAATTGGTTGGCGAAGTGATCCGCTATATCTTGTTCAAAACTGAGCAGAATTCGGGGTGCCCAATAAAAAGGGAAGAACTGACGTTGTTGATCTCTGGTAAAGGCTATAGACAGAGGAATTTGCCTGCTTTCATAATCAATGAGGCGAAATCGAAACTGTCCTCGATTTTTGGGTATGAATTGAGAGAGCTCCAGAGATCTCGGGCCTCGGTCAATCCGGGTCGGGCTTCTCAGTCTCAGCAGTGTGAGTTTTGTTAATCGTTGTCGGTTTATTTGATGAAAAACTTCTAATTAGCTTGGTTGTTAGTTGGTCAATAAGATGGGATGTTTATTTATTTGGTAAGTTATTTACTCATGTAAATGTGTTTTTAAGGATTAATCACTTTAATGGAGTGTTATAGTATAAAAAATTATCTTCTCATAGTTCTTAGTTGGGAAAATAGTTATATTTTTAGTTTTTTTGGAACCAAATAAAGAAGTGGTTTTTGTTCTTCGATGCAGGATAAGGTCATTTACATCAGATCTTTTCTGTTGAAGAATATTGATTTCTCTGAGTGTGAGGAGAAAGAATGTGAATTTGAGAAACATGGTTTCCTTTTCATCACTTTTCTCGTCAATATCTGATTTTTTCGTTCATTGGTGTTGCTTCTGATGTCAAAGAACACTTACTATTGGAAATGCCTATAGTTGAATGTTTTCCTTTAATTGAGTCTTTGTTGGTAATGGTAGTTGGTTGTCAGAGACAACTGCTTCTGATGATCCTGATTAGAAGCTTGATAATTGACTCTGAGTGCTTGGTGGATCTTTGCACAGTAAAAGTTATTATAGTTTTGTTGATGCAGCTGTAGGTGATGCAAAATCATATATAATCATAAGTAAGTTGCCTCCTGATATCTATGGGAAGTTTGTGGAGGATAAGAGTTCGTCGCATTTGTCGGGTTTGACTTTTGTTGTTATTGGGATTATTCATCTAGGTGGAGGCAGAGTTGCTGAAGGTATGCTTGCTTTTCTAAATTCTTCATTGATATCTTTTTCTTTTTTTTTTATTTTTTTTTATTTTTAGCATAAGGATATTGATGTTTTCTTGTGAATCTATCTATTTAATACCACCCATTGATGTTTTCCCACTTCATTTATTGTTTGATTTTTTTTTTTTTTTTGCATTATATATGTAAGTATTGTTTCTCTCTGATTCTTGAAGAAAATCTTTGGCATCATCTGAGGCGCTTGGGATTGCATGAGAATGAGGAAAACCATCCAAGTTTTTCAAACACCAAACTGGCATTAGAAACACTTGTCCAACAAAGGTAATTGTTACCACATTTTAATGGGCGTTAGTTGCCTTTATGATCTGATCTTGGTTTTGAATGGCAGATATTTGCAGAAAGAAAAAGTAAATGGTCCTGAAGGCAATACTGTGTTTTATGAGCTTGCTGAGAGAGCTCTAGATGCACCACTATATGACCGAATCAAAGAACACATAGCTCAGGTGTCGTCCACTAACTTTTTTTAAAACAAAATTCAGTTTTTGGTCTATTGCACCCCTTTTTGTTATTTGTTGGATTATCATGACCTGATTTTCTTGCAATATGAGGGATATTATGGTCATCAGTGAAAACATGCAGTCCCGAGTTCACATAAAGTAAAGAACAAATGGATATAAGCGACTAGTAAAACCTACCCTGCATAATTTGTCCAACAATCTACATGTGATCGGGTATTTTATGATGATGAAATTGCTTATTGGTAATGGCTTATGGCCTATGTATTTTTCGGCCTTTCTTGGTGGTGAAATTGCTAACTTTATGTATTCTCACCCTCTTAATTGCATAAAATAAGAAAGAGTTTTCACCCCATGACAGTTGCTGCTCTTATGCTTGAAGATTCTATTAATGGATGTCCACATGAATGTTCTATTCCCCACTGCATAACTGACAAAGCAATGGTGTTTTTCCTGGCAGATTGTGCAAAAAGACGTTACCTCGTTGGAGGCAGATTAAATCTCTCCTTTCCCTTGCCCTGTGCTTTGTACACGTAAGCTCTCTAGAAAGAACAGATGTTTTGCCTATAATCTTGATCTGTTCTCTAATTTCTTTGATGAATATTTAAGGGTGATAGAATCTGGACCCTTGATTCAATGAATGATTAATGCTATAGCTGATTTTACTAAGGCAACTGCTGTTGTATAGAATTCTGATCTTTCAAGTACATTATGTTTTGCTATTCAGATGTATTTGCCTCAATGTATTTGATGAACATGCATAGGGTATATACAATCTTTTTTATAAGATTTACCATTATTCCCTAATATTTATATTCTATTTCAACTATATAGCATGCTATAGATACCTGATATCAATCTTGCAAAGCTTTATGTAGCCTTTTATGGTACTAGAATATCGAACCATGAACGAAGAAACGTCTTAGAGTAATTGAAAATGGCAGGATTGTTTCCATGAATATAAAAAATCAACATAAAGTGGTACCACTAAAAAATATTTTCAATATTTTTCCGATATCTTAACAAAAACTATGATGAAGAAAAATTGCAAAACTGGCATGAGAATTTAGAATGGTGCATTTTGAATCAGCACATGACGATAGTTTTGCCACGTCAAATATGCTGTTGTATGTATTAAAATTGTACCCTTTGAAAGTAACAAAATATGATTTAAAAGGTTTTTGAATAAATATGAATTACAACTAAAATCTAAAAATCATTTGATAAATAGAAAATAACTGATATCATTGTTAATTTACTTTAATTTACAATTTATATGATATATTTGAAACAGCCAAGTAATATAAATTTAAATATTATTTAAAATTAATACAATTATGAAATAAACCTGAACATGATTATTAAGTAAAAATTTCAAAATACTAAATTTATCTAAAAAATCTGAAAATTGAAAATTTTGAAAATCATTTAAACAAACCAAATATTACTAAAATCTAGGAATTATCAAATAAATTTAAAAGAAAAACATAATTTTTTTGATAATAATATAAACACATACATACAATATCAAATATATTTTGATGTTTTAAACATCCAATAAAATATCGTGTTAGTGTTTTCTCGTAATTAACATTCTAACCTTTTTTTTTTGGCATTATTTGAATTTTTTTTCAATTATTTTGACTTTGACCAACTAAATTATTTCCTATTGGAGGTATGAGTTTGTTTTTTTTTTCGTTATATATATATAAAATAAATAGATTTTGATCCATCTATCCACGCAAAAGCTTATCCCTTGTTATCTTCCTTGGTTTTCTATATATCTCGATCCTCGTGCTATCATTACTCAATCGAATGATTATAAATTAAACACACTGCAAAACTTATATATACACACACACACAAAGAACAAAGATATATATTGGCTTTGATTGAGTGAATAAAACACTAGAATTAACTTTACATTAAAGATGGCTCAAACCCCTCTTAGAATTCTTGTCACTGGTGCAGCTGGTGAGTTTATTTAATTGGAATTTTAGTATATTATATTTAATTATTTATTGCATGTTTATGTTTGAACATGCATCATGCATGCATGCGTCATGCATGTTCTTTTCTTTGGGAAGAAGAGATGTTATACTATTACATACCTTCTGGATTTTGTCTTCCTCTTTAGTTTCTTTATTTTGCCTTGTTTGGTGTTTACTTCCACTACAAACTAGGTTTAATTTTCTCTATATGAATAGTCCTTGTAAAATTTGAAGGCCATTGGTGGAAATTAAAACTTCATTTTTTAGTCATATTTCCTTCAGAAAATAAACAATGGATCATACTGATTTTATGTCACTAGAAAAGCCTCTTATTGTTATGGGTTGCATGTTTTTGTCATGGAAAATTATCAAACATATTTGGAGTTTCTTGAATATAGAGAAGGATCCTGTAACTGTTCTTGTTACTGGTTCTGCAGGCATGGCTAATCTTAATTTTATTTATATGTGTCTATATATATGTGTGTAGGATTTACCTATCCACCGTGGACAAATTTTGCATATTGAAATTTGCCTCCATTAGATAATTTTGTTACCATTGGTTGGCATATTAATATGTATTTACGGTAGTCAGATCAATGTTTCCGTATATACAAGGTTTTCGATTTTGCTCAATTGTTGAATTCTTGAATTAAAGATTTGCAATTTGAATTCAAGAAATCAAGTTAGAAATTTCCCAATTAAGGTGTTGATCTTGTTATCATATAGAGAAATTAAACATTGTTGAAGATAATCAAGAAACTAACATTCTTGACTTCATAGAATTATAATTAGCTACTAGCTAGGATAATTTCTTTGAAATTGAGTCCAAATGGCTTTATTCTTCTCTTCAAGGGGCATTTATAATGGGCAAAAGATCAGATTTTTCTATCGTTTTTTTTCTTGAATAATATACATTTGATTATAAGGAAATAAATCTATTTTTGTTAACAGGGCAAATAGGTTATGCATTAGTTCCAATGATAGCACGAGGTGCAATGCTTGGTCCTGATCAACCTGTAATCATACATTTGCTTGATATTCAACCTGCAGATGGTGTCAAAATGGAATTAATTGATGCTGCTTTTCCTCTCCTCAAAGGTATATAATCAGTGAAACCATCTCACGAATTTTAATTCTGTAAAACAGGTCAGTCCACACATGATTTATAAGTTATAACCCACAACCTAGAGTTTGACATGTCAAAATAAATTTATTTTATTACAGTCTCAATTTTCGTCTTGGAACTTATGTCCTATTTATTTTTTAGTTTTTACCATCAATTTTGGTTTGACTACACTTGAAATGTCAATTTCAGCCTACGTCGGTTTTTCAATTCCAATGCCTATGTAGGCAAAAATTGGATTTACGAGCAAAATTAGATGAAAATGGAAAAAAAAAATTCTAGTTAGAGAAATAGAATTGGAATACGTGAAAATGATGGTAAAAAAAGACGTAATTGCAATGAAAGAATATCATGACTTTTTAAAAAATTACAAATTAATCCCCACTTTTCGAATTTTGCAAAAAAACCTAAATTACAAGACGAAAAATTGCAATTTTCTCTACAGAGCTGCAACTTCGAAATTGGATACAAACATAGCATACACTGATTTGTTTTCGGACATTATGGGTTCATTAGGTGTAGTAGCTACAACTGATGTCGTTGAAGCTTGCAACGGCGTAAATATCGCGATAATGGTGGGAGGATTCCCCCGAAAGGAAGGAATGGAGAGGAAAGATGTAATGTCAAAGAATGTTTCCATTTACAAGGCTCAAGCCTCTGCTTTAGAGCAATATGCTGCTCCCGATTGCAAAGTAAGTCATTTCATCGATCCATCAATCGTTGTCTTCGTTTATATAACGTTATAAGGAAAATCGAACGTTTGAACGATTAGTTTTTTTAGTTTAGATTCTTGTCTTAAAACCTAAAGACAATGTAGTTAGAACTCCAACCAATGTTTTTAATCAAATTAGTTAAGATGGTTTAGTTGGAGCAGCTCGATTCTATTGGTACAAATTCGGGTATAATTTTTCTGAATTTTTTTGGTGAAGTAGTTTTGACACGGTACAAACATGATACAACTTATAAATTGAATCACATATATAAATATCGCTATAAAACACCACATGACAAGTGACAACACATAACACATTTATAAAAACATACGAATTCACAAAATCTCAAATTTTGTTTTCTAATTTAGGCATTGTCAACCTTTTTTTCCTACCAATTTTACGTATTCAAGTTTTAATTATCAAATTTTTTCCCCAAATTTGGTTTGATTTTGTTTGAAATGTCAATTTTTGCCTACATGATGTTGGATTTGAAAATTTCACATATGCAATGTCAGCGTCCACGTGGAGCGAAAATCGAAAATTAGATGAAAGTTGGAAAACATAGTTAGAGAACCTAACTCAAAATACTTAAAACGATAATAAAAAAAGCGAACAATGTCTCTAAGTAATAGGACAAAAGTTGCAACTTTTCCTTAGTTAAACCTATACCCTTCCATGTTTTTCTTTTCAATTATACATTTTGCAATTAAAATAAAATAAAATCAATAGGACAAATACACACAACACAATAGCATGACACGATTCGAAGACATCTAATTTTTAATGATACGAGCTGGTGTAGATGCAACACAAAGATGTCATACATACAAAAAAAGAATTCATCTTATTTTGAAAATTGCAGGTATTGGTGGTGGCAAATCCAGCCAACACAAACGCAGTAATCTTGAAAGAATTCGCACCTTCAATCCCAGACAAGAACATCACTTGCTTAACAAGGCTGGATCACAACAGAGCTCTAGGCCAGATTTCCGAGAAGCTCGATGTTGATGTTAGCGACGTCAAGAACGTGATCGTATGGGGGAATCATTCTTCGACCCAATATCCGGATGTGAATCATGCCACTGTAAACACAGGCAGTGGACAAAGGCCTGTAAGAGAGCTCGTGGACGACGATGAATGGTACTTCGTTCAGGACTTTTATCGAACACTTGGTGAGCATTGTGTTTTAGCCAGAAACTTGATCGCTTTTCGTGTTTTTTAGGCTGAAAACGGAGTTCATCACGACGGTACAGCAGAGGGGTGCTGCCATTATCAAAGCTAGGAAGCTCTCGAGTGCATTGTCTGCTGCATCTTCTGCTTGTGATCATGTACACGATTGGCTTCTCGGAACTCCTAAGGTTAAATCATAAAAAGTTATATTAGACGATTTAATATAATTTCGTAAGATAAAACCTCATTAGTGATTGCCATAAAATCAAACCCAATTTTACGAAAAATCATTTATGAATTATGAGTTCGTCTCATCAAAAGTAAATTAATGAAATTATAGGGATCGGGCAATAATTTGAATTTTTTTTTTTCGCTATTTGTAGCATTTTGGTTAGAATGTCCAAAATTAGTCACGTAAATCCCACAATCGGACTAGTAATTTAACTATTTATGACATAAATTTACGATTTCTCAATCATTGAAGATATCTGGTTCAGTTTATGCTCAATACACGATAACATAAAAAAAGATCTTAAATTATTGTCCTAAATTTATAGACGGTCTTTTCCTCCATTAGTCGATTTTTTCAAGAATCATTTTTTGCAGGGAACTTGGGTGTCGATGGGGGTGTATTCTGATGGATCATATGGAATACCGCGAGGCGTCATTTATTCTTTCCCCGTTACATGCGACAAAGGCGAATGGTCTATCGTTCAAGGTTAGAATTCGTATGTAACACCAGATTGAGACATAAAATCATTAAAGATATGTTTGTTTGCTCAAAACTGGAATTTTATCTACATATACAGGTCTTAAAATCGACGAATTTTCGAGGGAGAAGATGGACCTCAGTGCAAAGGAGTTGATGGAGGAAAAAGCATTGGCCTATTCATGCCTCAATTGAGACAACAAATTGGACATATGTTTCCTTTGTCTATGTGTTGTGGTAGGAAAATATGTAGTGTAATAAATCCATGTGACAATGATTTCTCTTGTGTTCCTACTTAAAAATAAAATGAATAAATCACAACAATCATTTCATTTCATATCATAATATCATGTTTCATTTCATTCCTTTATAATACTACGTGTATAATTTGACATCATATATCACTATTTATGAGAAATATATTATATTACATAAATAAATAAATAAAATCTGAAAAATATGTGGCATATCTTTACTCAATAATTGGCGCGATCCTTTGGTACTCCTTCATCCTACATTTGGCAACTATGTGAATGTCATTATTGATTTGCATGTAGTTCATATAAGTATCGGTCTAGGCACTAGCCGGCTCCTGACCGCACCGAGTTTTGCCTATTTGGTCACTTTAGGCGTTAGACGGAACAATTCGGCCCTAGGCGATCCTAGGTGCCAAATATAATTTTTTTTTTTCACTATTTAGCAAAATGACGGTATGTTTAATGTCTTATAGACTTTTATCAGATTATTAGTATTTAATTAAATATAGATATAAAATTAATGAAATGAGAAATACAAATAAAAACTAATTTTATAATCACTGAATAAGCCATTCATAAATATAATTCAAATGAGATATTAAGTTTTTATTTGTCCTCCAACATAAACTAAAAATTTATATATACAAAAGTTCCAAAAATATTTTTTAAAGATAAAATTTTAAGAAAAATACCAAAATATCTAAAAATCTATGCATTGCCTAGGCATTCTAGGCGCTAGGGGCAGTCAAGCACCCGATTAGCGCATAACGAATTTTAGAACATTGGTTCATATACATATTGGTTCATATACATATAGATGCTAGTGAGATAAGAAGAGAATAATACATTTAATATAATAATTCATTAATTAGGTTGAAATTCACCAAATTTTGGGTTAGAGCCACTTGTCATGGGGCTATGTGTCAACATCACCATTGTCACCCACAAGCTTCCAATTAAGTGAAATCAATGAGTTCAACTAACAAATATTAAGTATATATGCAGTAAATCAATTATAATCTGCCCCACAAAATTATAATGCCTTTTTGCATTGAAGTAATGGAAACTGTAAAAACCCTACTTGTGATTTTGTGAACTATCTCTTCATTTTCTGATTTTCAGAGCAATAGATCATCGCAAAAATTTATATAACACCAACTTATAAAGAATATACGTTTAATCTCGGAGCAATAGATCATCACAAAAAACTTATAATTTTCAGAGCAATGGATCATCACAAAAACTTATATAACACCAGTTTATAAATAATATAATTTTATGAGATTAAACGTTCTAATGTATCTAACTAATATTTAATGAGTTGTAGATATTATGATTTCATATGAGGTTTTTTTTTTTTAACACTCCATATTCATGTTATTATATTTACAAAGGCTATGTTAGTTTTGGACTTAAGGTGACTTTTACAAGTTTTAGATTTGAGATTTAAGAGGATTTAGTGAGTATGAATTTTAAGAATCTTGTGTTTATTTTTTATTTTGTAGAAATTCATAAAAAGAATGAAAAAATATAGCTTTTATTGTGAATTGTAGAAAAAATATGATATAATTGTAGGATTTTGTAAATACTTCTCTAAACACGAACTGAACTGAACTCATCCAAAATTCGGATGGACTAAATTCAATTCAAACGTCCCTAAAAAACATTGCTATTATAAATGCATTCTCGAAAAAATTATTTCACTATCACGACGATTAATAATATTATTTATTAAGATTTATTTAGATATGTACCAATTTATTATCCAATAATACATTCGCCAATAGTGTAACTCCTCTAAGCCAAAATCACTTGGAAAATAACTATACATCAATACTAGATTACACTCTAATTTAATAAATACATGCTTCTTAATTCTCTAATCTTAATCAACACATTACATCCTTGAGAAGTTTGTATCTCTGACCAACCGGTCGGGGAGAAGGGACTTTTCCGGTGGCCTTCTCCACCGACGGGCCGCCTTGATGCCGCTTGATTTTGTCGCCACCGCCGGAGTAGGCTGATCTTACTTCATTTGCATCTGAAGCCAATTTATTGATCCTTGTAGACGATGAGCTTCTAAGTAATTGCCTTGGTGATACATTTTTTCCTTCCCATTGACACCAATCACAAATTTCAATCGACTCGTTTTGATAATTGCTGCAGTATCTGATCAAAACTATATATATTAATATTGAGCCGTAATAAAATATACTACAAGGAAAAACTATAATTTTCGTCTGATAACTTATACTTTATTCACCTTTTTAGCACTAATTTTGTGTACAACGATATTGGTCCTCTAATTATCACATTTTTCAATTTCACGATTTGTGACACCTGTAAACATTGAGGTTGAAAATGCTGATGCAGTTTTTTCTATGTTAGAATCCACATATGCAGAAATTGACATTTTGAGTAAACTCAGATTCAAATTTAAAAACTATAATAATTAAATGATCAAAATAGAAATATGTAAAATTATATAATGGTAAAAATTTAAAGTTAACAAACTATAAGGTATAATGTGAAACTTGAGATTTTGCTTTTTAATGGTAATAGTCATATTCATCTTGAGAAACATGCATGTAGAAAGCGAATGAGATCACCGTCTCATGACTTGTCAGTTGTCAAAACTACGTAGTTTTGGAAAAAACAGTACATAAAATCGAAAGGGAGTTTCTTACGAGTGTTGGAAGCGGTGGCGGCAGTTGGAGCACCGGAAAAGCTTGTCGGAGAAGCCAACATCGCCGCACAGACAGCAAACGTCGATCTGGACATCCACCATTGTTTCCGACAAGAATAAATTAAGACTTAGAAAACACACACAGAAATATTATGAAATAGAAATTGTGAATGAAAGAGACATTGATAGTGGGGTTCAAAGTCGGTGTGCGCCTCTCTTTTATACACCCACTTGGCACACAATTTTCTACATTTTTTAATATTAATATCTATCTACTTTCCATTTTTTAATATTTTATTATTTCAATAAGTATATTCTAAACATGTCCGAAAAAAAGGTCGTCGTTTTTGAAGGTATCATTTTTGGTCAACTTCATGGTACAACTTTTTTTATGAGATCTGGATCATTTATTATATTTTTTAATGTTTTATTTTATATTTTATTATTTTTAATATGAATCAGATAGTAATTAATGATATTATGCTTGTATATATTATGTATTAATGATATAATTTCATAAGAGTCAAATAATTCAAAACAATTTATGTTGAAAGGCTCTTTGAAATTTAATATAGGAATCATAATATGGATATGAATGTGATAAGTATTGTCTCATAAGTCTTAATTCATGACATAAAACTCCACTTAAAAACTTCCAACTTTGATGTAGAAATTGGTGTGAATTTAATTTATGAAGGATAATATGTTCATATTATATATAAAAGAAAGAGCTCAAAGATGCCCATATCACATAAAGCGACACAACCGACATTTAAATTTCTATTTTATTTTTTTTTGGGTATAATTTAACTATTTTAATTAAACGATGAAATGAATAAAAACTTGGAAAAATGCTAGACTCGAATTAAGAAACTTGATTAATGTTATAAAATTAGAAATATATTTTCTATAATATTTATGTACACAACATTTTCTAATTGAACCACAGCCACTCAACTGATTATCTTTATCATAAAATAAAATATTCAATCAATTACGATTTGTCACGGGAAAAACATGCATGGACATATAATTATTCCTGACTAAATATTGCTTTTTAATCATAGGTCAATATCAGAAAATTATAGATGAAGTTTTTCTTCAAACAAAATATTATATATTCAACATTGAAATGAGATTGTTATGTAATATATATAATTTTTTGAGAAAAAAAAAGTTTTTTAATCTTCTATGTTTGACTCATTAGATTTTTAGTCATTTATCTTTTACCTTTTGATTTTTAGTCTTCTATGTTTAAAAAATATCAGTTTTTAATCCTCTATCTTTCATCTTTTGATTTTTAATCCTCAATGTTTAAAAAATATATTTTTTTAGTCCTCTTACCTACAATAGTAGGTAATTTTATATTTAATTACAATTTAATTTTAACATAATTTTTTTTTTGTATTCAACTAACATGTCTAAATTAATATTAATAATTAAAAATTATATTTTTCATTTCGAGATGAATGAGTTAGAGTTTTGTGACTATGAGAAATAAATCATTTTAGCATCAAAATAAATATTAAGCAATTAAAAAATTATTTTTCATAAATTGTATACATTTCGTGCTGGAAACGAATAACACAAAACTAAAAAAATAACATTAAACATATTCTGCTAGTTCTCAAATTACATCAATTTATCTGTTGGAGAATTGAACTAATAGCAACCCTTTGGTATAATTTGAGAGCTAGCAGAATATGATTAATGACATTTTTTTACTTTCATGTTATCTATTTTCAATACAAAATGTATAATTTGTGAAAATTAAATTTGTTAATTGCTTAATATCAATTTTGATGATAAATATTTTTATTTCTCAAACTCACAAAACTCTAACTCACTCGTATCGGGATGAAATATATAATTTTTAATTATTAATATTAATTTAGACATATTAGATAAATGGAAAAAATTGGTGTTAAGATTAAATATAATTAAGAAGAAAAAAAAAGTTACCTACTATTATAGGTAAAAGGATTAAAAAAATGATATTTTGTAAATATAGAGGACCAAAAATCAAAAGGTGAAAGATAGAGGATTAAAAATCTATTGAGCCAAACATATATGACTAAAAAACTTATACTTTGTAAACATAGAGGACTAAAAATCAAAAGGTGAAAGATAGATGATTAAAAATCTAATGAGTCAAACATAAAAGACTAAAAAATATTTTTTCCCTAATTTTTATTTATATTGAATGTTGAAAGTTACTTGTAATGAGATTATTAAAAATGTGAAAAAAAAAAAGATTATAAAAAACGCTATCCATTATATTTGATTTTTACCACTATTTTATTTATCTTCAATTAGTTGTGTGATATATAAATGACAATTAAACACAATACTTTTATATATAAAAACCATTTATTTCGCACAACTGACATATTTTGCTAGTAAATTGTATATATTATTTAAAATTTTATTTTTACATTTGAAATTTTAATTTGGACTATTTTTTTTAGTTATCTAAAAAAAACCTATATATTTATGAATTAAAAGTTTAACATTTAATTAATATTCAAAATATATCTGTTAGATTTTTGCATAATTTTTTTCTTATACAAATATTTGAAATCAAATACATCTCATTTGAATTCCAACGTAAGGGTAAAAATCAAATATTTTAGTTATGCATCTGATGCATGTATCCATAACACAATTAGAACATAATCGCCAATCTTAAAACATAGGCCTATTTTATTCAGAGATGAACTCTAATCTCATACATTAAGAACTGAATTCTTAAGATTTTAATTATTTTTCACTGCAACACTGTAAAAGTTCGCTTTAACTATCTCAACTGTCAACCTTGATATAAATCTGATGGAAGTCAAATCCTGCATTAAATCTTTTTCTTATTTTTTATTCATTTTCTTTTCTTTTTTATTTTGATTTCTTTAAATTTTGATTAATTTGTTTTATTATATTTCATAATTAATCTATCAGATATTAATATTTAAGGTACTTTAGTTATATGCAAATTAAATGCTAAATAATACCATATATTATTTGAATAATAATAAAAATCATGTTTATTTAAATTTATCATAAATTTTTAAATACAATGCAAAATATTATTAAAATTACATGCAGTGTTTTAAATTTGATGATTTTTTTATTTTTTAACTTTTCGTAGTCCACTGAATGACTATGAAATAAAATTATTGATAAAATAAAATTTTAAAAATTTGATGAATTAATAATATTTACAAATATTAGTAAATATATGACAAATATTTTTAAGACCTTTCAAGAACAAGAACAAATGAATCATACACGATTTTTCAGTGGATAAGTGGCTGTTTTCAACTTGGTTTTTCTTGGTTCTTTCTTGTTATTCATAGTGTGTATATATAGTCTGTAAAATCACTGTAATGCACACTGCACACTAGAGTAATTTGCATATTGAGATAAGTTCTAGGGTTTGAGATATTCTCTCTCAAAGTTGTATAGTTGAAACTTGAGAGTTAGGGTTCTTCAAGTTGAACTTTAAATATAAAAAATAGTGAAAGAAGATAGAATATAATAATCAGGTAATAACAGTTAAATTAGTTGGTGGAATATAGGGCACCAACCACGGACTCGAAACATAAGACTACTACATAAAAGGAGAGCACAAATAATATTAAAAAGAAAATCTAGATCATCAATCATATATAATTATATTATAATTTTTTCCATAAAGTTTATATTTGTTTTTATTGTAACAAACTATACACGACAAAAAAAAAACACTGCACGATTATATAACAAAATTGTAGCATCGCTAGGTTAATTGTAATTTTTTTTTTTTTTTTTTTTGTGAAATTAATTGAATACATTTAATTTAATGATAGATTGTGATGTTATTGTAAAGCTCATTAACATATATAGACACTAATGTATAACTACTATTTAAAACCCCTCTCTTTCAGTGTTTGTTTCAGCTTATTTTAAAACAACTTTGAATAGAATTGGGTTGAGACAATTTTTAAATAATTTTTTGTATGAATATTAAATAATAAATAATATATGAATAATTAACGAATATTAATTATTTAACAAAAACTAAATAAACATGTTTATAAATATAAGCGATAGATTAAAAATGAATATAAACGAACACTAACTGAATTTGATTACTGCTAAAATTCTATTCATTTACAATCCTAATTAAGTAATAACCCTCCCAATATAAAGCATTCAGGTCATGACCACATTAATTTTTGAAATCATATTTTGGTATTAACATGTGCTTGGATGATGGAAGAATTAAGTTTATTTGATTCTAGTAAAATAGTTATATTCGACTTAATTTTCTAATATTTTGGCCAATTATTATTATTTTTATTTATTTATTTTTAGATCTAAAAGAATTGAAGGAAATTATATATTTTATTTGAATGTGTATTTTATTTTTTGTTCTAAAGTAACCATAATATATCATATGACATAACTTATTTACATGTTGTATGTATTAAAGAATGAAATATAAAATAAAACTTCAATAACAAAAAAACCTAATTGTGTATTGATGGTGATCATATCTTTCAAGCAATAAATGTTTTTAAAAAAATTCAAATGATCATATAGTCATCCAGCTTTAGGTCAATTTAATTTCTTATGTAGGATTGATTTTGAATAATTACATCCTCAAAAAGGAAAAATATTTAATTTGAATATTGTTGATTTTTGTTATTATTCTGAAAAAGTATTTAAATGAAATGCATTTTAGTTAAAGATGATTTTCTTATAGCACTTTGCTCTTCAGTTGAGGCCCAATTTAACTGGAGGCCCAATAATAAATTCTCCATTGTAATGTGTATGGGCTTTCAATGTAGGCCCAATAAAAATGGGCTCATTCAAATAGCCCATCCAAACCCAGCCTGATACTGTAGTATGAATACGTCGTTTCAAAAAAAGTTTGCTCAAACCCTCCAAACTCACTGAGGTTTCTCCCCACTAAGCTCTGAACTCTTCGTGGAAACTAGAGAGAGAGAGAGAGAGAGAGCGCGCGCTTAGCCTAGCCGAGCCGAGGTGCGGTTTCGGAAGTTCAGCTTCGTAGCTTACTTTCTGTTGTATCAATTCTTAAAAGTTGTCTCGTCGAGCCGATACAAGCCGCCGATCCAATCTAGGTTGATTTTTGCTTGAATAGACTGAAATGGCGTTTGGTTCACACACTCCTGATATCGCAGGCGACCGACAATCTGGACAGGATGTTCGCGCTCAAAACGGTAAGCATTCCGCTATATGTATGTATGTATGTATGTATGTGAGGATGGTTCTTTTAATTTGTGTGTGAAATCATTTCATTCTGATCCCCTTTTTATTGGAAAATTTGTAGTGATGGCATGTCAGGCTGTTGCGAATATTGTCAAGTCATCGCTTGGTCCTGTTGGCCTCGATAAGGTGATTTCTACTTTACTTTCTACTCAGATGCTGTAAATTTATGTCGACTAGGAGCTTGAGTTGGTTGTTTTTATTGAAGATCAATTGTATTCATGGTTAGAGTATGCTTGTGGAATGAAAAGATGCATTACCTCTCTCTCATTTTATATGAACATAAATAGTTGAGCCATGTTTCGAGTTCTATGTTGGTAAGCAATTTGTCTTACTGGTTTTTTGAGTGGATGTGACTAAATGAACATAACTAAGGTAGACCCTTTCTGGTATAGAGATTTTTGCCATACTCTGGGTCTGTGAAGTGATGCTTAATATCGTCTTTTTTGGAACAAGTTGCCATTTTTAGTCTAAACTGGTAAGCGATCCAAGTTCACATACCAAAATGTAAGTTTCCTTTTAAGTGATAGTAGTGGACTAGCGGTAGCTAATAAATTTACTTAACAACTTGCTACATAAAATCATGTAGTTATTAGTGTGCATTCTCTACTGTCAGTGTGCATTCTCAATATTCCGTTTCATACATTCCAGATGCTTGTGGATGATATTGGTGATGTAACAATCACTAATGATGGTGCCACAATACTGAAGATGCTGGAAGTGGAGCATCCAGCTGCTAAGGTGAAGGGATCAGTTTTTGGTTTCTACAAGTTTAAGATTTAAACAGCGTGGTTTGTATCTGCATTACATTAATCTACCGATGATACAGGTCCTTGTTGAGTTGGCAGAACTACAAGACCGAGAAGTTGGAGATGGGACAACTTCTGTGGTCATCATAGCTGCAGAGTTGCTTAAGGTAACATAACTATTCTGGCTGGAAGATTGGAAGAGCCTTTGTTGTCATTTTACGTTCTCTGATTTTGACATCTTGGATATAATAATGTTGAATACTAATTTATATGTATATATATATTTTTCTACAGAGAGCTAATGATTTAGTGAGAAATAGGATACATCCAACATCAATAATCAGTGGATACAGAGTAAGGTTTATTCTTTCTTTGTCCACTGGAGTCTTTATCTTTACATTGCTTTATGGTTCAGTCTGTTGCATTCTCATGCAATGTTTAATTTCATGTATATTTTTGGCAGCTTGCAATGAGGGAAGCATGTAAATATGTTGATGAGAAACTGGCTGTAAAGGTACACTCTTTTGGACTTTGGATCCTTCAGAATTTTGAAATGTTCCAAGTTTTGTATTGTTGAACATAGTGAATATAATAGAAGACCAAAATATGTCAAAAAAAACTGACTGGTTGATCCTACTTATTGGGTACATATCAACATACCCAAAATTTTAAAGCCTTTTGAAGTGTGATGTTGTATAGTTCTGGATCTTATACATGGGAAAGTAGCACATTCTTTATTTTGTCTCTTAGACCTTGATTTTTTCTTGCCTCTGAAATTCTTATCTTTTCTTATGCCCTTCAAAAGTTGAAGGCAATGTTGGTAACCTAGAAGGCTAGTCAGAAAAGTTATGGTAAGATGAGATACCCGGAAATCTAGGTTATGAATTATGGTCTGGGTACTTTTGTGTTGCACTTACGTTGCTGAAATGTTATATACTGCTTATCATTTAATAAGATTTGATCATTGGCTTCTTTTGGATTAATGTATTTATATGTATGTCAGGTAGAGAAGCTTGGTAAAGATTCTCTTGTAAACTCTGCTAAGACCAGTATGTCCTCAAAGTTGATAGGTGGAGATAGCGACTTCTTTGCAAATCTGGTAAGTTGATGATAGAATAGGTGTTGGAGTTGCATTCAGTTTTTCTCATTTATGTTAGAATTTTTTAAGTTCCTGGCTGGGGTTCTGTTCCAATGCATGGCGTGAAAGTGCTGCCTCCTTCCCCCTTAAGTTGCATGATTTAGTTTTTTGCATTCCAGGATCAATTTGTATATCTTCAATCTCTTTATTTGTAGCGTAATACACTTCTATTTCACTTCTAGGTTGTGGAAGCTGTACAAGCAGTTAAGATGACTAATGCAAGAGGTGAAGTCAAATATCCAATCAAGGTTGGTAGTGCACAGTATACTAGTTATGCATTTACTTGTTACTGTTTTTGGCATAACTCATTTCTAGTGATTCTCGAGCCTTATACAGAATGATGCAGCAGAAAGATTTATGTACCTGTGTGTGTGCGCGTTATACACACAGACAGACATAAAGAACCCATGGATTAAAAACTTAAAAAGGGCAAAGAAAGATATGGATTTCCTATCTTGGGTTTAGTAAGAAAAAACTAAAAGAAACAATGTTCCTTGATCTGGTTTTGTAGCTTGTACAAAAATATAAATACATTTTCACAGAATTATTGATTAATGTGTTTAGTTGAAAGAGTGTATATATAGTTGACACTCGTCATTTTCAAGGTCCTTATGGAAATGCAATGAAACTAGAATTAATGGATTGCCGCTTTCTTTTCACTTCTTTATGTGAAATCCCGGATCCACAGACATTAAATAAACTCAGATTTGATGAGTGGATATGAAAAGAAGTTCACTGCACATGTGAATGATGTTTGCCTAACATCATCCTTTTGACCTTTGATCTCAAAGAATATAGCTCTAATGATCTCTTTGGTGTTCAGGGAATCAATATACTTAAAGCCCATGGTAAAAGTGCCAGAGATAGCTATTTACTTAAAGGATATGCACTCAACACTGGCCGTGCTGCACAGGGGATGCCATTGAGGGTTGCCCCAGCCAGAATTGCTTGTCTCGATTTTAATCTTCAAAGGACAAAGATGCAAATGGGTGTCCAAGTTTTGGTCACTGACCCCAGAGAGTTGGAAAAGATTCGTCAGAGGTGATTGCTTCTAATCATCTTTTTTGTAAATTGTTGTCATAGAATGAGACAGTTGATTGTGATGGATTTTATTTTGCATCTTTTCATGTCGTTATTATTGGACATGTTTGTTGGATGTGCTCTTGAATTTTCTTCTAGTAAGCCTTGTTATTTGTATCAGGCAAATATAATATAGTTTTTTATGGCTAACTAAATATAGTGTGTTAATTTCCTAGATATCTGTATTTTGATCTGATCCTGTTTGTCATCTTCTTTTATTGCTTATGCATATAAAGTCTGGTTTTAGAGGCCACATTGAAATTTTGAAAATAGTGTTCCTTGGAATTTTAACGTGTAATATATAATGATTGATTAAACTCGTCTTGCAGAGAAGCTGACATGACAAAAGAACGTATTGAGAAGCTTCTCAAGGCAGGAGCAAATGTAATTTTAACCACAAAAGGAATTGATGACATGGCCCTCAAGGTAAGCTTTTTACACAACTTTAGCTCCATCAAACTTCTAGAATCCATGTCATTTGTTGAATTTATCTCAAATGGTTGGCTTAATGCTACATGTGTGTAAGGCTTGCTACAATGATGTACAGTGTTGTGGTGCTTTAAAGTTATCAGTGCATCCAAGCTTTCTTCTTCCACCTCCAATGCTGGGTACCGATAGTGTTTCCATTGATTTTGTGTTTTAATTGCAATATCCACATGCAAGTAAGGCAATATTTAAAAAAGCTTACTTGGGGGGGGGGGGGGGGGGGGTGTTGGCAGCACTTTTGGAAGTGTTGAAGTCTGAACATGTGCAATAAAATGTGGTAGCATTATGCTAATAAAGTTATCTTTAGGCGTTGACTTCTTTTTCCTCACTGTAATCCCTTCATCTTAATTATGAATTTCTTTGTGTTCTCTGCCTTCTGTTACTGGTTTTGCCATTGAATTCTGTGTAATATTGTGACAGTACTTTGTGGAGGCTGGTGCAATAGCTGTCAGACGTGTCCGCAAGGAAGACCTGCGCCATGTTGCCAAGGCAACTGGTGCAAGTGCGGTAAATTTTTTCTCATCTTCATATTGTCTGCCTGCTATATGTTCTTTGTTTATCATGCTTTAACTTTTCGGTATATTATATGTATTATGACAAATGAAATGGCTTTTTGAATGACTTGAGTAATAGTAACATCTTGCTACAATTTAATGTTAACTAGAAAGCAGCAATTAATGATTAAGTCTTGCTTCTTTTTAAATTGATCATACAAAAGCCTCCATGGTTTAGGCATTCATACACTAGCATTTTCGCTTGTTGAAAGCATATTGAAGTTTTTAACTGATAAAACATTTGAATTTTCTTATTAACCTTGTGAATGAAATAGTAAGTACTTGACCTGAAAGATGAACTGTTTTTACTGGACAAAAAAGGGAAAAGCTGAACTGAAGGAACCTTTCATCTAGTTATAGTGGATTGAAGCCAAGGAAAGGGTGAAAACAGTATCACGTATTATTGTATATGGCTTGATTAGTCCTTGAGGGGTAACCTTTCTGTTCATAATCATTGCTCCTCTACAGGTTTCAACTTTTGCAGATATGGAAGGGGAAGAAACATTTGATTCATCTCAACTAGGATATGCTGATGAAGTAGTTGAGGAACGTATTGCTGATGACGATGTGATTATGATAAAAGGAACCAAAACCATTAGTGGGGTATGAGTCTGGACCCTGTTATGTTAGTAATCTTTCTTGTTACCTGTGGAATACTTCAGCTACTTACTCGTTTGTTCAAGTCAATGCTCTGGCCTCAAATGCAAATGTATTATAAGTTTCATTTTTAACTTTTTCACATGATTATATGAATTGAATTAAAATGTGTTTTCTACAGGTTTCATTAATACTTAGAGGTGCCAATGATTACATGCTTGATGAAATGGACAGGGCTTTGCATGATGCTCTATGCATTGTCAAAAGGACTCTAGAATCTAATACTGTAAGTACCTGCTCTTTTTGATTATTTATCCTTATCAGAAGCCTATCATGCTTGTTTCTAGTTTTTTGTCAGAGAGTTGTACATGCTATTTCCAGCAAATTTCCATTATTTTTAGCCTACTATTTCTATGTAACATATCTATTTATTAATATATTGAATTGACTTGAGGTTATTTGGAAAGGATGTATGAAGGGAAACCTGAACGTCTTGAAATGTGGAAGTTATATTCTCAATCACTCATGACAGTAGTCTGTAGCATGTGCCAGTGTGCTGCTGGTCATAAAAACGCTAATATTTAGTGTGAATAAATTAATTATCTTCTTGAATTATGGTGAAATCTAGGTTGTTGCTGGTGGAGGTGCAGTAGAGGCGGCACTTTCAGTATATCTGGAGAATTTGGCTACAACACTGGGGTCCAGGGAGCAACTGGCAATTGCCGAGTTTGCTGAATCTTTATTAATCATACCCAAGGTCCTTCAGGAAAAAGAGCCCGAATTATTTAAGCACCAATATCATTGTTGTCTTTTGCATCTGAAGTGCGTGTTTGTTTTTTTCTAGGTACTTGCTGTCAATGCTGCTAAAGATGCTACTGAGTTGGTTGCTAAACTACGAGCATACCACCACACCGCACAAACCAAGGCAGATAAAAAGCATTTGTCAAGGTACATGTCCAATTTTACTACCATGAAAATACTATTTTCTTTTGATGTTACTCTTCATGAATAATAAAAGATCTTCATGACAATCTATAGGAGTTAATGATCTAGCACCCATAGTTAAATCTCTTAACTTCCGAAACGATCCTGTTTGTCCTTCCTATAATTGATATCCTGGTAGGCAAAGATTTACATGGAACGCGAAGCCAATCTATCTCTGAGATCCTTTATCATAATGGGAACAAATAATAGAAAACAATAATAATTAATAGCATATGGGAATAGGAAACTCTAGTCAGTGCTTTAGGTATGAGAGACCTGCCTTAACTGCAAGTACATTCACTATACAATTCCATCCTCTATCCCATTTCCTCTCGAGAAACAAGCGGAACATAAATTGGTGCACATACATCAATTATTTAGATATGGTGTACATAGGGAATTATCATAAAATTGCCCTACTTCATTGAGTGGAAATTCTCTTTTGATAGAGCACAACTAGGGCTGTCCCGAAATGAACCAAATAGTTGTTTGAATAACAAGTTGTACCCAATAGCCAAGTCATGAATGAATCAACTATTTTAAAAGAATCAACAAAACGAGAAGTTGTCGCACAGCTTTGGATAAAATTTGGCTATAACGCCTACTTTTAGTAGCAAGGTTCCTCTACATGTGATGTGCCAATAAGAATTTGCCAACCGTAGAATGTTGGGATTAATTACCATTTACGCTAACTAGGTTTATGAGTTTCATCACTCACAGCGCCGTAATGGAATTTTTTTTCTTGTTCTTAATTGACATACAGTTTATATAGTATAAAGATACTGCCTGACTTCTTTTTATTTCTACTGCAGCATGGGTCTTGATTTGGTAAAGGGTTGCATTCGCAACAACTTGGAAGCAGGAGTAATCGAGCCTGCTATGAGCAAAGTGAAGATAATTCAGGTTAGAGCTTGAAACCTAATGTTTGATTGACATCTCAGCTTTTGTCAAGTGCTAAATTGCTAATTCAAAATTTCGTGTCTTCTCTTTCTATCAGTTTGCTACTGAAGCTGCTATTACGATTCTTCGAATCGATGACATGATCAGGCTTGTTAAGGATGAACAGGATGGCCAGGATTAAATGTTTGTTCCCTTGGTAATTTATAGACATTTGTTCTTACATAGGGTGGATAGTTTTGTACTATTGAAGGGAATTTAGCTGTTTAATGATTTTTCTAATTCTTCCTTTTTGTTTTGTTGTGTGGTTTTATGTCTCACTTTTTTGTAGAATGGTATTGGACTAATGGTTTACCGAATGTTAAATGTGTCAGTTATTTATTACACATGAATACTGAACATGAATTTTATGGTAATAGAAAGTTCCAAACCATTCATGATTTAACATCTGTTATTTATTTGTATACATGAATGGATGTGTAAATATGGCTTTAGAAATTAAAAAAAAAAACACATCTTTAAAATTGTAATTAAATTGTTTTTTAAATAGTGAAATTAATTGCGATTTTAATTTACTATTGCACTTGTCAATTAGTGCCTTATTTATGATTAAAATTCTACAATGTCTTTCTCATTCCGTTGAAAATCGATTTTAGTGTACGGTGTACACTATGCATATGACATTTAATGCGACTGTTTAACCATGCATATAGAGTCTTGGATTGTCGAAAAATATAATTGTGATCGTAAGCTTTTTTATAGTTTCTATTTTGTTGCTAAATTCAGAAAATCGTGATTGAATTGCAAATTTTTAAATGGTAGTAATTTTTTACAATTAGGCCTACATTAATAACACGTGGAATGCATTTTGACTGCATTTGTTGAACAAAAAAACAAAACAAAAAACTATAAAACATATTCAAGAAAAGGTAATATCTATATAGAGGAGCAAGTTTTAAAATATTGCAATATAAACAAAGCAATAATTTCACGTTAATTAATAAAGCAAGCTTCCACAAGCTGTGATATTCTGAATACTTTAACCACAAAAACACAAGGTGAAAACAACGTCATACTCCGGATTAATGGTAATATTTATAACAAGAGTTTTTTTGAGCTACAGCTAGGGTATGAATTTTTATTCGAGACCGAATACTCACCATGCAAGCATCCATGAAAAAATTCAAGAACTCATTAACGTGGGCTAAATGTCCATGTTACGAGATGGAAAATTGATGACCTTTCAGACAGAGATGCCATAGTTGCTAATCTTTGTAACTTCCTTGGAAAGAGTATTCCTTTCTTTCTTCGCCTCTTTAGCAAGGCTCGTAACCTGGATACAGAGAACTCACTGTAAGAGAAATATTCATGAGGTAGGTAATCGATTCATTAAGAAAAAGGACTTACTTGTGTTCGAAATATAGATGCATCTCGACTTGGAAGATCTCTTAGAGCATCCTTCAAACCTAGAGAAATATTAATCAATCGACTTGAACTATGACATGTGCAGATTAACCTAGAAGTAAATTTATGCATGTGTACATGTTTGCACACAGACAGACATGAGTAGGGATGAGAGAGAAGTAGGCTACATACCTCTTGCTTGCCTTTCTATCTTGTAAGCAGAGTTGATGACACCTTGTATTTGCTTTCCAGCTTGCCTGTGTGGACGATATATATATAAATGATTTGAGCAGGAAACTTAATTTCGAAAATAGGTAAGAGATTGTGTAAAATAATAAGAACATGAACCTGAGTTTTGTCCTCCCTCGTACCAAGTCTTCTTCAGCTTGCAATGCCCTTTTCTGACATCAAAAGCACATATCGTGTCATTAAGTGAGATTCACATAACATTGCTGAGCAATGGATCATAGTTCAATGATAGCTATGTATTATTCAACCTCCACCAGATACAATGCTTGCTGGCACAAGAAAAACGTTAAAAGGAAAAGGAACAAGAAAAGGCAGGAGAATAAGAAGGGAGAGGATTTTGCTCTTATGTTTTGTTTTACCATAGTAAATTTGAAAGAGAAAAGCCCTAAATACACCTTTCTAAGAACATCTTTCCCGAAAAATAAATTGAATAAGTGCAAATGTAGAAACTTGAGCGAGAAAACAGATTTTAAAAGCAGATTTTCTTTCATCATAAATAGGCATGGCATAACTATTCCTTAGAGCTCACATTTTGGTATACTTTCATTTTTGGATGAAATAAATGGAGAAGAGGAGGGAAGTGGGGAGTAAGCTTTTCAATGCAATATGGGTGATGGGGAATGCAACATGAAAGGCATAATCCTTGCAAAGCATACCTCTAACTTTTGACTTTCGCCCTTCAAAAGATCAATTGATTGCCGCAACTCCTTGACTCCTGCATCAGCTCTAGAAAGCAATGCCTGGATAAAGCAACATTAATTGTAATCTATTCCCATGCCAAAAACTTCTAATAACCAAGATGCTCATTATACTGATCAATTTACGTCGTTCCATGAACAGGAACAGTTAACCATATAATGACATTCTTCTGTATTTTTAACAGTGAGTAAGTTCTGCATCTGCGTTTATATCCAAAAAACTTCATTTATGTAGAACAGTAAAACATTATGACCGTCAACATACCTCCTCACTTAAAAAGAGGCGCCTGGTCTTGGAGGTTAAGAATTGTCTGGTTTCTGAAGATAATTTCAAAATATATCCAAAGCAAAAACGTTAATGATCATAAACCATTTTTTTCAATAGATGCTTAAATTCATGCAATAAACATACTTTTTAAACCTAGAAATCCCACACCAAGAACAGCTCCTGCTGTAACCAAAGGACGTGAAGAGGCAAGAAGAAAACCCTCTGCAGAACATTAGGGAAAAAATCAAGAACTAAGTTGAAAAACAAATGGATATGATCTGAATGAATGTACTTATGCTGCATGAATTAGTGACATCAAACAGACCTTTAATCTTCCCCAAAACAAAATCCTCATATGTGCTGTATTCAGACTTCAGGTCTTGCAAAGAATCCTGCAACAAGTTGCTCTCAAATCATAAACCTAAATAGACCAACCAAGATGCAATGAAGCAATCAGAAATCAACATCATAAAACGTGTCAATGATAAGGAGTTGTGTCCATTCAGTACCATCAGCAAACCTTGAAGTATGTTTAAAGTTATATACCTAAATACTAGAAAACATTTCCTATTTTCCCCTCAGAATCTGAGAGCTGTAAACTATTTTTATAAACCAAAAAAAGAAAAGCGCTCAAAGTACACATCCATAAAAATGTAGCATGTAATCTTTTTCATATTTACAAGAAGAATTAGAGCCTATTCTACAAACAGATAACTTGCAACTCATAATAGTTGGCCATTTAAGCAATTTGTGTGAAGAATTTCTACAGTCTTTCAACAAAAAAAAAAAAAAAAAAAAAAAAAAAAACTTAATCTTATTGTCTTCTAGAAGATTTAAGTTAAAATTACATTCATACAGAATTAAAGAGCTACAGCATATAGAACTTCTGAACAAATAAACAATGCACAAATCTTTCAACTCATATGCATATATCAATGTGTGGCTTCAATATTTTACACCAACTAAAATCTTAAATCCCTTTCCTATCCATTTTCCATAATCTCATTAGCAAACAACAGTTAGATCGCATTTGATTTTAATGAAACCTAAATTACACAAAGTTCTCTTTTGATAGCGGCAAAGAATGCAATAAGGTAAAAGAACACAGGAAAATCGAGAGTATTACAACGGTCTGATTGAAATGCGCCGATGAGGTGGTGCGAATGCGATCAACTCGCGATCTGGTGACTTCGATTGCTTGGTCTACAGTGCTTTCGATGGTCTTCTGTGCAATCTGTGCTTGCTGCACCGCGTACTCCGTCAACGGAATATTCCCATCGTACAATCCAAGTGATTTCGGAATATTCTTCTCCGCCGGATTCCCGGTCGATGTTTCTCCTGATGATTCGCCGGCGATTTCTGACATTTCTACGGAGCTTCTTCACTCTCGGGTTCGAAGGTTTTCAATTTCGTGCTGTGTTTTTATTTTTTTCATTTGTATTTTCTTTTTTTAAGTGTGGCTTTTCGGGTTGTAATGGACCCGACGTATACGGGTTGTCCCGGTCGTGCACGATTTTATTATTCTCTCTTAAATAAAGAAGAATATATAACTCATTTTGTTTTAAATTAAATTAATATTAAAATAATTAATTCAATATTATTACTGGAAATATCAAATCATTCATCGAATCAATCGAACACGACAGTATTTTATATGAGATTCTCTATTCCATTTTTTACTTTTATATGATATTTCATATATATATATATATATATATATATATATATTAAACATTATCATTAGTTAATATATGGTGCATATTAAAGTAATAAAATACAAAATAAATAATCAAGTATTACAATATTTATAAGTTTCTATTGAGAATAGTATATAGTTTTAATTTTTTTTAAATACAATAATATAATTTATGTTCACAACATATTTGAATGAAAATTTAACAATATTATATATACAGTATTTGTACGTTAGTACAAAGTTTATTTTCTATTTATATAAATCTCTAGATAAGATTATTTAAAAAAAAAACTTAACATTCAAATTTCAGAAAATATATTATATTCCTTATCGATTGACAAAGGATCATATATTTATCTGTAAAGATTGTTTATAAATCATTCATACGACACATATTGTCTGCAAAATTTATGTTCAAAGTTTTAACTAAAAGATAAATATTCGGACATGATCTTTAGTCAACTTCGTTGTTTGGTATTGCAATTTGAACTGTCTATCAAGCTACCATTACCATTACTCATGATGAGATTAAGACACAGAAAAACTTAAGGACCTAATAAAATTATAAAAGTATAAACCACTAATTTAAATATCGATCGTAGATTATTCTTTATTTATTCAATCTCGTTCACCTATGAAAGGTATAAAAAAAATACACTTCACTATAAAAAATTTGAATTTCGCCTTTCTATTTTTCTCGAAACTTGGGTTTTTTTTTTCTTGAATAATCTTAATTTAAAAAAGAAAATGTAAACCCTAATAATCTTTAATTGAATATACACTAGATCATCTGTATTTCATCTCGCATTTCATACAGGCTGCAACTGTAGGTTATTATATGCATCGTCTTCGTGTGGAGACGACGAAGAAGGCGGATCATTTTGTTTGTCATGATCTGCAGCATTCATCTCTTGAACTTGTGGTGGTTCTATGACTGTTGAATCTGAAGTGTTTCCTTCAGAGAGATGATGTTTCATCTCTCTATGTTCTTGGCATATTGCACACCAGTGCAGGCAGCAATGCACCAAACATGGATCACATGGTGCATCCTGCAAATTTAACAAACACAAGAAGAAGAATGATCAATTTTGATCTTGTTAAGTCATGTGTATATAGAAATAAAAAAAAATTGAGAAAAATGTTAGAAATTGATTATATTGCTACAAACTATGGCTGATTTAGATGGCGTAAAAAGGCCCGAAATGACATAAAACTCGCCAGATAATCGACAAATGTATATTTACATTAATATTTCTTATAAATGTCATGTTAATTCCATATGATTTTGAGTTCACACGCCATCTAAAATATTTGCAGTATGTAAAATTCTATACTAATTTTGGAACCAAAATGTGATAATTAAAATGAAAAGGACCACTTTTGCCATTTCAAAAGAGGAAAGAAAAAAAAAAAACTAAGACTAGTTTCGCCACTCTTATAGGACGTCCAATTTTGTATTTTTTCCGTTGTAATAAATACTACGAGTATAAAATATTTCGTTATATTAATTGTCAAAAATTAATTTGATGTTATATCTCATTTCTCACATCATAAACGTACTTTATCCCCTACTTGGCATGTTCCAATTATCAACATATTATATATATGCAGGGATTAATTTTAAAAACACTTTGTCAACAAAATAAATACGAGATTGAAATATAAGAAATACCTTCAAGTGGTATTTTCGCTGCAACAATTGTCGACCCATGCCGGTGTAAATGGCGCAAACCCACCAAGCAAAGAGCAAGCCCTCAGTGAGAAGGCAAACGGTATCCGGGTCAATAACGCCGTTAAATGCTGCCGTTATTGCAGCTGCTGCTATGCCGCCTTCAACTAACATTGCATGGCCAATGCACGCTTTTTCCGGTGAGATTTCTTCGTTAAACGAAGCAACATTCCGTCCGAATAGCAAGCAGGGGCAAAACAGTCCAGTCAAGCCTGCAAGTATAATCAATGAACTCTAGCAAAAACGAGAACTTTTTCCAACTTTTTTTTGTCTTGCTCATGTTTTACTGTCAAAATTACGTAGTATTAGTGACGGTTTTGATTAATGTTGGTACATGAAAAAATGGGGCAAATTGTTCATTTTATAAGATTCTATTACATCTCGAGTTCCATTATATGTTGGGATAACTGTAAATTGTTCAAATACCTACAATATGACACTCCCAATTTGAGTCCTACATGAACTAATTGAAATTTGCAAAATAATTCATGTATGGTTTTAGTTGTTGAAAATTTGGTCCTAATTTAACCTGAAATTGATTTTTTTTGCTAATGCATTGCAATTTTTAGATGTACTGTAGGACTAAAATCACACATCATAATATTTGTAGGACTAAATTGAAAGTTCTGAAAATATTCATAATATTTTGAATTTCCCATTATATATGCATAATGGGTTAAAGTTGTTACTATATAAATGACCTAATTACTAACATAATAAAACATGAGATGAAACAAAACGTCATTTTACATTGTGCATGGATTTGACAAAAAGGGTTCAAGATTACATTCACAAGAGAATTACATATAATGCTATATTAATTCTTGGTTACTACAACATTAAAATTTGCCAATTAGAACATAAGTGTGATTTAAGTTGGAAATTCTATAAGCAAAAATGGCTTACAACTATCAGTGTCTTCAAGACAACCAAAAATGCCAGTTGCCCAATCTTCATCTGCAGGTGGTGTGTATGATGCTGGCAAAGGTTGCCCACATTGCTCACATCTTCGAGCATTAAGCTGTCAAGACATTTTTGTTGCAGATTTATTTATAATAAACAGACATAAAACCTTAATTACTTTTAGAAAATTAATTAGTTTTCTATGATCACTAGTTTTCTCATACTCGATGCTTCTAGACATTGTAATATCATATAATTAGTAAAGTAAAATTAGGAAAAAAAAAATCATGATGATATCAAATCATTGTTAAGTGCCACTTTTCGTAACAAAAAAACTTCTAATCTAGGGCTGGAATAGATGAACATGTTCAAGATAATTAATTATAACAGTAATAATAATTGAAAAAGTGATTTAATAATTATATATATTACATACCTTATCGATGTCAATGGGTTGATTAAGTTCACCAGGTGTGATATTCTGTAAGGAATTTTGATCCTCGGTTAGCTTTACGTATGTCCTTTCTGCCATTCCTGATATAATTAATTAACATTTTTCATCATTTCTTCATACAAAAGAAATAATGCAGAGAGAGAGCGAAAAAAACCTAAAATGTGACCCTATGTCGAAGAAGAATGCGGAAAGAGAGATCTGAAAAATCAAAGTTTTATTTATTTATTTATATTTCTTCAAGTGTGAACTTTAAATTTATACAAAATAGTGAAAGGAGATAGAATATAATGAATGAGGTAATTGCAGTTGAGTTAGTTGGTGGAATATAGGCACCAACCATAAACATAAGACTACTACATAAAAGGAGAGCACAAATAATATTAAAAAGAAAATCTAAATCATCAATCATATATAATTTTATTTTATTTTTTTCATAAAGTTTTGTATTTGTTTTTATAGTAACACAATTTACGAAAGGAAAAAAAAAAAAAAAAAACCATTTTGAGGGGTTGAAAAGAAATCATAACATCACTGGATTTTCCCCAAAATCATAACATCATTAAATGCATTAATGGCTATGATGGGCTTAGAGAATTGATATTGATATCCATATTCAATATAGATATCAATAAATGTATAAATATATTTGTAAATTAAGGTTGTCAAACATTCCCATCATTAAAGTATGGATTTTGATAAATGTATAGATATTTCTGTAAATTAAGATTGTCAAACATTCTCAAAGTATGGATTTTGATAAATGTATAGATATTTCTGTAAATTAAGATTGTCAAACATTCTCATGAATTGATATTCAATATAAATATCAATAAATATATAGATATTTCTGTAAATTAAGGTTGTAAAACATCGTCATCATTAAAATATGGATATTCATAAATGTATAGACATTTCTGTAATTTAAGATTATCAAATATCTCCATCCTTAAAATATATTGAACAATTGTGAGGAATTGTGAGGATGGAATTAGATGTAAATATATTGAACAATTGTGAGGAATTGTGAGGATGGAATTAGATGTAACCGTGGATATGCTAGCAAAGGTTACTTGTGGAGAGTGACCAATGAAGCTAATGGTGCAACTAGTGGTAGCTACCAAAAGGATTTAAATCAGTGTTCCCAAAGAAAGTTATTTTAATGGCAGTGTTTATCCTTGAGATGTTTTGATGGATTGATATTTATGATATGATTGGTCTTGATTATTGGAATGACCAATTGCATTGGTATTTTATTTCTATAAAACGATTAAAGTTGTTTCTTAAATACTTGTGCCGTTGATATTATCATTTTCACATACCCAAGGAGTTAAGAGAAAAATTAGCGAACAACAAGTGCTAGATCGTATAGGTGATTTTATCGAGTACTTACAATCAGAAGGGACGAAGGATTCTGTTGATTATCCATGGCGGGTGGACCCCTACTATACCCCTCCTCCTGTGAGCATTCCTGTGGTAGTACTTAAATAATTTGGAATTTGCTTTTATAAATATTTAGATAATAAATAAATCCTTACACAATTTACAGGGATCTAGGATATTTCTGCAAAAATTTACATGTTTCGATGTCAAAATGGGTGTACAAACATTAAGCACCCAACCATTTGTTGCTTCACTTTTGTGTGCATCAAAATCTTCACTTACCATAGTTCTAGCTCTGTCTCAAAGGATTGGTATTTTGTTTCTATAAGATGATTAAAGTTGTTTCTTAAATATTTGTGGCCGTCGATAATGTCAAACATGAAGAAATGGTCACTGTCTCAAAGGATTGGTATTTTGTTTATATAAGACGATTAAAGTTGTTTCTTAAATACTTGTGGCCGTGATATTTTGTTTCTATAAGACGATTAAAGTTGTTTCTTAAATACTTGTGGCCGTCGATAATGTCAAACATCAAGAAGTGGCCAAAATATGACCGTCGAAAGATATCTAACCTATTGCAGTTGTTAAGCTCCTTATGTATGTCTCCAATAACCTTACTCAAACAATATGTACTACATTTGACTTTCAAATTTAAACGTCCCCACCCGGTATCCCAATTTTACGGAAATATCGTGAAAATATCGGTACATCATACTTATCAATATTTTCCCGATATTTACCGATATTTCTTAATATTTCAGCGATTTTTCTATAATTTGTACCATAAAACCACCGATATGGTAATCTTTACCAACATTTATCGATATTTCCCGATATTTCACATATTTTCCTATCATTTATACCATAGAGTCTCTGATATCGAAATCGGAATGGTAGATTAGACAGGATGTATTCGGTGATTTATTGCTTTAGGGATTTTGTTATTTTTAAAGAATAGGGTCATTTAAACAATAAAAGTTAGTCTAAAGAGCCTTTGATCAAAACCTTATTTTCTTATCAATTAAAAAAAATGAAGAATTAAATCAATTAGGAATCTAGTCATAGCATGCGAGTTTCACTGAGCAACAATCTCATCGGTACTAGAATGAACAAATCTACTAGATACAACAATCTCATCGGTACTAGGATGAATAAATCTACTAGATATAAATCGCATGCACCACAATTATGAGAGTCATTCTATACTACTGGATAATGCGATAGTTCTAGCTCTGTCTCAAAGGATTTAATTTGTAAGGTGATTTCCTTATCGAAATATTACTTCAGAATTGCATATCAATATTTAAGTACATTCAATATTCAATTGAAGTTGTTACAAATCCAAAATATTAATGTCAATCCAAAATATTGATGTCAATACAAATATAAATATTTTGAATTTAAGGATATCAATATCAATATTTAAGTATATTCAATATTCAATTGAAGTTGTTACAAATTCAAAATATTAATATCAATACAAATATAAATATTTTGAATTTGAAGATATCAATATTCATCAGAATAATGTTTCCTCAACATTGCATATTAATATCAATATATAAATATATTTCGATATTTAATTTAGTTAGCATTAGAAATTAAAATTATTAGTTTCAATAGATACTTTTCCATATTCAATTTAAGTTCGAATTAGAAATTGAAAATATTAGTTTCAATATAAATATAAAAATTTAAATTTAAGGATATCAATGTCCTTCAAAATGTTTGCTTAATATTGGATATCAACATCTAAATATATTCAAAATTCAATTCAAATTATATTACAAATTAAATATATTAATCTAAATAAAAGAAAAAATATTTTGAATTTAATTATCAATCGTCATTGAAATAATATATTAATATATTCGACATTCAATTCAAGTTTCATTACAAATTCAATATATTAATCTCAATAAAATAATAAACACTACAAATTCAATATACTAATCTCGCTTAAAGAATAAATATTTTGAATTCCATCACAGCTTGTGATCGATAAATAACTACATATGATATTTTCAACACTGATTTTGAGTATATTAATCTCAACTAGAAGAGTTTATAGTCCATAAATAAATACATTACCCATATCTTCAACACTGATTCTAAATATACGTTTTTCAACATTCAACTTCACACCTTTATTTTCACATCTTCAACACTGATTCTAGATATACGTTTTTCAACATTCAACTTCAAACCTTTATTTTCACATCTTCAACACTGATTCTAGATATACGTTTTTCAACATTCAACTTCAAACCTTTATTTTCCATCATGTTTGCTGCTCTATTCTTCCATCCTTACAATTCCTTTGTCACTGATTCTAGATATACGTTTTTCAACATTCAACTTCAAACCTTTATTTTCCATCATGTTTGCTGCTCTATTCTTCCATCCTTACAATTCCTTTGTAATTTTCCATCCTTAATGCTCTCATTTTCTTATCCTCACAATTCCTTTGTTTTTCATGATTTTTGTTCCTTTGTTTTTTATGATTTTTGTTCTTCCAAGTCTACTCGATGATTTTTGTTCCTTTGTTTTTCATGATTTTTGTTCTTCCAAGTCTACTCGATCTCATTTTCTCAGTTTGTTGCTTTCAAATCCGCTTTCATCTTTCATCCTCAATTGATGCTTTCAATGTTGGAACAATGATATAACATATATATAAAACATACACAGAACAAAGAGTAGTAAAAAAACGTACTTATTTGTTTTCTTTTTCAATTAATAAACACAAACACAGAACAAAGAGTAGTAAAAAATGTACTTATTTGTTTTCTTTTTCAATTAATAAACACAAAGGCTTGCTATTGCAATATCCTAAAATAAAATATTTTATCCTTCTCTAAAATGCTTGATACTACGGATGTTATAAAGATTGAGAGAATAAGAGAATTACATATAATGCTATATTCTTGGTTACTACATCAAATTTTGCCAAGAACATAAGTGTGATTAATATGACATACACCTATCAGTGTCTTCAAGAACAAAAAAATGTAAGTTGCCAAATCTTATTTGCAGGTGAACAAAAAAAAAATGTAAGTTGCCCAATCTTATCTGCAGGTGGTGTGTAGGATAAAAATAAAACGTTGATATGAAATGAATGGTATAAAAATATTTATTCATATGATTAATATTACAAAGAAATAGGAAATGAATAAAATGTTTATTATAATTATATTTTATAATTGATAACTATAAATAAAATATTAAATAAATTTTTATTTGACCAAATTATCGTCCACTATAATTTTATTTTAATATTCTTGTTCCATTTATCATTCAAATTTAAACTATTTAGTATATTTAAATTAAAAAAATATGGAAAATTAATCATTACACTAATATTAAGGTATATTATATTTAAATATATTTTTTAATCTTATTATTAATTTACTAATTTTGTATTATTTGCATATTCTTAAAGTAGTTAATTATATTATATTTATCATAATTTTTATTAATTATTTTATATGATTTTATGTTATTAAAATAATATATTATATTATCTAAAAAATATTTTAATTAGTTATAATTTATTTAATTATTTTTATATAAACTATTTTTTATTCTAATATTCATTTATCTTATTTGTATATATTTAGAAAATTTAAATAAATCTTATACTTGACTAAAATTATTTGTATTGTTGATATTGTACTGATATTATCTTTATGTTTTTAATATTTTTACATTCATTTATTATTTTTATACGATTTATGTATTTAAATTTATTATTTATTTGATATTTTGATAATTTTATTTGATATTATATATTATTTATAAATAATTTAATATTATTTGCACAATTTTATATAATAATTTAACTTTGGAAAGTTAATTTGTAAAAAAAATAAAATTAAATAATGATGAAATTGTCAAAAGTAATAAAAATAATTCATTCATTTATAGGCAAAAATACATAATACCATGGGGTAGGAACGAATGACTAATCCTACACCAATGGTAATAATAATTCCTAGGCGAATGGTCATTCCAACATATAAAATCTACCAATCAAAGGAATATGAATGAAGGTATTGTTGACCCTCCTGCTCATCCGACCAGACCGTTAGCCGGAATGATAAAGGAGAATCAGGTACCGAACCGGGCCAGCATCACCTTATTGTATGGTCGGGACCGACCAGAACAGCAAGCCCGAGTCGAGACATCAATGGTCATGGAGACCAGAGTTGGTAATCCGAGCCGACCAAAACAGGAGGATCCAACCAGAATCAATGTAGCGGGGACAAATGTCAATTGCGGGTGCTCCATTGTTGAGGAGTAATGAAGGCCAGAGGGCTTGGAGGTTCGATCCGGATGAGTAGGAAAGAGTTGGAATATTTCAAGAGCCTTCATGAAGGGAAACAAATCTACAATCAAATCATATCCGATTTAGTTAGGATTTAATCCGTTTTTTCCTTATCCATAACCTAAAATCAAGGGATTTATTTCTTACTTTCCAAGTTTCATATCTCGAGTCTAGCCTATAAATAGGGCCCTGATTATCATTCATGGGAGGGGAAATTCTAGTTCCGAAATCATTGTAATTAGAGAGCTCTTTACTCTCAATTCAAAACTGACCAACCATTCAAAACTGACCAACCAGAACAAACCTAGCATACAAACCTAGCAAATTTCCGTCTTTTTCTTATTTTAACTGACCAACCAGAACAAACCTAGTATACAAACCTAGCAAATTTCCCTCTTTTTCTTATTTTATTCGATTTTCATATTATTTGTTCAGTTCGATTTAATTGAGCCGGATCGAGATTTTTTTTCTTATTTTATCTAGCAAATTTGTCCGAGTAGGCACCGTCTTTTTCTTATTTTATTCGATTTTCATATTATTTGTTCGGTTCGATTTAATTGAGCCGGATCAATATTTTTTTCTTATTTTATTCGATTTTCATATTATTTGTTCGGTTCGATTTAATTGAGCCGGATCGAGATTTTTGGTGTTAGGCTAGGACACAAAATCTGATGTCAACAAGTTTGAATGATGATTTCATTCCACCAATCATGCATATTTACTTTAGAAAATTAATTAGTTGTTTTGCAGATTTATTAAACAAACATATATAAAACCTAAATTACTTTAGAAAATTAATTAGTTTTTTATGATCACTAGTTTTCTCATATTCCTTGTTTGTAGGACATTGTATTATCATGTAATTAGCAATGTAAATTTTTTTTTTTAAAAATATCATGATGATATCAAATCATTGTTAAGTGCCAATTTTCTAATCTAGGGCTGGATGAACATATTCAAGTTTTTTCTTGTTCAAGATAATTAATTATAACAATAATAATAATTACAAAAGTGATTTAATTAATGTAATAATTATATATATTACATACCTTGTCGATGTCAATGGGTTGATTAAGTTCACGAGGTGTCAGATTCTGTAAGGAATTTTGATCCTCGAATAGTTTTAATTATGTCCCTTCTGCCATCTCTAATTTTAATTATGCACAACATTTTTCATCATTTATTCATACAAAATTATGTAGAGAGAGAGAGAGAGAGAGGAAAAACCTTAAAATGGGGAACCTATGTCGAAGAAGAATGCAGGAAGAGAGAAAGAGAGAGAGATCTGAAAAATCAAAAATTTTAATTTCTTTTTATTAATTTCTTGATCAAGTGTGAACTTTAAATTTATATATAAAATAAAGTGATAGGAGATAGAATATAAATATATAATGAATGAGGTAATAGCACCAACCATAAGACTATTACATAAAAGGAGAGCACAAATAATTTTAAATACAATTTAGCTCATTAATTAATCATATATAATTTTATTTTTTATTTTTTTCCAAAACGAAAGTGACTAAAACACGACAAAAAAACACCACACGTTTTATAACTAAATCATAACATCGCTATATTAATTTAAAAAATTTCTTGTGAAATTAATTGAATAGATTTAATGATAACATAATAAATTGTGGTGACGTTATTGTAAAGCTCATTAACATATATTGACACTAAATATTGTAACTATTTAAAACCCCTTCTTTATCAGACATCGTTTCAGCATATTTCAAAGGAACTTTGAATAAAGTCAGGATCGAAACAGCTAGCCTTAATTACAATAATTTTTTTATGAATGATGAATAATAAATTAAATAGATACAAAAGACAATACAAAATATCTCTTACATAATTACTTAAATAAAATCTATCCTTATCAGTTATCATAAACTTAATATTTGAAAAGAACAATCACAAATTTTCTTGAAAAAAAATAAAAAAAGCATAGTAGATTATGTGGGCAGAAAAAACAAGAACCAAGGTATCATATCCATTATCCTAGGATTTCTCAAATAATGAGTGGAGGCTTTATTTTTTCTGGGAACTCCGCCGCAACGCCGCCGTATATCGCCGCCGCCGGCATCCCAAGAAGCTCCGACGCCCTGAATATTGTCCGCCGCGTTGTGGGCCCGGTTCCTTCTCGAGTTGAAGTTGAAAGGGCAATTCTTGAACTCCAAAGGTTAAAAATTGTAGCTTTCTTTTTTTTAATTTCATGTTTCCATGGAGTAATTGTTATGTTTTAAATTCATTTGAAACAATTGGAAATCCTCCATTACACATCAGTCATGGACAGGTTAAGTGAACTCTTTGTTTTTGTGTATGTTTTTTGTTTGATGGGATATGACTAGGGTGGTGGTAGATACAATTTGAACCGAACGAACAATTGTTCAAGCTTGTTTGAAATATTATCGAGCTTTAAATTTTATGTTTGACCTTGTTTAATAATTAATCGAGTTGAGCTTGAAGGGGCTTTAGTTGAGCTTGAATAAGTGATATTTTTACACTTGTTTCATCTTTTTATATTAATCGGCCGAGCTTTAGATTTTATAAAAAATAAAAGTATGTTCAAGTTTGTTATTTCAATGCGAAGCTTATAAAAAACGATCTTGAATTGCGTATCGAATAGCTCGTTTGATATTCAGCCCTAGATATGACTAAAATGTCCAAGTTCAGGACATTCTGTATTACCCTTCTGCTTAGTGTCTGAAATCGAACAATGTAGTTAATCTAAGCCTACTGATTTTTAAAATGTGTTGTTTCTGATTGCATTTATCTCGTATCTCCGACTATATGTTGATCGTACGTACTGTGATATACTTAGGTTTATGCGCGATCTTTCACGTTCTAGATCAGAGCATAATGGAATTCGGGCCACGTCGAATCATCATGAGTTGGCAATGCTGAAATCTCCTGGATTTATCAAGTTTTCTGATGCCTTTTCCATGATGTTATCACAACAATCTCTTCAAGTACCATTTCATTGCATTATTATTTGATTTTCACTTAAGAAATCTCGTTGTGTATTCTGTGGTATTCACTAAACTATTGAGTAATATTTTGTGTAGAATTTGGTTGTCTCGATTTCAACCGATAAGGCCGTTTGGGAAGCCATAATGAGTAACAAGGCAGTTCAGAATATACGAAGCTCAGTCTCTGCAGGTTATGATCTGCTAATTTTGTTACGATTTTCTTAGGTTGACCCAAGATAAATTAGACGAAGTGATTGATTCGTTACAATGATAAAGAAACAAGATACGGGTTTAAATTAAACGAGTAAACTTTGTCGTGATTTCTTTTGTAGTATTGATCGATGCTTTAAAAGAGGAAGAGGGGCAGAGGTCCCCTGAAGCACCACGAGACATAGGATTCTTGATCGTGAGATGGATCGTGGGATTCACAAAGTCGAAGGTTTTAGAAATGATTGAGAATTTTAGATCGTTGGTGGATGAGATTTTTCAACATGAGTCGAAGGAAAAACCTACTTCAGAACTCACCGATCTTTTGGATGAGAAGATTAGGACGTCGTTGCTACTCTCTATTGTTATACTTCTCATTGTTGTTGTCACACGAGCCAATGCTGATTAATCACCAAAAACAACATTAAATCTCAGTTTTCTGGCTTAGCTATGTGTATAAGTTAGTCGTGTTTACGTTAAGATTCCATAAACATGTAGATTCTTTTGATTTGTCGACATTTTACTTCAATTGTATGTGTTTTCTGTCAACTATTTGACATCATGAAGTAACGTTTTATTTCTATTTTGGTGAAATTATTGTCACTTTTGATAATCTTTAATTGAGGATATATTTCAAATTCTGATAATGTTGTATATGAATGCAAGATCGTATAAATCTGAACGGAGACATCATATGTATCGAAGAGATGAATGCTACAAAGACAAAGATTGCTCGATCTAAAATCTTCACAAAAAAAGGCCCTTAATTTCTACTTGAAGAAAGCCATGTATTGTCAAGTTGTTAAGCTAATGTTCCTCTAGACCAACTTTTCTCTAACATACTAGGGTTCCATTTCTATCAATCATATTCCCATTAAATCATGAAATGAAATAAATCACTAATTATATATAAAGTTCAAACATCTGTCCTGCATTTAAAGCTTCTTTTTTTTCCCCAACAAATTTATTTGGTTTTGCTTTTTCTTTCTTCTGTTTTTTGTTTTTATTCATTAACTAGTGGTTGGGTAGTTGCTCTCCAAGTCCTTGAGCAGTTGACCCAGACCCCCCTATAACAAATAATTAAATGTACGTCCACGTGGAACTCTCTGTTCCTAGTTATGGTTAGTGCTGTACAAAAAACAAAATTTTTCATGATTGATTTGAGGTTCAATTTGATAAAGATTCGTGAAGAAATGTCGATCATATGTTCCAACAAAGATTTATAGAAACATTAATGAACGAAAAAACGGAGAACTTCTATTTACATGTAGGATTAAACCAAAGCCAAGACACGAATTATAGATATCAGTTGGTAATGGATTTTTTAGTTCATTTAATTAAATATTAATATCTATGATTTATCATTTTTATGAACGTTGATATATATATATATATATATATATATATATATATGGGGGGGGGGGGGATCATCAGCATTAGCACTAGCTTATACAATAAATGTATATTTACATAGATAATTCAAATACATGTTATATATTATAATTTATAATAGGCGTAATTTGCAAAAAAATAAAAATCACCACCGACTTTTCGAAAATTGCAATTTAATCCCCAATTTTCAAATTTAGCAAAAAAAAAAAAAAAAGAATCACAACATTTATTCATTATTGTAATTTAGACAACATTTATATTTTCCCGCGGCTGGAGTCCACATATCTAACAAACATGTCATGTCACATGTCACATTGAATGTCATATAATTCGCAACAAAATAAATTAATTCGAATATCAAATTGCAAAATAAATCACAATTTTTTCAAAAGTTACAATATAATCCTAGCTAGCTTTTTGTATAATTAGCAATAATAAGGTCATAAACCTTCATTCAATTTCAATTCAATCACGAGTCTAATTTTTGGTGATCTAAATTCGTATGTCCAAATCATACCGACAAGTCAGGTCATTTTTTGATTTTTTTATGTATATTTTCACATATTTTTCTTTTATAAGGTTATAAACTTATAGCTCACAAAGCCCTTGAGGCCATCGATCAAGCCCCTACCAACAAAACAGTTATTATAACAATAAATTAAAAAAATCAATTCAATTTCCTTTTTTTTTTCCTTTCTAATAAGTACTTTTGCTTTTGGTTCAATTTTATTATAATTTCAGTTATATATATATATATATATATCAGTGTAATCTCTATAATTTCTTCTTTTTATTCATAATACTATTTGTATTATACAGCTATATTTTCATTATTATTATTTTGTGAAAAAAAAAACGGTTAATCAAATAATTAACCCGCAAACAAAAGGTATAATTGATTTGATTTTTTGTTTATTTCTTTGATTAAATCAAAATTTTCGATTCACGTGAACTAATTAGGATGGCTGAATAGTTTCTAGTCCATACATTTCATAAATGAGTTAACACCTAGATGTGATATGTGATTGAAAATTAATTAATAAGACGATCATAAAAGGAAAAGACTCAATTGTCTAAAAGTATATTTAAATAAATAGCATTCCATTTGTCCCACAAAAATAGGCTTGTATGTTATTTTCATCCGTTCCACAAAGATAGACTTGTTACTATATTAGTATGTTTTTTAATTTGTAATTCCATATATGTTTTTAATTAAATGTATATTAAATCACCACACTTCAACTTCCTATGTACTTTTTGAAACAAAAAAACACTTTCATTCAATACTATAATTAATGAAAGACAAGGATACAATTGGAACTTCAAATATTTTCTTAATTTGTGTGAAAATACAAAGAGACCTATTTTTGTAGGATGGAGTAATAAGATTCTTTTAATGATATCAATTGACTCATGAATATAATATGAGGCTCCACCTCTGAATTAGAATTCACAAAACGATATAAAAATGAGTTGGTCTCTTGTGAGACCATCTCACATACGACGTGATTTAAGTATATTTTTTACAGTTATATGTATGTGATTTTCATCTATAAATATATGTTTTATAAGTTATTTTTCACAATATATTTCAAGTAGTAGTGAATTTGAATTGAACTTTATGAGGTTGTAGGTGTGTGAATTATAAATATCCAAACAAAATATAGATTCAAATGTAAAAATGCAATAAAATCCACATCTCACTCACATAGTGCCATATCTTTCAATCTCTCTAAAAAGGTTTAGTGGGGGACCAAAAATAGATTAAAATATCCCAAAAGAACCACACTATTTGTGGAAATTAAAGCAATTTGAGACCTCTTTAATTTCACACCTACAAAACAAAGGGAATTGACAACAAACAGAATCTCTCCAACCTCTCAATTAATCCTAATTCCTAAGGCTATGTTTGTTTATAGTTGTAGGGTATCGAAGGAAATTCAACTTTGAAATTTAAGATGGTGTAATAAAAATGAATAGTGAAAAATGTTTGTTTGTTTGAGATTGTACAAGTATGATGAAAATATAACATCAAATCATGTCTAAAAAATATCAATATTTGTAATATTTTATTATAAAAAATACAATATGAAAAATATGTATTGTTGGTACGCGTGTTATCATGAAATGAATTATTTTTCTTTCTATAAAAGTGAGAATTTTCATATCTTAAAATAATTGTGATTGCTACATGCAATCATGTACACATCTTGATATTGACTCTTGGTGCATGTAGCATTGGTGGCTAATTAGGGTTCACTATCTTTGATTTATATATCATGTGAATACCGATTAAAAAATAAAAGATTCTAAATGGTCGTTTATGATGAGTTAAGCTAAATTAATTTATTTGAAAAATAATGTATTCCGTACGGACCAAATTATCTGAAGATTAATTATTGGGGTCTCAAATGCTTTTTGAAGATTCAATTAAGACATATATAATTTGAATGAGTTAAAAAGAAAAAGGAAAAGAAAACCCAATTATTAGTGTGTGGTGGTTGGTCAATCAAGAGTCATACGATGACGTGGATCAACATGATACATCATCAACAAAATAAATATTAATTTATTAAAAAATGTGAATATATTTGAAAGACGATCTCGTATAACATTTTGTGCTCGACCAATCACTCTAATAATTGATTTGAGACTAATGTTGTAGGCAAGGGTAATTAATGTACAATATTGTAATTGTAATTACAATTATATAATTAATAAATTGTACATTACATGATATATATTGAATAATTAATGGGGTGGGGAGACTAAATATCTTTTGTCTGAGTTAAAATATGAACTTCATTTTTTTCTCTGATAGTTTAGATTAAAAAAATTCTCTTTCAAACTTATTTCAATCATCTATGTTCCAATCTATTCATACGAAAATTTTGATTATGCCTCTAATTAATAGATTGTTATTTAATTTGATTTTTCTTGATTCTCAAATTAAATTATCCTAGGACCCATACCTTGATAAGTACTTCCAATAAATTTAGATGGCCATATAATATTTAAATTTTTGTACCTTGTCTAGAAGATGGTCTTTTTATGGGCCCTACCCTTCTATATTAGCAAATGCATTCAAGATATGGTTTGGGCCAAAGAGATCATCTTTGTCCCTCAAATTTGCCAATATGACAAATGCATTTAAAATTTTTGTACATAAATGATTGGTTAATAGACTATGTATTAAGGAGAGATAGTGATGATGAGGTCACTTATCACTTGCAAATAGGAATAAATTAATAATTCTTGATTTAGGTGTGAGTATATATTATTTATTTTCAAAGATTATATTTCCAAACTTTCTTGAAAATGACAACATCTAATTACTCGTGATCAATAAGACTGTAACGCCCTAAATCTCAGTAACAATTTATTCACATAGACAATTTTTTTTTTTTAGAATTAGTTACATATCTAGTTGAATATCATTTCGGATCAATGCTAGCAAACATGATTAAATCAACTTATTAAAAGGAAGATAAAATAATGTATTGCATGGGACATTATTAATTGGGTTGTTACTATAAATTACTTGACCATGAAGCTACTTAATTTTCTTATCAACGTGGTCTTACTATTTAAGGAAAAGATTAATTTGAATATTAATTATAGGTTTGCTAATTAAATATTCACTCATAATGACTCAGAGCATCAAATATAAATCTTTATTTTCTTTTAATTTATTTTTTTCCCTACTTTTTTAAAGTATAAAAAAATAAATAAGTGGCTGATTTTGAGACCACAAAAAAGGTCAAAGAAAATAAAAGAGCATCTATAAATAGTGCCACTGAAAGCTTTCAAGTCAAAAGAATCACAAGGGCAGAATTGTCAATTCCTCGTATTTTCTCTTCAATATCTTGTATGTAAATACGGCGTAAATTACGAAATTGCTAACGACGGCGTAATTTACGAAATTGGAGTCCTTATTGTCTAAATTGAATTGCTTGTTTTTTTTTTATTATAGGTTTCAATTTGTATTTTCTCGTATCTATATATATTATGTATATAAGTTACTAGGCTCTTATAAAAAAACATCTAAATTTTATAAAGTCAATCAACTTATATTCATAATTCAATATATTATATATACAATTAAAATTTAATATGGGTATTAAATTTAAATTTATTTCAATCACATCGAAGATTAAATATATCACACAACGTGACATTACAAAATGTCTCATTGTTTCTCAACTAAAAGATAAATAAACAATAGAAAAAGCCAAAATTTTTGATAGGTGTGTATATAGTGTAATTTTGACAATATAGATTATCTTTTATAATATTATTCTACATTCATAAAAAAAATTATATAAAATCGTTTTACAGATATAATTCTCAATTCATAAGACTAATTCTATTTTGAAGATTATGTATTATGAATCTGACTCACCTCAAAAATTGAAATTGGCGACGAGATTATAAATATTCCTTTGTGCATGTATAATGCTTTTGGAACTTTTGCTTTTAGAAAATAATTTTCTAAGATTACATGCATGTCATTCAATTGGTGAAAGTGGTAACCTTAAAAAAGACAAAGGAAAATAATGCCCATAATTTATTTAATTGATCATATTATTTTAATCACTATAATTCACTTTTCATATAATTGAGTTATGTTTAATATATTAAACTCAACTTGGTAAAATTACATTTCATTAAAAAAAAAAAAAGAGCTCAATTATCTATTACATTACTTATTTACTTCTAGTAGCACTCCCACAAAAATGGATCTTCAAGCCGAAATCCAATGTCGGCTCCAGCCAGCTGCCACGACGGAGCCATGTAACAGAAGCCATCACCGTGATCTGAGCTATCCAGGGGCAAATCCGGCAAGTCGAAAAATGTGTCATCATCACGAGCCGTTGAAGCCGAGTTCGATGATTCAGCTTGCATGTTTTCCATTACCAAATTTGTCGAAGAATGCGAGTCGACCAGGCTCGGCTCGGCTTCCAAGCCGACAAAAGGAAGCGCAGCGGCTTTCGCGGCGGCGGCTTGGATGTCCTTCGGCGCGTTTGTAGCCGGGCGGGGCAGCAGATGAGCCAAGTGAGGGAAATTGAGGAAAGCAGACTTGCCCTTGATGGCTAGAGCCGCCACGTCGTGGGCTCGAGCCGCCATTTCAGCCGTTGGATACGTCCCGAGCCATATTCTCGACTTCTTCCTCGGCTCGCGGATTTCGCAGACCCATTTGCCCCAGCTCCGCTTCCGTACACCACGGTACGTTGGATGTTTGTCGTCGCCGGCGGTGGCGGCGGCGCCGCCGTGGCCGCCATTCTTTCCAGGTTTGTTTTTACTCTTTTGCCCTTCTTTCGAGCCCGTTGTGCCTTGCGTTTCGTTGGTGGACGAGGAGTTGGACGAGGACGAGGTGGAGGTCGGGGAAGGGGCGCCGCCAGAGCAACCGGAGTACGCGGCGGCGAAAATGGCGGCGGCCGCGGCTGCGGTGGAGGAGGAGGTGAAAAGGTTGTCTTGAGGTAGACACTCGAAGATGAGATTTTGCTTTTGTTCCATAATAAAGGTTGTCTTGTGGGATTGTACTATCAAGAATGGCAGAATGCCAACAATGGTACTTAAGATAGTGAAGTTGGTTTATACGAATCTTCCACAAATTGGACTAATTTATGTAAAGAGATTTGGATATGAAAAAGAGAAGCATGAGACTACTCTATATATTGTACACCTCACCTCTCACACACATATATAAAAAATATTATTTCAGAAACATTAACAACACTAATCCATGCAGGTCGACACGTAGATATAATGATGTGTCGCTCTATAAACGACATCCCGTCTTCTCAACCGCTTGAATTAATATTGAAGAATTCAAGTCGTCCACGTTGATCGATTCATATTTTATGTCTGGTTGAGATTCGAGTAAAAATGCATTGATTCAGGACAATTTTAGTACTTTCTTTTATTCGAGGGGTTTTTCCGCAATTTTTATCCATTAATTTATAGTATTATATGTTGGGAATTTGAATCAAATCTATACAATATTCCCTAAAATGTGTATTTAATTTCTTCTAAATTTTATATACTTGATGAGATTGGAATTTTTATATTTTTAACCCAATAACTTTTGGGTTATGCCAATTTTTTTAGGAATATAATTTTGAGTTTAAATTGTTCTCAAATGAAGGACAATTTTGACTTGAACTTGTTAGTTTGGCTGAAATTACCACCCAATATTCTAGTCTCTTCATATATTTTTGCCAAACCTTTAAAATATGTTTTTAAAGAAAACCAATACTCACATACTTGACAAGTATTTATGACATTTAACAAAGAAGTAACATGATCGAATTGTTATAGAAGATTCCAACTTCAGTGACATGATAAACATTTCATAATCTCTTTTAAAAAATATAAACATTCATAATCATACTTAATTAGGCTAATCTTGATGACATTGACATATGTAATTATAATGTATTGATGGGAATCAATTAGTACTATGCATGAGCACAAAAAAGACACACATTTGTTGAGGTTATTTTGGTAATTTAATAATCAAAGGGGCCCTCCTATTTTGTGCCCATCTATATACCATGAATTTCACATGAAAATATGGTAGGGGCCATAAGCCTATTAATATTTGCATTTATATCACGACATACATAAGTAAAATATCTAGGTCAATTATATATACATATATTATTTTATATTTAGTTAAATGTTTCCAAATTTTTAATAATTTTATAAGAAAAAGGAAAATCTTGAAAAGTTCATACCTACTGATTTTTGACCACAAGGAATATAAGAATGTATATTGATGGTTTGCGCCTGCATCAAATTAAGGTTGTTATAAGTTGTCCCAAATAATCATTATTTGGGACAAATAATCTAAATTTCATTTTACTACATAAAACATTGTTGAGTTATAAAAACTCATATGAAACCATATAAATATCAGTTTTATCGGTGAGATTGAGGTGCACTATTCATGGGACAAATTTATTTTACAAATCAAACTCTATTTTATTATTTTCAGTTTTAATGTTACAACTTATTACAATGAATACAATGGGGTTCTGTGATATTTTTTTTTTTTTTTTTTTACAGAGGATAATATATTTAGTATTTAAGACAATCTGAAATTTGGCCAAGAGAAATAAAGTTAGGTAAAATACAATTGATAAGAATGTTAGGTGAAAATTAATAGTATAAGAACACATATTCGTTATTAACTATATGCATAATTAATTGATTGAATCTAACGACCCTATGCTGTCACATTCTTCACAATATATATGGATTATGTATCTTTTATTTTTGAGTTTTTTATTATCTATTTGAGCGAATACATGTGGATTGTAATTACTTAGGATGAGTTAAATTGCAATTTTGTCCCCAAAATAACGACGTCGAAAAAAATTAGTTTCTTTAATTTGTGCTTTTCTCTTTACGTCATAATAATCCCATAACTAAAATCGATTTAATTTTTTGAAAAGTTAGAGGTTATTCCAACAAATTTCATGTATGTTAATAGTTAATTTATACATCAATCTCGTAGCTTCTAACAAACATATAAACACAAAATTTCATAATAAAACCAAACTCAAATCTGGCCTACTAATAATTCGAACTGGTATCATGCATGGGACATAACATAACAATATATTATATATATAATATATACTATATAGAAAGAATCTTGGTTTTATATACATGTCAAGCCTAACAAAAAAATCACATAACATGACTTCATATGGGTCCTCATGTAGTAGTTGGGTATACTAACATGAGAGAGAGAGAGCAGTTTTACATGATGAATAAATTATATATATATATATATATATATATATATATATATATTGAAAAGGGATAATTTCAAATTTGGTTATGCATGTATTTAAAGCAGTTTTCATTTTTACACAATCAAATATTTATTTTTCAGTTTTGGTCCTTATGTTTTAACTTTTTTCAATTTCAGTTCATTTTGATCGGAATTTTCAAAATTGATGACATGTCCGTCGGAAATCCTGACGTGGTCATCGGAAAATTTAACGTGGCAACCTGGTTCCAGCAGCCACGTCAAGGATTTTGAAAATTCAGATTAATAAAAATTGAAATAGAAAAAAATTAAAACATAAATGCCAAAATTGTGAAAAACGGATAATTGGTTGTCAAAAAATGAAAAATGTTTTACTTACAAGATTAAAATTGAAATTAATCCTATTAAAAAATGTAGATAATATATAATTAATTGTGAGGTGATAAGATATATCATGTGATATTATGTTAGGGTTTCTTGGACATTTACATGATGATTATGTCATAAATATTCGAACCTTTTTTAGATTAGTCCAACCCATTTGCATATGACCCGTCACTTCTAGATTTCGTATTCAAGTTAATTAACGAAGATGACAATTAATACACTTGGAATATTTTACTTTCTTTAGTGATTTCGTAATTTGAGTCCACACATTGTCTGAGTTGAGAAGATGATGACACACATGAAATATTTTATTCTCTTAGAGGATCCCCAGATATGAATCCATGTCAAGAAGATCTACATCTTTTAACTTATATGCACCAATCAAGACAATGGAGGTTTACTTGCAATTAAATTGAGGGATTAATTCATGCTGAACCCTAATTTCTTAATTGATGGTTGGCATGATTCTCGTGTACTCAACACCCAATTTTACATCAAAACTTCTTAGTTGGAGCGAAAATGAAAGTTTCGGTGTAAATATCGGTATCGATATCAATTTTGGTGACCTAACAGTATATACAAACTAATGATGGAAAATTAGAAAAATAATGGGAAAATATTGGTTTCAGTAAAAAATCATTTTTAAAGGAAATAATTGATTTATTTTATAATAAATTTTATTATGAATGACCGTCCATTTTTTAAGAAAAAAAAAGAGGATTTTTTTCCCTAATAATGTTTTATTTACACATTATAATTGTTGTATCATTTATTTTGACAGATTGATTTTCTAATGTGCTAGTTTCAATAAATTATTATCATGAAGTTACCAATTTATTAATATTTTAAGTTATATTTAAACAAAAATGTTTGTAATAATATTCCCTAAAATCTCATATTGAAATTCCAAAGTTTTAATATAATATCTTATTCTTGTCATTTTTCCAAATTTTAGTGACTGATATTAATATTTCCACCAATATTTACATAAAATTAGAGCACCACGATATTTTTTTCGTACCGATATTTTCAATCTTGAGTAAAAGTTGATGAGATTTGTCCTTATTCTAATAAGGGTATTTCAAATCTCTTGTAACACCATCTCACAATTTTAAATTTGTAAGTTAGAGATCATTGACATATATTACAAACTCTTCATTTTCTCTTGTTATCAAACAAATTTAGGTTTCATGTCATGGAATGCAATTACATGAATCTTTAGGATTATCTCACCCAAAATATTGTAATAAAAATAAGAGAAAAAAGATTTTCATAAGGCTAGAAAGAAATGCCAAATCAATTGCTCGATAGAACCAAATATAAATTGGTTTTTATATTAGTAAACATAATAAATGTCTAATGTCTAATTAAGAACCATGACAAACTATTAAGCATATGATAGTCGATAAATAAATGAGGATATAATACAAGACAATATTGATGCATGTGAGTTAGCAAAATAATACATAATCTATTTTGTCTTTATCAACAATTTGCATGTAATGATAAGTATTAAATTTTTCACGATTTAATTGGAGGAAAAAAAAATTATTCTATTACTTTTTTATTAGGGGAGTAAAGATTTTTAGTAAAATTTTTACAATAATATTTTTAATATTGAAATTCGAAACTCACTAAAACGATGGATAAAATAATTAATTTGTTAAGGATAATGAAGGAATTGAATTTTTTTTAAAATACATAATGATTATCCAAACATCTCAAGGGTTATTTGTGAACAAATACAGAAATGCTACAGTAATACTTAATAAATTTAAACTGGTGAATGAAAAACATTATATTATAAAAGAAAATGTCGAATTTGAATGCAGTTATAAACCTATAAAAGCCAAAATTTCTTCTCAATTTTCCTTTCAATCTAGTCATAATTAAAGGCTATACACAAATCTAGCCATAACTTTTGTATATCCTCAATATTCCACTTCACAAATCACTAGCCATTTTTTTGGTTTCCAACAAGACAAAGTATTGGCACTTTGCAATCTTGATCCTAATAACATATAATATTTAATTTCTTATTATAATCCTATCAATCTATATAAAGTTCACATTAATAACATGGAAAATATTTTTAAATACCACGTAATTAAATAATGAATTATTTTTCTACATAAATCAGGAAACTAACAAATGTCCTAATAAAAGAAAAAAAGTCACAACACACCCAATGACTACACAATATGTCCATAGCATGTAATCCTATGATTTTCATAGATTTACGCATGTGTAACCTTATGAATAAACATATCGTGTAACATCCGACACAAAATTGACTTTTTTATATTTTTTTTCAAGACAATTTTGCCAATTTTCTTGATTTGTATAGAAAAGTATCAAACCGTAATTTATGATAAAAAAAAAAATGAACTTCTTATATGAAATATGGTATTTTAGCCACCGGACTCTAATAACATGCTGACGACATATTAATATAATAAAATATTCTCATCCCATTTCTAGTGACGAATACCTATAAATGACCCACCCACCCCCCACAATGCAAATATGCTTAAAAACATAATCAAGCATAAAAGTTGACTAAGTGGTGCCATCACTATGGCATGTGACATGTTTTTGGACATACATTTTTGCAGCCAAATAATAACAATTTATGTACTTAATTTCACAATCACAATCCTATCACCACTCTAAAAGTTGAATTGCACTTTCACTTGTGAAAAGTTGACAACAATAGATATGGGGATGGGAGTAGTAGGGGTTGAAATTTGAATTATATATACCAATTTTGATCTTGGATATAATTGGTGAAATCATCAATATATACTAAAATCACTACTTATGAAAGCATTTTCATATGCAATTCCAACTCCTACTTGTCTGCCAAATTGTGCTCAATATGCATCCTTATCTATTCATATGCAACATCACTAAAAGAAACATGCAAGAGAGGCATCCACCACCATAAGCATTTGCAGACAAGAAGACCTTCGGTTATATACTTTGTCTAGATCGGTTAGGTGATTTCTCGTCACGAGTTCTTCTAGCCTTTGTCTTGCTGAGCTCGGATTTTCCACTATCTCCGATTTTTCTTTTCAATTATTTTGTCCTTGTTTAGGATTGTTTCTCGTGTCTGTTGCAAGTGGTGCTCTACACAACTCAACCCGTTGGCTAGGGTTGTAACTTCTTTGGTTCGAGTTTCATTTATATAATAACGATAGTTCACTAGAAAACTATGTGTCTTATGCACTAAATTACAATATACCCCTCTTGTCGAGCTGAACTGGATATGCTCCTGCAATCCATCTATGCTCGGCAAAGGTGGGGCCGGAAGGATCCACCGCAAGTTTGTTGAGTTAAACAGACCATACTTGACCTAATGTTGACATATCTATCTACGATGGCCCACATCACATTATTTTCTACAAAACATTATAGTTGTATTCTAATAAGGAAAAAGGATATGTCTTTACGCACTATTTATTTTGTCGAGAGATCATTTCATCTAGATATTTCAAGGACAAAATTCACCAAATCCATGTTTACTTCCCCTAAAGCTATACGAAAACTAACTACATCAATCATGTATGAAACAACGATGTGCGTAAACATTAACTATTGGTTAAGATCATTTCAACCAAGTGTAGCTAGCAATATCTCTAACAAGAACAAATTGGCAGGCAATTAGTGTTAGCCTTATGAATCATACTTCCATAGGTGAGTAAAGTTTTGCCTAAGAAAGCAACTATATTTTCATATAGCACAACATGGGCATAATCGAATAGTAAATAATGTAATAAAGAACCGTATATAGAACCTTATTGTTGGTTGCATGCCACTTGATGCACGTTTAAGTCGTCATCTTCATCTTCATCATACGCCTCTTGTTGTCTGTGTCTCTCCTTCTGCCTCATCTCCTCCTCAATATCAACGTCAATCAAAGTGGTTTCCTCGCATTGAGCCAGCGCTTTATCAGACAAGCGTTTCTTTGATTTCACTGGCAGCATAGTAGCTAAAACCCGAGACTTCTCAGGAGAGAGAAATCCAGAATCGGGGAAATCCACATTGAAATGGATTATTAGCTGTCCCTTCATGAACGGCCTCTGGTAGAACGGCATTCCCTCGTCGTCTATTGCCTTATAACAATCTGCATTCAAGAAATTTTTTTTTAAAGTCTGACAAGGTAATGAAGTAGCTTACAAGATGAACTAATGAAGTCACAAAGTAATACCGGGCTTAAAAACTTTTCCGGGGTCTGATTTGATTAGAAGTTGTCTCCCATCAAGATGAGTTAGAACAAACTGAAATCCACAAAGGGCTTCACTTAAATTAAGGTTGTGTTCAACGTAAAGATCATTGGACTTCCTTTTGAACTTGGGGTGTTCTTTCTCTTGCAAAACGAAGACTATGTCTCCAGAGGTTGTATCAGGCTGCAAAGAACAGACGTATGTAGAAATGAGCTCAGAATGGCCTAATATTAGATACTATATCTTAGTAAACGAGACCATAACAAAAAAAACTCCAAAGTCTAAACCAAAATTATCGGGCCTTTTTTTCTCCTAGATAGTTGCTTTCTTGAGTAAAATTTTCAGTTCAGAATCACAATTCACTGCAAACTGTCAGTGTATCGATCCAATCAGATTCAATCTAGATAACCGCATGCATACTTGGATACTGATAAAGAAACATCAAAGCCCGTTTTATGGCAAGAAAAGTTTCACCCAACCAAGCCTGCTTTGTTAGCACTTGAGAAGAGAATCTTGTTAGCAAAAGATAAATTTACTTACAGCTTCATCGGCTTCTCCTGAGAACACTATCTTTTGACTATGTTGCATCCCTTTCTCAACATGCACTTCTAGCACTTTCTTTGTCTGGATAACCTTCTTGCTTTTGCACTGAGAGCATTTATCTCTTTCGCTAATGAGTTCTCCTGTATCATTGCAGTTACAAAAAATTTATCGAAATTTTTGTTCGAATGGAGATTAGGAAAGCAGAATATGTTAGGGCGTTTCAGTAAGTACCTGATCCTCTGCATTCAGCACAGACATGTTGAATTCGTTGGACCATGCCGGGTCCTATTTGTCGGCTAGTTGTCCTAGTTCCAGTACCCTGGCAGCCATGACATCTACCAGAGGTTCCACTCTTCGAACCTTTCCTGTTTGGTTTAGAATATATATAAAAATAACTGTCGAAAACATATTAAGAGAAACCACAAGCAAGCAAGAAAAGTATGAGGAAAGAAAGGGACAGTTTGAAAAAAAGTCTCAAAAAGTACGATACATTGAATTTCACGTCAAAATGATATTCAACGAATATTCCTTCATGTTGTACTTAGGAGTTTTAACCAGAGTGATAATAAATTACAATTATGAAGGTTAAACAGTAAACGCCAAATTTAACTAGGTAAACTGGAAAAGATTCATAATTTGTTTTTTGTGAATAGAACTTAAGTGTCTTTTGATACAAAGCAACATATGGGGATCATAAGAAGTGAGCATGACAAAGACGAACTAAAAAAGTGATTTTCTTACATAGAGATGAAGGATAATCACATTAACCATGGAGCACCTACAGCCAAAACATTCCATACAATTTCTATTTTGTTCAGGATATGATTATATTCATATTAGACCATCGTGAATTGGAAAAAAAAAAGATTAAATCTTCTGGAGACTTAAAGTAAATATGGTCATAAGAAGATATACCCTTTACACTTGGGGCACAATACGTCCCGAGAGATAGAGAGTTTTCTAGTTGTGCCATTGTACAAATCCTCTAGAGAAACCTTTAATGGATGCACTACATCTTCACCTTGTCGTTTTCTGCTTCTCGAGCCTCTGCCGCCTATGAAATTTATCCATAAACGTAAGCACTATATTAGATTAAGAACCACTTACCCAAAAATAACATGAAATAAATTAAATCAGCTTTCTCACCACCAAAACCTCCAGCAAATCCACCACCGAAGAAAGATTCAAAAATATTGAATGGATCATGTGAATGACTGCCTCCTCCTCCTCCCAATCCCTCCTTAAGACCATCTTCACCATATTCATCATAGATCTCTCTCTTCTCCGGATCGCTCAAGACTTCATACGCTTGAGCCAACTCCTTGAACTGATTCAGAGACAAAAAGGAGACAGTTAAGCTCAGTTTAAACAGAGATAGTAAGTAAATCTTTAAAATCCCGTAATTCAATAGTTATTTTTATGGGAAGTACTAAATTCTCATTATTAATAGAAACGAAAGAAGACTTGCCTTTTCAGGATCTCCGCCTTTGTCGGGGTGGTTCTTAATGGCAGCTTTCTTATAGGCCTTCTTGAGTACATCTGGACTTGCACTTATAGGAACGCCGAGGATTTCATAATACTTAAGGTCACTGCTTTTTGCAGCGCGTCTAAACATAATTATTTTGTTTCAGTTCTGTGGAAGAGAAATTCCACCACCAAATTAAAATAAAAATATATATATATATCAAACTAGAGAACTATTCAATTATAAAACTAGGGAATGCAGTTTATTATTAGAGGATTCATCAATGAGCTCCATGAATTAATAAGAATCGGATCAGTGCTTTCAAATGCTGCAAAGCCTGCAATCAAATTAATTTTTACAAGCTTCATAGTTTCAGAAAGCAGTAGGCATTTACAGATGAAAAACTCTCTCCTTTACTATTCAACTTTGCAGTCTTATACATTAGAATATTGAACCAAATTCGAAAAGAATGGTTTTTTTGCATATTAGATTGATGGAAACAGAATTTTACGTATCATTTGTTTCAAGCACTCATCAAGTTCAAAATGTTGATAGCAAACACTCCCATAAACATGAGAGAAACACACTTTAACCAATGCATCATCAACGAAAAAATTAAGAAATTTACTATTTCATTAATCAGTATCCCTGATATCTGATCTTGCAAATGCACATGAATTCACTATTTCATTAATCAGTATCCCTGATATGCACTTGCACAAAAACATTGAAAAAACAAACTAATCTTTAGATTTGACTAAATTAAGAAAACAACCCCGAAAGCCTCCCAACAGCCAGTGTACATGTGTGCATTTGCAAGAATGCACCCACAGACGTTAAACGACATAAAAGGTGACGTAAGAATAACAAGAATTGCCTAATCATACAAGCTAAAACGAGAACACGGAATAAACTCCAATTGCAAAAGCAATTCCTAAAGGAACCATTTTCTCCTTTTCATAATTCAATAAAAGGGATGTTCTTTTGGTGAGATAATCATGGTAGCTGAATTATAACAATACACCATACCAGCAGATTCTTGATGAATATAATATAAACAGAAAGCAACAACAATTTTAGCTCAAACAATAGAAAACAAAAAGCATCTGCAGCTTAAAGTAAAACCCATAATTCTTTTAGTCTAAAAAAGTAGATAAATTAATTTGCATGATCAAACCTAATAACCATAAATTTACACATACACACACACACACACAAGGTAACACGAATAAAACACAGATAAAATTGAGCCCAATATCTCTTTCAATCCAAAATATGATGATCGCTACAACGCTTGCACAAAAATTCAATTCTTGAAACTCAAAACACATGAGTTTACTCATATAGATATATAATTATTAAAAAAGAAACACAGAATTAGCTTAAAATTAAAAAATATATATTAATCATTACTGATTGCACCTGAATTTGGGTCTCCCTAAACTGAGAGAGAAAATGGAGAATAAATTGAAATCCCAACTAAAATAAATCTTGTAAAAGTCGGGTTTTAGTGGAAGAGACATTTAAGTGCGTACTTCATTTCGGCTATGGTCGCGTTCGATGGCGGGCAGTCTGCGGGCCGGGCCGGGCCGATATTAGACACAACACGGTATTAACTGGAACCTTTTTTATTCAAATTAAAATCAAAAAACAAAAATTGATAAAAAAACGTGATGTACAATAAAAGTAAATAGTATAATTTTTCTATTTATTATTTTATCTTATTTACTTTTAATTTAATGTATAAATATTAACTCTAAATTTTATCCAAACCTACATTATTTCATTATATAGACATTTATATCTCCTTAAAAACATTTTGTACTCGTGAATTGTGAATTATTTTCAATTTTCAATTTTCTTTGATTTATTATTTAAGTGATTCGACGTGTAGGCTTTTTAATTGGGTTTTAGTTTATAGGAAGTAGTATTGAGCTCTTGATCATAGATTTGGGCTCAGGCCAACACTTTGTGTAAGACTTGTGAGACGACCCAGGCCCATATTTTGAGTTTGACTTGTCAGACTTGGTATACATATGGATTATGGACCATATGTCCACACACATATATATACATATATATATAAAAAAATTAATATTTTTTTGGTAAATGATATATTAATATTATTTTTTGCGTTTATTCCCAAAAATTTGTATTTTATATATTATTATGTTTGAAATAACTATTTTTCTAATGTTATTTTTATCTAAGAGTGAAAATATATTTATTATAATATTATAATGTATTCGAGTTTAAATAGTATAAGTTTGAAGAATACATTAATGCGTAAATTTTTAAAAATTATGTTTAGGTGAGCTAAAGCTTACAACTCCTCAAAAATGTTTAGTAAAATTTTAAAAATAAAAACTTATTTTTTAAATTAGATAAAAATAACTTATAAGTTCTAAAAACATCTTATAGCATTGAACACTTTATCTTTCAAATGAGTTTAGCCGTTCTTAAATACAATGAAAAAATACCTATATTTTTAGTTAGTAACTTATATTTGTTACACAACATATGCCTCGTGGAATAAAGTATGAATATATTTTTATTTAAGATGAGTATATCTTAATTTTATTTGTGTACGTTATTGTGTGATTAATTTTAGTATGTTGAGACAATTATGATTAGATATTGGATATTGGGCTTGGTCCTGGGCCAAGCCCATGATTATCAAACTCCACTGTAGTATGCTAAGAGAATTATAATTAGTTGGTGAAGATTGGGCTTATTCCTGGGCCTGGGCCAAGCCCATGCTTAACAAGAGTGTAGTGCAAGGTAACTCATGATATAAAAGAAAATTCCTTATCCATAAACAGATAATTAAAAACCCTTTTTTTTTTTTTTTATCTTTACAAGTCGGAGATCTTCGTCGAATTTGAGGTAAGTATATTTTACTACACATCTGCAAACTCAGATTCTCCGACAAAATTGAAAGCGACTTGATTATATTTTTCTAGCATTGCTTTATGTAATGATATTAATGTCATGGAGACTGATAATTTTATGTGGTTTGGTAAATTTTTTCACACTTTTCTCACGAGGCTTTTCTTTTAGATATAACTCAATAGATCGATTTGTTCATCAAAATAGATATATATATATATATATATATATATATATATATATATCTGTCTTGCATAGTTACTTGTAAATGCGTGCTGGATTGAATCGATTTTTTGCTACTAATATTCTGGAATTATATTCTTCTATGAATAAGATTTTTGAAATTTTAAAGATGGACATTTTGTTAACCTTTCAAAATAGTTTTATGGTAATATATTTAAAAACTAACATAATGCTCACAAATCAGTGAATAGCATAATAGAATATATTTGAAAAGATTCTTTAACAGAATCTCAAAAATGATGGAAATTAGATATATTTGAAAAGATTCTTTAACAGAATCTCAAAAATGATGGAAATTAGATATATTTGATGAAGATTAGATATGTTAGAATGTTGTAAATATATTTGTGTTGATTTAGTGTGATTGTTGATATTGCTTTGCAGATTCTTCTTGGGTTGGGATATCTTGATTCAAATCCTATCAAGACTTTAGAAATTAGATATATTGATGAATATTAGATAGGTTTAAATGTTGTTAATATATTTATGTTAATTTAGTGTGATCATTGATATTGTTGTGCAGCTTCTTGTGATTGTGATGGAGTACTTGGGTTTGGATATCTGGATTGAAATCCTATCAGGACTTAGTGTGAAAGAGCTGATACGATTAAAATCCGTTTCAAAAGCCTTTTTGGACCTCATTTCCAAGGATGATTTCATTCGTCTCCATCTCAACAAGTCAAGTTTCAGGGCCATCCATCTCAACAGAGGTACCTTCCTTCGTCTTAAGCAGCATGGACAAGCAGAGTCGAGTTTGAGGGCCATCGATATCAACACACTAACCTACCCCGCTCGTCTTAAGCAGCATGAGATGGGGACAATGTGCAATGGAATATCCCGTGGAAGTTGTAATGGTTTGGTATGTGTATTGCCTAATCACAACAACAAGTATGGAATTGGTGTTTTGTTATGGAATCCAGCCCTGCGTGAAGCAGAATTTATACCTATAAAAAGACCCCAACAACCCATCAATAGCTCTTGGTTTGGGTATGATAATGGTGAATACAAGCTCGTTTTAGGGACTGCTTCTCACCTCCACCTCATCAGGTTAAATATTGACACAGGTACTTGGAAATCGTCACGCAACATCAACAAAAACTATGGCCATATTGAAGACATGGGGACCCTTGTCCATCGTACTGTGCATTGGCCCGCATATTATCATAAGGATCATGAGCCTACAATTATATCATATGATTTGAGGAATGAGACGGTCGGAAGGATTGCGACACCTGATGAAGTGGCTAAGGTTCGACTATTCTTTCTAGGACAAGTAGATGGATGTCTTTCTACAATGTTTACTAAAGATGACCACGTGGAACTATGGGTAATGAAAGAATATGGTGATCAAAAATCCTGGACAAAGTTGATGATTTTGCCTTTAGGGATGTTGTTTACTTATCGCGAAAATGTAAAAGAGCCTTATGATGTTGAATTAGATGATCCTACACAGCTCTGCTCTCCAATTTATGGTAATAACTTTTATGTCGAGAGTTTGATTTCCCCACGATCAATAAAACCACGATGTGCTGATTAGTTTTTTGTTTCTGTAATTTTGACATTAGTTGTTTATGGGAGTGGTGCTACTTACAATATCTTGTTCTTTTTTTCCTGAATTGAGATGAGAATTCCTAGTTTTACTACATATTTTTGGGAATAAAATGGTGCAGTATTTTAAACAGATTTTGGCTCTCATTTTGTCTTGTGCTGGATATGCTGGTGTTTTGCTTGCTTTTTGTTTTTGACCCAAGAGAATTTTATTTCCATATTATGTCATCTACATTTAATTTTTTCTCATATATTTTTTATTAAATGGTATATTAATATTATTTTTGACATTTATTCCCAAAATTTATATTCTATATAGAATTGTGTTTGAAATAACTATTTTTTCTCTAATGGTATTTATAAATTATACCCAAGAGTAAAAAGAAGTATTTATAGTAATATTATAAATTAAATTTTGTTTTGAGTGCATGTAACACATTCTCTAACACGTTACGTGCAAACTTGATGTAACATGAGATCGACCTCATGTGGTTTGTTTTAATTTTTGTGGTGAGAAAATTTTATTTCTTATTATGCCCTCACACACACATATTATATATATGTATAATTTTTTCTATTACTTTTAGATAAATGATATATAAATATTATTTTTGACATTTATTCCTAGGGATGTTATCAAATTGAGCTAAATCGAATTATTGAGTGTTTGAATTTGGTTTTGTTTAGTTACCAAACAAACTTGAGTTTAATCTATTGAATACATTCATAGTACACGAACTTAATCGAGCCTTAACAAACTTAATAAATATTAATAATAAATTGTATTTTTATCAACTTATTAACAAAATATATTATATATTCTTACAAAATATAATATAATATAATATAATATAGTATATTATTCAAAATTTATAATTTAATTATAAAAATTATTTATAATTATATATTTATATATTTATCATAAGTAAAAATAAAAAACTTAGATATCAAAATGTTACTTAATATTATATCTTACAAACTAGCTCACGATTGAGCTTTCTAATGAACTTGTTCACGAGCTAATGAGCTAAATAACGTTAAGTTTGAGGTTTTTTTTTTTACATTAATCAATCACAATCAATGAATTCGAACAAGCTTTTATCAAATCGAGTTTCGAATAGTTCGCGAAATACTTCGCTCATTTCCTCCCAAAAGTTGTGTTTGAAATATTTTTTTTCCTAGTGTTACTTTTACCTAAGTGTAAAAAAATGCATTTATAATAAATATTATAATTTAAAGTTTGTTAGAGTTCAAATACGACGTTCTCTACTCTAGCATTTGTTGTATCTTCCTGTGTATAAGTTATATGAGTTCATAATATATATCTTTAATGTATTAAAAGATTTCTCTACTAAATTTTCAGTTTTACTATTCATATCCAAAATGGATACAAACCAATGGATTAAACGGCTTAAATCCCTAAATTTGGATTAAACGCTACTGATAGAATTTTTTTTTTTAATATCAAACTATGTGTATATTATTGAAAACACCCTTGAACATGACACAAGAAGTTTGGTGAAGGAGACCAAACTTAAAAAAATATAAGCTACGGACCACCTCTAAATTCTTAAAAAGACTGTAGTTCTTAATATTACAAAATAAATTTTAAATTGTAAGAGTTTATAAAATTAAATAATTTTTATCTGAATAAATTTTTGATAAAGTTTTAATTTTTCTTTAATTTTGTTATAAATATTTGAGATATGGGCATCTTGTGATGAAGTCTTATGTATCTTGATTATGAGACAATAACTCTATTTAGAAAATTATGATGTAAATGATTAATCTTGACTTACTAATAAAGGAAAATGAATTGAGATATATGTAACCATCTCAAATATATTTTGAAGAGAATGAGTAATTCTCTATCTATTTACATAAAAATTTATATGGAACAATTTCACGAATATATTCGATGAGAGGGTTGATGGTTGAGATAATTAAGGTGGTGGAGATATGGTGGTTGTGAAAAAAATAAAAAATATTAAGGATAAAACATAGTTGAGATAATGAAGGTGGTGGAGATATGGTGGTTGTAAAAAAAAAAATATATATATATATATATATATATATATATATTAAGGATAAAATAGAGATATTAAATATATTGAAGTTGTTGAGAGAAATATTGGTGGTTATGAATAGAATTATCCTAAAAGAAAAGAAGGGAGACAATAAAAATGAAAATTTAAATAATTCAAATTCAGACCTAACTATCACAATTTACAATTTTATAGAGCTGGATTGCCCTAGAGCTAAAACGCTATTCTTCCATGTATGACACTTTGACTATATTGAGATAGCCCTTTGGTGATGTATACTTAATTAGATTAGAAATTTAAATTTTGGATTTTAAATAAGAAAATTAACTCCTAAATCAAATGACGTGGTGAGTACGTTATGATGTGCTTAATTTTGGTATATGACATGATCACGAATCTTCACACTTTAGTACATCGATAGAATTATGATTCGTTGGTGGAGATTGGGCTTGGGCCAAGCCCATGCTTATCGAACTTCACTTCAGTATGCTGAGAGAATCATAATTAGTTGGTGGAGATTGGGCCTGGGCCTGCGCCAGGTCCATGATTAACAAGAGTGCAGTGAGAGATAACTTATTGGAAATTATGCTATTAAAAGAAAAATATCTTTCTTCTCCATAAACAGATAATTAAGAAGCCTTTTTTTTTTCTTCACTAGTCGGAGATCTTCATTGAATTTGAGGTTAGTACTATAATTGTCAAATTTGTTAATTTTACTACACATCTGCAAACTCAGATTCTCCAACAAATTTGAAAGCGACTTCATTACATTTTTTTTTTTAATATTGCTTTATGTAATGATATTCATGTGAATGTGATGGAGGTTTTTCATACATTATTAGATCGATTTGTTCAAAACTAAAATAAAAAAACTGTTTTGCGTAGTTACTTGTTAATGCGTGCTACTGAAATGAATTTATTCTGGAATTATATTCTTATATGAATAAGATTTTTGTAATTTTAAAGATGGACATTTTGTTAACCTTTTAAAATAATTTTCTGGTGATAAAATTTGAAAATTAACATAATACTCACAAATCAGTGAATAGCATAATAGAATATATTTGAAAAGATCCTTTAACAGAGTCTCAAAACCTGATGGAAATTAGATATGTTTGATGAAGATTAGACAGGTTTAAATGTTGTTAATATATATGTGTTGATTTAGTGTGATTATTGATATTGTTGAGTAGCTTGTTGTTATTGTGATGGAGTACTTGGGTTTGGATATCTGGATGGAAATCCTATCAAGACTTGTTGTGAAAGACTTGATACGATTCAAATCCGTTTCCAAAGCCTTTCTGGACCTCATTTCCAAGGATGATTTCATTCGTCTCCATCTCAACAAGTCGAGTTTCAGGGCCATCCCTATCATCAGACCTAGCTACCTCAATTGTCTTAAGCAGCATGGTGGAGAAGAAGTTGGGACAATGTTCTATGGAGAATCCTATGGAAGCTGTAATGGTTTGGTATGTCTATTGCCTTTACGCAACTACAACAAGTATGCTGGTGGTGTTTTGTTATGGAATCCAGCTTTGCATCAAGCAGAATATATACCTATAAAAAGACCACTAGAGATCATCTATAGCTCTTGGTTTGGGTATGATATTGATGAGTATAAGCTCGTTTTAGGGACTGCTTCTCACATCCACCTCATCAGGTTATACATTGACACCGATTCTTGTAAATCATCACTCAAAATAGACAAAAACTATGTCCATTGTGATTCCAGGGGGACCCTTGTCCATCGTACTGTGCATTGGCCTGCATATGATAAAGCGGATCGTGAGCATACAATTATATCATATGATTTGAGAAATGAGACGATTGGAAGGATTGCGACACCTGATGGAATGACTTATAAGTTTCATACATTCGTACTAGGACAAGTGGATGGATGTCTTTCTACAATGTTTACTAAACATTCCCACGTGGAACTATGGGTAATGAAAGAATATGGTGTTGAAGAAACTTGGACAAAGTTGAAGATTTCACCTTTAGGGATGCTGTTTACTTATCGCGAAAATGTAAAAGAGCCTTATGATGTTGAATTAGATGATCCTACACAGCTCTGCTCTTCAATTTATGGTAAAGATGTTTATGTCGAGAGTTTGATTTCCCCAAGATCAATAAAACCACGACGTGCTGATTAGTTTATGTTTCTGTAATTTTGACATTATAAGTTGTTTATGGGAGTGATTCTACTTACATATATCTTATTCTTGTTTCCTCAATTGAGATGAGAATTTCTACCTTTACTAGATGTTATCCAGAGCAAAATGGTGCAGTATTTTAAAATTAGATTTTGGCTCTCGTTTTGTCTTGTGTTGGATATGCTGTTGGTTGTTTTTTATTTTTACCAATTTTATTACCGTATTATGTGCATTTTATTTTTTCTAATATCGTTTTGGTAAATGATATATTAATATTATTTCAAACCAAATTATTGAGGATTTGAGTTTGATTTATTTAGTTATTGAAGGAATTTAAGCTTAATTTATCGAATACATATAGTCATCAGCTTAATCGATTCTTAATGAACTTAATAAATTAATATTAATAATAAATTATATATTCTTAGAAAATATAATATATTATCCAAACTTTATTAAGTATAAAAAAATATCTATAATTATATATTTATCATAAATAAAATTAAAAATTATATATCAAAATGCCAAATATTAGTATTATATTTTACAAACTAGCTCATAAGCCTTCTCATGAACTTAGAACTTTTACACGAGTTAACGAACCGAATATAGTTAAGTTTGGATTTATTTATTTACATAAATGAAGTACAATAAACAAATTACAACAATTTTTTATCAAATCGAATTTTGAATAGTTACAAATGGTGGTTGACTTACTCCCAAAAGTTGTGTTTGAAGTAACTTTTTTTTTTTCTAGTGTTATTTTTACGTAAGCGTAATATTATGATATAAAGTTTGTTAGAGTTTAAATAACACATTCTATAGCATTTGTTGTATCTTCCTATGTATAAGTTATATGAGTTCATTATATTTTTAATGTATAAAATGATTTAAAAGATTTGTCTAACTAAATATCAAACTGTGTGTATATTATTGAAAACACCCTTGAACATTACACAAGAAGTCTGGTGAAGGTTATGTTTTGTATCCTAGTTGTCATACTTGTATATATGTATTTATATGAAAGATTTATAGGATGTTTGATTTATATTTATTTAAAATGATCATATAAACTCCTACATCTTATAAGAGCTGCTGAAAAAATATTGATTGAATATTGTATATTCTAATTGGGTTCCCTAATATTTTTATATGATATTTAAGGAGTATTGTTGATATTTCATTTTCACTGAGGGTTAGCCCTTCATTGCCTGAATTAGTTTCGTTTTTGGAAGATCCTTATTTCTATTTTTATAATAATGTGTTTAAACCACATCGTATACATTGTATTTTTTATTTTTGATCTCCTATATTTTCATTCTTTAATTATATATAATTCGCAATGTCAGAGACAGTACGACGGAATCTTGTGAATCATAGCTAAATGTAGCATGAATGTTAATGCAACAAAATTCTTTGTATTTTTCTGTTTTTTTTATACTTTATTTACCTTTTTACGCATTTTTTCTTCAAGATGATTAATGAGTCTTATTTGATGATTCTAAGATATCGTATTGAGCAAATATAAAATTGAACAACATGTCATGATCAAACTGAATTGCCTCCAAAATTAGGACTTCAATGAAACCTAAGACATGATCTGCAGGTCTTTTTCCCTTTTACCACGTTTTCATTGTTATTATACCATTAGTTTGAGCATAATGTATTATGGAACAAAATTTGAAAGTAAGTCAACTCTGATTTAAATCTTTTGTTATAAAGAAGAAGTATCATCAATTTTGCTGGCAAATAATTGTTGGTAGGAATAATTTTTGATTTTTTTTTTTTTTTGATATTTGATTAAAATGCTCTATTATTTAGATATAATAATATGATGTGAAACCGATTAATATCTTAAGTGAACACATATACAAATCACAATCTAAACAACGAGAAATACAAAAGAAGATGTTGGACTTAACTTCATTCAAATCGTTTTCAAAATAAAATAACAAATTGATCAAGGGATGACAATATCAACCCAATAATGGGTACCCGCCCTAACCCATCCTAGAAATAGAACAGTCTCGCCCCACCAGCCTCATACTTATTATATATATATATATATATATATAATATTATGTAAATCACATATTAAATTATATATTTAATTAAGTGACATTTTGTCCTAATTTTATTCTCATTTCTCATTACCAAAGGCCCAACTGCTGCTCACTTGTGCAATTTTTCCATATCAAATTGTACAAAATTTATTTAGAAAAAGAAAATGTAGGGGCAGGGTGAGGCACAAGCAGCCAATCGTGACCCGTGGTGGGGTGCGGGGCTGCGCGACATGTGCGCAAGGCAGGTCTTGATAGTCGACTATCTGCCTGCGCCTATCCCATTACCATCTTTAAGTCAATCTAGAAAATATAAAAGAAGATGTTGGATTTAACTTCACTCGAATTGTTTTCTAAATAAATAACAAATTAATCTAGTGCAGTGCCCAAACGTAGTATACTTAAAAGTATTACGTGACATTTGTTGGCTCGAACGTTGACCCGCATTGACTAGGTCAAACCTAACACTTCTCACATAATGAAATTTCTGAGATGGTTGTCTCACCCCAAAAATTTGTCGAACTTTTTTTATATGTAAGAAAGTTGCCATCATATTCTGCCCATAAAAATTTAAATTTCTACTCTCTCTTTCTCAGAAAATAATCAATACGATCTTAAGAGGAATTTTATTATCATAAAATAAACTGATTGTAAACAAATATTATGATTATTTAACCTTTGGATGATTCAAAATTGATAAATAAGTAGAACCAACAATCATGTAAATAGAAGTTATTCACAAAAACTTATATGAGATGGTTTTACGAAAAATTATTGTAAAACGAATTTTATTATCATAAATAAAATTAATTTTCGCAAATTCATATGTGAATTGTGAGGTGTAAATACGAATTTTGAATTTTGGATTTTGGATTTTGAATAAGATTAGATTAACTCGTAACTCTTGACAAATCACGAGGTGAGTACGTTATTGTTTGCTTAATTTTGGTATGACATGATCTCGTACTTCGGACACTTTGTTGATTGGGCTTGGGCTTGGGCCAAGCTTATCAAACCCCACTTTACTATATTGATAGAATTATAATTACTTGGTGAAGATTGGGCTTGGACAAAGCCCATGCTTACAAGAGTGCAGTGTAAGGTAACTCATGCTATAAAAGAAAAATCCCTTTCTTCTCCATAAACGGATGATAATTACCCTTTTTAAAAAACATTTCTTCCCAAGTCGGAGATCTTCGTTGAATTTGAGGTAAATATTATTATACTCAAATTTGTTTATTTTACTACTCATCTGCAAACTCAGATTCCCCAACAAATTTGAAAGCGACTGCATTAATTTTATTTAATATTGCTTTATGTAATGATATTCATGTAAATGTGATGGAGTTTTTTCATTCATTATTAGATCGATTTATTTAACAAAGAAAAAAAAACTGTTTGTGCAGTTATAATTTGGATTTTATCAAATTTTTCCTTTGGAATTATATTCTTATATGAATAAGATTTTGGAATTTTAAAGATGGGCATTTTATTAACCTTTTAAAATAATTATTTGGTGATAAAATTTAAAAACTAACATAACGCTCACAAATCAGTGAATAGCATAATAGAATATATCTGAAAAGATCTTTTAACTGAATCTCAAATCCTGTGGAAATTAGATATTGTGGATTTGCTTTGGGTATTGATTGGTAATTTGTAGTTGATGAATCATGGTTTTCATGATCTGAAATTTGTTATTACTTTTGATTTTGCTTGAAGTTGTCAATTTTTGGTTTGATGTTCTAAACTAGGGCTGTTTTAATTTCGCAGTGCCTGTATTTTAGGATTGTATCATATGTAAACTCAGATTAGACAAGCTTTAAATATCATTAATATATTTATGTTAATTTAGTGTGATTATTGATATTGTTGTGCAGATTTTTGTTATTGTGATGGAGTACTTGGGTTTGGATATCTGGATGGAAATCCTATCAAGACTTGTTGTGAAAGACTTGATACGATTAAAATCCGTTTCCAAAACCTTTCTCGACCTCATTTCCAACCGTAATTTCATTCGTCTCCATCTCAACAAGTCGAGTTTCAGGGCCATCCATCTCGACAGATATAGCTACCTTCATCTTAAGCAGCATGGAGAAGCAGAGTCGAGTTTGAGGGTCATCAATATCGACAGCCAAACCTACCACAATTATGGTAAGCAGGGAGAAGAAGTAGGGACAAAGTGCTTTGCAATATCCTATGGAAGCTGTAATGGTTTGGTATGTCTATGGCCTAGACAGGACAACAAGTATGGAGATGGTGTTTTGTTGTGGAATCCAGCTTTGTGTCGAGCAGAATTTATACCTATAAAAAGTCCCCAACAGATCTTCAAGAGCTGTAGGTTCTGTTGGTTTGGGTATGACGATGATGAGTATAAGCTCGTTATAGGGACTGCTTCTCACTTCCACCATATCAGGTTATACAATGCTTGGAAATCATCACAAAAGATCGACAATAACTATGCCTATTCCAATGGGGTCATGGGGACCCTTGTCCATTGTACTGTGCATTGGCCCGCATATTATAGGAATGATCGTAAGCTTACAATTATATCATATGATTTGAGCAATGAGACGGTTGGATGGATTGCGACACCTTATGAAATGACTAAGTTACATCCATTTGTACTGGGACAAGTAGATGGATGTCTTTCGACAGTGTTTTCTAAAGATTCCAACTTGGAACTATGGGTAATGAAAGAATATGGTGTTCAAGAATCATGGACAAAGTTGATGAATTTACCTTCTAACATTTTGCTCACTTATCGCATCATCACAAGAGAGCCTTATGCTAATGCTTATGCTTATGCTGATGTTGTTGAATTAGATGATCCTGCACAGCTCAACTCTCCAATTTATGGTAAACACTTTTATGTTGAGAGTTTGATTTCCCCAAGATCAATAAAAACCTAGATGTGTTGATTATTGTTTTTTTCTCTTTAATTTTGACATTAGTTTGATTTCTTCTTCTTTTTTCCTCAATTGAGATGAGAATTTCTAGCTTTATAGATGTGTTGTGTTTACTCACATTTTGTCTTGTGTTGGATATGCTAGTGTTTTGAATCCTCAACCATTGTATTTTCTGTCGTTTCTGTCATTTCTAGCACCATAAGCTAAAAAATTCTATTTTCCTAAAACTTCAACCAAAATTTAAAAATCATACGCCACAAATGTCTCTTTCATAGCGAAAACATAAAACCAATCCAAAATCATGAATCTTGGTCGATTCAAGTTTGAATTGTACAAAAATTGTTGAAAACTCATTTTATTCAATTTCGTGCATGCAATTCCTGATAAATGGTTTGAGGAGTCTTAATCCACATTATACTACAATCATTGTTACCATGTAAAAATTCAAGTTTTCATTTCCGATGTCGAATTTTCAAATTTAGTTTTTCGAATTCGATTGATTCGTAGGCAACAGATTCACTAGTCCTGAGTGTGCTCATGTCTATCTAAAGAGGAAGAAGCCGTAAAAACGTTAATCTTCTCTCAGCTATTTCCATTTGGTTTTTACAGAATTATGAGATGTTTTATAATGTTTGGTGTAGAAAATGTGAGCTCTAAGAATTGAAAATGTATATATCTTGCAAAAATGGTTTTACTCAAAAACTAATATGACCACAAAAAAATATATTCAATTTTCTATAACATTAAAAATATTTAAATATAAGAAACAATGTACGTGGCCCTTTGACCATATTTAAACATCATCTAACTCTTAAAAAAGATCGTTTTGCATAAATAAAATAATAATAATAATGACTAGAATTAGTCAAATAAGATAAAATATTTAACCAGTCAACTCATAAGAAATATGATTTTTAGTAAAAAAACAATGGTCATTAAATAAAAACACTCTTACTAAAATGGAGACGGTATCCATGTGTGTATATGTAGTTCATGTCCTATGGGCCATGGGGTTCGTGTTACAAGGATTGTGCGGTTGTTATATAGGTCGTCCAGGTCGTGCGATTCATGTCACATGGTTCGTGAGGATCGTAATCGTATCATGTTCACGCACATATGTATTATAATTGTATGTTATGTGATGATTTTGAAATCCATTTTTTTAATGGTATTTCAATTAATTTAGCTAAAAAAATTGTAATATTATATTTTGACTAGTTTAAAATATTTCTTATTTTATTTGACTATTTTTGTGATTGCCTAATTAAATATTTATGTAATCAAGTATAAAGTAATTTTAAATTTAACATAAAAAATCATCCACAAAAACTATACCGTCTCACAGATAGTTATATTAAAACAAGTCATTATTACCTACAAATAAAATACATTTTCACAAATTCATATGCTAATTAGGAAGTGTGGGTTGGAATTGATCAATCTATCGTAACTAGATCCATGAAAGAACCACTTTTATATTATAATTTGTCCATGACATGTGTAGGTTGTACTCGGCCCAAACTAATCGGATCAAAGATTGTTGTTAGATTGGCATGGGCCGGCCCAATCATATCGATTTAGTAATTTTATAGATCAATCCAATTTATATTTAGATTTTAATGACTTTTAATTTGAGTCCATTATTAAAAAAAAAAATTGAAACTAAATACAAAAGAAAAGAAAAAAAAAAGAATTAATAGTTTGAAAAATAGGCATGAGTGAGCAAATACCTTAAACCCTGGCTCCATGAAAGATTATGCTCCTCCGCTTCATCACCGCCGCAGCCACCGCCGTAATCCACCACTCCTCCGCCGTGAGAACCCGCCAATACTTCTTCTCCACCACTATCATTTCCAATCTCCCAAAACCCTTCTCGAAAATCCCATGGAAGTACAGGTCTAAGGCCATTCAAGAATCGCAGAAAGCAGTCTCAGACTATCTCCACACCACTCGCTCCATCCCTTTCCTCTACGCCGACAACATCGCCAGAAACTCGCCTCACTGTCTCTGGGAAATCGTGTCCAAAATCCCCTTTTCTCCGACCACTTTTCCCTGCTCTTTCCGGCGCTTTCTCAGGTACCATCCTATCAACGAGCTCGAGTTTTTGTTAGAAAGCATTGGATTAAGTTGTAATGAAAATGGCCTCCCACGATCCCTTATTCCGCCCAACACGTTTTTCATTTCCGATTGGAAGCATTTTGATGTGGTTTCTGCTTTGGCGGGGATGGGTTTTCCTTGGAGTAAACTGGGATTGTTGTGTAAAGATGAAAGCTTGGTGTTCAAATCTGATCCATTGCAGTTGCAGAGAAAAGTTGGTGAGATTAAGGATGTTTATGGGTTCAATAGTGTTTGTGTAATTAGTATTTGCTTGGTTTTTCCTCGAGCTTTGTATGATAATATGGATGGTTTGTTACATGATTTGAAAGTCTTGTTTTTGGACTATGATTTGCTTAGTTCTGTTGAGGGCAATGTGGATGCTGTGTTGGAGGTTTGTGAGAAGATTAAGTTGTTCTACGATTTGGGTTGTGAGGCGGGGAAGGTTGGGGATTTGATGGGACGAATCAAGAATGTGTTTCTTGAGTACTCAGTCCAGGATTTGAGTAGCAAGATTGAGTATTTTTGTAAGCTGAATGTTGACAAGAGTCATGTTGGATTGCTTCTTCTTTCAAGACCAGAGATCTTCGGGTTTGATCTTGAGAATCGGGTTATTTCAGTTGTGGGGTTTTTGGAGCATTTTGGGATGGGAGGAAAAGAGATGAAATCTCTTGAGCATAAATATCCTCATGTTTTTGGGAGAAATAAGATAGCCAATGTGCCTCGTATCATGAGGTCGATGAATCTTGGTGAGTGGTTCTTTGAGAGAATACGAAACGGGGATCACTCTTTGTTGAGCACTTATGCTATTGTCGATGCAACGGAGGGTTTGGATAAGTGCTATGCGGAAAATTTGAGGAAGATACGAGCGAAAAGAACTAATGCGTATGTGATAACAAAGTTGAATTTCCTACACAGCATTGGGTTTGGAGAGAATAGGTTTGCAGTGAAAGCCTTAGCTAAATTACACAGCAATAGAGATGAGTTAGAGCAGAGGTTCGATTACCTTCTTCAATGTGGGATTGAGTACTCGAAACTGTGTGCTATAGTGGTGTTTTCAGCCAGGATTCTGAACCAGAAACGAAGCTATCTTGAAAAGAAGGTTCAGTATCTCTGCACTGAAATGGGCTCGTCTCTGAAGTTTCTTGATGCCTTTCCAGGGTATCTATGTCACGACTTGGAGAATCGAATCAAGCCAAGATATAGATTTCATAAGTGGCTTAAAGATCAGGGCTTTCGTGAGAAAGAATACGCCCTTTCTACCATAATAGCCTCCAGTGAGAAAACGTTTATTGCTCGGATTTCACGCTTCAATCATGATGCAATGAAGAAGTGGCAAGAGATTTCGTTGAAATAGATGGCTACAAGAACCCAACTCCTTATGTATAATTGGATAAACGACTTGATAGGATTATTCTATAAATACATCTCGGGTGGATTTGTTATTTATATCGGGATAGGGTTTTGGGAATCAAGCTGTTGAAACTGTGATATAGACGAGCGAACACAGACGCATGCCAATATGTACGTTTCTGATTCTGACATTGTTTTTTGTTGATTTTTGAAGTAGTACGAGCAAGCCCGGATTCTACTTTTAATGAAAGTACAGAAAAATCTTGATGGTTGGCTGCTAAAACTTGTCTTCATTACATGATTCTCAATCTTAGCTACATTGTTTATCAGTTGAGTATATATGTTGAATAGCATGTTTAGAAGCTCATTTTCTGCTCCTATTAAATCATTAGAATTGAGGAAGTTGGTGCCAGAATCTGAATTTTGATGCATTGTTATCTACCTCTTCTTCAACCTTGTACTCTCTCTCTCTCTCTCTCTCTCTCTCTCTCTCTCTCTCTCTCTCTCTCTCTCTCTCTCTCACACACACACACACACACAGAGTTGTGTGTATGGATCGAGGGATTCAAGTTGCAAAGATTTGAAATGAATACATTATAAATTTGTCAAAACTAGAATGGATTTCATAGAGATGTGGTCAAACTGGGTCGAACTGAAATATATATATTTTTTAAATTAATTTAAAGTATATTTTTACTTTGAAAAGTGTTGCTTTAATATTGAATAGTATTAGTATTTGTTTTTAAAAGTACTATTACTCTATTAGTAATAATTTCGTTTAAAGCTTAATTTGATAGATCTCTGGAATATTAAATTAGATGTGTAATTAGTTAGAATTCCAATTCGATAAATAAGCTTAATTGGTTAGAATTCCAATTTGATATGATTTGTAATTCACCAAATAATAAAAAAAATCCAAACATTTTCAAGTTTTTGTCATTTCGGTCGATCTTTATAATTTTGTCAATTCATCCATGATTTGAAAATGTAGTTGTTATTTTAATCAAATTAAAATTTGAGTCAAAATTAAATGACATGATAGATATGTGGCGGACACATAAGTCATTTGACCCACTTCACTTGATTATTTGCATAAGCGGACCTACATGAGAGCCAAGGGGGGCACTGGACCCCCCTGAGATTTTTAAAAAAACTTAATATTATTTTAGGTATTTTTATATTTTTATTAAAAAAATATGTATATTAATTAATTTTACTTGTATATTATCAAATTCTTATTAAAAATATCAATTTTAAAGATTTTTAAGGTAAATTATTTATATATCTAAACTCATTATTTATTTTTCTTCATTGATTAATGATATTATTTTAATTTATTTGATTTTTGTTATAGAATATATAATATATTCATTATTTTGGCTTAATAAAGTATGACGTGATTGTAAAGAATTATTATCATTTATTATTATTCTATGAATTGTTAGCTTTGAGTTAGCATTGTTGATAAGTTAGATGTTGATTTATAGTTTGTATAATAGTAATGTTAATTTAATGATATTTAATAATTCTAATTTTATCTTATCTTTCATAAATAATGAAAAAATATTATAGAAAAATATCAGTACTAATATTAAAAAGTGTTTCAGAATGAACAACATTCAAAGTTCACTTTTGAATCCAATGAATGATATACTATTGAATAATTATTTAATAATACATCAGAAAATGATGTATTTGGAAATGTTAGCAACTGAGGTATCTTGCAATGATTTCAAAATAGGAAAAAATACAACATAAATATTGTAATCTTTTTTTTTTTTATCAGGTTGAAATGTTATAAAGATATTGATTTTAGATGTTATTTTATAATGTGATACACTGACTTTATTGTAATTTTATGATTTTATTCTTAAAACTATTGTTATTCTTTTATTAGTTGGACCCCTCGATAAAAATCTTGGGTCCGCCACTAGTTATTTGCCCTCATCATATTTTCACCTTTCTACTACTCTCCTCTCTCACATCCTCTTCTTCCCTTACATTTCTCTCCTTCATATAATTTTTTTTTAAAATTGTAAAATAAATTGAACGAGAGAAATGTTTATCATCTGGTAAACTAATAATTTATGTACATGTTTCATTTGACTTGCTTGAACAATTCCTTGAAAAACATTCAGATGATACTGTTACGCCCCATTTTGCAGTATTACAAAATATCAAAGTTTAACATATTTTCATTTTGGGCGTCCAGCAATTTCATTAAAACATAGATTTCCAAGTCAAACCCAAAATTCACAAACAAGAGTAAAATTATCACAACAATTTATCTTATAAAACGAGTTCTGTAGCAGCGGAAGAAAATGTTAAAACTGTATAGATTTACAAACGAGGTTTTTCCAAAACATTTCAATTTACACTTCCTGTTTAATCAAACAAAACTAAACCCATGTCTCTTTCACCCTCCTTCCGATCGACTGCATCCTGTAATAGTAGAATCACTTAAGGGGGTGAGTGCACAAAACACTCAGTGGGGTGGAGTCAGCGAGCAATTAAAAACCACTATGGAAAAATATAAACATTTCAACCAATAGCACGCAATTGCGGTTCTGAGCCGCCATGGAAAAACACTTTTGTGGTTCTTAGCCACCTTGGTGCGGTTCTTAGCCGCCTTGGTACGGTTCTTAACCGTCTTGGTGTGATTTTTAGCCACCTTGGTAATAACTTATTATTGTAAACACATTGATCCACTTTGCATACATTACATACTCATTCACTTTACAATGAATACACATTCACGATCATCTTTCAAACATCAAACATTCTCTCACAATCTCATTGTTTTCATCATTCACGTAGTAAACCACAGAAACATATATTTGCAAACAGGCATAGAACTTCTCATTAAAACGTAAAAGGACGTATAAGTGAAAGCGAGTGACTTACCCCACCTCTAGCAAAAAGCGTTTCGGAAGGTTGTTACATGTCAAGCATGCCTAAACGCATCCTTCGCTCGAGTTCCCTACAAGATATAAAGATTTCGTTTAAGTGTCCAAACTTAATTATTTGTAACTCGAAGCAAAACTTTAATCGAGAATGAAGAAGAAAGGTTTGTAAAAGAACAGTTAAGTGTAATAAAAATAGCTCGTATCGTTGGAAAAACGAGCATTCGTAATATGGAAAAAACGGGGGCATAAAATACAATTTTTTAGAGAACTCGATGCTCGTGTTCAGGGCTTATGTAACCCCAAACTGTAGTAATTAGGGTTTTGTACCCAATTAAGAAATAAAAGGCCGAAAAGGGTACTTTCAGAAGTTCATTTGGAATTTGGGGGTCAATCTACAATTCATTGAAAGTTTTGGGGTAAAATTGTAAATTGGTGAAGGTTTCTTTTTGGGGTGTCAACTGCATAGGGTATACTAAGTTTGACTAATTTCTATAATTTTACTAAATTTGAAGTTATGATAAATAAATCATTTATCCTAATTAATTTCTCTTAGGGTGTTATAGATACAAATAACGGGATGACTAAAACTTCTAGATTTAGAGAGAATGCACAGTTTCAAGATTATGGCCTACAATCCTTCAGAAAGGTAATAAACTACTCAAATTATTTGCAAGAAATAAATTCCCCAAAGTACAAACTTTAATCCTCCCTGTACAACACTTTAGACCGTGACAACTTTCATGGGACAAATAAGAGGTGGAAGGGTAAAATTCAACTTTCATGGGATAGTTTTGTCACTGCAACCAATGAACTTCTAACATTCATTCTAGCCAACCCCAGCTACGCCTTTAGCTTATTCCCACCCCTTAGAGCAACACAATGCATGATCTTTTTTGGATTTGGATCCAAACTAAATGGATCCATGGCATTGTGGGTTGGGATGGAATCCATCATGGAGGAGAGAGAGAAATGGATCCAAACCTTTGGATCCAAAAAGTGAAAAAAAAAAAGAATTGGCAGAGTCAGCGCGTGTGAATCACACACTATAGAGCGCATTATGGGACCCGACAGCTGGGTCCCAGATCTGTTTTGGCGTTTTTTATTCTTTTTTTTTTTAATTCTATTTCCTTTTTTTTTGGAACCATTTATTATATCTTATAATTATCCTTATCCACTAATATTAATTATCGAAATTATAGGAAGTTGTTTTGTATTAATTTTTTTCATTCTTCTTTTAATATAAACTTGCCAATTAATCCTAATGCCTTTTTTGATTAAGATAATAAAAGAGTTTCAAGTTTTTTTTTTTATTCTTTTTCCATTAATTATCAAGATTGCCGATAATTTGTATTTTTTTCTTTTATTTTATTCAACTTTGTATGAATTTTATTCAATCTATAAAATTTTATCATATTAAAATTTTAATTAAATAATTTATATATTATCAAAATAAATTATATTTTTAATTCTCTATAATCATGATTCGATTATATTTCTGCATTCATAAATTAACTTGATATATTTCAATGAAATTGCTAAAAAAATATTTTTAACCACAATATAAAAATAATTGAGGCTTTCAAAAAAATTGAAACTCAAATTATAAGATAAGTTTTAAGTATATCTGAAGACTTTCTGAATTTAACATTGTCTTTATTTGAAATATAGGTGGATGTTTCATGTCATATAACCGTTTTAAGATATTACTTTTAAAGTGCTAGCACTTATATGACTATATCCACCTATATCACTTTTAAATTGCTAACACTTATACGACTAGATCCACTTATACCTCAAAAATATGGGGTTGCAACATAGTCTTTTCAAGATTATATTAAAATGCTTAATTTGTATCTGTTCGATTATTCTTGTTCGATTATTCTACCTTTAATTTTATGTTGTTATGCACTTCATTTTAGTATTTAATGAAAATGAAATAAATTTGTTTAAATATTTTGTTTAATATAATATTTTATTTAGTTAAAATATATTTAAATAAAATTTGTGGTATCAAAAATAGAAAATCTAAATTAAATCTTATTTTAAATTAGGAGAGAGAAGATTGAGTGGAGATGAGACCCATAAAATAGTAAATTTAGATTTGATGGATTGTGGACGTGAATTTAAATTGATAAAATGTTGATGTGGGGAAGAGAGAATCAACTTTATGATTAAATAGATCGTATTGTGGATGCTCTTACCATCTAGGGTAAAAGCCTATTAATTTAAATGTCTATCACTCTCTCACTCACACACAAACACAGAGTTAGAGAGATATTTTTGTTTGAAACCAAAAGTAAGAAGAGGATTAAAAGGTAAGTGTCTAGATTTATAGAGCCAAGATATATAAAAGAAAGAAAAAATATATATATAAGAAAGAAAAAGAAAAAGGAAGATGGGAAAGAAAGAACGAACACGTGGACGAGAGAAGGGCATTCGCCGACGAGAAATAACTAATAAGGCTTCACAGTTGGGCACCACCGGTCGAGCCTTGAACCGTAGACTGACATTTATGTTCCTCTCTCTCTGTAATTTTATTTTACAGTTAAAAAAAAATGATGTGAACGAAGAAGAGAGAAAGGGAGGGGAAGATGATTCATCACATATCTGTCATATCATTTAATTTTGACTCAAATTTTAATTTAACTTATATAACAATTAAATCTTCAAATCATGAATAAATGGACAAAAATAAAATAATTGGCTAAAATAGCAAAAATTCAAAAAGTTTTATTATTATTTTTTTTTTTTGCTATTTGGCCTTTGTAATTTAATTAAAGATAATATCTTTTAAGATCACCCCAATATATTGCAAGAGATCAAATGCACGGTGTGATATTATACTTATTTATCATTCATCTACTCTTGATTGTGTGATTTTATTTCTCTCTTTCATTGATCAGACATTTGAGAGTGTGATGAATGAGAATATCATATGTTGTAGTGTACGATCGAGCCGATCAGAATCGATGAATGAGATGACAAATTGATTCGGACTGGACCCATGGACGGCCATCTGAGGCCAACCAGGTTTCCGGACCGTCCAAGACCAAAATGTTGAGGCCGAACCAGATTACCTGATCAGATTTTCGAATTGTTCATAACCAAAATGTTTCAAACGAACCAAATCTAAAATCGACCGAGCTGGTCAGGGCTTGGGTCAATGCCCACGAAACCCTCAATGAAGTATCGAGTGGACTAAGAAGTCCATTTTAAGGAAATACTGAAGCTAAAGTCTAAAATATTCGGGAAAAAAAAAATCAAGATTGAATCAAATTAATTTAGATATGATCAAATTTGATGTGATCATTCCAATATACTTTCCAATACTATTTAATCAGTGGCATAGGTCTAATTTTCAGAAAACTGATCTGAAATATATTGTACTAAAACATATTATTATTATTTGATCCTAAGTAATAAAATCCGATTTGATCGGCCAGAATCAACTGAGCCAAATCGAGCAAGCGTCTGAGCTATTTCATTTAGTTTGTTACTTTATTTTATAAGTTTTCTGTGAGACCGTCCCATAGATCATGTTACGTGAGACGAATCAACCCACATTACACAATTTACATGTAAATTAATAAAAATGGGTTAGAGTTGTGGAAAACAATGATCCATCTCACGAAAACTATTTGTGAGACCGTTTCACGCAAGTTTTTGTGTTATTTTATTGATTTCTCATTCAATACAATTATTGTTTGATTCAATTCATCCGTACAGTGTCACACAAGTTTTTGTGCTATATTATTGATTTCTCATTCAATACAATTGTTGTTTGATTCAATTCATCCGTATAAATTTGTACGTCAACATAATTTACATGGTTCTAAAGGGTTAGAAGCCTCCATGGAGAAGTAGCTCGAGATTAGACATGGTTGAGGTTGAGTTCATTTCAAACGTTTAAAATTCATGTGTTGTTTAGATTTTGTATCTCTCAAATTACTAATTATTTTTTTACTTTTAAAATCCACTGTGTTGATTAAATTTTATATTTCTCATATTACTTTATAATTTCATTTTCCTACATTGTTATAACTTAACACATTCTTTATCAGATGTATAGATACCAATCAATCGGATCCTATATTATACTCCTTTCAATCTGAATTAAGTGTTGTTTTAGAGATGAAAATTTGCTTACAAATTATTTGTCTTTTATACTTTTATACAACTTTATTCCAATAATATGTTTATTTAATTTTTATGTTCTTTAATCTATAACAAAACACTTACTTAAGATCAGATGAAGTATTTAATATTAACTTATTATCTTTAACACACAGGATCTCATGTAATTAATTTGTAATATTGATATTTGATCTTTTATGTTATTAGACAAGATCCGAAATGAATTTAAGATTTTATATACAATGTAATTCTCGTATCTATTAAATGAAAGATTTACAACATAAAGAAAACTAAGATAGAAAATCAATTTTATAACGATTAGCCCATGAATTTTGAGCATGGGTCCATACTCCATTTATTAATTTAATTTATCACCAACACCTAATTGTTATTAAATGTTGCTTTGTTTTGTTTTTTGTTTTGTTTTTTTTTTTTTCATTTACCAAACTCTATCCCCCACCACATTTATGACTACAGTTTTTAAATGATAAATATATATATCATAGTTATTTGTTCTTTACGAATCTCATTAATTTACTGAATTTAAATATATTTTTTAAAAGATTTAAAAAGAGAATCACTCCACTCTATCATGTTGAGGTATTTTTATGATATTTTCATTTTTAACGCAAAATTCAACTTGTTTATTCTTTTTATGACAACTTTTTTGTTTTTAAATTATGTATGATTTTCAATTCTCATATACCTAATCCATAGTCATAAACATGACAATATAAAACCCTTAAATTATCAAGTTTTATCATTTTGTCCCGAATTTATAAATTTAATTAGTAATTTATCAAATTTCGTAAGTTTGTTCTTTCGATCTCAATCTAAGCAATTTTTTGTTTCCATTCACTTCCTAAATTTGGCAAGGATGGATTTGTAAGCCTTATAAATTTATCGAGTTTGACCATTTTGCTCCTCAATTCAATTGGAACTATTTTGCTCGATTTGTCTCAAAACTTGATTAACGAAATTGATGCAATATCAACCTAATTTTGATTAACAATAGAATCATAATTTGAGAATTACCTTTCCATAGTAAATTCAAATCCACCCATAGTACTAAAAAATAAATTCAAAATAAAAGTGGTAAATTTTAAATCTAATCTTATCTCAACTCCTTTTATCCAAATTCAACTTTTATTTTTTATTTTTTAGATTGATTAAGAATTGATATTTTCTCTATAATGCTATTGAGTGGATTTTACAACAGGAAGTACAATGCAATTATGTAGTAGAGGATTAATATCATAAAATAGGTAAATAAATAGAAAAAAGAGAAGCAAATAGAAATTGATAACACAATTCGCATAAGTCCAATATTAATTGCTGGGGAATACGTGATACATATAACTATATAAGCACATATTTTCAAAATTTTAGTTATTTTATAGTAAATTTAAAATATACAAAATAATAAAGAAATACATAAAATACTGATTATTGAAAAGTGAAAAACAGAGGGTTCTGCCGTTCTGGTGAGAAGCTTATCAGTTTTAGTATAATTTTAAAAATAAGATGATATGAGCTTTTCAGTTTAAAAAAAAAAAAAATCCAATGAAAATCCCATGCTATAATTTCTACAATACGATTTTATTTTGACAAATTCATTTAAAATTTGATTTAAAATTACATAATTGATATTACTAACATCTTATAAATTTTATATATTATATTATTTATCCAAACACTTCAATAACTTAGTTTTAAATAAAATAAAAAATTTAAAAATTTATTTTATAAGATGTGAGAGTTTACATGATTATTTTAAATAAGTTTATTAAACATCTTATAAATCTTTCATATATAAGTATGACCATTAAAACTTAACTATAATGATCATCAAAATTAAAATATATATTTTAAATTTATTTTAATTTTGATATCAAAATTTCATATGAAAAAGATCAAAATGGAAAATACTAAAAATAAATTGGCTGATTGAAATGTAATATTAGTCATGCTTTACTTAATAAAAATAATGATATTTAGCAAACATGTTCAAAATACGTCGTGAAAAATATTATTTAGAAAACTTTGACATACTCTTTTAAACATATAAACAAAAAAAGGAAATTAAATAATAGTTTAATTAACATACCAAACATTTGTATTTTGTTACTAATGGAACACATGTTTCAATAATTAAATAATATATTAATTAAAATATATTGTATTTATTTTTAAATTAGATGATAGAACATAGTACTACCAAAACGGGTCCGCGATGTGGGTCGGCCCACAATCCACATTAATCCACTCTTTAATGGGGTGGGGTGGACTTTTTATATGGTGGGCCTCCAAATCCCAACTCAACCCAACCTACCAGCGAGCCAGTCCACTTGAATTTTTAATTTTTTTTTCTTTTTTTAAAATTTTTTATTTTTCTTTTCTAAAAGAAAAATGATAATATTTATAATATTTTTAACCTTTACTCAACCTTATATGTATTGATTACATGTAAAATACAAAAAAATATATATATATTATAAAAAGCAGAAATTTCTTTGAAATTTTTTCATTAATATAAATAAGTGACCAAATTTAATATATTAAATATCATTACTCGCATTAGATGGTAATTTGTATCATTATTACATATTTCATATATGTGTAAAATAAAAAAAAAAAATTATAGACGGGCCAACCAACTTGGCCCGCGGGCGGATAGAACATATCAAAACTATTAATTTTATTTAAATTTTTTTATTTCATTATGTTCATTCATAATTAATTTTAAAACCTGTGTATCATTAGAACCAAATTGATATTATTGCTTTTATCCTTTCTTTTTTGAAAATATATAATTGGTTTTGTCTTTTCTTTTTTTAACTTGTAACAAACCCTATCGCCACATTAATGACGACAGGTTCTTTGGAGTGATTCACCAAGGGTATTATAGTAGTTTGCTCTTTATGAACCTATAATTTTAACACCACCAATTATTTTATTATTATTTTAAATAAAATTAAAAGGAATTGTTTCATTATCTCATATGGAGCTCGACATTTTTTTTCTTTTTTATGTCAATCGATCTATTCCAATCCGTTACATCAAATATTCAAATCGTAGCAAATCAAGTAATTTATCTTGGTATGACAACTTTACCTTTTCAAATTCAACAATATGTTGAAATTGTTATAATTAACTTTAATCTCTTAAGTAGTAAAATAAAAGGGAAAAAATATATAAAACAACATGATATATTTTTACAAATAATAGTAGAATCAAATTGTAAGCATGTATGTAATAAATAAATAAAATTAAATGAACTATAATCCACATTAAATATTGCAATATATTTAAAAATTCATATTAATTGGTCTCCCATACAAAAATCGTAGCATCCACAAATCAAAGGGATTAGATTAGTGAAACCATCTTCTAACAACACTACAGACCAAAAATAATAAATAACTTTTTAGTTAACATTAACATATATAATATATTGTTATTTAGGATATGTCACGCAGTTGATGTATCCACAGTTAATATGTATAAAAGGAAAACATTATTTCCCTCTGCATTTTCAAAATTTATTAGCTTTTGCCTTCATAATTATTAATATTTTTCTTTTTTATTCTGTGTATTTTTTTCAAATTTCTCCCATTCTTTATGCACTTATTATTTATTTTTTTAATATCATCTCCTCAACAAAGCACACGGGAAATAATATACGGGTTAAAAGAAATGAAAGTTCATATGACAAAAACTAGAAAATAAAACATAAAGAATAAAAAGTAAAAGCCAATACATATATATAAGTATAGGAGCACAAATGTAAAAAAACAAATTATAAAAGATAAAAGGAGAAATTTTAAAAATATACATAAAATTTTAAAAACATGCATTTTTCCTATATAAAAACCTAAGTTTTCCTATATATGTTTTGAAGAGACAATACTTGCTTATAATTCAGAGTCCTATTAGAGTGTTTGTTTTCATTTAATTTAGATCATTAAATAAATTTTTTATTTAATTTTTAACCATTAAATTATAAAATTATTACCACCCAAATTGAAAAGTTGGTATCTCTATCCCATTTTCTTAATATTCTAATTTCTATGTGTATTGTTTTCAAAAAAAATTGCATCCTGTTTGCACACCTCAAAACAGTGGAATTGTAATGGTAAAAAATAGATAGAATACCAAAAGGTGAGATATGAAATATTAATAAAATAAAATGTAATTAATATTAGTGTAATTTATCTTGTTAACCCTAATTAGGGTAAAACACTGTATTCGCTCGCAAACACTCTTCTAAGAAGGAGTCAGTGTATATAATATATATATATATATATATATATATATATTGTATAAATGAATATATATATTTTATTTTATATTAGCAGTATTTTATTAAGTTTCTTCTTCTCCACCTTACTTCCCTTTCACATTCTCTCTGCAACCTCTTTCTCTCTCTGCGCCTCCCCCTTTCTCTCTCTACAATCAGGAATCCTCTTTGCTAAAGCTTCATTCAAGTTTATTCAAATAGAAACACCATCAAACACACCCATTTCACGCGCTTATTTGCATTTTGCCCTGTTTGGATTCACCAGAGGATGTGAAATCGCCGCCGATCGAGCATCGGATAGATTTTTACTCTGCGTGTATCTGCTGAAGAGAATTGGTCGCTTTTCGTTGAAATCGACGTTGCGGTTTTGAAAATCGTTGGTACTGCTATGGCGTCAACTGTTCCGGCGAAATCTCAGCCCCTGCACAATTTCACTCTGCCGCATCTTAAATGGAACAAGGATGGAAACTCGAGCGCTCAGCACCAGCGCCGCCGCTCCATCAAATCGCCGTCGCGGAGACCGAATATCTCCGCCGCATCTCCTGTCCGCCAGTCGCCGCTGCGTGATTCGGTGTCGGCGACGCCCCCGCGGCACCAGTCGCCGTTGCTCGACTCCGCGGCGGTGTCGTCTCCGATTCAGTCGCCGGTTCACGGCGATTACTTGGGGAAGCAGTCTTCTACTCCTGGAGAATCATCGAAACAGTATCGGCCTCGCGAGTGGGTAAAACACTCGCTAAGCGGCGGTGATCCTGTGCAGCATTTGCCGAAGCAGGATTTGGCTTCGCAATCCGAAGCTTTACGAAAGGGTAAAGGTGATTCGATTGAACACAAGAGAAATCAGTCGAAAAATCCGACGAATGATGGTATGAGAAATCGGATTTATTCGGCGAACTCTGAACGAGCTTCTCAGAAAATTGAGGGCAAATTGAAGGCTAAAGAAGTCGACATGGCTGGGATGAAGAGATCGAAAATCTTAATCAAAATTCCTTGCAAACAAAACAAAACGGAAGAAAATCCGCAAGAAGAAGCGCTGAAGATTGACAATAACGATGAAGTTGATGGTGAAGTGCAAGAAGAGGAGAAGGTTAACAATAATATAGATGAAGAAACTAAGACATGGAATTTGAGGCCTCGGAGACCCATACACAAGTCGCTGAACCTGAATGGAGGTGCTGTGAAAAATAATGGGTTAGCGATGCCGGAAAAGAGTAAAGCTCAGTCACCGTCGAGGAATCTGAACAATAGATCAGGGGAAAACGATGGGAATTCCGGCGGTAACGGTGGGAAGAAGGAGAAGAGGAAGCTGAGCATTTCTGTCGCGCTAACCAAAGACGAGATTGAGGAGGATATCTTCGCTCTCACTGGATCAAAGCCGGCGAGGAGGCCCAAGAAGAGAGCAAAGAACATACAGAAACAAGTGGATGTAAGATTAGATCTGATTCTTTGTTCTAATTGGATTAGTTTGGCTTCAATTGTGTGTTTCTTTCTCTGTTTCCCTAAAATCAGCGTGATTAACTCGTCTAATTTTTGTGATCGCAGTCTGTTTTTCCTGGATTGTGGCTGGTCTCAATAACTGCGGATTCATACAAGGTGTCTGAAAATTCTCTGAAGGTATTATCTCGATTGACAATCCCTAATCCCTAATCCCCAATCACTTTGATTTCATATTAATTTTAATAGTTTTGGGTTTCTGATGCTTAATTTGGTGTTATATGCAGGGTTAGATGCAATTGGTTGACATATAATTGAACCCTTCAAATGTTCTCTGGAAGCTTTATGGTGCTACGCTTCCAAATTTTGTGATGTCATTTGAAGGTACTATCTGCAGTGACTTGTAATTGAAAGGAAGAACTAGTGGTCATTAGGGTTTAGTTTCCCATTTACTTTTTTAAATTTCAGATTTTACCTTTATTTTTTTCCTTTTTCAAGCTGATCTCCAGAAATTTGAGAGATGAATGATAGTCGGTCCTTCTATTTATCATTAGTTGCAGATGTAAATATGGATTTCAAGATCTATAAAGATTTTCATTTTCAGTACTTATTGGGTTCTCCTCTTTTTTTCCTGTTTTTCTTGTCTTCCCTGTTTAATTCACTGATTGGGTTTATCTTTTTTTGTCCTATTATGATTGTTTGGGAATCATGCTTTGATCGAGAATGCTGAGATGCCTTTTTCGATGTGTGGTTCTGTGATATATCAACCCTGATACACAGCTCAATGATGCTCATACATGTCTTGCATCTTCATTTTTATTTTTCTGCATATATGCTGATATTCGATACGAAGATCCCCATATTTACGAGGTAGTCTCTGTACTTTTAGATTGTGTTTATGTAGTGTGCAGTATTGTTTGATGAAGGTAGAAGAGCTGGAGGACAACACAATAAGTACTTCAAGAGAAGAATCATCTTTGTAAACTAACTACAAACGAAGTAAAGTAGGATGAATGGATGGATAGCTCCTAGAATATGTATTTCTGTATCCTTAAGCTTACCAAATGAACAACTCAAGCTGGATGAATGATGTCTAGTTCTATTTTTCTGTGTTATTATTTGTATTTCCGGGCTTCTCTCCTCCTTTCTCATATGCTATGTTTGGATTTTGGGTTTTGGTGGGGGAATTCTGATGACCAACCTGGGATCTATACTGAGTCTTGGTTGAACTTCATCTGTCACTGGAATTGAACATCTGCAATTCTGCTATGTTGATCTGGGTTTTCCTGTCAATCTTTGCTGCATTCTCTCAATGTTTGATGAATAAAAGTGGTGTTTTCAATAATGGCAGCAAATGTTGGTTGGCTTGACTTTTTGATGAATGAGATTTTGTCAGAGTTGTTCTTTTTCTTGAATAGTTCTCTTCTGAATTGGTTTCATGGGCTCCTCTCCTTCTACAGCCTTTTGTTTTTGACCAACTCCTTTGTTATAATTTGTGATCATCATATTTAATTAGTGATTATCATATTCTCTCTCTCTCTCTCTCTCTCATCACACTTGCCACCCTTATTTGTGATTAGCATGTTGCATTTGTTTAATGCCTGATATATTGGCTGCTAATTTGTCTGTTTTGTGTTTTAGTTTTTTATTTTATTCATGTTTCAATGCTCATTGGTCTCCGATTTCGTGGTATCGCTGGTGTCTTGTAAAATGGATGGATATTTATTTAAGTTGCTAATTTATTTAGTTAAATTTATAAAGTAGTGTTAAATTTTCAATTTTGTAAATGTCTGTGATTCTTTTTTTTTTTTCCTTAGAGGTAGAAAACCTAAAATATACCAAGTATGATTATTGTGAGAGCATCCAGAAATCTAATTCTTTGAGATTGGTCTTTGAAAAAAATATTAACATAAAAGATACATAAATCTCAACAAATACTTATATAAGATTCTCTTATATAGATGTAATTATGTGAGGTGGAATCCCACAAACCTATTTTTAACTATAGTAAACAATGTTTAGTGGGTTATAAGCTACATATCTCACAACAAATATAATTATGTGAAATGAAACCTTACAAACTCATTTTTACAAGTCAATTTTTACAAGTCAATCAATGTTTTGTTGGTTATAAGTTAATCCTAACTTGTTTCACACACATATACATATATATATATATATATATATATATATATATTTTGTAAGATGAAGCTCCACAATTTTTTTTTTTTCCAACAGAAACAAATCTATTTTTATAATTGTTGCTCAAGTTAGCAGATTGCATTAGTTTAAATGTCCAAACTTCATTACATCTGAATTAGACATCATCTACGCTATGTATAACAAGATAGAAAATGCAAGATATAGTTTAATTAATTTCATGATTATTGTGTCATCACATTTGTATTATTATTCTCTTATATAAGAATTAAAAGTATAATATATACAATAACTAATGCGACACCCTTTACCAAAATAAAATTTTAACTAAATAAGACAATTACAATCATTTCTTTAAATAAAAAAAAAAAAAAGACATTTACTATCATAAAATAATATTGTCCTCATTTTTATATTGAACATAACTTTGATCCACCCAAACCCTGCAATTGTGGCGTATAACTGATCGTTTTGAAACCGTGTAATATGCGAAATCGCCGAAATGGTTGACTCTCACATGCCAAAACTTGTAAGAAAAGTTAGGTAATATTGGTAACATAGGCTTATTTTTCTATTAGTTTTATTTACAATTAAACTATTGAAAATGTAGGCCAATCTTCACTTATATATAACTCTATACATTAAGAGTCCAGAGGCTTTTCTACCACATTTCATATAATAGATTATTTTTTTATCATAAAAAAATAATTTTTTTTACCACAAATAACTTATTTTTCTACTTTTGAATGAGTATGATTATTCATTTGATCAATTATTCATTTATACACAAGCTTATAGTATAAGGTGTTAATATGGTCTCTACAGTTTGCAAATCATACTTTATTACTATATAAAATTACTATTATTTGTATTTTTACATAAATCAAAATTTGAGAAAAATCTATCTAAGTGCTACTTAAAAACACATCAACATGCTAATTTAAAAAATTAAAATTCTATTATATATCGAAATATTATTGGCAATCATAAAGACGAAAGTGGTACAAATCTTCTGTGGGCTCCTAAGATCGATTATTTGGGCCCAATTACTGAGCCCAAAACACGAAAGCCCATTCATAAAATAGAGCCCGGTGGCCCGCATTGAAGCGGAGCTGAAAAAAGGCGAGTACTTCCATTAATGGCGAAATTTAGATGAAATGGAGAAAGAGGAAGGTGGAGTTGTGGTGAATGGAGTTGTACGTGATTACTGGTGGTGGACCGCCGCAAGCGCCGCCCAATTAGGGTGGGGAATTTCGGTTTTGAGAAGGGGATACGCCGGCGACTCAAGCCTCATGCCTTTGAAAGCCTTCGGCGTAGCTTCGCTCTTCGTCGGCGCCTCCGCCGCCGCCGCCGTGGCCTCCCTTCGCGTCTCCGGAATCCACTCTGTAAGTAGTCGTATCTATCTCTTTCCCATTTGTTGTGCGATCTGGACATTTTTAGATTTTGGAAATTTAAAAAAAAAAATTATTTCCTTTTCTTTTTCTCTTTACTGTTCTGAGGTTTAGCACTGAGATTGTTCTGTTCTTGTATGTCAATTTGTTGGAAATTATTGTTGATTTCTAATGCTTGTAGGCTTAGATGATCTTAAGAAATAGTAACTATGTTGTGCTAAAATTTGAGATTTTTGTAATCATTTTGAAGCATTTGAGGTTTTCTGCTAGAACAGAAATCCGAGTGTTGAATAAAATGGTGACGTTTGATATGGGTGATGACCCTTGAGATAGTGGACTTTGGCCCCAGCTAGTTTATGCCTAGGGTGAGATGATTGTGGTAGTTTGAGAAAGATATGGTATATGACTGAGATAATTCAATAGTGGAAATCGATAGAAGAACAATGATGTAACTTCCCTTGTTTACGAAGTAAATTCGAGGGTGATGTTATCATGGTGTTTGAACATGTTGATGTCTGAATGGCTGATAAAACTTTTGTTAAGGATGGCAATGTTATCAGAGAAATAGGTGTTTTGTAGATGAAGCAAGTACCTTTACTTGAGATTGAATCTAGTCGAGCAAAGCTGCATTGATGCTTGGTAGTCCTCGTTTGAACACTATGCTTGAGTAACTTGAGTTGGTTTTTGAACCTTTATGTAAAACAAGGAGATCATCAAAATCGGCTTGAGTTCTTCTATCAACTAATGTATTCATGGCCCGTTCATTGATCTCTAGTATTCATTAAAACTTAATATAGCTCAAGTTATGGCTAAGTTTGTTTTTCTTCTCCTTAACAAGTCCCACTATTGTCAGAATTTTTTGTTAACCAAGTTAGAAGTTGTCTATTATTGTTTAAGCATAATAGTATGGCAATATTGAGGAACTGTATTCTATCAGATTTTCCTTTCAAGACCTTGTGTGAATCTTGTAGGTGAAAGATCTGAGGGCTTTAGGTGCAAATATAAGGGCTGAGCTAGGATTGCAGTCTCGAGCACGTGACGAGTAGATCTATATGAATTCATTGATTTTCCCATTTGAATGGAAACGGGTGTTTCAACTCCTGTTGTGTTTGTAAGAGATTTGAGTGGATCAAAGCACGAGACGAGGGAGAATCTTACGACATGATTTCTGTCGGAATTTCCAAGTCTATCGGAAACAAAATATCCATGTAGTCTATCCCCAAAGTAGCTGAACTACGATATTATGCTATGTTAAGCACACACTGTAGTGTGGAAATAACATGAGTTTGGTGTTCTAATTCTTGATGCTATACAATTATGCCATAATGGCTATTTAAAGAAGAAAGTATCTTGTTGCTCATCAAATGGTCCATATTTGTTTAGCCTCTGAAATAATGTTCCGGTATTTCAGCTTATTTTTCAGTTATATTGTCTTCATATGATTAAATCGTTTCATTGAAGAAATCAAACCCATTTGTTTGTATTGAATCAAATTATCTCTTAAAACAGCCAAAATGGTGTCAGAAATAACCACACTTTCGAGATAATGAGATCAGAGTAAGTTTGGAAATGGAAATGGGGAAAAAAAATCAATTTCTGTAATTTATTTTCTAATCAAAATTCATCCCAACATTCATTTCTAAGCTTCAAAATCCAAAATTTTCGAAGGTTCTTTTTTGAAATTAAGTTATTCCAAGTATTTTATAAAATCGATGAATATCTTGAAATTTTATTTTGAAATACTTTAAGATATTTCATAACTAATACTAAAATGTATTTTAGTCACATCAAAAATTAGAAACAGTACGAAATGAAATTAAAAAAATTCTCCAATACCATAATATCTGGAATTAATTCATAATTTCCACACAAGAGAGTGTCACAGTGAGACATTTGAGGTAAATCTCACACATCAATAAAACTTGAGAATATAATCAATCAACCCCAATTCTAAACATCTAAACAAAATTTGTTGAGAAAACCACCATAATCCAGAAGAAAAAGAGTCAAATGTGAGAAGAAAAAAAAAAAAACAGAAAAATCTAGAGTTAAGGATCAGAAAGTAAACCAGCCAAGAACTTCAAAGCGTCGATCGCCAACAACAGCTCAGGCTGGCATGTAAGACTCGAGCATCAGCTGAGCTGGAGAAGGTGATGTCACTTCGACGATCAAATACATGAACTTCCATTGTTTGTCCACCTTGTCTTTAAACATCTCCGAGTAAACCTTTCCGGCTCCATGGGGCCCACGTACATGAAAATTAACCTACAAAGCCGATCATTTACCCAACATAAACTCGAGATGTATGATTGTTTGTATTCTTTAGTAATTATAAATAGGGTAAGGTGTAAGTTACCACTATGTGTTCAACACCCTCTTCATCAGTCCATGTCTTATGGGGTACTCGTTGACGAGCAGCACGATTCCTACTTTCCGATCCGTAGCCGGTGATGGGGGATCCAATTCGAACCCTAACCTGTTGGGTAGAAATGAATTATATGTACTCAGTGAATGCAAATTGAATGGGTCAACAACTTCAATTACATTTTTTCTTTAGTTAATTGGCAAGCAAAGAGTTGATATATGTAAAATTTGAACCAAATGAAGCTTGTGAAACTAACTTAAAAAGGGGGAAATTGCAACTTCAGTTTTGTCCACTTTTTTACCAACAATTTTAGTATTTCAATTTTAATCCTCTATCTATCACTTTTGGGTTTTTTAACTCCGGTGTATATGTAGGCAAAAATTGACATTTCAAGCAAAATCAAACCAGAATTGAAAATAAAAATGATAGTTAGAGGACCAAAATTAGAATACGTAAAATTTGAGGCAAAAAAGGGGACAATGATTATTGATGTTATTTGCACATCTACAATTTCGTTATTGATGTTAAAGGTACTTCATTTTAGTTCTATTTCAAGTCCATGTTGTCGTTCAGGTTCTGGATCAATTTCGTTATTGATCTTTCATTTATGAAAGTATGCACTGAGTTATCGTGTCCTATGTGATTATTGTGCTACCTTCTTTTAGCTTTAATAAGTGTAGACGACACTAAATTTAACTCAATACACTGCATTTAAATCCTACGTTTTGTGGTTAACGGAACATATTATGACATTCGTCTATTCCAACTCAAATTACACAAAACACATATTTACAAAAGAATCAAGGTAACATACTTGGCTGTCATTTTGAATCCTTTCCAGTGCTTTGTTGAATATCTTGTACCTATATAACATCATCCTCGATTGAATATCATAGAAAACAAGAGAAAACAAATTAAGAATATAATTAAACTTACTCCTTTGGCTGAAATATAAGTTCCTTGAAAACGCCATAAGCTGCAGCACCAGCAATGCCAAGACCAGCAAGAATTACGAGAGTATAAGAAGCTCCCTCTGTGAATGTAACCGGCTTCTCTGGGATATTATATGTTGGCGCATCAAAGGGATCCTCGACTTTGGATACTTCTTTTCGAGCCTGACAAAGATGAGTAATAGGACCCCATAATTATCAGTATGAAAATAGGAAATATGTCAAAATAAAGCAGATTCGGAAAAATATATTATTCATACTAATGAAAAAGATTATTGGAATTTAACTTACACACTTCATTAATTCATTACTTTAGCTTAGAATGAACAGACATAATGAAAAGATATCATGTTAATGATGATAGATCATTTAAGAGCCAAATCTCGCATTATAGGGATCGTAAAAAGTTTTCTTCACAACCAAAAGCAGTTTGTGATTTCAATGCCAAACCTGATGAAACGGGTGTATGAATAGGTAAAACAACCATATATAAAATCAATCCAGACTGTCAAAACTTTACTATTGCTATAATCTCATTTTTTTTCAAGTATTTCGATAGTTACGTACAGCAGACAAACTCTTCAGAATCGACAGGACAAAATGAGAAAACAATCTATCAGTAACTGCAATATTAAATTAGCAATTACATGGCTAACATCTAATGTCGGAAAATCTGTCTAAAATCCTTACTTTACTTTCCACTAAGTTAACAAAGCAATATCAGATCGGATTCTTCCAGAAAGTTGATTTTTTTTTTTTTTTTTTTGCACTCCCAGTGAGCATGGAATAGTTATATCTAAAGGACAAACCTCTGATTTTTTTTGGCTGTTCGACTCTGTAGATTTGGATGCAAAAGACCGAGCAAAGGAAGAATTGCCCGTATGTTGTCCAGCACTTGCAGCAAGTTGGAATGGCAATTGATGGACCAAAGCATGTTGCCTGGTCCAATGATCTCTGAGTAGGATAGAGTTCCCTGCCAATGATTACCAGTGATGACAATGAACAGAAAGCTTTTAATAAGCTACATGTTAATATCATTCAGAGGTCATAAAGAATTTCCTCAAAGAACACCAACAAATTAACTGGATTTTGTTATGATAAAAGAATGAGTAGTTGTATCTCTTGATAATGTATTAACCAAGGGTTTAAATGTATGTATGAACAGAAATACTGCCAGAGGGGAAACGAGCCACAAATATAAGAAATATTAAGATGGAATGGAGTGAAACTCATATTTGTGCAGTATTCTTCAAAAAATGCCTTCAAAAATATACTTTTTTGGTTCAAAGTAAGCAAAAAATCAACTTACCACCAACTTGACGAGAAACCTGCAAAATGAAAAGAAGAAAATTGTTATTACTCAAGTGTATGGTCTAGGTTTACGCATTACAAATAGAAGAGTAACATCTTTTGCACTGCAAATCTAAATGACAAGCTAGAAACATGCAGCAATGGTGGACCCAAGGGGAATTTTTTTTTTAAAGAAAATTAATCCAAACCAAAAACCCTGATTTTACAACCTATCTTGAAATTATAGCTACATGTAGAATTTCACTATTTTGGATGGTTTTTATGTTGTTACTCCTTTGGTTTCAAAATAATTGTTGCTTTAGAAAATAGAATTTAAATCAATTTATCCATCACTTTTTGATTTCCGAGAAGAGTTCATAATTTTTTTCCAACTTTGTCCCTATCCTGTTTTTTTTGTACTAGCCTTTTATTTAATGTTATACATTATTTATGTCTACTAAACGTTGGGTGATATAGTCATAAAAAACATAAAACCTCAATGCAATTTCAGCCTAGTTATATATTATATACCCACATTATATAAAAGTTTGGCCCGATTTTCAGAAACTCAAGGAAAATATCCGTAGACTTCAAGAAAAACGACAGAGTTCCAACAACGAACAAAATCACAAAAGAATACAAACTCCTAAACATCAACAGCCAGACCACATTAATATCGGAAATCATCAGATATTTTGAGTAATAACAAGACTCGAGAACTCTACATGGCTTGTATAGCTTCTAATGTGTATCATCTTGTAAGTATAAAGCAATGCTCAGTTTAAGCTGCAATCATACCATAAAGAGGCCTTGCATAGGCACCAGAGAGTAAAATGCAGACGACTAAGAACGTTCGATTATGTCCCTATCCCCTTGCCAAACGCCATGACATATCGCAGAAGAAAATTACGTCCCCAAAACAAATTCATAAACCATATTGATTACATAACACATAGAAGCATCATCTTCAACACCATAAGATTTTCATTCTGCAATTAAATGTACTACCTCAAAACCTAGTTCAGATTAACAAGCAAAATCACTAATTATCTATATCCAAAAAATCATCCCTCTTTATAAACACACACAAACACACACAAGCTTATTTCCCCCAATTTAATTAACTGCCTGAGATGCATAATGAACACCACATGAAAAATAGGATTAATGCATTAAACATATACGCCATTAACAAACAATTAGCTATAAGCAAAAATTAAAAATAAATAAAATTTAATCAAAAATTGAATCTTTGCATACCCTTTTGGAGAAATCACTAATTGATTGTCTTTCAGCCGCCAAGGACGAAAACTGGGAGAAACCCACATCGGGCACAGCGTTCGAAGGCATGTTCTTCAAACCCTTGCATGATGATCTTAAAATATTTGATAATTTAGTGCTCATTCCAAACCCACTTCTGCGAATACCTTGAAGATTATATACTCTGGTATTTATTTTTCTGAGAATTTTGTACAAATTATAGTCGATTCTTTTCACATAAATTAGTTAAATTTCTGAAGAATAAATCCAAAAAAATAAAAAGGAATTTGGAAATCAGAAAATTTGTAGTAGAAATGGAGAAGGGGTCGGTGCTGAGTCGAGGAAATACGAAAAAAGGGCTTTGGGGTTTTGGTTGCAGGTGGCACGTGCCAGGAGCAAATGCACGTGACATAATTCATTGGTTTTATTACTTGGGAAATTATTATTATTATTATTATTATTATTATTATTATTATTATTATTATTATTATTATTATTATTATTATTATTATTATTATTTCCCTTTTCTAGTTTCTGAATGACCACCCAATATATTTTATTTCCCTTTTCTAGTTTCTGAATGACCACCCAATATATTTTATGCGCTTTAGACCATAAATAGAATAAATTGGATTAGAATCTTTTGGTTTTAATTTTTTTATTTCCTCCGAAATAAATACTTGTATAATTTTACATAAATGACCATTAAATTATGCGTTTTTAATGGTTTGATTAGCTTGAAATTAATTTGGTTTCGAACCAAATAAACCGCTTATAATATTGAAATAAAGTGTTAATATGTGACTATAATGTTTGTTAAAAAAGTTAAAAGTATATAATAAGAATTGGATTAACATTTTAATAGTGAACCATAAATCACCCTCAGCAAATAATCATATATATTCCTTTTATAATTTGTATATATAGAAATCACTTTGGATTTGGTTCGATTTTTTACCCCTTAAACTGCAAATGAACTGAAACTTTGCTTTACTATTTTTTATTGAAACACAAATAAATTTATTATACATATTGTACATAAATCAACCCTAGATAAGTATAATATAAATCATAATTCTTGATTTGTTTTGGTTGAATTTGATTGGTTAGGTCAGATGAAATATTTTGTTTAGTTGTAAATAACTCTATAATAAAAAAAATACTATTTATTTTGTGTGTGTCTTTTACATCCTTCAATTGTTTTCTTAGCTTCCGTTATATGTTGGGCTGAAAAATATATGGGCTCATAGCCCAGATTTTAGAATCCTGACCCCCTTAACTGGCCCATAATCATTGCAGATTGGCCCAATTAAGAAAATGGGCTTAAATTCAAAATAGAGAGAATTAAGCGAAGGCGGGGTACTTAGTGGGGTAGATAATGTAGATAATGGCAATAACCGTCTTAACCGTCACAGGAGGGAGGGGGAGAGAGAGAGAGAGAGAGAGAATGGTGAGAAGGAAGAGGAAGAAGTATGATGAAATGGGAGAGATAACGAAAGGGCCATGGAAGGTTGAAGAAGACGAAGTGCTGATTAATCATGTGAACAAGTACGGACCTAGAGACTGGACCTCCCTTCGATCCAAAGGCCTCCTATACCGCACCGGAAAATCCTGCCGCCTCCGGTGGGTCAACAAACTCCGCCCCGACTTGAAAACGTACGTAACCAACCACCTCAGAGAGAGATTTTCTGAGATTTTTTGAGTAATGGGCTAATAATACTGATGCTGTTTCTCGCTATCATACCTAAGTTGTGTTATGGATAGAAAGACATATGCTTTCTTTAGAAGGATTTTGCATGTTGCATCCATGGTGAGAGAGAGAGAGACTCTACTGAAAATCTATTCTACTTTAGCCTTTCATCTTAAATTCAACAAGAAAACACTTCATTTTACTCTTTTGCTGATTTTGGTTTGCTAGTTTATGTGATTGTGACATCTCTCTCTCTCTCTCTCTCTCTCTCTCATGCAGAGGGGTGAAGTTCTCAGCAGAGGAGGAGAGAACAGTGATAGATCTGCAAGCCCAATTCAGGAACAAATGGGCGAAAATCGCGACACATTTGCCTGGAAGAACAGACAACGACGTCAAGAACTTCTGGAGCAGTAGGCAGAAACGACTCGCAAGGATTCTACAAACTTCCACACCATCATCATCAAGCAAGTCTACGAACCAACCCCCAATCACTAACCTCATTTCCCCTCTCGAGGTAAACATACTACAAATTCGCGTTCAAATAGCACCAATTGTATGACATACAAGACTCAGGCTTTCTTGCACTGTTCATAGGTACCCAAGTTGAGCTCATCAATGGAAATGGAAACAGTACATGAGGCGATCAAAATCGAACCTTTCTCATTCCCACAGATTCCACAACTTCAACCAGAATTCCCTCTGCTGTTAGAAAGCCAAGACTTTATTACCAGACATGGAGATCCGAGTTTTCTGGACGAGTTTCCCATCGTGCCATCGTTTCTGGAACCTCAAGGAACCTGTTCAAATACTAAAACAGTAGAAAGTGTGGTGGATGATTTCCCACCACTCGAGATATATGATCACATCGAGCCACTTCCTAGCCCGTCTGAATGGTCATGAGTGGATCGATCTTTAAGTCGTTTAGTAGTTAGCTTTTCTAACTAGCGATCATCTAACAGATAGATGGCTTTTGTAATCATTGCTGATTCTTCTGTATAAACCCGACATTCTAACTCGTATTATGTAATTAAAGGATCGACGCTCTCTCAAGTTTCCACATGTGACACTACTAGTTCATCTCAGTAGGAACCAACGGTCTAGGACAAGCAAGTATTTCATATTATTACATGCCTACTGTATTTCACTATTAGTCTCTAGTTTCGGTAATAAAGAGAAGACAGTGTCTTAGGTCCGATTCCCTAATATCAAGAACATTTTCTTCGAGAAAACTCAAGATTCATGGAGCCTTCACATTAGACAAAATTCAAAATTCAACATATGCACGAAAATGCTCATACGAATCATGAATGGTCATACAAAAGATGAGCGTGGAAGTGCATCCGATACACAAAATACAGAAAAAAATGCGGGAGGAGAGAGAACAAAATGCCAATTTACGTGGAGCTTTGAGCAGTTTCCTCAGATGCTTTGGCTAAGTGGACACCGAATAAGCCTTTCTGTAATCCGACAAAGTTTCCAGCGCTAAACGACTTGTTTCCACCGACAACTACGGGTCTACGCGACACGGAATACGCACAATACTCAACTTCAACTACCTCAACGTCCCGTAAGTAGCCAGAAACACAAGATCCAACTCCTTCCCCTTGAAAGCAAATACAATGGTAAATAAAAGCAACATATTGATGAGAAATAACCAAAATGATTACGTTATCTCATGTGTTATGGAGTTGGGCTAGCAAAAGAGCTTACCATGCGTCACTAGCAACAAGTTCTCTAAAGGATATTTATCGGCAAGCTTTTTGATCACCTCAAGATATCTAGCCCTAGTACCCTCGACTGTCTCTTGCCATCTTGGCAGCTATATTAACAAGTGAAACAAACTTTTAGTACAGGTTAACTTAAACTACTACATTTTGACCAGAAAAGTGCTCGTAAAGTACCTCCTTATAGACCATTTCGACAGCATTATCGACAGTTCCAGCTGGTAATACAGCTTTACACTCCGACATATCGAAACTGAAGATCCCATCTTTAGGAGCTACAGTTTGCCTGATAGCATAAGTATTCATCATCTCACACAACCCGTATTCAATGGAGACCTGAAATTGCACGCAATAATTTAGCTCGTATACCATATAATGCAATGGAATGGATTCGAATGAGAAAGCATAAATTCTGATGATCACTTGGGACAATATCTAACTATCTCAGAACTCTAGCTTTACAATATTAGAGCGATAATTTCATTTACTGCTGCTCAAACAGAATTTCGTCACTTGATCATTCTAGGAAACAGAAAAACCAAGCATGCCTATTAAGAATCAACTTATTATGTGATATCTTGTGTGATTTGGTTCGTTCGATCAAGATCAGCACTAAGTCCTAACTGTATAAAAAGAATTCGACTCTTTGGGTACGAAACAACACCGATGGTTTTTGTACTGCTCAGAACACAAATTTCTGTTACCTTACCAACATAGGAGAAAAATCCATTTGGACATACATATTGCACAACATGTCTCACTCTCAACAGAAACTATCTCTAAAGTTAGCCTTATATTTCATCAAACAAAATTTCTATCAACAATAAAGGCCTCGTAGCTACATCAAACTATTAGCAATTTTGCACATAAACTACCGAATTTTTTTTATATGGCACCGATATACATAAATTATACGAATTTGACATTTAAACTATCAAACTAATTTTCCAACCATTTTTCACCAGATTTTGGCACTTGACTTGGGCGTGCCATATTTTTAAGGGTTTTTTTTTTTTTTTTTTTTACAAGAATATGTGGTGGTTTAAGTCTCAAATCTGTATAGTTTATGTATATCGATGCTATAAAAGAAATTCGACGGTTTTTGTGTAATATCACTAATAGTTTGATGAGATTACTGCAAGTCTGCAATTAACCCTAAATTATAGTAAAATGCAGATTTTACCTGAAACTTCATCAATCTTATAGATATCTTCAATTGTTCTTTATTATTATGGCAGAAGCTATCAACACAACACAAAATTGGTAACTACATTTCAAAACAACATATACAGTTTATTTTTCCATGCATAAGCTGACCTTAATTTTGGAAGGATCAATAACGACGCCGTTTGAAGTCACGTCATTGGGATCGTCGATTTTCTTCTGAACGGCGCACAAGGCGGTGACGACTTCGGCGGCAGTCTGAAGGCATCGGAGAAAGGGGGAAACGAAGACACGGTCGATCGGAAAACCGAGCTGCCGTTTGAACTTGTCGCCGGTGCCGAAGGCCCGGATTCTGCCGTCCTCGGCGAGCGGCGGGTCCCAGGGACGCGGCGCCGACGCTGCCCAGCGAGGCACGACGTTGTCCAGCCTGTCGCCGTGGCGCATTACGACGACGTTTTGGTAGAATGGCGGCTGGTTGGAGGTGGCACAGCTATCGCCATCGGATGAACCCATCAATTGGATTTGGATTTGGGACAAAGTTTGAGCAGAAAAATGTGTCGTCTTTTTGTCGGAGATTCATTTCTTTGCTCTTTTTATAATAGCTGGCCATCTATACTTGTACACGTGGATTATCTTAATTATGTTATATCCATTTCCACATAAAATTGTAAGAAATAATTATATTCATATATACCATAAATTCCATATAAAGTTTTTCTTTTTCCCACAATTTTCTCCAATTTTGGAAAGAAAAAAGACTCAAATAACTCTGAGGGGTAATGATTGAGTTATGTAGCCTAATATTAATATTTATTTATATTGATGATATATCAACATGATGTATCAGTTATATTGTGATATGAGTAGTATTTGAGTTACATAGGGTTATGATCTAGTTTTGGGTATAAATAATCTTATGATTCATTGTATCTAATTGTACTACACACACTTGAGAAATTAGTAGATTTCCTAATTTGGTAGTGTCCAGAGGTAGTTCGTCTGCGTGAACAAATCGTTGTCGTTTATTTTTCGTTCATATAAAATTCTCTACAATTGCTCTTAAAATTCTAACATCAAGTTGTGTCTATGGAAACTTGTAGACTCCAAATCAAAATTGACCCAACTATTAATTTAAAATCAATAAAAAAAAAAGTTAGGTTATAGAAGATTTGTTTATATATAATACAGAGTGATCACGTGTAATATGATTATCACAACATAAATAACACGTAACTGTTCAAATAATAAAAACGAAATCATTAAATTCAAAGACATATGGGACCGAAAAAGAACCATCCACGAGAAAACATTAAGGGCAGGTATATTCTTGGAATGCATGAATCTGGAATATTAAATGGATTGGTCTAAAGTCGTACTCTAAACAAAATATATAAATAAATAATTTCAAATGCTCTATAAAATAAAATAAAATAAAATTAAAATATTGTATCAATTTTTGGTCTGTAACGAAGCTTCCAAGACAATAGCACGAGAAAGAAGGTTTCTCCAATGGGGTGGCCCATGCAAAAGGAATTTATCTATGGATTTTGGCCGTCCAATAAAAATTAGGACCATATTTATTTTCTTAAATCAATTTGCGTATTTTTGTAAAAACAATATAATGACAATTGATAAGATATAGGGTTCTAGAAAAATTATAGAATATAAAGATCACTTTGTGTATTTATCAACATTAATGTACAGTGCATAACTCATAAAATAAAGATTTATTTAGAGGTAGAGTTGCGGATAGTGAAGTTTCGTTTCACATAATTATATTCATGAGACAATTTTATTTAAAAAAAAAAATTGTTTTTGGAAAAGCCTAAATCTGATCTATTAACTGTGGGTATCATGTAGGATAAGATTTAACATAAAACGGAAATGAATGTGCAATAATTAGGGGTAATTGAAACAATTTGGTTTGAGAGCTATCTTATAATTATTCATTCAATTATTAAGTTATTACATATATTCCTATACGTAAGTAATTGAGTCAAGTCATATCAAGTTTTATTCAACCTTTGGAATTAACTTGCAATACAAATATTTAAATAGATAATTGAATCAAACTTCAAGTATTTACGTCTATATGCATCATACTCATGAAAAGAAAGACATTCAATTGGTGGTTTTGGTTCTTAAAATATAGTATGAATTTTAATTCGTATCTAAGTCCAGTCAATTTTGCGTGCTAAATGGGGCAGTGGGGACTAGAGCATTGTAGCCTGACGTGACATATTCGATGATGATTAATAAGTTAGATATGGATATAAAAGTTCGCATCACAATAATCACTTAAAATATATATATATATATATGGCTAATTTAATTGGTGCCTAGAAATTTAATCCAGGTAAGTATGATTTTTCAAATTATAAAGTTTAGAAGAATTATAAAAAGAGGAGATTAGAAATTAAATTGACGTGAGCGAAACTTCCAGAATTTAATATTTAAATTATTACCAAAAAAATAAAAGACATTAAATTGCTTATATCCAGACAATTACAAAATGATATGAAACGGGAAGCAATTGTTTTGAGTATTTGAAACCATTATAAATGTGGATTTAAAAAATAAAAGTTTGATTATTTTGGTCATGCAATTATTATATAAATAACCAAAACAAGTATGCACGCAAAAAAAAAAAAGTAGCAAATTTGTCTACTGTAAATAAAACAAACTAATTAACTAATAAGTACAACTATTAATTAATGAAGTCCACCATTCCAAGCCCAAAAAGAAGCCCGATTAAAAATAAAGCCCAACATATTTTCAACAAATATAATGCAGTTTAAAACTGAGATTTCTATACATGTACAATTCTGAATTATATCTATCCTACACTATATACATAAACTTTATTTTGCCATTGGAAAACTAACTTATTGCATACAACAATGAGAATCTATCTTAAATAAGCAACAATTTTTCGGAAATGTGGAATAATGTAAATATTACAACATGAAGTTACACAAAGAGAAGAGATCACACTACCTACTCAGATTGTTCTGTAGGTGCTTGATGGTAAAGAATCGACACATTTGAACTTAGAGGATCCGCGTGATACTGACCATAAAACACGTAAATACCAATTGTAACGATACTGAGGACTATAAATCTCACCCAGGCTTCATAATGCAGCTGCAAAAGAAAGAATATATCATAACATAGTACATAGTTTTAGCTCACTGCAATTTCGTGGTTGAATGTAGTGAAGTTATAAAGCTAAAAAAAGGTAACGGATTTGAATTACCTGAGCGAACAGAAAAAGATTGAAGAAAATGCTAACAGATGGAAGGATGGGAACTGCAGGACAGGAAAAACCCGGTGGAGCTGTGTAGACCTATAAAGGCGAAGTTAAGTATGTAAAATACACAGATTGAAGTAAAATAAATATAATCTCAAGTGAAGAAGCAACATCATATGCATAGTCTTGTTGAAAACATAATGATTATTGGCAATAAACATATATTACACTCAGAATGGTACAGAGTTTAGCAGGACTCATGTTGCATGTTAAGTGTGTTCTGTAACATTTGTGAAGGAGTGTTGATATATATGAATCTAACAAGCAGCAGATTCTGCATTTTTACTTCACTTTATGAGTTAACTTGATGGTAAGTTCAAGCAACTTCATGGGAAATCTAATGGGCTTCATATATGCATGTGGAGTTGAATTACTTACTTGTCGTGTATAAAGAGCTGCAGCAGAAAAGATTGCAATAACAGCAGCTAAAATTAGAAAAATTATTGAAGCATCATAACGGAAGAGGACTCCAGCAGCAAAACCGCAACAGGCAATTGTACAAAGGCAAATGATGCCTTCTGTCCTTCTAGAAATCCTCTGGCTAAAAGCCTGACTTGAAATCTTATCCTTCCAGCGAAGGGTTACCACACATGCTGTAACAACTGAGTACCCCGTCTGGAACAAATTTGGTCATTAGTTAGACACTCAAAATTCGTCTTTTCTTTCAGAAAAAACATGATAACAAAACATGTTCTTGCTTTTACTAAGTTTAGTATAAAAAGAAACAATATGTTCAGAAACATCATACCAAGGTCCCCACTGAGAGAATGTGTGAGAGCGAGCTCACATTAAGAAGTCCTGACAAGACAATGGCAACAAGACCAACCCAAATTTGTGAATGAACTGGGGTATGTAGTGTTGGGTGTACTTTGGCAAATATAGCCGGAAGTAAACCATCCCTTCCAAGTCCAAGATATAGCCGGGACTGCAAAGTAGAGAACCAAGCAATGCAGTAAGACCTAAAATATGTCATTCGCTTGAATTAAAAATGATTATGCAGTTCACCTGAACATAAAGCCCAACTAGGAGAGTTGTTGTAAGTCCAGCAACAGCACCAAAGCTGATTAACACAGACACGTATTTCAAGCCCTTGGAGGCGAAAGCTTCTGCCAAAGGGGCATCTTCCCCAAGATCTTGGTATGGGACCATTCCAGTAATCACTAAGCAGACACCAATGTATAATGCAACACAGACGAGGAGGCTACCGATTATAGCCAAAGGTAAATCCCTCTGAAACATCAAGTTAAGAAAGCATGATTAAGAAAAATGCTTGACAAGCTCTGGAGTGGGGCCAACATAATTAATTTGCAAAATGCCAATTTATCTGCTTTTGACATACCTGGGGTCTCTTGGACTCTTCAGCAGAATTAGCAACTGCATCAAATCCAACATAAGAAAAGAAGACCACAGTTGCTCCAGTTAATACTGATTTGAAACCATTTGGGGCAAAAGGAGTCCAATTAGAGACATCAACCTCAAATACCCCAACAATGATGACAAAAATAACAATGAGAACCTGCAGAGAGTATTTTTTGTGTCAGCTATATGGGGTCTATCATGTTTCATTTCTGAATTAGATTAAATATGAAGCACATCATGCATGCATAAAGTAAATAAGAAGAATATCCCCAACAACTGTTCTGTTTTGGGTTCCATTTACCTTGCTGTTAGTAAACCCACAATAAAATCTGTTTATTTGCCAATAAAAACAAACCAAGTTGACAAAATAAGCGAATCATCTAAAGAAAGAACATTGAAACCCAACACTTAAAATTATCAGAGGTTTAATCCTGAAAGCAGGTTCAATTTGACAATATGAACCAGAACTAATAACATTCTAAACAGTGCATAGTAGTAGTTAAAATTCATCTGCTACAAGACCTAGAGCCAACTATATCTTCCTCTCAGTCTCAGAATCTGTCATTCCATCTATGATGGAAACTGCGATGTAAAAGAGTTCATTTCCATATTAAGCAGCACTCAATGGACACTGAAGCAGCAATATAATTTGATAACACTAGATTTCAAATCATTAATCAATTTCAAGGAATACTGGGATGTGTATCTTAGTTTTGCAGACCTCCACGTTTCTTTCAATAATCAGAAACTTTAAGTTTATGTCAGTCACATTCGTTAATACGCACATGAATATGAAAAGGCATGCAAAGGGTGGATGAATATTATGCTAGTCAGTATGCTATTAATTATTATACTCAAACAAGCCATTTATTTCCTCTGCTAGGTTACCTCTAGGCTAAGTTTTGGAAAATAAAATTTTAAGATGTACAGTCACCTTTGTCACTGTCATGATTGAATTCAGTATGGAGGACTCCCCAACACCCCTACACAGAACTACAGTGAGAAGCACTAGGAGGATAGGAGCTAATATATTAATAGATAAAGCTCCAAAAACTTCTTCACCGTGTCCAACCCAGCTTGGGATGTTATCCTTGAGGAAAGGAATCAGCTCTAGGACAGTAACCACATAGCTAGCTAGGCTACGGGCTATGCTAGCAGCACCAATGTGATAGTCAAGCATTAATTGAGCAAACACAAGAAAAGCCGTGAGCTCATTGAAAGCTGAGTATGTATACAGGTAGGCTCCCCCAACAACTGCCGGAAACCGAGAAGCTAGTTCAGCATAACAGAGTGCATTGAGCACACAAGAGGCTCCTGCTATGATGAAACTAATTGTAACTCCTGCAATGGGAAATCAGAAGACTAGTTAACTTCCAAACGATTAAACCTTCACAAGGCTTTCAACATAGAGAATATAACTAAAAGGTGAATCAATTGAAAAATAAAAACCACAAAATTCTTTTATGTTATTTAAATTGTTTCGAGAGATGAAAAATGGTAATTTCTCAAACTGTAAAGGCAAAAATATCATAAAAGTACTTCAAGCATAAATAATAATTGCAACATAGATGCAAAGAGACATCAAATTTAATTCTCAAACAGCAAATCACAATCACCCAAGTTAAAGGCTTTACTTAAGGGCGAGGCATCATAGTACAGAAAAAACAATTCAAGGTTCTAGAGACATAGAATATAATAAAATTAACTCAAGGCGAGATATCATCCACATAGCTGATTCAACATAGTGAGATAAAGACTGAGTTTGACTAAGTTTGTTGTTGTTGGTAGTAGAACCTAATTGACGAAATCTGTTTATGAAGAATTTTCTTTGCCACAGAAGAGCAAAGTGCTTCTTGCAATGTAGCTCTAATAAGCATCATTCTCATGAGTACACTCTCTTCGACTTTTTGCATGCACTTCGGTTGATTAAGTTAATCTAACAGGGCATACTTATTCATACTACTGAATCAGCAGAGAACATTACTGTCAACAAGTATTTCAGTACTCAAGTATTGAACTTCCACTAAATCCCCAACTCAAACTAACAATCAACCATCAGTTTCAGAAAATCTTCATATTCAAAATCAATCCAACATAAACTCATCTCATTCCCAAATTATTATCTCAAGAGAAGGAAATTAGATACTTCTATGCACTGGCAGCACGCAGTGTCCCAATATATTGAATATCAAAACAGCCAAGTCAAAACAAATTCTATTCAATAACAACATAAACGAAAAACGAAATATTCAATCACAAATAACACTTACCAGGACCAGCATCGCGAGCAACAGTGCCGGTGATGACGAATATTCCGGCGCCAATTGATGCGCCAATGCCGAGTAGAATCAAATCGAAGACGCCTAGCCTCCGTACAAGGCCGTCGCCGGAGCTCGCAACGACGGCGGCGTCCGCATTCGATGGTAGAGGTTTCGATCGAAGAGCCGACGACCAGAAATGAGAGAAGAAGGATGACGTCATCGCGGAGCTCAGCTGCGGCAGATGACGAGAGTGAGAAGAAGAAAGACGTTCAGTTGGTGTATATGTATTTAGAAAGGTACAAGTATCTATGCGTGAAGTTCAAGTGGCAGCTGCATTGAACTAACGATCAAAATGATGACACTTCTTAAATCGGTAAAACGATTATTTCTTTATTTATTGAATATAATTTTGAGAGGTTCTTAAGTCGATGAAATTCCCATAAATCGATAAACTATTAATTTTTTTTTTATTAAATGTATTTTATGTGATCGTATCACAAAATTTAATTTTAATAAGACATATCAACTTATAAATCATAATAAAATTATATTTGAAATTGTATCATATAATTTTCTATGTTATTAATTTACTATGCTTATTGATATTTATGCAAGTACTTTTATGGTTTGCTTGTTTTTATATTTTACATTATATTTTTAGCCAAATTTTTAAATTTTATAATCTATATTTTTAAGTACATTCAATTTTTAAGAAAGAAAAAAATAGTCATTTATTTCTATGGAAGTAACATTTATGTGCATTATAAAAAATAGATATAGTATATCGAGCATTGTTTTGTGTATATAGATAAACATTCACTAAATAGAAGGAAAAAAATGGCGAATTAATGTCAAACAAGTAATATTGTGGAATTTAAATGTATTATTTTTTTGTAATCAATCATAATATTATAAAAGAAGGGAAAAGTCAGCAACAAGAGGAACAATGAAAGTTGTTATAGACAAGTCCGACTCCAACCAAAGCCTTCCATTTGCAAAGGCCCTCTTTATGAAAAACATCGTCTTCACGAGCTCAACATCAAAGACATAACCTACACACATCAGAATTTAAATGTATTACTTATTTTATTAGAAAATATTATTGAATTTTTCTCAAATATTGTTTTACTTATTTTCTGACGTTTCTTGTATATACTGTTTAAGTAATTATTTATATATGCAAAATGTATAAATTGTTTTATTGATAATACTAGTATCATGAGCAACACTAATTTGAACCAGCTACACGGAGGATTCATGCGACTGGCTCCTCTTTTATATAGTTTTTTTTTTTTCTTATCTTCTCTTCTTCTTCTCCTCTTTCACGGCAATATCTCATTTTCTTCTTCTTCTTTCTTACATAAGCACAATTCTCTCTTATTCTTCTTTCTTTTTTCCTCTGAAATCTTCTTTTCCCTTGCTTTTCCGGCGGCATTGAAAATGCATTAGTTGTATTATATAAAAGTATATTTACATAAAGGAATTACCTCATTTAATTGAAATATAACATAAGAATATTACTGGTATCACGTAAAAATATTAATACATCAATTTAAAGGTATTGACTGATTTTACTTAAAAAAAATGATTTTGTTATTTTACTGAAATATATTAATGTATTACATAAAAGTATTAGGTGTATGGTACCACATAAAGATATTGGTTATATCACATAAAACATATTAATTAATAATATCACTAGCATTAACTAAAATATATTACATTTTTGTCAAAATACGAATATGCACGGACAGCTAACGTGTGGGGCGTATGCTCACATGTGCATACGTCCGCATAAAAATAGGTCTGAATAAGGTTGGACGGATTGCATGAATCTTAGATTCATGCATAAGGTGTATTTAAAATGCTATCTACTTTTATCATTGAAATGTATTACTTATTTGTATTGAAAGTTTCCTTACCTTTTTTCGGTATCATATTGAACATCTTTTTCCATTTTTCAGCCGAAGATCAATATATTTTTTCTTATTCAATTACTTGATTTTTAATATTTAAAATCATTATAACTAAATAAATTTCAAGAACATAGATAAAGAAAAAAAAGCGTTGTGATACATGAGGTTGAAAAAAACATGCTACGAGATAAAATTGCGATTAGTCAATACAGTAATACATTTCAATTATACATCTAATATTGTGTAGACGATAATACTTTAAAACCCACAAGCATGCGTGGAGTGAGTTGGTTGGCAAACAAGATTCTCTATTTTATATTAGTGTTTCATTTCGCATTCTAAAATAATTACCATACACTAAATATAAATATATCATCACTAATTTACACCTAAAATGAATTAAAAATAATGAAATACATTAATAGAGAATCTAAATGAAATACTAAATTAAAATGGATGATCCAATTCAACAGCGTTGCATGTATTTATATTGTTTTGATGATAATACATAAATCGACATAGAAAAAATGAGATGGATGAAATTATAAATCTGTGGCAAAATATCGGAAAACCATGACGGTTTCGCAAAACACAGACGATGGAATTGCACGCGCCACAACTCTATCGAGCTATATAAGCACATTGTGCTTACGTTTCCCTGTAATGCTTCAACACCCCTATTGATCCCTCTGTAAACGCCACCTCAAAGGTAATTCTTTTCTGTATTTATTGGATTCTTGATTTCAATACAATCGAAGTTAGAGAGAGAGAGAGAGGAGTGAGAAGGTGGTCAAGCTCTAGGCTTTTGGCTTTGCTTTCTCTCGCATCTTTTGATGTACTACTTACCAAAATTCTCTCATACCCTTCCTCCATTCTCTCTCTTTCTCTGTATGTATCTATCTGTTTATATCGGACAAATTATATTTAGCGGTGAAGGTAATTGTTATACACAGAGCTTTTGTGCTGATATTTATCTTGTTTTGTATTTATCAGGGCTTCTTTTATGTACACCACACGAAATTTAGTGCCAAGATTGGAGATTTAAGGATTTATCAGAAGGCCCAGAACGATAAATGAGTCAGGTTTGATGGAAAGCATGAATTTGACTTTTTCTGACTATGATGCATTTTGATTTGGGTTATAATTTTGTCAATGCTCACAATTGATTGAAGATTCTGCTTTATGTTTTATTAGTGGGTTTTAGGAATTTTGCTTGTTTCAAGATTTGGGTTTTGAGATTGAAGTGTTTTTATCTAGACTATGGGTTTGTGAAATTTTTGGATTTGGCTGTTTCAGGTGTGGGGAAATTGTTAGACTTCCTTGTAGCTGGTGATTGGGTGGAATTGGTGGTAGAACAATCCAGAGCAATTAGGGGAGAGAAGTGCTTTATGTGCTGTTTCTTGTCTTGTTAATTTGTCTTGGCTTTGGCATTGAGTCTACATTGGTCATCATTTGTGTGTCATTTGGAATGAGTTCTGTGTGCTGAGCTTGAATCAAGTATGAATAGGAGGGTGCGGAGGAAGATTGTGAGAGAGGGCAAAGAGAAAGTGGATTACCGTGAGATTGACGAGAACTTGACTTCGGATGAGAAAACGGGGCTTGATTGGACTAGGTTACCTGATGATACAGTGATTCAGCTTTTCTCATGTCTGAACTATCGTGACCGAGCTAGTTTGTCATCAACCTGCCAGTCATGGCAAAGTCTTGGTAAATCTCCATGTTTGTGGCAGGAATTAGATCTCCGGCCTCACAAGTTTGATGCTGCAGCCGCATCGTCACTAGCCCCTATGTGTGCGAATCTTCAGAAGCTTCGGTTCCGAGGTCCTGAATCTGCTAATGCTATCATAACTCTGCAAGCTAAAAACTTACGTGAGATAAATGGCGACGGTTGCAGGAAAATATCCGATGCAATACTATGTGTGCTTGCAGCTCGACATGAAGCACTAGAGTGCCTTCAGATAGGGCCAGATTTCTGTGACAAGATCAGCAGTGATGCCATAAAAGCCGTTGCACTTTGTTGTCCACGGCTTCGGAAGCTTCGGATCTCAGGTGTTCATGAAGTGGATGCAGATGCTATCAATGCTTTAGCAAAGCAATGCCGAAATTTGACGGATATTGGATTCATTGACTGCCGAAAGGTGGATGAGACTGCCTTGGGAAATGTTAAGTCGGTTCGGTTCCTTTCGGTTGCAGGGACAACTAACATAAAGTGGAATTTAGTATCACAACACTGGGGTAAGCTGCAACACCTAATTGGATTAGATGTTTCTAGAACAGATATAAGCCCAAATACCGTTTCAAGACTCTTCTCATCCTCGTTTAGCCTGAAGGTCTTATGCGCCTTGAGTTGTCCCAGACTTGAGGAAGATGCCACCTTTGTTTCCAATAACAACCATAAAGGTAAAGTGCTATTGGGTATCTTCACCAACATTCTTAAAGGGGTAAGTGAGTTATTTGTTGACTCTCAAGAGAATGATAGTAACATTTTTCTGCATTCGAGAAATCCTGAGAAAGATAAGAAGTCGGATGAGATCTTGAATTGGCTTGAGTGGATCATTTCCTATTCGCTTCTACGTGTTTCCGAGAGCAATTCACCTGGTCTCGATAAGTTCTGGCTCGATCAAGGGACAGCTTTGTTACTTAGTTTCATGCGGAGTGCCCAGGAGGAGGTTCAAGAAAGGGCAGCCACAGCTCTCGCGATTTTTGTCGTAACCGACGATGAAAATGCCAACATCGACACTGGAAGGGCTGAAGCAGTTATGGGAGACGATGGCATACGCCTTCTATTAAACCTTGCTCGTTCATGGCGTGAGGGACTCCAGTCCGAAGCTGCTAAGGTAAGCTTTCTGGTGTAGAAATAGTCATTCAGTGGACAAATTCATGGTTTCTAAATTGATCTTTCATGCAGGCCATTGCAAACTTATCAGTGAATTCTAATGTTGCAAAAGCTGTGGCCGAGGGAGGAGGCATCGGAGTTCTCGTAATTCTTGCAAGGTCTGCCAACAGATCAGTTGCTGAAGAGGCGGTGGGAGGATTGTGGAACCTTTCCGTTGGCGAAGAACACAAGGTTCTCTTCTCTATCATTTGTTTTGCTCTTAATCTTCTGATGCTTCGTTCTTCAATTTTTGAATTAAATTTTTTATTCTAGCGTGCGATTGCTGAAGCTGGTGGGGTGAAAGCTTTAGTGGAGCTTATCTTCAAATGGTCAAGGTCTGCTGGTGGTGAAGGAGTCTTGGTATGTTCCAGTCTTAAGGATTCCTATTTGCCGTTGTTCATTCCTTTAAGGCATCCAGCGTAAAATGGAAGCCAAGTTTCCGTAATATGCTTAAGTAGGTTGTTGCTGATTTCAGGAACGTGCAGCTGGTGCATTGGCAAATTTGGCAGCAGACGACAAATGTAGCATTGAAGTTGCTTCAGGGGGTGGTGTACATGCTTTGGTGAAATTAGCTCAGAGTTGCAAGGTCGAAGGAGTGCAAGAACAGGTGGATTTCTCTTCTAATTTAAATGTCAATGTTATATAGTTTGATATCAACAAAAATGAGTGAGAGATCAAGCTTAGTTACCTATAGGGTATCAATATATGGTGTGAGTTTTTCGTTTTCATAGTTAAGGGTCTGGTTGCCATTTCCACAAGCCTTCTGTTCCGTTCAGTAATTTGACCAAACCTAGAGGGTGGTGGATGTAATCCACCCTAGAATACATGAGTGTGTAGCATTCAATATGTATCCAACTTCTAATAAGTTCCGCTTGATCTTATTGTCCAGGCAGCTCGGGCTTTGGCAAATTTGGCTGCTCATGGTGATAGCAACGGTAACAATGCAGCAGTAGGGCAAGAGGCCGGAGCTCTTGATGCTCTTCTGCAACTTACGCGCTGTCCTCATGAAGGTGTCAGGTAAGATAGGCTCCCCTTGTTGTTTGTTTCCAGTCATTGATTTAAAATATTCTGAGGACATATCTGTTGACTTTAGACGAGGCTTGATATTTTTGAAAATAGAAATAACATCATTGGTGGCTTGTTCATAGGCAAGAAGCCGCTGGTGCATTGTGGAATTTATCCTTCGATGACAGAAATCGAGAAGCAATTGCTGCAGCTGGTGGGGTTGAAGCATTGGTATGACCTTAATCCTTATTATGCTTGTTGTGGGCACAGTTTACCTAAACTTATTGTGCTACATTAAATTTGATGCAACTTTTTCAAGTTTTACACTACTGGAGATTATCATCAATGAGACTTTAGATTTAGCTTTTAGAAGAAGAAATTCCAACTCGGTTGATTGTTCTGTTCTTTTCTCGTTGTCAGGTTGCTCTGGCAAATTCCTGTTCAAATGCATCTCATAGCCTTCAGGAGAGGGCTGCTGGTGCTCTCTGGGGATTGTCCGTGTCAGAAACAAATAGGTATGTGCTCGATTACTCTTATTTATAAGATATTTTATATTTCTGCTTCTAATGCCTGAATAGTGGGAGCTCAGATTAACAATTGAAGGTGCTTATTATTTAGAAAATTATATGCTGAGTGTTTCACTTTACTTAATCAGCTTCATCCCCATTGGAGAAAGGTTTAAATGATCTAGGCAATCTGCTCGTCTCCTTCAGACAGAGGAAATTACCAGCTCAATCTGAGATTATGATCATATATTCGTGATATTTTTGACATCTTTGAATTGAATATAATGGGTTTTCAATTCAGCATTCTATCGATCTTCACTTCAAATTTATCCTGACACTGACTGTTTTCACTTAAAATATAACATAGCTTTTATTTCTTTCTTACATATAATTGTATGTAACATTTTTTTTTTTTTGCATTCTGTAATAGCATTGCTATTGGTCGAGAAGGAGGTGTGCCACCACTAATAGCGTTTGCTCTATCAGATGCCGAGGTATGTCTACCAAATTAATAAGTGAAGCCTGTCAAATACGCCCCCGACATTTTATTTGTGTGATCTATGTACTCTGTTTTTCCATGTGATTTTACTTTGTTTGTACATTTGAGTTTTTGGTATTCACGCTTCTGTCGATAAATTAGTAAGATATTATTTAGAACATTTATCGTTCTTATGGTGCATGTTCCATATATCGCCTTTTAAACTATTTCTACTTTAGACTGAGATTTTAATAACATCCTAGCTGAGAAAAAGGTGAAATCTTAATTTTGGTTTTACAAAAATAAAAAACTAGGTAATATAATTTTTCAGAATCTAGGTTATAACTCACATTAGGTTATAAAAATCTTTCCTATTTTTTTTTTTTAAATTGAATTACCACAACATCTAAAAGTATAAATTGTTAGAGAGGAAATTCAATTAATATTTGACGACTCTACCATGCTTCCTCGTGTATTTGCAAGTGCTTTCCAATGAAGCCTTGAAGAGGAACTTCTCTTCATGCGTCGGTGGAAATGAAGATTCGGACTCATGACCTTTTTACTTGGCCTTAATTCGGTACATATTAATTTTTTCAACAACTCGAATACACATTAACAACATGATATCTGTAGATTCCCACTCGAAAGGCTTCCCTTGCTTTAGAGATTGACCATTTTCTGAATAATTTATTTCATTTAGTTTTATCCAGTTGAATAACTATGCCTTAATAAAAGATTTTACTTCGGATTTGATAGGCGTTTTATCCACAAGATCGCGACTTACATGCGAACATTCTCGGTCATATAATGAATCTTCATGACACAGTTTATAAATCTACTTTCAGGATGTGCATGAGACAGCTGCTGGAGCACTTTGGAATCTTGCTTTCAATCCCGGTAACGCTCTCCGCATTGTGGACGAAGGGGGTGTCACTGCTCTTGTCCATCTTTGCTCTACATCTGTATCGAAAATGGCGCGCTTCATGTCAGCACTGGCATTGACCTACATGTTTGACGGAAGGTATCCAACGATCTTTCGACGTGAAATTGTACCTTTTTGAACTCCTTACTATTCTGTATAAAACTTTGCTATTTCAATGTGCAGAACAGATGAAATCGCGCTGATAGGAACATCAACACAGAGCACTTCCAAGAGCACGAACTTAGATGGCTCACGAAGAACGGCCTTGAAACAGATTGAAGCTTTCGTCATGACCTTTTCCGATCCTCAAGCATTTGGTGCGGCTGCTGCGTCATCAGCCCCCACAGCATTGGCACAAGTGACAGAATCTGCTCGTATTCACGAAGCCGGTCATCTCAGATGCAGGTTTGCTCTCAAGCTTATTCCCCATCTTCGAGTAATATTTTGCTACTTTTAGTTCGTTGTTGGCTTCTTTCTTGAAGATTCTATGCATGATTAACATTATTTAAGCTGGCCCCTTTGTATTCGCGATGCATAACCAGAGTAAAACTGACTACACATTGATCTGATGTTTTTCTTGTTACGTAGCGGAGCTGAGATCGGAAGATTTGTTACCATGCTACGTAACCCTTCTCCGACTCTGAAGTCATGCGCTGCCTTTGCTCTTCTTCAGGTAAAAATCATCGCACTCAAAAAAGATCGAACACACACATCCATAGCACTCTTGTTCAACATTAGGGGTGTAAATGAGATAATGCAACTCATGAACTAGTCAGGATCGACTTAGAAATAAATAGAATTTGGCTTGACAAGCTCGCGAACCTCATCGAGCATAATCAAAAATATGTTTAACATTTACTATTTTACCCTTGATAGTTTATTCATTTACATAAAGTTTCCATTTTTAATCATATTTTAAGTTAGGTTATATCTTATAAACATTATTTAGGTATGGTATCGAGTCGAGTTCGAGCATTAAAAAAATAAGCTCGATTCGAGTTGAGTTCGAGCTCGAGTCTGCAGTAGTCGGCTCAACTCGACTCAGTTACACCACTATTCAACAAACTCTGATGAATACTCGTGCACGTGACGATATCTTGGTACAAAAACTGATTGGTCAAGATGGTGATCAGCAAAATAGTAATAATTTGGATGATGAAACTGGCATGTTCGTTGGCGTTTAATCCAAAATTCTCGATTGCAGTTCACGATTCCAGGTGGCCGGCATGCAGCACATCATGTAACCCTTCTCCAAAGCTCAGGAGCTTCACGAGTGCTCCGTGTAGCAGCAGCAGCAGCCGGAGCGCCTCTTGAAGCGAAAATCTTTGCACGTATTGTACTAAGAAACATGGAGCAGCATATTCAGATGGAATCTTTGGTCTGAAAATCTTAACCTACGACTCTTCTGTCGGTTAGTATACTCTTTCGTTGGAGGCCCCGTCTCCTCATTAGTAGTCGGGTACCTATTTGGAGTGTTATTCATCGTTGCTGAAATAACGCGTCTAGTGTAGGTTTTTTCGCGTGTTTTCTTTCGTAATAGTGAAAATGATACAATTAACTTTGATGTGATAGTATCCATATTATAGTTTTGAACTTGTTGAGTCATGAATGATGTGCAAGAAATGCACTTATACTTTGGTCTAAATGCATGTTTCTTGATGAACAATTTCTCTAGTTTTATTGATCCTATGTAGTTTTGATGCTATGAAATTTCTAATATCTTAATGATTTTGTCAGGTTGTTAGATGTTACATTGATGTTTTTCTAGAAGAGTAGCCAAATTATAAGCTTAAATTCTTCATGAAATCCTAATTGTTTAATTTCTAAGTTTTTATATGAAATATAGAATAAAACTAGAGGAGTCCCGGTGTATACACAGACTTTATATAAAAATTAAATTAAATTTTGCAAATAAATTTATTAAACTAAATAATAATATATATTAGTAGTTGGCGAAATATAGTGTTATCTTATGTAATAATTAAATATAATATGATTCGCTTAATAATGTTAGTAATGTTTGTGTTCGTGCTTCAATAAGATAAATTTACAATATAAATTTAAAATAAAATAAAATATAGGTAGGATAACAAAAAGTAAAAGAGACTCATTATTAATTTTAATAAAAAAAAATATTAAGTAAAAACAATATATATATATATTTTTAAATGAAGACTTATTTATAGAGTTGGTACACAAATTTCATGAATAAATGTATTAAAATGTACTAATGTATTTAACTAGAGGTTATATATTTCAATTATTATCATTATTAAAATATAAGAAATGAGTAGTAGTATATTTATAAAGCTTCATTTTAATTAAGAGTTAAATTAGTTTAACAACAAAAATTTATAATTAAATAACTTAAAGACACATTTGGTTAGGATTAATTGATTTTAGGAAGAAAAAAATTGAACCATATATGTCAACTCATGGAATATTAAAGATTGTATTTTATTAAATTCGGAAAAGTACACATTATACCTAAAAAGTTAAAATTTTGAAATGGGTGAAATGATTACAATTTAAAATCCGTAGAAATATGGTTGCTCCATTTTAATATTTAAATTATTTTTTAAATATGTGTTAACTTGAAATGGTCTTTCTTTATTCACAATGGTCTTTCTTTATTCACAAGTAATGAGTTTCGATATAACTAAATTTTCATACATAGATCCACACAAAGTCCAATTCTTGTGCTAATCTTGAATAGTAGCGTAGTTTGTGCTTGAAGAAATGATTGTATCAAGATTTGATTAAATTTTGATCTTTGGGAAAATAGCAATAAAATTTGTTTGTTGATAAAAAATTTAATATATATCACCTTTGATATTTAGTCAATTATCAAATAAATCTATCTTCACCAATAATATAATTAAAATTTTAATTCTATATAGATAATCTAAATCAATTTTTTTTTTTTATCGATATCATATTATATTATAATAATTTAAATTTTAAGGGATTGTGTTGAAAACTTTGAAAATTTCGCAAACCTTAAAGAGGTTTACTTGATGATCTGGCCAAATTTTGAAGGTTGTAAATATAAATTTACCTTTGAAAAAAACACACAACAATCACTCAAACAACCCTTTTTTTTTTATAACATAACCTTTAAAATCAAATTTAGTTGTGGAAATATATTTATGAAACTAATAAATATACTAAACTACCTTTCGAAATAGTGAGGTCATATATATTTGTTAATTTTCTAATTATACTAAGTAAATATAGAAAAAGTTAAATTTCAAATGTCAATGCATTTAATATACAATCCCTCCACTCGCACGACTCAATTAACCGAATACCAATTAATAATAATAAAAAAAATAATAATAATAAAGAAAATAAAAGGGAAACATTAACACACGTGGAAATTGTGTATATGAAAAAAAAAAGGGAAGAAAAGGAGGAAAAATAGGTTAGAGAGATTGACCAGGGATTAGAGAAGTCAGATTTTAGTGAAAAGAGTGTGTTATTTAAGACTACTTCTCTCACTATCACTGAATTCTAAAGATTGTGATTGTGGCCTTACAATATCATCGGAATATAACCCTTCTCTCTCTCTCTCTCTCTCTCTCTTTCCGCCCCCACTCCGATCGCTGGAAATCCCTTTCATGCTTACTTCCTTTTCAGGGTTTTTTTCCTTTTCTTTTTCTTTTTTTTTTCTTTTTTGTTTTGATCACCAGTAGTAAGGTTTTTCTTGTTTTTTTTGCTAGAGTTCAGTTTGATGACTCTCTCTCTATGGTTGTGATGGCTTTGGCTTTCTTGGTTGGAATTTGCTTAATCTTTTCTCCAGTCTTGATTTCTTGAAATTGTTGTTACGTTGAGGTTTTTCAGGCAATCAAGAATTGAATTTTTCTTTCATGGGGTTCAATGTTTCTGGTATCTTTAGTGTTTTTTTAGGGAATTAAGTCTAATCAGTTGAACTTTTACTTTTTTAAGTTGGGGGGGGGGGGGGGGGGTGGCTCTGCTCTTTTTTGTATGTTATGTGTGAATGTATGTATACATTGTATGTTTATGTGGATGTATGTATACATATATGCAATTTTGTGTCTTTATCTGTTCTCCAATTCTATACAAATTGATGCATAATAGCCAATGAAACATGATTTTTTTTTTTTTTTACATTGTTGCATTGTTATTTGTATAAGCCCTGAGTGAGGCTCATCAAGTCACTTTTTGTATGTGGGAATCTTTCGATTGCTATATCTGATAACTTTGCGTTTATCGTTTTATTAATGAAGTTATAAGTTTATTGATCCAAAAAAAAAAGATTTCCAGGGAATGAATCTGTTGGTAAGTGAAGAGTGAAGTCAATTGCTTAATCTTTAATTCTTTTTCAAAACTGATTAGGTGCAAATGTTTATGTTCCATTGGCTCTGTTTTAGTACCCTTTTATAGAGTACAATATGCTAATCAACGTGTTATCCATGACGTAAACTCTGCAGATTCGCTGCATATTAGTGTTTGATTCTTGACCTGAGTGATAACTCAATGCATCCAGAGGTTGAATTTATGGTGAATTTAAAAGAAAACATGGAGAGCGAAGATCTTTTCGCTAAAGAACTTGAAGACGATCTCATGAAATATACATGTGATTACGAAGAAAAGAAAACTGAGAAAATCCCCAACAATGCTGATATGAGAGCCAATATAATGGAATGTTCAAATCATGGGGGCAATGAGTGGCAAGAAGTAGAATACTATGATACATCTGAGTGCTCAAGTTCGTTTGATGGCTCTGATTACGGAGATGAAGGTGATTCTGAAGCTTCATCGGGTTTTCATGGTGGCCCTGAATCAGAATTGGACTCACACGAATCTGGTAAAATGTTCGGTGTGAGGTACTTTCCTATTGTTCTTCTCCATGCACTTACTTTTGTTGAAGTTTTATTTCTTGAAGTTATTCACATATCATCAAAGTAAAGAGCTTTTAGTTTTGTAAATTCTCAAATACTAATCTTGTTCATGTTTGTTTGTTACTAAATGTGCTTGTATTCATGCAAATATGCCGATCCTTAGGAGGAAACTGTCATCTCATTGGAAGTCCTTTATTCACCCGATTACGTGGCGTTGCAAATGGCTTGAACTGCAAATCAAGAAGTTGGAGGGGCAAGCCCAGAAATATGACAGAAAACTCGAGGAATACACTATGAAATCTACATCAGACCAGTTTAGAAGTGAGGTCTTCAAGAGGAAGAGAAGAAGAAGAGCCGAAGACACGAATGACATAGCAACATACATGTCAAACCATAACGTTTTTTCTTATTATGGTACAGTATCGCCTCGTTTTCTGTCAAGCTATGTTCGTCTATTTTGTTTGCACCAGTTAAGAATTTGATGCATAGCTTTTCTGCAGAAAACAGGAAGGCCATTCACGAGGTTGCTTCCCATGTCTTGAAGAATCCTGGTGAGTATATATATATAAGAAATTATGTCAACTCACACACATGTATATATATGTAATATATCAAGCATTTTGTAGCAGATGCAGCTATGGAAGTCAATGGTCATGATGAGTCTTGGGACAACAATGAGGTGTTGCTCCTTGAGGGTGGAGACGATGATGAGGTTTTGGGACAGATACTGATGAAGATTGAGCATTTACGCTCACGAGTTAGTAAGATGAAGACCAGAGTTGACAAGGTAACGAGAGAATGGGCTTTAAAGTATTCTTACAAGAACAATTTGAACTCGACTGGTGTGCTTAATGCTCTCGTGAGCTCTTCTCCGAACACTGTGTTCCAAATGCCAGTTCAAACTTACATAGATTCTCAGCTCATGTCGGAGTACAATATGGGCGGCGTGCTTTTGCCGGAAGCGGTTGCAGATCACGGTGAGGTTGCTCGTGATCCAAATGGGAACGTTGATCTTCATCGTGTTGGATATGTGAGTCTTTTTCTCCTTATTATCGTCCCGTTATATAACCCCTTGTGGAACAAAAAGTTCTTCTTTTGCCAGAATTTGACGTTTTTACCCTTCTGGCTCGTATAATTGACCAAAATGGCTAAAAAGGAACAAAAGTAAAGAACCATTAGTTTAGTACATATGTTTCCTTTTTTGTATGTCGTTAAGTTGATTCTCGCCTAATCGTTATCATACTGGTCAGGACGGGGTTCTTATTGACAACCAGAGGGTGACGAAAGAGATGCATTATATTGAGAATGTGAAGATCCATTCGATGCAAAGGCCGTTGGTGGTGAAGGATGATCATCAATCACCACCAAGGATACGTTCGATTTCAAATCCTACTGCCCCGTCTAAAAGCATGGTTTCTGCAGAGCCTCAACTTCAGATAAACGAGCAACCATCGAATCGTGCTAATGCTCCGAGAAGCAACAGAGGGAAAAGAAAAGGCGCTGCTCGGTGACTCAGATGTGCCGTTTTTACCTCGAAACAAGCAAGTGGTTTTCTTTGATTGAGTATGGAATATGGAATGGTATTTAACCTGCATATATGACCACCTTTTTGGATAGAAAATTGATGATATAGATTTCTTTCATTCTTATTTTTTATAAAAAAATTGTACATTCTTAATTTGTTCTATCCTTTAGTACATATGTTTGGCAGTTGAGTCAAGATTTGAGTTTTTTAGGGATTGTATAGTCTTTAGCATAGAGAATGGTATGCAAAATTTTGGTGTCTATGAATCCTTAACTCAACCATATACTGAGTTGAGCTTTAGATAAATGCAGTAAAGATGAAAGTTTTATTGAGTAATTTGAAATAAAGAAAATACATTCGTAGACCACTGACTATAATTTCATTAATAATTTTGTGTGTATATATATATATACACACACCGGCGGAATTAAAACAACATCGTTTGGACCTTTTATCGATGGAATTCCATCGGTAAGTTACTTTTATTGCCATATATGATTTTCGACATTTATTTTAAATTACATAATTTGAGTTATATATACAACCTTATATTAAAGATTCATTTTTTTTCATCATTTATTTATTAAAACTAGATCTTATATCTTCGGAAATGAAAATACATGTATGTAAATATTTTGACGCACGTCAATAATAAAATTATGATGTTTACAACAGTTATTATTCAATTTCTTGTTAATCATCTAAATTTTCTTTTTATATATGATAGATAAAATAGTAATTACAACATCGATTGATCCTCCACACCTATATATATACATCGATCATAAACATATGTCACATAATTATTAATATATAACATTATGCAAATTTTAGGTTATGATTGTTTATTCTTAATTTCAATCAATCATTAATTATAGATTATCTTAATTTATGCTTAATTATTCTTTATTTTTTTATTGTTGTTAATTGAACGGTCATTAAATAATCAATTCATTTTTAGTTCAATCCATTTTATTAAAAATGAAAGTAGCTAATACAAACATCATCAATAAATTCGCCTATGTAAACTTCTCTTCCATATCTATTTAGTCATTTGACCAATAATTCAATAACTCTGTTAATTATTTGGGTTGAAATATATGATCAATTTGCTTTATTGAACTTTTATTCTTATGTATTTTTTCATATACTATTGACCATTTTACTCAAATTTGACTCAATTATGTTTTGAATGCACTACACTTAATGTGATCGAGAGACCAGTTTATTCGTTTTATTCAAAAATTATTCAATTCATGATTTAAACATGAAACACTTGATTGTTAAGAAACAAATAAATGAACACCTAATTTGTTTAATCAATTTGTTTTTCTTATTTTTTTAAATGAACTTAGTTTAATAAATTGAATACCAAGTTCGCACACAATACCAAAGGAAACGTAATTGAAGCATGTGCATTGCACAAGTTCATAATCTAGTGAGTACATAAAAATAAATAAATAAATAATAATAATAATTACTTAACACTTTCTAAAACAATAAATGAAATCACATAATACAACTATTAAAGGAAAAGGACCCAAACCAATCATCTTTTAATAATTTTTGGACACTTTAAAAAAAAAATTATAAAATATATTCTAGTTAGACCACCTACACAAATCAAATGAATAGTGTAACATATAAACAATCTTAATAATAGTCATCATCTAAAATTAGATGAATAATGACGCCCAAGCAATGCATGGGTCGAAGACCTAGTTAAAATAAAAGTGTACAACATTAAAAGGAGTTCTAAAAGGAGAAGAAAAAGAGTTCTAAAACTCCTAGGTTTCTATACTATTAAATAGTCCACAATATTATATGGTGTTCACACACAAGAAATATTGCAGAAGATATCTGGAGAAAACATCAAAAGACTTGACGGAATTTACGTAGAATTTTTTACAAAGAGGTTAAAACAAATTTTTTACGTAGAATTCTTTACAAAGAGGTTAAAACAATTTTTTTACGAAGAGGTTAAAGCACGCTCCGAAACTACGAAGCACGCTCCGAAAGGTATTTCGTTTATGTCATATAGATTATACATTATAATCGTTATAATCGATCCTACATTATTAGTAGTTTTTCAATGGAAAACTTGTATTGTTTTCCTTTAACTCTAATCACAACTGAACCAGTTTTGGCATATACCAAATTTATTATAGAGCCGTGTTTTATTAGAAGTGTTTTTTTTCTTGATAGCAATATCTTAATTAGATAGAATTAATCTGAAATCTTAAATTATATATGTAGAGGATGTCCTTAATTAGATAGAATTCTAATTTGATATGACTTGGAAGCATCTTTAGAGGAGGAGCTTGAGATCATTGGGCATAGTTAAAACAAATTCATCTCCAACGTTAAAAGTTCATATGTTAGTTTAAATTTTATATTTTATATTTTTCATCTCATTATTATTTATATTTAGATATTAATTAATCGGGATTTTATATTATACTGATGTTCTAAACTAGGGCTGTTTTAATTTCGCAGTGCCTGTATTTTAGGATTGTATCATATGTAAACTCAGATTAGACAAGCTTTAAATATCATTAATATATTTATGTTAATTTAGTGTGATTATTGATATTGTCGTGCAGATTCTTGTTATTGTGATGGAGTACTTGTGTTTGGATATATGGATGGAAATCCTATCAAGACTTGGTGTGAAAGACTTGATACGATTAAAATCCGTTTCCAAAGCCTTTTTCGACCTCATTTCCAAGGATGATTTCATTCGTCTCCATCTCAACAAGTCGAGTTTGAGGGCCATCCATCTCAACAGAGATACCTACCTTTGTCTTAAGCAGCAGGGAGAATTGAGTTTGATGGCCATCCATATCAACAGAGATACGTATCTCGATTGTCTTAAGCAGAACGAAGGAGAAGAAGTAGACGAGATTGAGACAGTGTCCTATGGAAGCTGTGATGGTTTGGTATGTCTATGGCCTAAACACAACAACAACAAGTATGGAGGTGGTGTTTTGTTGTGGAATCCAGCTTTGTGTAGAGCAGAATGTGTACCTATAAAAAGACCAGTAGAGACAATCTATAGCTGTTGGTTTGGGTATGATAATGATGAGTATAAGCTCATTTTAGGGACTGCTTCTCACATCCACCTCATCAGGTTATACATTGACACCGATTCTTGCAAATCATCGCTCAGAATCGACAAAAGCTATAGCAATTTTGAAATCATAGGGACCCTTGTCCATCGTACTGTGCATTGGCCCGCGTATTGTAATGAGGATCGTGAGCATACAATTATATCATATGATTTGAGGAATGAGACGGTTGGAAGGATTGCGACACCTGATGCAATGCCTATAATTTGGCCGTTCCTACTAGGACAAGTAGATGGATGTCTTTCTACAATGTTTACTAAATATGACCATGTGGAACTGTGGGTAATGAAAGAATATGGTGTTCGAGAATCCTGGACTAGGTCGATGATTTTATCTTTAGAGGTTTTCTATACTCATCACTGCTTCGCAACAGAGCCTTATGATGTTGAATTAGATGATCCTGCACAGCTCTGCTCTCCAATTTATGGTAAAAGCTTTTATGTCGAGAGTTTGATTTTCCCACGATCAATAAAAACCACAATGTGGTGATTAGTGTTTGTTTTTTTATTTTTTCTCTGTAGTTCTGACATTATAAGTTGTTCATGGGAGTGATGCTACTTACATATATCTTGATTCTTTTTTCCTAAATAGAGATGAGAATTTGTAGCTTTACTAGATGTGTGTTGTGTTCATTTTGTCTTGTGTTTGGATATACATTCTCAATGTATTGCAAGGTTATAACTTATAAGGGTGGAGTTGAATACTGCTTGTCAATTATTTGACTTACAGACATGCAAATTGAGGGATTAATTTCATGTTACGCAAATTTTGTATCTAAACTCTCTAGACTTTAATAAGTGCTATCTATTACACAATTAGAGAAAGTGAATGTGAGATCGTGTCACAAACTTAAATTTAAAAAAATTTGTTGAGTCGAAATTAATTTCACTTATAAACTCTCTACATATCTCTTATCAAATAGATTGGAATTCCGTGTAACGAAATGCAATTATGTCAATCAACGTATGATTTCGATCTAATTAAATTATTCAGACTGAAATTAGACAATTTTTTAATTTAAAAAAGTTAAAACTCAGACCGAAATCATACAATTTTTGAATTTAAAAAAGTTAAAACTCCTAAATGGTCAACTGTCTAATTTATTGAGCAATTTAGATAATAAACTCATTTTCTTATCCCTTTTCACTTGAATATGTTAAGTTTTTATGAATTCGGTTTGTTAATTGTGCAATATTCCAAACAATAATATTATACTTTTTCTCATATAAACCACTTCAATCAAAGTAAGACGTTCCTATTTATATATAGATAATAATTTATAAATATTTCTTTAACTCGAAAATAATCATTCAATTTGATTTATTGTATAATTGAGTTGTTATATATATTTTTAGATGTCAGCTCACTCGTGTATTGTAAGATTGTATTTTATTTTATGTATTATGTAAGATGTTAGCTAAGTCCCGTTGAGGGCAGAATGGTCAACATTGGCAAGATTGTTTCAAGTGTGTCTTCGAGGGTGGGATGATAATTTTCAGGAATATGTCTATTTGAAAGTTTTTTTTGTGAGTAAGCTTGCAGTAGAGATATCACTCGATCACTGTTGAATTTGTACATTCATAGCAGTAGAGATATTACTTGATCACTGTTGAATTTGTACATTCATGGTCTGTTCTATTTTTGAGTATATTCTATTCTTGAGTATGTTTTTTAGGGATTGAATTAGTGTTTAGTTTGCAAAATCTTGGTCTCTCATACTCTTGAGTTTCTTAAAAATATAATCACTGTTTAATTTGTACATTCATAGTCTATTCTATTTTTGAGTATATTCTATTCTTGAGTATGTTTTTAGGGATTGAATTAGTGTTTAGTTTGCAAAATTTTGGTCTCTCATACTCTTGAGTTTCTTAAAAATATGATCACTGTTGAATTCGTACATTGATAGTCTATTATATTCTTGAGTATGTTTTTAGTGATTAAATGGTGTTTAATTTGCAGAATTTAGGTCTCTCATATTCTGAGTTTCTTAAAAATATATGAAATTCTTAAAAGGATTTAAGATAACATATCTGTTAAAATATGTTTAAAAGTTTATTAGCCAACTCGAATACGTTAAAGTCTTGATTTTTCCCCCAAAACATTGATTTTTTCCTCCAAAAAGATGAATGTTTCATTGAATAAAACAACTGACTAGAAATCACAGTAATCTGTATTTGACTCACTTGGTTGGAGTGTTTTCATTCATCGTATTTTGTTTAATTAAAGCAGAAAAAAGTAGAATTTTAAAGACAATGATCAAGAATGTTGGAATAAGTCAAATAACAAATGAATGGTTGCATTGAAGATCCAAATACATTCATCACAGCACCTAATCCACACGTTTCCAGAAGTTCTTTAAAAATGATATTAGCATATCACTATCGATAATAACTTGGCCGCGTTCCAAAGTACAAATGGTTCTCATCTAACGCTGTCGACTCGGGTCTAAAAGTTCACCGCGAAGGGATCACCCCATCTTCAACTGCAGAAACCTATTTTTGTAGAGCAACGAACTGAACCCATAATGGGAAGCTGCTTGACCGATTCATCCTAGGGGTCTCCCTTCTATCTCGTCAACCTATAGGATGTCGTCTCCTGCACATTATTTAAAGTCAAACAACAATCTCAAAAGCATGGCCATGTAACAAAATAAATGCTTGTATAATGGAGATTCAAAGATGCAAGTATGAAGTCCCTAAAGAATATGGGTGTTGGTTTCTCTCATAGTGAAGGGGTAAAGAAACACATTAAAAAAAAAAAAAAAAAAAAAAAGCAATCTCGTACTAGCAAATTATGTGTATCCATATCAATCGTAGCAGAAACCTAAATTAAATTGAAGGATTGGTTTCAACGGCTACCTCTTAGGCCGATTACGATCTTGGTCATAGTCCATCACTCCACCATGTTCAGAAAAGTTCTCTTCATGCCCTCGGTAGTCAATGTCGGCCTGCTTACAGTTTGTAACTTCTGCCACAACGTAAGTAAGACAACATCGACTAACATCCATAACTTGTATACATACATGTTCATATGATAGAATTTAATGACAAAGCTGGACATAAGGATATTACCAACCAGAGTCATTTATGCATTCAAAAAGAACTTATTATTAAATTAAAGCATTCTTAGTAATATGATGTCCTACAGTCAAACGAGCAAATAGTAGATCCATCAATTATTAAACACCCTTATGTGGATGCCTGAGCAAATGGCATTAAACTTACTTAGTTCATATCAAGTCAACCCCCAGCCCCACCCACCCCACTAAAGCATAATTTCACAGATTCAAATTGGTATTCAAATATAACAGGCTGACAGCATTGTATGAAACAGAGAACAGTGACTTTTACACCAAAGAAGGTTACTTGAACTGACCTTCAAAGATAGTGTCTTCTTCATTTCTTCCACCCTTTCATCCAGTTCCTTTCTGTGCTTCTTGTCTGTCTCACCCATGGTGTCGGCCCAATTGATCTTCTCTTGAATTGAGACAAGAAGATTGTCTGACGTGGTCAGCCTATGAAGTTATCAAATGAGATTCAAATACATGCTTCAGATGCCAGATACAGACATAGTCCAGAAGTTGGTGAAAATGAATGGAAGAGACAAAAATAGATGCAACATCATGTGTTGTTTCATAACATATTGCAATCACACAAGGAAATGGCTTTCCACAAAGTCTGTACAAATTAAGCATTTGAATTGTACTTTTTCACCTGATATTACACTAATAGATAAGACCACATACAGGTTTCAGGATGAGAATTTCAATGACAAAACTACCAAGAGGAAGACCGACCAACTTATCAAACTTATCACCCTACACACAAATAGCACCCAACCAATGTGAATTTAATGAACTAGTACCAACAAAAGTCAAGATATATCAAAATTCCAAGTCGAGATAGTCACCAGTTTGCTAGAATTTGTATCATACTACCCAACTGTCCAGGTCTAATATCCCTCCCTGTTGCAAATTGCACCTACAATGAGCATAGATGAGAAGCAAAATTAAAAGTCAGAAACAATTAAGCTACCAGATGGTCAAAGGCTCAAAGCAAAGCACAAAATTAAAGTAGGACCTCAAAGCATCTTCGCAACTGATCCAGCTTTCCTCTAACTATCCCCTGCCCACAATAGCACCAAAAAATCAACTTATATTTTTTTCAAAATTAAGTGTCTCATCAACTTTATACAATAAAGAATGGGCTAGTTTATGTACAAGAAGCAGGAAGAAATTCAAAAAAAAAAATTGTTGTGTTGTGTCAGTGTGTGTGTTGGGGGGGGGGGGGGGGGGGTTGAGTGGTTAACATAAACAGAGCACACCAAGCATGTAACAATTTAGTTGTCTATTGCAAGTTCCTCACACAAGCGATGTGCCATTAAGTGCTGACTAAATGGTTTGGATCGAAGACATAAACTTACCACATACATGCAATCATTAATGAGAAAATCTTCCAACTCACGAACATTTGAAACATCCAATTCCTGCACTAATGTATCGTATGGCAATACCTATGCAAATGACAAAAAATAAACAGGTAAGAGACACAAGAAATTCTGAAAATAGGAAACTTGAAAAAAGCCTCCAACATCTCACACCAAAAATTGTGATTGTCAGCAATGACATGACAAGATCTTGAAACCAAAAGAAAAGTTTACTATACAAAGGGATATCCATGCATGCAAATTAGAAACTTCACATCATTCTAATAATCCATACCCAAGCAAAATAGTGGAGTGTGCTGCTGAGCAAAAACTTGTAAACACAGACAACCTTTTCTTGACCCAGCAGAATTGCAAGACTTGAAATGAACAACCAAGAAGAAAAAATCAAAGAACAAGACCCAGATAGTAGTAATAGATTAATGGTAGTTGTAAATGTATTCTCTGAAAAATAGTTTCGATATACTCTTTAAAATCCTTTCTGCAATTTGACAACTTTATGACGACAGTTTCCCTCAAGTTACAAATTGGCACAAATATTTCTACATGGAGATATCAAATCAACTTGCACCTTACAGATCAAACTAGAAAAACATATTGTGATTAATTTAAGGGTAAATATTTACACCAGGAATAAGTGATGACCGAAGATTCAAAACAAGGTAAGCTAACAGCTTTCTATAGTTTTCAAAGAATGCAATACACCTTCATAAACAATCAGAGAAATGCATGACAAACTACCTTGTTTGTTTCAGCCAGAGTAAGCACAGTCAGTTGCTTCAGCTTGAGTACTTGATCAGGATTCAATTGTGGAAAATGGCTAGCAACAACTGCATCGCAACAATAAATGTAAAATGCACTGAGGGAGAAAAACTCAACTCCATTAAACATCTTATAGACGGAGCACTAAACAGCACATAGTATAAGCACCAAACAACCAAAATGGTCTAGCAATCTTCGTCAGAATTCATTAGAAGTCTCTAGGAATGGCATGACTACTAATAAGTACTGGAGAAAGAGAAGAGACATATATGCCACCATAAATTAGTGGCCAATATGATCAATCTGATAATAGAAGTTAAAGGAACTTAATTGAAAAATGGATACGACCATTAGCTGTTATTCAGATGCATAGATCCTGTGTTCGTCATAAAATAACATTGCGGAGAGTGTTCTGGATTGCCTATGCCAAACCACAGTCAGCCTGACCATGTAGATTTAGTACATGTTTACAGTCTGCATGCACATTAATGAAAATTTGCTTTCAGTCTCCCACTACAGATTAGATGCTCTGCTATAGTTCTACAAAAATTGAGTTAGGATTCCTCACATGATGACAACTCACAGTGCAACAGCTTTTAAAGTTGGGATCTAATCTATATAGTACTTTAATCAACCCATTAATGAGATAGTTCTTTTCTGTTAAACAACATAACAACATACGAGAGGTGAATTCATGCAGCTGTGGATCTTAGAATTGAAAATAGCATATTACTAGAAAGACTTCCAAACAACTTTATAGTAAGAATGCATTAATAAATCAAGAGGTTTACACATGAATACATTGTTAAATCAAGAGGTTTACACATTAATACATTGTGCATGGTTATTATCATGGTATGAGCTTTACTACACTAGGGAAGACGGCAAGATCAATGTCATCAATAGCACTGGTACATGATAGGTTTTGATTGCCAGTAAATATATCCCACAGACAGAAACGAAAAAAATTCATAAGCCCAGATTATAGTTTTAGCCAAAACAGGTGGAATTAAGGCTTAGTTTGTTGTTGGTGTTGTATAAAAACCAGGAATTATGTCACCAACAAGTTCCAGGTAGGCAAACAACATACTGAAGAGATCACATAATACTGTAGTAAAATAGATAACCAGGAAAAAATGATTTTGAAAAGATGGAGTCTTACGCTTGTATTCACTCCATGTATCATGTGCAAACATCCGAAGCAAATCAAGGAAGATACCATTCTCAGTTCCTTCAAGCTGCATACATATACAGAGATTAAGAGTTAGAGTGAACTCTAAAGAAAAGTTGCCTAAAGATATTAGAAACAAGAAAGGCATTGAGTGGATCCCCAAGTAGAACATAGTGAGGATAAATATTTTATTTGATCAGTTTTGATATTTGGAGGAAATTAGTTTATAATAAAGTAGAATATGTAAGAAGTAATAATCTTTTCACATATTAGCTGCATTTTATTCTTGTGTCCTGCTTCACCATTATTCTCTTTGAACATATTTTTGCCTGACATGTATTCAAATTTCTATTAGAAATAGGCGTGTATCTTCATTACAAGCTCCAGTATACATTTTAATTATATTATATCATAAGGTCAGGAACCTTTAACAACTCAAGTAACAGGTATCCTCATAAAGTACAAAATTTGAACACATGACAGGGATGAGACGGTTTTTAAATATGTGAATGTCTGTGAAGGACGGTGGCATGACTCACATCCAATCAAGAAATCCCTAAATCATGTATCAGATAATTATCTGAGTGGTAAACAAATTTATATGATAATTCCATCCTACCTCCAAATCCTCTTATTAGAAGCAATGTAGATTTTCCCTGAGAAAATTCCTTCCCTTGTACCCAACCCCAATCACTAACATATATTTCCTTCCAACTGAACCCCACCCCCCAACTCTCCATCTTTTTTCTCTTTAAGCATACTCTTCGAGAGGGAGTTGGTTAAAATTTTCAACAACTTCAAATTGAAATGACATAACAATTTTTAGAAACGATCCAACATTTCTAACCCCAGTCAAGTAAAATTACTTTTGAGATCATATCTCCTTCATAACATGCATTCCTTCATAACATCACAACACGTAGAGCACTTTAATAGCTTGCACACACATAAATTCTTTAGGAATGCAATATTTCCTCCATCATGAATTACTGTATCAATCAGATACCAAAGCCTATTCATAACTCTATTTCTATATCAGATACTCAGCTGCAGGAATCGTAACACCACCAAATGAAATCAGAGACCCATTGCACCACAACCCCCACACCCAAAACTAGGGAAGAACAAAGAAAAACCAACCACTGAGAAGCACAATCCAACACCATAAATATCACTGAGACAAAACATCGAACAACTATTCTTATCCCACAACTGTTTCCAAGCAAAAAAAGCAAAATGCTAAACAAAACCATCAGAATCCACCTAACCATAACCATCACAATCAATCAAAAACTCCCCAACCCCACTAACACGACTAAGCTAAACTCTTCAAAAATCAACACGAAAATATATAAACAGCATTAATCCTACACACAACCACCACATCATACCTCGAGAACGTTAGGAACGGCGAGAATCTCGGAGAAAGCGAAGAGGGAGGGGTGGGAAGTCGCCTCAACGACAACATTTACAAGTTCCGAGCCCTTGAGACCCGAAACCTTCTTCACAAAGTAGTCTATGTGCTCCGCTTGCTTTTCCTCAATGTCCATTTTTTCAGAATTTATTCAATGATCCAATAAACAAATGATGAAATTACAGCAAATCACGCGCCTCGGTTGCTCCTTAAGTCGGAAAGTATTGGAAATCTATGGTTTCAGTGATCAATTCAGGGTTTGAGAATTAGAATAGGGCTTTTCTGGATTTTCAATCCCCCAGTTTTTTTCGGAGAAGGCAAGAGATTTGTTTCTGTTTAGAGCTATTTATTTGTGTTAAACCCGCTCCAGAACGGAATTCGGACCGGCTCGACTCTATTGAACCGGATCGATTTAAATTTATAGATGCTATAATTAACAAGTTAGTCTCCTCTGCAACTAGTGCATAATGCATTCGGATAGATCCGAATCAACATTTTTTTTCTTTTTATTCATGTATTATTTTATGTTATATTAGTATAATATTTATATATAAATATCTTTACCTTTATGTGGTACTTTAACTTTAAAAAAATAAGAATTTCAGCACAATTTGTACATAAATACTTTTATGTGGTATTATACATACATTTATATGATATTACTTATACTTTCATACCAATATAGTCATACATTTATGTAATATATAAATGTACAACTAACATAACTAAAATGTATAACTAACATAACCAAAATGTATGAAAAATGTTAATATTTGTCTAAAAAAATGTAAAGATGTAAATGTCATACTTTATAACTAAAAGGTATACATATTTTTTCAAAAAATGTAGAAAATAAACTATGTGTATGGCATGTGCCGATACATGTAAGATCATGTTGGGTTGGATCAATGCGGATTACAGGGATTTAGGGTTCGTGCACTAATTGGACATGAGTTTTTGTGATAATTTTATACTTGATAATACAAACAAATTCTATATAATGATGGCTTACTTGAGAAAAAAAAAATCATATTTTATAAAATTACAATTTTATTGTAATCTTTTAAATTGGTAGAAAGAATCATGGTTTTTTTACTTATTATTAGAATTTAAATTATTGTTGTATTTTTCGACTTATGTGTTTAAGTACTTGAATAAACATTCATGTCAAATTTCACATCAAAAGTCATCTAATGTTTTTTTTTCAATCATCTCCATCAAAATGGTGGTTTTAGATTCAAACTCATCTTAAAGAAGATATTATTGTCATTTTATTCAAATAGTTATAACTATTAAATATTTGAATAATCTATATGAAATAATCTTAAACACATAAATTGTAAACAAAATAGTAAATGTTAGTGATTGAATGTAGTTTAAGAATTAATGCAAAAAAAAGAAGAAGAAGATCAATTATTTACGTACCTTTGATGTTCTACAAATGAAACAACTATATGAGAAGAAGACGATGTGTATAAACAAAATAATCAAAAAACCATCTACATTTAAATGATGTTTTATATAATAATTCAAAATAATCATCATACATACCAAATAACATAATATATTAAATTGTTATGTATTTTCAAAATAATGAAATGTAAAATGAAATATCTGATAGAGAATAATATTGTTATAATTTTGATCATGTCATTCTTCATAGTGCAAATGAAATAAAATAAAATAATTAACCAAAATTTAAGGCTAAATTTGATGAAGGGGGGAATTGAATGATGTCATGAAGAGTCACTAGTCTAGCCTCTATAAAAAGATTAAAAGATGTGTGATGGTGAAAAGCTACACGTTCACAATGCAACAAAAACCATAGATAAATAAATGAACAAAGAAACAACATGACATAAGATATAAATAGAATATGAGAAATTAGGGTGCCAACTTTAGTAACCACTAGGTGTCATTCCAAATTTAGTAAAGAACACTAGATAAAAAAAAAAATTGAGAAAATGTTCAAACAAACTCCAACATCTTATACCCTAAAAAATTAGAATACATGAATTCATACACTAATTTATTTATTTTTTGAATTTAATAAAGTGTACCCTAGAAACACATGAATTCCGAAACTTTTTGAACCAAATATACCATTTTTCTTTAAGAAAAATAAACAAGCATACTATATATTAATATATTTTACAAAATAAAATAATAACACATTTATTATTATGTCGTATTGCATACAAACATCGGGTCTACAATAGATCGTTGTAACATCAAAAAAAAAATAAAAAATCATATCATACATTAATAAACCACATAAAAACTAATTATCATTTATCATGTATAAATAATATTATTAATTAATATGTATCGTGAATTAAAAATGATGCAATACAAGACAAAATACTAAATAAACGTAATGAATGGTTTGAACCGGTGAAAAATAGAGTTATTCTTTACTTATATATAGGAAACCTTGGTTCATGCTAACTTCTGAGGTCGACAAGTGAAACACTTATAATCAAACTTTTAGATTACGACAACAATTACATATTTATCGAGATATATAATAATAAAATTGGTCTAAACTTCTGTTTTTACATGCAAGGCACACCCCTGAATATGGATAAAATATTATTATAAATTTTGAAAATGTGAAAGTCTTCAAATTCTCAAATAAAATTAAGGAAATTATGTAAATAAATATAAGATGATAATAAATCCATGAAACTATTTTGAAAAATATATAAATTAAACAATAAAATGAACAAAAAAATAATTAAACTTGAAAATCTGCAAATTAACAATCAAAATTTAAAATTATTTAGTAAATATAACTTATAACTAATTTGGAAAATATTCTTAAAATCTAAAATTGTTGAATAAAATTAATTTCTAAAATTTTATAATTAAATTTTAAAAATCTTTTGAAATCTTATTTAACGAAACGTAAAGATTATACATATTCATATTTATTTAAAAAAAATAGAACTTTTTTTTTCAATTTTAAAAATATTTTTGTATAAAATATAATTTCAATATTGTGTTGCTATTTTTATTCTCAAGATAATTTTCAGATTTAATTAATTTTTTAAAAATTATTAAGTATTTTTTTAAAAAAATATTGCGAATTTGTAAATTTTCAAAATAATTTCCAGATTAATAATTTTTTTATTACATATTTTTTAGAATTTATTGGTTAATTTTAGATTATTAAAATATTTTGCAGATTAATTATAATTTTATCTTATTATTATAACTATAAAACTTAGTAAGTACAATGCGATTTCTCGCAGTGGTCCCTTGAAAACGCCTTTTGAGATTTGACAATTAATCTCTAATCTCTAATATATTAAAAATATTAAAATTATATATATATATATATATATATATCTCTGTTGGTTACCGTGTGACTGAAATTTGATGGCGAAACCGGCGGCCGATTGGCGGAGCAACAGAGCGGCGGTCCAAGCCACCAACGACGATGCCTCCGCTAGCAAGCTGTACGCTCTTCTCACTTCTCTTATGCCTTGCTTTTTTTTTTTTTCTCATTCATTAGTTTAACCAATGTGAATCTGTATTTATCACAATCACACGCTTAGTGTCGGCAAAACTATCAAGGATCATAAATTAGAAGCAAGAGCAGTAATTTAGGATTAAATTTTTGCTTCCTTTTCTTTATGTCGGGGATTATTCTGATCTCCAATTTTGATTTTGCCAATGGCAGATGCACAAATTTGGTCGCGTGCTTCTCATTTTGATATCGTGAAGTAATTTTACTGAAATTTAGGTTAGTTTGGTTGAAACTGTAATAGTTTGGTTATGTTAAAGTTAATATAAATATAACATATCACTTTGTTGGAGTTGCTAATAATTTCAATTTTTCGTATTTGAGTGTCTAATACACTACTTTGACTGGGTTTTCGAATTATGATATCAGAAAGAGATTCATAGTATTTAGAAAAGAAGAAAACAAGAAAACAAGAAAAAAGGAACTTTTGGATTATTACGAAATTGAAGTAGCATTCTGAAATGGTATTTGCTATTATGTTCCTTTTTTGGGAAGAGAAAGAGCAGTCGCTTAAGATTTACTAATAAGTGATTCTAATGTAAATAAGCTATATGGGCAAAATAACATTGATCTGCAGCCTTATACTCAAATATATCAATAGTAAAATTCCATGTTTTGTCATTATGATTGTGGATGTCATAATTGCCCTTGCTACATGTAACTGCTAGTATTTCATTTTGGTGTAAGTCCACAGTGAATACAGGTAGCACTATCTCAATTATAGTAACTCTTACTAATGCTATCCTATTTGTTGTAAAAAGGTCTTGTGTAAAAAAAGGATACATGAAAGATGATTATGTTCATTTGTTCGTTAAACGGCCTGTCAGGAGATCCCCAATTATAAACCGTGGTATGATTTTTATATTTCCTTAAACTTCCTAGCATTTTAAAATTCTTCTGATATGGATGCTTGTATTTTATTTCTCTATGCTTTGTTTGCATATTTGTATGTATAGGGTATTTTGCTCGGTATGCAGCACTCCGAAAGCTTCTTTATGAGTTTCTTGGCAGTGAGATAAATGTGGACACAAAAGGCAATAAGAAGCAGATATTATCACTTGGGGCTGGCTTCGATACTGCATTTTTCCAGTTGCAGGTGCTTGAGTTTGCATGTGAGATGTCATTTGTTTCCTTGCTATAAGTTATCATATAATATGTTCTTACTTCTGATATACAATATGTTCCTTGATACACCAAGTGATGCTGGTGTGGTTTTTTGATCCCTCTGCTTCTTGTTGTTAATACTCTCAATATATCTCTCACAAAAAAATATGCAAGTTGTGATTCTTCAAGTGAACTGTTTCTTTTTTGTTACAGGATGAAGGGAAAGCTCCTCATCTTTATGTGGAGTTAGATTTCAAAGAGGTGGAAAGAAACTTTGTATTATCATTATTGTCCCATCTCTCCCACTCCCACCACTTTCCTTTCATATACAAGCCGGCATATCTGTGGAAGAATACTTGTCATGACATGGTTCTCTCATGGTTTAGGTGACAAGAAAGAAAGCCGCTCTTATTGAAAACTCTAATGAGCTGAGAGGGAAAGTTGGTGAGGCCGCATTAATCTCTCAAGGTAAGAAAAATTGGATTGCTGATGCAATGCTCTGACCTGAAAAATTGTCAGATTTTATTAACATACAACTGATAATACTTCTGCAATCTTGCATTTGTCTCTTGAAAAGGTTGATTGCTTTTCAAATGATTCTAATTACACCAATATACACCATTGTTTCTTATAGAAAGATAGATGAGAAAAGGCACTGTCATTATCTTTAGCAAACTATGAGTCATCCGATATACTTCCCCTTTTTTCAGTTTACTTTGTTCCGTCACGGTGGGGATTGGGGAACACCTCCTACCTTTGCTTGAAAATAAAAATAAAAATACTTTTTTTAATATTTTTTAAAATAAATTAGTCAGAACCTGAGCTACTTGTGGTGTGGTCGAAGGCTTGTAGAGTGTAAATAGAGTACAGGGACAAGATGTGTATACACATAGTTGAACTGCTCAGGAGTTTATTTTGCATTTCTAGGATCTGTTTGGTCGTAGAGCCTATAACAAGTCTTGTCTGTTGAATTATTTCTCGACCCTTGGTATGTCTTTACTCTTAAAACTTTGGTGCCATCCAATAATAAGGTTTTGCAAGTATTTTTGTGTGTTAATAATTGTCGCCTTCTTCTCAAGGTTAACTGAAATACTTTGAATTTTCTGATCTCAGATTTTTCCTTAACATGCATAGCTGTTATTAGCTATAGGAAACACTCTTTGCTTGTTCTTTTGTTAAGAGTTTTGCATTATATACAGTAATTGTCTGCACATTTGAACTTCAAGGGTGTAGTTTATAGAATTATTTTTCAAGCCAGTGTTTGTAGGCATGGCTAAAGGAGCCTCTTTGAATGACATCTCTGTCATTATAACTATTAGGACAGATGAGTCATTTTAGTTGATACTGTATTTGTGCTTCTAATTTCCCTTTATTGATTTTAACTAAATGTGCAGTTGCTGTGGTAATTTTGGCACTGATCCAGCAGAAAGTTGCTGCACATGCTATTTTACAAACATTTATTATATTTTTAACTTGCACTTGTTCAGAGAAAGGGGAAGTGCTTGGAGATCACTACAAACTACTCCCTGTTGATCTGCGTGATATACAAAAACTTGATGATATAATTTCTTTGGCTGATATTGATCCAAGGTATGTGTGTGCATCGAGAAGTATTTTCTGGTACCACATCACACTAAATTCTGCATGACCCACCCAGGGAAATCCTGAATTTTTTCTTTGCATTTCACAGCATGTTCTTTTTATTTGATCATTCAAGTCCTACATAATTTTTGTTTTAATTTTGTTTTCTAAACTTCTGATGATATTTCTTTGATGAGATTTTCTGTTATACACTTCTAAAGTCATAGCTTAAAACCATTAAAGCTTAATATTGGTATGATTATACACTAAGATGGATCCAATGTGATATGACCAAGCAGCATTTAACTTGAGAAACTTGCTCTTTCTGTCTGTTGTGTTTCAGATTTACCCCTGCTTGGTGTTGTTTCAAAATCCCCCCCCCCCCAACCCTTATCATTCAGTCGCTTCAGCTATATACATACACATCCTCTTTTCAACTTTTGTCCTGGAAAAACCTGGCTTCTGTGTATGGCATGCACAAAAGAGGATGCAACAAACAAAATAATAGAACCATATATTTTTGGTTGTACTTGCGAGGAACAAAATTGAATGTTGAAAACCTGGACTTCTTGATTAACTTTCCTACATCTGTGTACCTTTATCCAAATTAATTTGCATGCCTTTTCCTCGAGTCCACTTTCTTCGGTGTCATGTTCTCCTAATTTGCCCTCTTTGAATCAATTCGGCTGTTTAGTTCTAATGCTATTATCAGTTTGCCAACTTTTATAATTGCAGAATGCGTTCTCATATACTTAGATCCAGAGTCAAGCCGTGCTATTGTCGGATGGGCTTCTAGAACATTCTCTACAGCTATATTTTTCTTATATGAGCAGGTTATGGAATATTTCAGTCTTCTAATCTTGGATATGGTTTGATTTTAGTTAGTTCTGTTTGTTATTTTCTCCTTTTTCTTCTATTATCTGATAATGTTTCTGCTTCTTTGGTTATTTCATTAAAGTACACTGAAATGGTTCAAATATATTTGTGATGTCAACAGATTCATCCTGATGATGCTTTTGGGCAACAGATGATAAAGAATCTGGAGGTGTTCTTGCATTATCTTTTTACTAATTACCTATGCATAGAATCAAAGTTAATTTATGCTTCCTTCATCTATTTGTTTTGTGTGAGCTGGTTATCTCTGAACAGTTAGTTTTTTCCCATGTTTTCCTTTGGAGAAGAATAAGATATTATGAATTATTGGAATTCAGTTGTCAACAGTTTTCATAATCTTGAGCATCAGTTTTTCAACACAACTCTTGCAAGTCAGTTCTCAAGCTGTCCTGAATGTTTCCTTTACTTCACCGTTGCCATTGTAAGAAAAAAATTGAGTAGGACGCAATCCACTTATAATGAGAGGTGGAAATAATATAAGAATCGTATTTTGATGGTAATGAAATAGTAGGATGCCATGACTTGGGCTTTGTGATGTACTGGCAGAGGAAGATTTTCAAGGAGATTATGGTGAGTAGAGACGTGTTTATGACATTCAGGTCAAGGTAGAGAGAACTTGATTAGGAGATTATCTTTTGGTTCTTGGTTAGCTGCCTTATGGTCTACGATAAATCCAAGCTTCTGACGATTGTTTCAGAACCAACTTCTAAAATAGTCAAAGAAACTAGATAGGAGCATAGGCTGGATGGTTGGATCATTCAATTTGCGAATCAGTGCAGAGTTCAAGACTTGCAATTCTATTGTTCTTATCTGTGTACTAGGATTAGAAAACTATTCTTTGCTCTGTTTAAAATAGTGAATCTAAAATTTTCAGCTTTTTTTTCCTTTTAAACCATTAAGTTTGAACTATAAATTGTAGTTACTGTTGCGTGATAATATCACTGAATCTGATCGTTCTCATAGTTCTCTGTTTTCTGTAGGATTTTTTTTTTTTTTTTTTAGGCATTATACATTGGGCTACACTTTATTGACACATCTGCTCCATTATTTATTGTTATGGTGAATGGTGATGAAATTTGGCAATCTCATGCTTCTGCAGACTAATTCTGCCAGAGATCAAATGATACTTTATTTCCTATCTGAAAGTAGAATTAAATGATCATTCATAAGATATTGAGAAAAGTTTATCAAGCCAGTTAATTGAAATTGTTTTTCATCTCAGAGTCGGGGATGTGCACTATTAAGCATTTATGCTACACCAACTTTACAGGCGAAGGAAAGGCTTTTCCTTGATCAAGGATGGCAGGTATTCTCTCATTGTGATGTGATCATCTTGTGCCAGAAATTATCTAAGATGTATATCATGAAAAGTTCATGCATAGAATCTAGTGGATTAGCTCTGTTCTTTTTCTCTATAGCCTTGCATACACTGCAAATGATCTTTTTATTTTATTTTATTTATATTTCTCTATTTATGAGAGTCCCTTTCTGAGTTTCTTTTTTTTTTTTTCTGTAAACTTGGCCGCTTTTCTAACTCCTAATATCTTATGCTTGTATTGGTTGAGGACTTTAGAGAGCTGTTGCATGGGACATGCTGAAAGTTTATAGCACGTTTATTGAACCCCAAGAAAGACGCAGGTATACATATAGCTGAATCTATCAAAGAAATTTAAAATGTTATGCGCTGCTGTTGTCACCTCTTTGAGTGCTGCGGTATACAGCAGAAATGCACTTTGAAATATGAAGAGCTTATGCTAGAATGAAGTGTTAACTGTTTCTTACTTATGATTGTTGCAATTGCTGACACTGGTGTGTTGATAGTTTCTTAAATTTAAACTGAAATAAATCTTAAACTCATGCTAGAAATATGTTGTTCATGTCTTATGAAGCACATCAAGATTGCTGTAAACTGGCATTATATGTTAATTTAAGGTCTGCATGTTTTTAACTTCATATAGTTCTGATCTAATTCTGACATTCCTACATCCTTAATTTGAGATTTATCTGTGCCTTGACTCATGCATGTATATGGTTAAGTTAGGCCTCTTAGTGAACTGCCACCTGTTGTTTCCCACCTCAAACTTGCTACCCCCGTTCACCACCTAAAATACCAAGTCTCATCTGGCTTTTCCCATCAATGGTCAGATCCATCCTTCCTACCATCCTTCTGACCCAACCCCTAACCTCCATCTCCATCAATCAAGTTAGGATGCCAAGAGGCCATGCTTTGTACTTTTTGGAATGTTTTGGTGGAGTCTAAATGTGTATCCTGATCATGGGGAGAGTGAACTTTGCAAAGGTAATGGGTGGTCAATCGAATGGCGAAATGGGCAGAGGCTGTGTTATGGTTGGGGATGAAGGTGCATCTTGTTTTTAATTAAATGAATCTACGCATTCACCTTTGTTGAGGCCTAGTTACAAATATTCATCCCCCCATCCATGCAACCCCACCAAATTTGATTCTCTGGACAGTTTACATTAGTAAAGGAAGTAGTATGATTTTGTCAAAAGTTTCAGTTACATTTGGGAGATTTAAGCCATTCTCCTTTTGTTTTGAATGTTAGAAAGTGCCTTTGTATAAGTCTTAAAGGTCCTGTTTTTTTCCAGATCTATGTGTCTACCATATCTACTTTTTTGTATCCTTTTTAACTTTTCTCCAAAAGCTGTATTTATGAGGATCCTTTTAATCATTTCTTATCCTCTACTTGGAATAGGATTGAACGACTGGAATTGTTTGATGAGTTTGAAGAGTGGTACATGATGCAGGCAAGTATCTTATTTTCCTTTTCTCTTATGATAGAGAAATTGCCTTTATCTTCTTCCTACATGAGAAAATAATGTGTTTTGAATTTTATTCTGTGAGGTTGCATTATCTCCTGATCTTATTAGACATTTTATGAGAATATTTCTAATAATTTCTGCACTGGAAGTGCCTCAAACTGCCATTAACTGAATATAGGGTCTTCTGGTGTCTCGTCACACACCCTAATGTCATAATGTCAATGTATGATATGTTCCATTAATTTCCCATACCTTAAGTGCACGGAGTTTGTTTGTATGCTGGCTTAATCCACTGTGCTTTGGGTATGCAATTTTATAAAGGAACCTGAAGATCGTACATTTTAGGATATGAAATTTACTTTTAACTTTTAAGTAACCCTTTTTTGATCTCACAATTAAACCTTTTCAATAATTTCTGATTTTACTTATTTCAGGAGCATTATTGTGTGACTTGTGCAATCAACGATGCAACGGTATGCCCTTGTCTCTGATATATAAATCTTAAACCTATTGATTTGTGGATGACACTAAATAGATCACTGTTCTATTACTACAGGGTCTATTAAAAAATTTCGGTTTCCCAAATGAGGAGCATGTTACCGGTTCCTCTACAGAAACACCCCGGTAAGAACACTCAAGACTTCTTTTTCAAAACAGTTCTCAGACCCATCATTAAGATTCAAGAAATCATGTCTCTGGCATCTGCCAACCCACCTTGGATGTCTCAGAGGCTACCATTGAGAGTCATATTTGAGTATCTATAATGTGTGTGATTCTATCTATCTGTTCGTAATTCGACTCAAGTGGGAAGATCCTTTTTGCTAGTTGTTTGGCAACGAAACGTGGTAGGGACCCCCGTAGAGCACAAACTTCTGTCGATTCCATGGGCCACATAATGCTCTTTTGGAAAAAGAACCTCATGCATGGTTGATTCCTTTTCTGAATTGTGCTTCCTCTGTTTTCTTTTCCTTATCGCTATGGATTTGCTCTTTGTTACTATTTGCATTGATTTGGATCATACAGATACAATAAGTAGGTGGATGGATTAATAATGCATCATGATTAATGACCCACATATCTACTTATGTAGGGGCCAGATTATCTTTATTTCATTTACACCCATTTGTCTATGTTGCAATGTGGTTGTGCAAGAACATGTGCCAATACATGTTACTAGACTGAAGTTACAAATCATTGAATTTTTATTATTGGGTGTTTGTGCCTTTTTCTCACTAGCCTTTGACGTACAAGGATCTCCCTTCGTCGCACTATTAGTCGTTTAACAAAATATAATTTATTCAAACTTTACTCATCTCTTTTACCTTCAACGAAAAAGTTTCATGTATTTCGAGTAGCGAAATAATCTAGTTTTATTACAAGTCAATTAAATTCACTAGTTTTAGTCTCTCACACACACACACAAATCTTCCCAAAAGAGGGCACTTTTGTTATTATAAATGGTTAATTACATTAAAAAAAACCACGAATTTATGGTTCAGTTTCAATTGTGATATGAACTTTTGAATATAACACTTGTTTTAATTGGAGACATGTTTGAGTTTTTCGAGATGCAGTAACCAATTATTACATGCATGTTTAAAACAAGGAAAGAGACAATATGATAAGATTGGAGGATATAGCTGCACCAATTGGGTGTAATGTTGACAGGTGGGGGCTATACCAAGTTCTTCTCACTCGATTGGTTAAAAAGCAAGTGCTCTAGAAACCCTTTAATAGCCACCCTAGCACCTAGGCTAGCCCTCTTGAATTTTTGCCCGGGCCCTATTAAGTAAATCAGTCCGAGTTGATTTGTTGATCTGTGATGGTCTCACAAGAGTCCTACTTTACCTTATACACGCAAACATGCATGTATTGAGAGTGTAATTAAATAACTAAAAGAGAAAGAAACCCTAAAGCTAAAATGGTTGAAGAAGAATGTGATTTTGGAGGTTGGGACCTAGAGAGATAGAAGTGTGTGTGTAAAAGAAAAATTCTTTCACAAACTTCAACCTTTTACTTTCACATCCCCTATGTTGTCTTTACTTCCTTTATCCCAATAAAGGAATCCACTCACACAAGGGAACATTGCAAGATTAAAGGGTACTTTTTTGGGCTCTATGGTTGAAATTTCTTTCAAGAAAGGGTGGGAATCCCTATCTCTAACATCACATACAAAATACTAAAACTAATCTTAGAATGTCCAAAAGTTTTTAAGAATAAATTCTTCTAGCACTTGCTTTTACTGGATTATTTGTTTCAAATCGTGTTTCGTTTTATACTTTGATAGAATCGATGATATCAGTTTTGAAATAGTACAATTGTCACTTGAATATGCTCAACTAGTCTATTGTACAGTTCTTTGGGCAATATATTTTTATTTATTGACTTAAATACCATATGTAAAATAAAAGTGATAAAACCAACCAAAAGGACAAGATAACACAATCATTTTAGCAAGTTTTTGCTTTAATATAACACACTAGAAGAAATAAATTTATGTCCATACACTTTCAAATTTTGGCGGATTTCCACAATTCGATTTAAGTGGATGCGACGTCTATAAATTTCCTTTTCGTGATCCTGCTATTGTGAAAAAATATGTTATTTGAGTAGGATTATTTATCTATTGGTATTATGTTAAAGCTACCAAATTTTACTACTATGTTACTGATATTATGATTGAGGCACTAAATATCTATAAATAGACTTACAATATGATAAATACATCAAGTTCTTAATAAACTTTATAATGAAAGTATGAACAATAACATAACTTTGTGAAACGGATCAATCATGACCAACAAAAGAGAGATTAATTGGTGAGAATAAGTTTGAGTTGTGAATGGTGGGACTCCTATTCACAAAATTATATCAGAAAAATGATTTTAATAATGCTTTTTTTTTCATAAAAATTGAGTGGCCACTGGTGATTTACTTTATTTATGCTGTCAAATAATATTAAAAAAATCTGTATTCTAACATTTCCATTTATTATTTACTGTATGGGAATTTATTCTCCCCAAAATCAAGCATTTATTGACCACATTGCTTTGAATATGCCTTCTTTTATCAGAAAAGGTGAGAAAACCCAAAAAGAAGGTACAGAAAAGAGGATCAAAATAAAGAATTTAGTTACCAAACGGCTCCAACTATAATCTATCTTTGTCTTATTGTTCATCTTTGACTTGCCCTTCATTTAATACTCATTTTTTCCCAAAAAAATAATTATGTTTTTTGTAACTATATTATGAGAACATGTTTCTTTTTATGATGAGAAATTACAGCTTATGGAATTATTCATAATTCCATTATACTGAATTTTGCAGAAGATTACCTTAAGCTTCACTTAATTTACTTGAAATGTAAAGAAAACATTATTGAAGATTGTGGGCATATAAATTATTTAACGCATTTATGATATTTCATTTTAGGAAGTGAAATTTCACCAAACACTTAGCTTTTATTTTCAAACATTATTTACTTATTTATTTTTATAAAGTGAGGTCATATTTGAATAGCGTGATTTGAAATCCAGATTTTAAAATTAATAGATTTTAAATTATTTATAATCTTTGTAAAACAATTTCATAATTATAATTTTATGAAACGAAGTCTCATTAATTTTTAAATTTTAATAATTTCTCAAATCTATAAACATATCCTTAATTAATATATTGATTTTAAAAAGTGAAGTCTTTTTAAAAAAATAAAAAAAAATTGTGACATTAATTATAGTGGTAGGCTGGTGAAATGTTTATCCCCAAGTACCTAGCTATTAGGCCTTACAAGATAGTGTTTTCTTTGACAAAACATACAAATATCTGATCCCAATAGATAAGGACAACACTGACAAGACAAATCTTTGTTCTAATTATTCAATAATAACTCGTTAATTATAGAGATTATGGTGGTTAATTTTTATTATTCGAAAGCTAAGATATCATCAATATTCAATAGATATAACCCATTTTTAAAATTCCCCAACATTTCGATCTATTTTTTATAATTCAGATATTTGAGTATTGTCATTCATGCTATGAAAGGATTTGATTTGAGGAGAGAAATCAAATTTAATGAATATGTATTTTGGTTTTTATATTTATGAAATAGATATATTAATGTAAAATGTAATAACAATAAATTCCTTTTATTTTGAGAAGCAAATTTCAAGTTAGAGATAGATTTTGAGATATCTAACTTGAAAAAGACAAGAAATTTGGATGGATTGAAATTTGAGAAATAAAATATGAGTCAATAAAAATGCAAGAAAAGGAAAACAACTAAATATAGTAATTATTTAGACTTTCTTGGTATTTATTCAGACAAAACAAAATTGTAATATATAAAATAAGAAACTATTTCTTAAAGTCATTTCTTTTAAACCATTTTTCGAATCTAATTATATAAGAAAGTTAATATATAACTCATAAAATAAAAATCGACTTTATATAAGATTATTGTGAATAAAAAATAGCTTTAAATTTCAAATAGAGTCAAGTTCTGGTGTTACTATTTTCTAACAATATTAATAGTAGCAGTATTAAAATATTAATAGTAAACAAAAATATATAAAATTATTTATTATTATAAGTTGAAGAAGAGCGAAGTGTAGTGGCAGTGTGTGACAATAAACTTCAAATTCTCCACCGTCCTTCCCTCCTCCGCCGCGCCGGCGTTCTGAAGAAATGGGCTGCGCAACCTCGAAGCTTGACAATGAGGACACAGTACAGCGGTGCAAGGAGCGGCGCCGCCTCATGAAGGAGGCCGTCTACTCCCGCCACCACCTCGCCGCCGCCCACTCCGACTACTGCCGTTCCCTCCGCACTACCGGCGCCGCCCTCGTCGCCTTCGCCTCCGGCGAGCCCTTCTCGGTTTCCGATCACACCCCCGCCGTCCTCCTCCGCACCGCCGCCGCCAAAACCCCCACCGCCTTCACCCCTCCCACCCAACACCACACCCGCCCCCCCTCTCCTTCACCCTCCATCCACCCACCCCCTCCACCGCCCCCCATGTCCGCCAATTCCTCCCATTACTCCCACAAACCGCCGCCACCGCCGCCGCGTCGGAGAAAGCCCACTAAAGTTCCCCATATTCTTTCCGACTCAAGCTTCACCTCATCTCCGCCACCCAACTATAACTTCAGAACATTTTCAAACACACCATCACAAACATCTTCAGTATGGAATTGGGAGAATTTCTATCCACCTCCATCCCCTCCAGATTCCGAATACTTCGAAAAACTCGGAAAAACCAAGAAAAACGAACCCCAAATCGACAATTCCGACGATGATCATCGTTACATTGACAATGACAATGACAATGGTGATCAAGATTCAAACTTTAATCAAAACCGCCCATTTAGTGGACATAAGGCCAAGAAGTTTGATGATAGAGCTTCGAATCACTCATCATTCTCACGTTATTCCGAAAACACCCATGTGAGAAATCCGAAGAAAGGGGAGAATTTGAAGAGTTGGGAGAGTGAAGATGATGAGGAGACAGAGAGAGAGGAAGTGCAGTGCAGTGAATGGGGGGATCATGATAACTATAGCAGCACCAGCAGCTCTAGTGATGAGGGAGAAGAAGGGGATTTCAAATCAAGATCAGATTTTGAGACAAGGTCTAACTATGAGTCAGTGAAAACTGAGTCTGTTGCTAATGAGGGAAATGTGAAGAAGAAGGTGCATTCTAAGTTCTCGAGTATATCCGAGAGGCTTTCATTTGAGGATGATGAGAAGTCGTTTGTTGGTTGGGGAAATGGGAACGATGAAGGTGTGAACTCTGAGAGGAGGATTGTGGTGAGGCATAAAGATTTGGGGGAGATTGTTGGGGCTCTCAGAGAGTATTTTGATAGGGCTGCTTCGTCAGGGGATCAGGTGACTGAGATGCTCGAGGCGGGGAGAGATCAGCTAGATCGGAGTTTTAAACAATTGAGAAGTAAGTGTGGTTATTTGGTCGTTGAATAGATAGTTTCAAGATTGCTCTGTTTGTGTGTGATTGAAGTTATGTTATGTTATTTGATACTTGAATTGATAGTTTGAAGATTGCTCTGTTTTTTTGTGATTGAAATCGTGCTATGTTTTTAGCCTTAAGAGTTTGAATGGTAAGCATGGTTAGTTGGTTCTTGAATAGCTAGTTTGTATGATTGATATTTTGCTATGTTTTTAGTCTTATCAGTTTGAATCTTCGACAAATATTTGCTAAAGTATGTGAAGCAAATAGAAGCAAGCATGAATATATGATTCTTGAATCAATTTGTAGAACTAGAATGTGATTGCTTATGAGTTTGAATTGCTGTTTCTTTGAGGTATTATCTACTAGTTTTAGATGCTAATAAGGATTGATATTCAATCTTAGACAGTGAATCATAGTTATTATGATTCTATCTCTATGAATGATGATTGAGGATTAAGTTTAACTATTGAGCAGTATATATTTATGGATTACAGAGACAGTGTACCATTCAAGTGGAATGTTGAGTAACTTGAGCTCCAGCTGGACTTCAAAGCCTCCATTGACAGTTAAATATCAGTTCGAGCCCAGCTCAATCGAACAAGCCGGTGGTCCAAAGAGTCTGTGTTCCACTTTAGAACGGCTATTGGCCTGGGAAAAGAAACTATATCAAGAAGTGAAGGTAATCAATCATCTGGGGATCAGTATTCACATTGTAGCTCGAATCTTGTTTTTCTCGTCTTGTTTTAAGTTCGATTCTCTTCATATGTGACTCATCTTGTTTGTCTGAATACACTTTACTTATGTAATGACTACATGAGTATCATGTCTGTTGTTCAATGTAATGTTGGTTAGCATTGATGGGATCCTTATGATTCTTGAAGTTTCTGACAACAAACACACGGTTTTGAATGAATATAGGCTCGAGAAGGAGTCAAAATAGAGCATGAGAGAAAGTTATCGGCACTTCAAGGGCAGGAGTACAGAGGAGAAGAGGTGGTGAAGTTGGACAAGACAAAGGCATCAATAAAGAGGTTACAATCTCTTATTGTGGTCACATCTCAGGCTGTTTCGACCACCTCGTCTGCCATTATCATACTACGAGACTCCGATTTAATCCCACAACTCGTTGAACTTTGTCACGGGTAAGTTCTTTCTTGTGTTCATTAGAAAAGATTGCAGTCTTTTATGTGGTAACCTTCATTCTTAACCAACAACTCCCATGAGAGAAGATCTTTTCTGTTGCCTTCTTTACTTTTGTTCTTTTTTAGCCATTTTGGACAATTATACCCCTGGTAGTGGTATGTCAGATGTTTGGATGGTATGGATTAATGGAAATTGAACGACCTAATTCTATTGGTATGGGATTGAATGGTACGACCTAACTTGAATTTGATGGTACGGGCTAGTGGTGTATGGGGTATGGATCGAAAGGGTAAAAATGTCAATTTTTTGCTGAAAATGAACTTTTTTGTATTTGTTCCACAAGTTGTTATAAATGAAACCACCCGGTCTTTTATGTCGTTTCGTATTTGGATTGCAGTTTCATGTACATGTGGAGGTCGATGAGCCAGTTTCACGAGCTCCAAAACGACATAGTGCAGCAAGTCCGTGGCCTTGTCAACCACGCGACGAGATTCGAGTCGACGTCCGACATGCATCGGCAGGCGACTCGTGATCTCGTCGCAGCCGTATCAGCCTGGCACTCTAGTTTCTGCCATCTGATAAAGTTCCAACGTGATTTCGTTCGTTCTCTCCACGCATGGTTCAAGCTAACCCTCGTCCCGATCAACGCCGACCCAATCAACTGCGATCAATCAGAGGTATTCGCTTTCTTCGACGAGTGGAAGCTCGCGCTCGAACGCGTCCCCGACACGGTCGCTTCGGAAGCCATCAAAAGCTTCAATAACGTCGTCCACTCGATATGTTTGAAGCAATCGGAGGAGGTCAAGATTAGAAAACGGGCCGAGGCCGCATCAAAGGAGCTAGAGAAGAAAGCCAGCTCGATCAGAAACCTTGAGAAGAAGTACTACCACTCGTACTCAATGGTCGGGATCGGGCCTCCGGGAGTGGGGCCCGACAATGGGCACGTCTTGGATGCACGGGACCCACTGGCAGAGAAAAAAGCCGAGCTTGGTACATGCCAGAGGCGGGTGGAGGACGAAATGGTCAAACACTCGAAGGCCGTAGAGGTGACCCGGGCAATGACACTGAACAACGTTCAGACCGGGCTGCCCGGAGTTTTTCAAGCTATGACGAGCTTCTCGGCTATGATCACGGAGGCCCTTGAGACAGTTTGCACGCGCTCTTACGCCATTTAGCGGGCGAACATTCGAACATGAGCCGGGTTATAAGGGTAGTTTAGGGAGATATATATAGTGGGAGGCATCTTTTGGTGGCTCAATTTTTGGCAAATAGTGTTTTGTTGAATCACATTTGTTGGTGAAGATGATAAGCTCTGTGTACAGGAAAATGGTTGTATGATCAGAGGATCATCTTTTTTTAGCAGATAAATAAAAGTGCGATTACATTTACATTTGTTTTAAGGTTTTATTTGTGAAGTTCCATGATGACTCTGTAATAAAATTGATACTACAAAAATTGACAAATTGTCAAAAAGGTGGGAAATGTAATTATGTTTATATTATAATTTTTAATAAAATAGGTTATTGTTTTTCATTTAGTTATGAATGTGATGCAACAATAGTTGAGCTTGTGAGCAAACATTGACTTGAATTGAAAGATTGCTAACCACACACTGCACTATTTTTGTCTTCTTTTTTTAAATTAAATAAAACACATATTTTGCTCCCTTCACTTTCATTTTTTGACTTTTATCACATGTAAGTTACTTTATTTACCAGCATTTTGTCCCTTGTACTTTTATTTTTACTTTTGTCCCCTCTTTTTTTTTTCCATGTATTTTGTTTCTACACTTTAGCCCACTACATTTTTTTTTCTTAGTTAGCTAGCTTTATTCTTTAGAGTTTAGAAAAGAAACAAACACACAAATATACAAATGACATTACACGGGGCAAAAATCAAGAAAATTAAAATTAAATAGCAACTAATACAAAATAAAGTATATGGACAAAAGTATATAAAAAGAAGTATTATATATATATATATATATAGAGAGAGAGAGAGAGAGAGAGAGCAAAATTCATTTATATTTTTTTGGACCAAGTTTTTTCTTTTTCTTTTTTAGTTAGACTTTGTTGTGAAGAAGAATATGAAAAAAATAGTTGGATTCAAAAATTTAATCCAAACTGGATTTCAATAGCTAACTCATAGTTGAATTCCATGAAAGCAAACTACAAAGGATCAACACAAGAATACTTCATCATCCCCTACCTAAAAGAACTCAAAGTCCAGAAATTTACCACCAGATTTCATATCATTTCCCACTACCCTTTTGCTTGCATTGCCCACACTAGCCAGGTCCACCGGCCCGAATTTCGCCGGAAACTCGGCCTCGATCGGCCGCGGCACCTCCGGAGGCGTGCTGCACCGTATCAGAGCCCAATTCACGCCTTCAAAAAATGCATGTTGCTTGATCTCAGTCGCCCCTCGTTTCACCCCAAGCCGGTTTTGTGGCTCCTTAACGAGTAATCCCCGGATAAGGTCTCGGCTGGCATAGCTCGTCGCTGGTGAGTCGGGAAACTTGAGCTGCTGCCCGACTACGTTAAAGAGTGTCGCCCGATTTCCTGACCCCTTGAACGGCGTTTTGCCGTAGAGTAACTCGTATAAGAAGATACCGAACGTCCACCAATCCACTGCACTGCCATGGCCTTCACCCTTGATTATCTCCGGGGCTAGGTATTCGTGGGTCCCGACGAACGACATGGATCTTGCAGAAGTAGGTTCTGCAAGAAGCTCGGGTAGGGTTCCGGATGACATCCCTGCCGTCTCTGCTTTGGACTTGCCGGATTTTCTCTTGCCTTTTTGAGGGAAGATTCGGGGAAGGAAGCATGTTGGTTGAATGCATGATGATGATGGCTCGATACATGCTGGCTGCACGCAGAATGCAGCTCCTCGGTCCGAGTTGAATGCAGAATTCCTGATTAGGGTTGGTGAAACCGCGCATCTGAGGGAAAGGTCGAAATCGGAAAGCATAATGTGGCCATCATCGCGGACAAGGACGTTTTCGGGTTTTAGGTCTCTGTATACCACTCCTAGCATGTGAAGGTACTCGAGGGCTAATAGAACTTCTGCTGCGTAAAACCTGCAAAGAAACATGATAGCATGTATTCATTAAAGCCCCCATGATTTAGCTCAGAAAAGATATTTAAATGAAGAAGAAGCTTGAGATGCTTCAATGTGCATCATACGATCAAGAGTTCTTATTTTGGATCTATAAAACAATGTTCTGTAAATTCAGGTTCCTATAAGAATGAATATAGTTTCAGTTATGGCCATGATCTCAATATGTAGCAACTTTCAGCATCAAATTTAGCAGCAGCTTCTGTTATGTAAATTGTAATGAAATCAAGAGAGAAAAATATAACCTTCTAACATATAAAGGTGAGGAAAATACCTAACAGATGAATGCTAATGATAATGGAAGAAATCAGGTTGCTTTTATTACCCACTTACAAACATATCACTCTGAAATCAGATTCAAGTTCTGCAATTTCAGACATGGAATTCTATGGGTTTCAAAAAATCTCAGTTCTCACATTCAATTATTCAAAGATATCCAAGAATCAAAAGGAATAAAGCTGAACTGACAATTAAAGATAGAGTTTTTGTGAAGCTTAAAACGACGAGCATACCTAGTGGCGTATTCTGAAAAATGTTTTCCGGGTTGTCTCTGCCTCAGGGTATGCAGGTCTCCACCAGGACAATATTCCATGACCAAGCAGCAAAACCTATCTGTCTCGAAATGAGTGTAAAGTGTTGGCAAGAACGGATGGTCTAACAGCTGCAAGATTTCTCGTTCCGTTTGGGCCCTGTTCAACTTATTCCTGCTAGCAAGGGATGCCTTATCCATCACCTTCATCGCAAAGAAACATCGAGTCGAGCTCAACTCGGAGAGATACACACTTCCAATATCCCCACAACCAAGTCTTCTAAGCAACTTGAAATGGCTCATGCCTAAAATACCGTCACGAGCTCGAATAGCAAGTATAGCCTTCCATCTAGGATCATTCCCCTTATGGGGCTTGTTTGCACTACCTGTAAGATTACTCCAATTACTATCATCACTAAGCCCACTGCTATCACTTGCTCGACTCATACTAGTTTTAGTACTCTCGAGTGAATCCCCCGGAATGCTCCCTTTTGTGCTCTCAAAGTTTCTATCCACACTAAGCATGCCATCACTCACTATCCCGTCACTTCGATACGTGCTAGCACAGCTATTGGCAATGCTCATTGCCCTAGCAACACCTATACTATCGATGCTACTATGTGGACTAACATTCCCACTCGGAGGCAATGAAGCGTCCCAAATGCATTCTTTCTCTTCAGAATCTGGGACTGGACTTGCTGCTAAATCGTTAGGCTCTTCAACCAAGCTCTCGGCAGGGGAAGCTAACGGTGGGCATTGTTTGATACTTGGCATACGAAGTGACAAATCTTCAAGAAAAGGGCCCTTCTTAGACAAGCTTTTAACCAAGCACTTTCCACGATCCCCATCGTTCCGCCCAATAGGAATGTACACCGGTCTCATCATGTCTGTGTCCACAGGCTCAGGGGGGTGACTCACACCATGAAATGAAGTGGAGCCCGTTTCTTCAAACGAGTCACCGCTAATTTTAAAGGAGAGAACATCGGGCATCAGTTCTTCGTCCTCCTCTAGAAAGCTCTTCCCCTTCCATGCCAGTGGAGGGATGTGAGGCTCAAACTCAAGAGACTCTTGTGATTTGGACGGTTTTCTAAGCTCTTCTTTCAGCAAAGGGAGATTCTTGGTCACCTTGGGAGGTAATTGCTTGGGAACTAAATGCAATTCAGGAATCCTTGCCATTTCAGATCACTTTTTATCATCACAAGTGTGTATCTCCCTTTACTAAATTATGCTGCCAATGAACAAGAAAATGTCAAAATATGATTCTACACTCACTTTACACAAACAATCAATCAAATCTTTAACATATACAACACATTCTTCCAACAAAACACACACCATTCAGAAGATTGATGTGGCCTAAATGTCAAGCCAAAATTTGCAACATAAACCATGTTTTCACATATCTCATATTCTCTTAAAAAAGTAAATTAAATCCTGAAAAAGAAAAGAAAACAAAGAGAGAGAACAAGAAGAACAACAAAAACAGATCTTGTGGTTACAAAAAGAATCAATTAATCGCTAAATTATCACTTACCAAAACCATATTAAGTAGACAAATAATCAACAAAACGATAGTTAAAGGCAAATTCTCAAAATAATCACAGCTCAAATCATCACTGCATTAACTTCCAAAAATCTGAAAGAAATCACCCATTCAAAAATGTACCATTATACGTATGCATATTCAAGCATCTTTTCACATAGAATGAGGGAAAAAAGAAAGAATCACTTTAACTTAAATTCCACGCAAACGCTGTAGCCCAAAAAATCAAACACAAAAAATTGACATTCAAACAAGAAAACAAAAAATTGACATTCAAACAAGAAAACATCAACTTCAGTGAAGCAGAAGCAGCACCCCAGAACACACAACAGCTTACCTCTGCATAGAAGCAAAGATGGAGGTAGAAAAATGGCGGAAATGAGAGAAGAGACAAAGCAGCAATTTGTTCAAAAATTGCAGCAGCAGTAAAGGAGGAAAATCGTTTATATGGGTTCACTTTACTTTTACAGAGGAATGAAGAACGGTGATAAGAAAACCCAAGATTTGTGTAGCGTGAATGAGTGATTGGTGCTATGTACAGCTTCTTCTTTTTTTTTTTTTTTGCTTTTTTTTTCTTTATTTTGTGAATTTGTATTCTTTTTGGGGTTTGAGAGCTTTAGTCATGTGTTCACTGTCATGACTGCTGAACAGGGAAGAAGGTGGGGTTCAAATTACATTCTCTTTTTTATTTTATTTGTGTGTTGTTATTGAAATTGTATTGCTTTTATAAATGGTTGATATTATTATTTAAAATTATTGTTAAAACAATGTGATTCTGATAAGGGTGGGGGTGGTGAAATTTGCAGTATTTACAATGAATAAATGCTGGTATAATTATTATTTCTGGTAAGTGTATTATATATGTGGGTATGTTTTTGCAGATATTGGGTATAAATTTATGTTAGATATTATGTGGGGTTTCAATCATTAAATGTATCATTCCAAAATCTACATATGCAAGATTCTCCAAAAATGAAAAAAAAAAAAAATACATATCTGTAAATTAAAGGAGTAATAAATATTACCCCTTTGTCTTAAAAAAAATGTTTTATTTTGAAAGTGAGATTAGTTTTAATATTTAGTTTTTTTGTGTTTGAATTGGTTATGTATCACATATTAGGTTATTATATAATATATTAACTGTTCGAACACATTGTTTGATTCTTTCAATAACCTAAATCACACCATACATTATAAGTCTCATAAATTGTGTTTAGACCAATAAATAATTGTCGCCAAATCTATTATGCTATTCGAAAATCGGAAATTATCCATAACAATAATAGCTATTAAGGTTCATAAAAATAACCTAAACTACTATTGAGAACAGGTCATGAAATTGTTAGACCAATATCAACAAACCTCATTAATTAACCAATATATTTGTTAATAAGATAACATTGTTTTCTTAGTAAAATCCAGTCTTTCATTGTTTTTTGTTTTAACTCTCTTCATCTTCAGACAATTGTTAATTCATTTGATTACACTTATCAAACCACATTGTGTGTAAACTGTAAACACAAAGTAGTAAACCAATAATATCATATAAATAGTATACACATTACCAATTGCTATTATAGAATATGAAATAAAATATTAATAGCAACATAGGAAGATATTTAAAAAAAAAAAAAAACAGAATAGTAACATAGGAAAATATTGTACAACCATTAAATATAGTAAAATCAAATAATACCAAAAGAGGAAGAATAGGGGCAGTAGTGTCTAATCAATAATAGAAGGGTGTGGCACTAGCAATATTATAGCATACATTAAAGAAGGTGGGGACCACACGCGGCAGTTTAAGGGGCCAGAGTGGGGCCCACATCTGCCTCTACTTTGGGGGGAACACGTCTTTTTCACTATAGTCATATACCATGCTAGTCAAATTAATACTAACTAAATAATAATTGTATAATTGAATTTGAAACATTCTATTTCTATAAATGTTTGCACAAATATTAACTAAAGTTTTATTTAAATAAAATCAAGAAACCAAAGCTAAACTCAATCGAATTGCATAAAACTTTAAAGTTCATGTCTTTAGAGATTAAAACATTCTATTTCCATATAAAGGCACTCAATTTTACTTGATTGAACTCAGCTAAAAAAATATATTAAAATTAGATTAATTAAATTATATAAGACCATTTCACGGAAAAAAAATCTGTTGATGAAATCTTATGTCCTACAATTCAAATGCATTCTCGAATTTCACTAGTCGATATATGATATGTGGATTATATGTTAATAAATCATATAAAATTAGATTCATGAGAAAATCTCACAAATTTTTTTATTCAAATCATGTATATTAATATCCAGATCAATTCAAATTGTTATTATAAATCATCCCTAATTTTACATTTTCATTTCTCTCAATTTCACTGTTGAAAAATATAAACCATGTATATCCTATAAAAACAGTTCATTTTTAATTTACAAATAAACTAAAAATACCTTCAATGTACATTGAAATTCTTATTATCCCTAATTTAATGTTGTTATAAAAATAAAAAAAAAGATAAAAATGAATGTTACTCTCTGCATATCACTATATAAAATAGAACATGTTCAATTTATCTTTATCTCTCGATCATTAAGAAGGGTCAACTACTTTTTTCTAATTTTGTCCAATTTTTTTTTGTACTAAAATTTTATTTAGTATTATACATAAATCATGTCTATTAAATGCTCGACAATATAGTCGACCTATTAAATATTTCGAAATAACTAGAGCTGTCAATACGGACCGGCGGGGCGGGCCGACCCACAACCCACCATAACCCACCATTTGGCGGGGCGGGGCGGGACGGGCTTTTTTAATGGCGGGCCTCAAAATCTTAACCCAACCCAACCCACTAGTGGGCCGCGGGTTAGGCGGGCCGACCCACCAAATTTTTATTTGTTTTATTTTTTCAAAGGAAAAAGAATATATAAATATATATATAACATATATACATTAACTAAGATATATATTCATTTAATTACATATAATATATGAAAAAAAAAATTTAAAAATAGTTTTTCACTAAATTTTTTTCATTTTTATATAAAAATAACTTATATCAATATTTTTATAAATCATTATTTGTATTAGGTAAGATTTTCCATCATTATTATTCATTTCTTGTCTATATTTTTAATAAAAAAATATTTAAAAAAATTAAAAAATATAAAAGAAATAAAGGCGGGCCAACCCACCAATAGCCCAACCAACTGCGGGCTAAACCCACTTTGGCCCACTTTTTCGCGGGCCTATAATTACTCAACCCAACCCTCCGTTTTGGCGGTGCGGGGCGGGCCGGCCCAACGGGCCTAGCCCATTTTGACAGCTCTAGAAATAACCTTAAACAATAAATATTTAGAAATGATGTGAGTAATATCTTAGAACACTGAGAAGGTATATTGGGAAAGGGAACACTTAGTACACCTTTATGCTATAATTTGGACGAAAAAGAAAAGGAAAAAGATTATTTTATTTGATAAGAATAATATAAAGAAAATGGAGAAGACAAGAATAAAAACATGGAAAATGATGGAGGAAGAAAAGCATAAGTAAAATGGTAAGAGGAAAAAGACGTGTGTGAAAGAATGCATGCTGAATATAAACAGTGGCTCATAATGCCAAATAAACACTGTCATTGGTCGGATTTTCCCCACATTATGTTGTCCCATTTCACGACAATTATTTAGCTTTCTTTTTCTAATAATAATCCATTTTAGATTATAATTTTTTAATTTTTAATTGGTTTCCTAAAAATATCAGCCTAATCATAAATAGATAAATAAATTAATTAATAACGGCCCATATTTTGAATTTAGAAAAATAAAATCACTAATTGTCCTTACTATTACAATTTAAATCACAATTTTAGACTGATTAAATTTGAATGCAAATGATATTCTCCTTTAAATCATCTCTAGATAATTGAATTACAACATCCAACTTACATATATATTCATCCCAAGAGTAGACACCTTCTAGAAAACACACACTTCTAAAATTTATATATACACCAAATATAATACTTTTTTTTATTTAATAGTTTCAAGATTTTAATCTTATGACTTCGACAATATTTAATAATGGGAACCCCCAAGCTTCATGGATTTTAATTTTATCATTTTGGAACCAAAACTTCGTAGATTATGAATACTGTAAAGGACACACCAAATAAAACAATTCAGTTTTATATGTACAATGAAATATAGATACATATATTACACTATTAATATATAATTTACTCAATGCAACACACACCATAAATATTACACTATTTATATTTTATTTAACGCAACACACACCACATCATTAATTTGTTAGTGGGCTTTTTGTAGAAAATCTTATCCCATGACCAAATAGGAAACAAAACGTTGTCCCACTCTCACATCCATCATAGAAAAAATAAATAATTTCTCTAAAAAAGTATGGATAGATAGTCATATTATATTTGATATTGTCATTACTTTTAATATATATTACCATTTAATACATATATTATATTTTAATTATCATAAAATATAAGATGAAATTATACTATTATGGTATTCACATCCAAATAAGGCCTATATATGAGTCAAACTCCTTGATCACAAAAAAACAAAAAGAGAAGAAGAAGGGTATTAAAGTAGTAATAAAAAGAATAAAAATTTAAATATAGGAATGGAACTTTTAACTATTAATGGCCAGAGTGGGTTAAATAAAGAAGTTGCATGTGGGACTCCAATCCCATGAAGCTTGAAACTTAGTGACAAAAATGATTAGCCAAATATTTTACACCACTAAAATCTGAAATTTCCAATAAATAAATATTGTGCCATTCTTTTGTGTGGGCCCATAAAACCACTTTTTTCTTTATGAAAAGTGAGGCTTTGAAAGTTTGGGTAGGATTATTGGAATTAGAGAAAGGGAATTAGGCATTCAAAGATGGGCTCTTTATGTGATTCCTTTCTCACTTGGGAAAATGTCCTTTGAGTGCAAAATTGCACTCTATGATTAATTCAAGTTAATAAAAAATTAAATTAAACTTAGTTGAATTTTAAAAAAGTTAGATATTGCTTACATTGGACAAAAATATATTTATGATTTTATACTTTATCTATCATCTAATTTACCACTAAATATAATGTATTATTTACTTATTCAAATATATGCTACCTTTGTAAAAGAATATGCATGAGTTTTTGTTTATGACTTTTGAGAAATTATATGTGTTATACCTATCATACTATTTAACATTCCTACCATTTTAAAGTTTCTGATTTTTTTCTTCTATTTTTTCAAATTTTAAAATATTAAAGTTTGAAATGATCCCAAATTTTCTTTTCAATTACATGATAAAAAACAAAAGTCAAGATTCTCAAATAAGTTACATAGTTTATTAAGTCAACCCACCTTTATTGTTGATTTTTTTTCTCGATTTCATATATTTTTTACTCTAGTTTTTCTAATTAAAACAAATTATAAACATAGAAAAAGAATATAAGGATCACTGAGGTCACATCGTTCCATAGCAATCTTACTTTTATAAATAAAAAGAACCCAATACTGCATAAATTGGGTTCTTTTTATTTATAAAACAATGCAATGAAATATAAAATGGAAACATTTTTTTCTTTTTAATCCAGACTAACTTAAGCGTAGTTTATTTACTTCTATTCATTTTAATTATGGACCTTGGAGTTAAATGAGGAATGTGAGTTAATTAATATATAGCATATGCTACTTAGATTAAAAAGTTAATTAGATTAGCCTAAGTCGTACATAAGTCATAATACAAGCTATTAGAGGAGAGCTAGTAGTAGGTTTCAAGTTCATGATTAATTATAAATCAATTGAAAATTTTCAAAAGTACTAAAGTTCTAAGGTGATTTTCAGATTTCATTTTTGAATTTGAAGATCTATTCGAGTAAGATTTCAAATGAACTCAATTAGATATATTTTCAGATCTCCTAAATCACTCTGAAATATAATTCAAATTATATATATATATATATATATAAATTACAAAAATGATATGTTAATTTTCATTAATATAAACTTGAATATAACTCTTGTAAAGTCGTTTCATATATTTAATTTCATGACACGAGTCTAGCTCATAAATCATATTATAAGATAAAGATTGATTTTGTAAAATTCTATTTATAAGTTCTTTTTGTGTATAAAGTTTTGGTACAAGAATAATTATTTCCGATTTCTTATTTTTTTCTCTACTCATTACTTAGGCACAGACAAATTATCTGGGCCAGGCCCAACTTATTTCATATTGTAAGCTAGTTCTTAGTCATTGCCTAAGGGCCCACAGGTAATGCGTTTAGAGGCCCATTATTATAGTAATTGGACTTTTCATTTTAGTTTGGTCCTTTTTTAATGGGCTAAAAACATGAAGATTCACCTTTAAATCTTGGGAATTACTAAAACAAAATTCTTCAAGTTTTTTGTTAAGTATATAATCTGAACAGTAATATTATACAATTGCCTAGAACGATATTTTTCAAGTGTAGAATCTTTAAATTTACCAAAATTTAATGTGAACATTCACAATTTTAATGGGACAAATTAATGGATTTAAGATAATCTTTTGACCATTATAAAAATTATTAAGTCATGGATTACAATTTGCAATGGACCATTTTTAAACTCGACTCATGCCAAACTCTTTCTGAACCCAACCAAACAAATATATATATAATTTTGAATTTACGAAGTATATAATGTGATTAGGTTGTTAAAGTTCCAAAAAAAAAAAAAAAAGTGCACGTAAGGCTTTGCAATTAACCCTTATTACAATAAAAAAAAAAATCTGGTTAATTTTGTATATTAGGGCATTTATTATGTTTAATGAGTAATGGTGGATAACCCAAGGCATGATTTTATTTTGAGTTTAAAAGGAAAAAAAAAAACTGATTTGTATCCACCAAATGAGAAAATATGACTTATTAAACTTGATTCTATTAAAAAGAAAACTAAATAAATCAAATTGCGAGCAATATTTTCTTGTGAGGAAAATTCATATGGAATCTTATTGCAGTGAGTTATTATTATTTTTGTTCTTTTGTTAATATTAGTAGTTCACCTGCGCGATGCACAATTTATTATTTATCATGATAAAATATAATTTGTTATGATATAATGAGTTTATGTTTTAAGTTCAAATATGTATTAATTAATAAATAGGTGCAAATATAGATATTAATTATCATTTATACTAATAACTATGACAGTGATAATATTTTAAAAAAAAAACAATGATAGTATAATAATAATAATAATAATAATAATAATAATAAAAAAAAATAATAATAATAATAATAGAATTGTTATTATCCTTTATAAAAAATAACAATGTAGTGTGCATACTCACTGAGAGCACCGACCAATCTCCTGGCCACAAATTTTTTATTATCCTCTCACTTAATATCATCTCACTTAAATTTTTTATAACAATGTAGTGTGCATACTCACTGATAGCACCGACCAATTACCTGGCCACAAACTGCTACAGTATATTAAGTGAGAGGATAATAACAATTCTATTATTAATTATTTTTATTAGAGGGGTCGATGGGTGGTTGATAATCAACAAACTGCTACAGTATACTCAACAATCTCCTGGCCACAATTTTTTTTTTTTTTGAATGTATTATATTTAATTTTATTTAAGAAGTATTTAATTTCACCCTTCTATTTCGGAAAATGATGGGAAAATAATAGGATTGGGTTATACTATAAAAACTATGATAAAGAACAAACACATGAGATCTCCTACTTCACTTTATATTTCATATTTTATTTTAATAAAATAATCAATACATATTACATGCATTTTAAATAACACACTAATACAAAATAAAATATTTGTGAAATAATATTAAACCAAATAAAAAAGATTTTTTTACCACACTATATAATTCTCTTGATTTTCTACCACAATTTTGATGAATTGTCAAAACTAGCCCCTGCTCACATGCATGTGGAATAGTGCAAAAAAGACTGATTTGACGATGAATTTGTCTTATCATCATTACATTTATATTTTATCAATAAAGGTAAAATTTTCATTTAATTTATTGGACTGTGTTAGAAAAGTCGTAATAAAGACCCTTATGCCCACGTCCCAATTGCCCTCATGGAGGAATGTGTTCTTATTATAGGATTATGGTTGGATCCGCATATGTTGGGTAAAGAGAATAATCTTCTCTCTTGAGAATAATAAAAAATGAAAAGTGTTCAATTAATCTAGTGTGATAGAAAAGTAAACAATTAAATTAATTTTGGTAGAAATGTGTAGTATCCTACTAATTAACAAATAATATATATATATATATATATATATATATATATTGATATAATAAAACATGAAATGAAACATCAAATTAATATAACAGATAATGAATAAGTTTTATGTAAGATAGTCTTACAGATATAATTACGTGAGACTGGTCAATTCACAACTCATACTTTACAATTTACATATGAATTTGTGAAAATGAATTTTGTTTATGAATAATAAGGATCCGTCTTATAATAATTATCGGTGAAATCGTCTTATATAAATTTTTATCACAGATAATTTAGATCTAAGAACAATGACCGCGTGTGGTACCATCACACTACGACTCTTCATTTATTCAACTAATAATTTAAAAATCATTAGCCTTCTTTATTGGATTTCTTGGACTAAAAATAAAAATAGAAATAGACATATGCGATCATCTGTATTATTAATCCGACTATGGTATATCAAGTAAGAATGATTTGCAATGGGACCCATTAGGACGGAGGAAAACGACAAAAAACATATTTCTTATATGTGTCACACACTTTCTAAATTCTTACCATGTAGCAATATCAAGTATATATGTATACAAAAGTCAATTGATTGGATTATTCAAAACCTTTGAAAAAAAAAATAGATTATTCAAAGAGTAAGTCTCCTGTGAGACGGTCTCACGGAATTTTAATGCATTGCGTGAGACGGATCAACCCACAACCCAATTACCCACCATCCAAACCCAACAATTAACAAATTATTTGTGGTGATGAGCTCCGTCTCACGGAAATTATCCGTGAGACCGTCTCACATGAGTTTTTGTGTTATTCAAAAAGTAGTTGAAGGTAACCAACTGTATAGTTGATAAGCATGTGGTCATATATGATCAGTCCGCCATCGAATTAATTTTTTTGTTTATTTAAAAAAATGTATTTATTTCCATCCAATTATATATGGTCTTTTATGTGCGCACGTAATGACGTAAATATGCTTCATTGATTGGGTATTTAATGTCAAATTACAGTGCACATATATGAACATAGAACGTTACACTTATTATTTTCTTGGAATTATTTGATTATGATTCATGTCATGTTCATGACTTTCTATCTTTTATTTTAAACCTTTTCAATGTGTTTTACGTGTATGTGTGAAATTGGTATGGAGATTTTCAATTTTGATCGTGTAACAAATTACTACGATTTTCCGCAACCAACTTTATGAATTTCTAAAATGATTCTTTTAATTTAAAAAAAAATTGAAATTCCAATTGTAATGGACATTTCAGTTTTTGGTGTTAATTACAGACATAAATACATGGCATACAAATTTGAAGTTTCAAATGATTTTGGTTGTATGACAAATTAATGATTTAGGTTGTTCATAAGAATACGAATCTTCTATTATATCTGGTGTTACATTGTGTTACATAGCATTTAATACATGTCACGTTAATTAGTAATATTATTTGATATACATCATATATAGTGATTAATTATACATGTCACGTTAATTAGTAATATTATTTGATATACATCATATATGGTGATTAATTTAGGATAAGAGATGTGTCATGAAATGTATTATAATATCTCACTCATTCCTGCTAATTGAAAAATAAAACATTCAACATCATTAAATAAATAAAAAGATAAAAAATAAAATAAAAAAGGAACAAGAAGAAGAAAGGGATAAAGAGTGAAAATAGAGCTTTATACAACTAAAATCCTCAATTTGGATCGATCACCAACTCTTTTATTTATCTCCCTAGTCATGGTGTGAGAAGTCACCAAATCTAGGATTTCTTTGATTAGCAACGAGGCTTTGTTATCATATATATATATATATTCATCTTCCTCTTAATAATTTGTCCAATTGTCGTATTATTAATTCATTTGTATACACTCGATCAATGAAATAATTGTCAATCAATTATCTTCTTTTACTTTGTTTTCTCCTTTCTCTTTTCTTTGAATTTAGCGGACTCTCCCCGTCTTGGATGACATGATCAAACTTGTTATTTTGGACATTCACCAAAATGAATATTAAAGTTATGATTTTTATTTTTCCAAACAAATTATGAACTAAACAAGTTGTTGCTTCTCACTTCTCATCTCATGCATAAACAATTCAATCTACAATGTCTAATATCATTAATCTAACACAAAATCCCATATAACCAATAAAAATTAGGGGGCTTTTAGTGCAATAATACACTACTTAATTTAATCTTGAACCAATTCTCTACATATTTACAACTTATAAGCAAAAAAGTCTACATATTTAAAACTCTCTTGGCTGTTGCACTAAGAGGGCAATTTGAGCTCACAAAATTGTCTACCAAGTGTAGATATGTCTTAAGATCATGACACGTGGCAACATTCCCTTTGCTTAGATGTGGACAATCTCTACTACTAAGCTTGAGCTCCTTCCCAATCTCTGCATAAACCCATTGTGTCTCTTCTACACGTTTTTGCAGCCATTTGGACAACCCTTCTTCCTCTATCACAAAACCTGGCACCTTAGTTATAGGATCATCTGAGTTCACTATTCTTAGTACTTTTGTACCACTCTTCTCTAGTTGTGATCTAAAACTCTTGTTCCCAACTCTTGGACCTCCAAACGACACCACCGTCACGAGCGGCGCATGTTTGAACGTAGTCATAATGTCGTGCGCGGTCAATGCCGCCAGCGCCGCCCCCAGGCTGTGCCCGGTGACGGTTATGCTGAGCGGCTCGTCCGCGTATTTTCGCAAGATTTTATTGATTTCTTCTCTAATGGATTGTTGAAGGCTCGAGTATTTGTCGCTGGTCGATGTGTACAGGCTCAGAAGTCCGCTCTGTACCATCGACCGACAGCTGTCTGGTGACATGTCGTCGGGGAGGCATGTAAGCGTGGTGCGTAGGTTTTCCAACCACTCCATACATGTGGCGGTCCCACGATAGGCTATCACCACGTCGCGTCGTCCCAGTCTGGCAATCTCGTCCTTGTCATCGCACACGACCACGTAGCCGATCCAGCTGGACTGGGTGGACACCCACCCCGGCAGTCTGTCTGCCCAGTCTGGCAGCTGGACCCCACAGGTCGCGTACAGGTTTCTGACCACCCTGTACCCTTTCCTGTGGACTCCACATCGGGTCAACATCGCTTTCTTGGGGTACACACATTTCGCGTACGTCGGTGACGTCGTGTCGAAGTCAAAGCAGCGGTACGCTGCTTCGACGAACTCTCCGTACCGGAGTATCTCGTTGCGGAGCCCATCGTCTAGCGGGTCGAGCAAGCCTTCCCAATTCTTGATCCCTTGAAACTCCATCCACTTATCCCGGAGTTTGGCAGCGTTGGAAGCCAGGCATTGGCCTGAATCGGCTCCCGGAAATCTGTCCCACGGCTTTTTTACTAACTTCACGTTGGTGGCGGTGATGGTGGTGGCTTTCTCCGGTCGCCGCAACGTGGTGGCGCATTGGTCGGAATTCTTTGACAACTTATTGGAAGGCCTCAACATTCCAGTGGCGAGCTTCATTGTTTGTTGCTTTGTTTAAAGACAAAGTTATATAGTATTTTATATATATATAATGTTAGTTGTCATAACTGATAATTTTGTTGTCCGAGAATAAATTTATAGTAATGGACAAATAGGAGTGAGGGGGTGGGTGGGTGGGGTGGGGGGTTCGGACGGTGACAAGGATAGTTTGTTTGCATGGGAACGGATTTGTTTCTGTTTTGAAAATAGACGTGTGGACTACTGGACTGTGGTGTACATGTGTATTAGTAACTCAAAATAATCTCTCTTCCTTTCTAAAATAGTTATTATTTTATAGAATATAATTTAAGGATAATTGTTGGAAAAAATCATAATCATTGTTGATTAAAATAACATAACTTTATATATGTAATATGTTTTCGACAGCAGTCAATTTTGAAAAAAAAAGTTAAAAATTGCTGACATATCCAGCTGCCCAAACAACAGTTTTACAAATTTCAATTTCAAATTTTTATTTTTTAAATTAGATATGCAGAATTTTTTTTCAAAATTGATCGAGGTCACAAAAATATTATATATATATATATATATAATTATGTTATTTTAATAAATAGTGAAAAAGTTTATTAAAATGACATTCCAAGTAAATTTTCTGATAAAATTGCTACTATTTATGTTAATTTATTTCTTTGTTTCTTAATTACTAAAATGCATTGGGTTTTTTTTTTCATGTCATTATCTTGTTTTTCATATAAAATGGGCTCATATTTTTTGTTGAAAGCCCCATATATCTTTAGTAATCCTAAACGGGTGTTATTATTATTTTAATTTGTGTGAAACGAACTCAAGTGATTAGATGAAGTGTCATAAATTGAGTGCCGTTTTCTATTTGGATCACTAGAATGATAGTAAGTTTGTTAGCTATATTTTACAAAAATGGTCGAATTAAATTGTGAGTGTAATTAGTTGAGTTGACAATTGGCAGTCGATTTGGTTTAGATAATCCAAGAAAATTAAGTAATTAACTGTACTGATATATACTATTCGATCAAATTATATGTGTATTTAAATAACATTATAAAAATATAAACCTATTTTTCTAAAGATGTTATTTGATGGCACCAAACTAGTAATTAATCACTATTTAATTTAGTGTTGACTTTGTCCATACAACACTTAATTATTCAATATATAAGTCCCTGGTCAGTTTATTTATATTATTATAAACACCCATAAAGAGAACAAATAAAACACACCATAATTTAATAGAGAATTAGAATAAATAGGTTTAGCACAGCAAGTGAAAAGTGAACCGACCACCAGACAGTGACGTCACGTGCCAGTCACGAGACCGCGTATTTTATTTTTAGACTTTTATTGAAAGATAGACAACTTATACTTAACTACGTTTCTTCCTATAAAATAACGAATTCCATATTTTTCTTGCTTATTAGGTTTCTTACAAAAAAAAACAAAAAATCCTAGTCATGGAATGAGTGACTAAAATCCTATGTAAAAAAATCCTTGTCATGGAATGAGTGACACAAATCCTAGCCATAGAATAATTCTAATTCCGTATCTCATAATTTGTTTTTATTCTGAGAAAATGTAAATCAAGTTAAAATCAAACAAGTTTTTTTTAAAGATTTTAGGAAATTATTTTGGAAAAGAATATGGAATGAGTGGTTGGGTTTGTTTTGAGGAAATTTTAAAATACAATAGTAATTAAAATATTAATGAGATGCTTTAGAAAGAAAAAATTGTAAAAAATACAACTTTGATATAGCATTTGAATGAAAAAGTTGTTCAATGTTAAAGTCATTCAAAAATATGACTCATTATCACGTGTATAATGAACGAATGACGCATATGAATCATCATGTTAGCGTCGGATCTAGAAATTATAAACATAATATATGTAATTATCGAAAATATTAAAAAATTAATATTATTCGATTCAAAATGAAACCAAGTTCTAAAAACAAGTGGAGTAGCATAAACAAATTGTAGACATTTTAAAACATGAAAACATATGATATTAAACATTACAAATTGAATTTAGTTCATACGATATCAACTATATATAACAATCTTGTTACCCTATCTATCATATAAATATTAATATGTATCAACAGCTAATGTGTCAGAGATCTAACATATTTATTAACTCCATATTCTATAATTTAAATAGATAGATCATTATACATTATCGATAAACATATTATGTACTCTTTTGAAATAAAAAAACAACTTGAATTTTAATAGCAATAATAAAAAAAAAAAAAAAAAGAGTAGAAAGACTTACCAAACATCAAGAACACACTAGGTGAGAAGGTGAAACTGTAAAAGTAAGATAGACATGGTAACTGACTTCCTTTTACTACAATGATTTCAAATTTTAGATTTATTAAACTCTATTTTTTATTTAAGTGGTTGTAATCCACTTTTTAACTCAGTTTTTATTTTAAATGGGATCAATGATGGGATCATCAAATTTTCAACTCTTTATTTATTATTTTTAATACGGATAATGCTTATATATATTTTTAAATTCTAAAGAATAATGTAAAATATAAACTACACAATTTATATAAGTGAATTTTTTTTCGCAAAAATCAGGATATGCACTTAAATACCATTATTCTTGACCGGGTGCATTATAAATACATCCCACGAGTAAAGTGGACATATACTCTATAGAAATTCATCTTTTATTTTATAAAAAAATTGAAAAAAAAAAGGGTATATATTTCACCTTATATTACATTTTAGTCATGTCATTTAAACTAATTAGTACAATTTTAAAGCATCATAATAGCTCATTACTCCAAGAACTACAACCACTAATCTAAAAATTAACAAATCAAGGAGACCAAAACACTGAATTAGATACTCCATTGTATATTTCTGATTTATTTTTCATTAGTGATTAGTTGAGCTAGTAAAAACCGTATACAAATTTATATTTATATAACACAAAAACTTATATGAAACAGTTTCACAGCTATTTACCGTGAGACGGACTCTTATTATCAATAAATAAAATTTATTTTTATAAATTTATATGTGAATTGTGAAATGTAGGTTGTGGGTTGACATGTCTAAACAAAATCCATGAGATGATGTCACATATAACTAATTCTTTATAAGAAAATGTACTTTTGATCTACTAATATATAATTAAAATCTTACATAGAAAAAGTAGAGTACAGTGAAATATAAATATTCGAGATTATATAAATCATGCGAGAAAAGATGATAAGTAGTCAAAGGCTATTTTCTACCACTTATTAAATAGTGAAATTTATTTAGAGGGCATTGGGTAGGCCCTAATATCTCCCAAGTCCTTGGTAAACAAATCATTTTTTGCCTTTTGGCCCTTCTTTTTCTTCCCATCATTATTTGCATGCTTTTTCAGTGTTGATCTGATGAAATTTTTGTTTGGGGCATCCTTGATGGTGTTTTTAAGAGTGTAATTAAAGATGATGTGTAATTTTAAATTGACTAAAGTGAAATTATTGTAAGGATTTCTCACTGATTCATTACGCTGCAGTCACATGATTATTATTAGAAAAATGTGATTTTTTCGTGTTTTCTTCAATACGACATTAGAAGCGCTAACAGTGTACAGAAAAAAAAATCATTTTCTTATGTTTTTTCACTTTTTTTTTTCTCTTTTATCATGACCCAAAGTTTTTCTTCTTCCATTTTAACTTGTTTTCACTCATTTTTCTTCATCTAAAAATGGTGATGTGGAATTTAACAAGATGAGGTGGATCTTATTAAGTGCATCAATTGTGGATGCTCTAACCTAAGTATGTAAGTAGTTATTCCATTGTCCATTCTAACATTGGTTTTACCAAATACCAAATGAGATTACATAAAAGCATTTTAACCCCACCAAAGGAAATTACATATTAATTCCGTTAAATATCTTGATCAATTTGGTACTATGATGTTGGTATGTATTGGTTTTAATAAATTCAATTTTATTTAATAGATATGTAGAGTTAATGATAAGAAAAGCATTTCAACCCAACCGAATGAGATTACATAAAAGCATTTCAACCCCACCAAAGGAGGTTACATATTAATTCAGTTAAATATCTTGATCAATTTGGTACTATGATGTTGGTATTGTATTGGTTTTAATAAATTCAATTTATTCTGAAGCTCAAAACTCTATTCTTTCTGCATAATCAAGACAAAGAAGAAAAAGTGATGGACAAATTATGCAAGACAAAGAAGAAAAAGTGATGGACAAATTGTGGCAGACAAGATTGGGACATAGTTTTTTGACTTTTTGTGGAAAATAGCTCAATTATTTTCCCACTTGTAATAGATAATGGATAATAGGTCCATATTTCAAAGAATCTTTACTATTTGCTTTTATAAAGCAATCATGTAATAGTATAGTTTTTCTTCTATATATAGGTTTAGATTTCCACTTGTAAAAACATGTTTGAGTAAAGTACTCGCCTCTCTCTTCTCTCTCCATACTCTCAACCCATTGTAATAAACCTTGCTAGTGTGTTTTAATATATTGTTGTTCTTGGTGTTCTACAGATTTGTAAGTATTTAAATTTCTGCAATTTTATTTTATTTTATAAGGCCCAACTATGGTGGGCTAGATCTATATGTGTTACATCATAGCTGCTGGTTTTAAACATGACTATGTTTATGGAATTAGTATATAGATTGAAATACTTTCCTCGTGCCCATATTGTTTTTGAAGCTCAAAGCTCTATTCTTTCTGCATAATCAAGACAAAGAAGGAAAAGTGATGGACAAATTGTGGCAGACAAGATGGGACATGACTTTTTGTGGAAAAGAGCTCAATTATTTTCCCATTTATAATAGATAATGGATAATAGGTCCATATTTCAAAGAATTTTTACTATTTGCTTTTATAAAGCAATCATGTAATAATATAGTTTTTCTTCTATATTTTATTTAATAGATATGTAGAGTTAATGATAAGAAAAGCATTTCAACCCAACCGAATGAGACTACATAAAAGCATTTCAACCCCACCAAAGGAGATTACATATTAATTCAGTTAAATATCTTGATCAATTTGGTACTATGATGTTGGTATTGTATTTTATAGTGGTTATCTCTCAGTTTTTTAAATAATCATTGTATTAGAGAATAAAATTTGTTTCAGTTTATCAGTGATTTTTTTTTTAATTACGAACAAGAGTTAATATTTTTTTTTCAACTTTGCTAGTATCTAATTTTTTGTACTCAACGTTTATTTAACACTATACATTAACTAGACGTATTAGATGTTGATCAATATAATCACTTTATACACATAATTGCATCTCTTAATTTATTTTTCTTAATCTTTATGGGACAATCTCATATAATTTTTTTGTGTTAATACTAACATATTTGTTAAATAGTCGAATAATTTGATAATAAATATCTATGCTGCTTGTTATTTGTTTAAATTCAGGTACTTACATAACATCTCACTTTAGAAGAAGATTTGGTCACGTTTTATAAGCTAGCACGATTACTTCACATTTTAGTTTAGTTCAGTTCATCATATTGTTTTATTTAAAAAAAAAAAAATCTTTAATGTTGCCTAAGAAAAAAACAGAGCAATGGGCCGTGGTAAGATCAAATGCGCTGTCGCGTATATAGCCCAAAGTATCTCGACCAGGTTTTATTTGGGCTTTTTCTATTGGGCTTCATTGGATATTATCCAACTTGCAATTCGTTATTGGGCTGCCATAGAATGACCCGGTTTTTTTTTTTAAGGTTCAAAATGCCTTTTTAGTTTTTATAATTCTGCATGGTTCATTTTCTTATTATAAAGGTAATAAATCTGAATTCATAAACAGGCATTTGCATAGCTTACTTGAAAGCTGCTTTATATTTATTTATTTATTTTGTCACTCTTTAGCATGCTTACATGCAAATATAAGAAAATATTATTATTTTATGAGTTAACATTAGTTATAGGAGCATGCAGCAAATACCAATAAAATTTTCAAAATTGCAATTTTAACATGATTTTTGGTTATTAACAAATTTAACATAATTTACAAAATCTCGTACATTCGAAAGAGATATATTTTGAGCATTTCAGAAATCCCCAATTTCTTATAAATTATGAAGAAAACTCCAATTGATACTACTACATGCGATACACATATATTAATTGACCTATAAACCCGAATTTATAATTAAAAAATTGTTCAAATTTAGATGTTGATAATGAACGCATAAAACGTCGAAAGTCTTACTAAATTTGCTAATAGTCAAAAATCATGTTAAATTTGTAATTTTGAAAAAATTCGTGATTTTTACAGTAATTAGAAATTAATTATATTGATAGTTTTGTTTATAAATGATGTCCCGATAATAGTAAGAACAATGTCAATCTTAGATTCGTTATTATTTCAACATGACATAGTAATTAGAATTTAGAATAAGAATAACACTACAAACCGTAACATTTTCCAATATAGAAGCAACAAATAACTACATTTGAATTTGTTACTATAGAGTAGAGTCAAAAAATAATATTTAATCAAAATTTATGATTTTAATATATAACGAGCTATAATAAAGTTTTGTATGGTGTAAATAATATGAACTATACAATTTTGTCTGGTATATTAAAAAAAAAGTCTTAAAAAAGAAGAAGAAGTAAGAAAGGAAATGTGTATCCTACATCCATAGGTAAAACTAGGGTTGTAAACGAATCGAATCTAATCGAATATCATGATATTCTATTCGTATTCGTTTATTATTCAAATAATATATAAAATTTGTATTCAATTCGAATGTTTCATTCGAATATTCGTATTCAAATTCGAACTTGGAAGTTTCACTTTTTTTTTCCAAATATTTGTTTAATTCCAAATTAATAATATCAAATTGCATAGAGCTAGCATATACATATATGATACAATACATATATAATACTTATAATAAGCAATAAAATCCATCATTTCTTTATATTAAGTGCAACTAGTATAAGTCCCATGCAATGCATGGTTTACAAATTTTACAATTTAATATTTTGATATGAAAATGTTGAATACAAAAAATAATAAGTTTCTAACAATAAGTTCAATCTAATTTGTTACTTGAGTGATACATGACAATAATTTTAAATATTTGAAGTTTAATATGAAAATATTAATTTACAAAAATATCAAATTCTTCATAATATTTCAATTTCATTTGATACTCGCGTGATGCATGAACATATAAATTGCAAGTGTACAATTTTTTGATATAAAGATATTGATGCTCTTTAGAGTTATTTCAATTTAATCTATTATCCATATAATTTATGAATTTTAAATATTTCTTAAATTCATCATACATTGTTAATTAGATTATTTTACTAATTGTATTTGTTATAACTGGTCTTGAAATATTTATGCAAATGTAGGATGATAACATAATGAGTCTAAAATGGTGATACGATTTTATATTTGTTCAAATGAGTCATGTAAAACTAAATTTCATTGTGCTACCACAACAATGGAATCTCAGATATGATTTTCCTTATTAATAATCATGGAGAAGAAATAATGTCATCGCTTATTTTTTTGCTAAATTTTTTTATGAATATATAAATGATTTAGATTTTTGCCTTAAATATTACAAACAAAACATAATAAATAAAAGATAACAATTGTTATTCACGACTTTTGATGGATTCATAGCATGATTTTAATATCATATATACACAAATCATGCTAAATTTATAACATATGTGATATGACTAAAAAATCTCAATTTTCACATTTATACAAAATGATTTTCATACCATTTATATACACAAATTATGAAAAATTCAATATCTTTTGTAATCTATAAATTATCAATTATATAAATAACAAATAATCGTATTCCAAATTTTCCGAAGTTGAAATGGACAAACAAATAGCTTCATTTTCACCTTGGGGAAGATACTTGATATATATATATATATATAGCTTGAAATAAGAAAATATTGTTTTATTTCATATTCTTAAATCTAATTCAGATGTTGAATACATTTAATTAATCACACCAGTATTACATAAAATCTCATAATTATAGATTAAAGTATTTAAAATATATTTATGAAGATTAATTTAAATGAGCTGGCATTTTGAGATATATATAAAAAATAAATTTTGTTAAAGATACACATTTAATTATATTTTATTCCAAAATAGGAAAAGTAACAATCGAAAAAAGTACAGTACATAAATCTGTTTCATGTTCAGGTTATCGTTTATTCAACAACGATTTGACAAAATCGAGTAAAATATTGCATTTAATAAAATTTGAATGAAGTGAATATTTTTTGCTTAAAGTGATTCATAATGCATAAATTGATATTTACATATAAATATCAAGATTTTAATAAATAAATAAATAAAATTGACTTTGCATATATACAAACTATATCAATGGACGAGAAAGTAATAAGGTAACTTTCGAGTTGTATTATATATATATATATATATAGTAAAATCTCATTTTGACTAACTTCTAAATAGAAATATGGTAAATGAAATTTATAAGTTGTCGATTATCATTTTATAATGAATTTATAGAGATATGATTTCTCGAAAAAATAAAAAAGATCAAAAATAAATTTACTAAATGTCGAAATGTTTTGTAAATGAAATTTTATATAGAAAACTCAAATCTAAAAGTGTTACCAAACAAATACATGTTTCTACTCTTAACGATCTTTTACACAAAATTAATTTAGTCACATTTGCCAAAACGAAAATTACCCCACAAATATATATGCTATTTTCTCTTAAATTACCACATAAAAATAGTTATAATTTGTCTCTTTTGAAACTGTGGAATTTGATTGAACATTTAAAACAAATGTCAACTATTTTTAAATCTCAAATGGAGTATATACATTTTTCTAACAGTTTTATTGACAACGGGAAAATATATATGCAATCTCTTTTCATTATTTTGTTTCAACTCTTGTGTTATTATTGAACTTAGATTGAATTTAAATTAAGTATATATTTAAAATTTGATATGAAATATTTTAGATTGAATTTAAATTAAGTATATATTTAAAATTTGATATGAAATATTTCAGAATATTCTCAGCCACAATGAAATCAAAGTCTCTCATTGAGTAGAGACTTTAGACTATCCAAATACAATTTACAAATAAAACCATGTATCATCCTCCCTAAAAGAAGTATACACAAGAATCATATTAATCTAACCATAATAGATAATGGATCCATATATATAATCAATTCAATATATTTAAATTACCTCTTTGTCTTTGAATGCACTTATAAGTCATGACTATATATATGTCTATTATTCTTGTAAGCAGGTACATCATATGTTCTTACTAAACAAAACTTCAATGCGCACGGCTTGGATGGATTGATGTCATCAACAACACATGAGCCTTTTTTTTTTTTCTCTCTCGAAAAAGTTCTTATAGACATTATATGTGTATGGTATAGGGAGTAAAATCTTGAAGATGATTTCATTTTATAGTGACACATAATAAATTTCCATAATCTGAAATTGGAAAAATAATATAAGATAATTGTGAGAACTCTCACAATATTATTGATTGACTATATATACGCATCAAATGTTTGGTAAATGGACATGTATAAAGCATTAATGTGATATGTTATCCATATATAAAATATTTAAGATTTGATAATAAGGTGCGGCTATCCGCACCCCAAGAAGTACTAAACACACCCCACTTCAAGTGTTACTGTTCACATCACATGTGAACAGTAACACTTGAAGTGGGTGTGTTTAGTAAAATAGTGGTCCGCACCCTTGATAATATTGCTTTTGCAATCCGTTTTCAAAGTATTGTATTTTAAAATACTGTATAACAAACTGATTGCATTAATTTGATAAAAAAAAATATATCGTTATGATATTTGTAAATTCAGTAATATAAGCATAATCTCTCATATTCAAAAAAAAAAAAAAAAATTATCATCTTAATCCAGATTGTAGAATGGAAGAAACCGTGTGTGTGTGTGTATATCATTATGATTTCGAGGAAACCAAGGCAATCAAATGGTATTAAATTTCAATTGTCAAATAGTATTTAGATTTAGTGAAAATTATGATATATTTTATTAATATATTTTTAATTCATCAATTATATGTAGAAAAGTCAAGAACATTACCATCCATGTAAGATTGAGTATTCCAAATTTATAAACTAATGAAAATCATTCTAAATCGGAGATTATTGCATAACAATTCCGATATGGTAAGTTTGTGTCTAAAAATTTTCGTTTATTATAAGAACCAACTGTATACCATATACATAATTAAAAAAATTGGACATGTATAATGTATAAATTGACTAGAAAATAAAAATCAATAATTAATGATATTTCCAATATTAGAAAGTAAAATAGGCGGAATTTTTTTTGTCATTTCTATTTTCAGCGGTTAATTGTTATTATATATATATAGATAATTCATAAACCAATAAATTACAAATTAACATCCAAAATATTTATCAAATACATGAATATAAAGTTTTGGGCCAAGACCCCAAAATTAAACCAAAAAGGGCCCATGAGATTCGTGATTTGTGAATCTGGCCCGGGGATTGGGATTGAGAATATATATACTTATAAATAAATATTTATTAACAATTTATTAAAATAATATATATATGTTATTATTCGAATATATTCGCGAATACTCGAATCGAATATGATTATATTCATATTCGTATTCGGATAATATTCAAATATAAAAAAATATTCTTATTCGGATTTTTATTCGAATTTTTCGAATTCGAATCAATATATTCGAATTCGAATATCGAATCGAATCAAAAAAGTTTGATTCTTTTACAACGCTAGGTAAAACTACCATTTAATTTGACTTAAAAATATATAAGAAGAATATTTTTAAGTCAATTTGAATGAAATTCTGGTTTTTTTTTATATAAAAAATGAGTAAATAACATCTTTTCTGATAGGAAAAAAAAATTAACTAATAATTCCCCAACATAAAATACCTTTTTAATGTTTATCAAATCCAATCAAATATAAAATGGAAATATTTTTTGAAAGACGGTAGGATCCGGGGTAACTTGATGTCGATTTCTGCCGAAGCTCTATGTCGCACAATGCTGCCGTTCGAAATTCCCGTTTTTGCCATCGAGCCTCAGCCTCACCCAGATCCTGATTCGGATCAGGATCAGGATCCAGATCCTGACATGGAGATGATGACAACAACCGTTTTTGCCATCGAGCCTCAGCCTCACCCAGATCCTGACATGGAGATGATGACAGCAACGACGAATCAGTTTCTTCAGGTTCGTCCAGTCCCAGGTTGAATTATTCTTGTCGTCGGTCCTACTCGTGGGGTGCGCAAAATACCGACGCTCTATTTTACGCTTTATCAGCTCCAATCCCAGGTTGAATTATTGTTGCCGTCGGTCCTACTCGTACCGACGCTCTATTTTACGCTTTATCAGCTTCTTGATAACCACGTGGCGTTTATACTTGAGTCGAGGGCATGGATGAAAATATCCGGAAATATCTTCGATATTTCCTCAATATTTATATTTCTTCACGTGATCGATACAAAAACAAAAACAAAAATAGGGTGCAATCGATATATCTCCGATATTTTCATTTTTTCACATAACCGGTAAAGAAAAGAGAAATTTTGTTAAAATATCGATAAAACAAGGTGCAATCGATATATCTCCAATACTTTCATTTTTCCACATAACCGTTAAAGAAAAGAGAAATTTTGTTAAAATATCGATAAAATATGGGCGAAATATCGATTTCAATATCGGTGATTTCATTCTACAGTTTGTAAAAAAACGAAATATCGATTTCAATATCGGTGACTTCATGGTACAATAAGTAAAATATTGGGGAAATATCGACGAAATATTGATAAATATCGGTATTAATTTTGATATCGATGATTTCATGGTACAAATTATATGAAAATTCGTAAAATATCATTGAAATATCGATGAAATGTCAAGAAAATATTATTAAATATCAAAAAAATATCGATAAATTTATGTACCGATATTTACACTGATATCGATATTTCCATGATATTTCTGTAAAATTAAGATATCGATATTTTCATTGAAACTGAAATTTTCATTCATTAAATATCGATAAATTTATGTATCGATATTTACACCGATATCGATATTTCCACGATATTTCTGTAAAATTAAGATATCGATATTTTCATTGAAACTGAAATTTTCATTCATTAAATATCGATAAATTTATGTACCGATATTTACATCGATATCGATATTTTCACGATATTTCTGTAAAATTAAGATATCAATATTTTCATTCAAACCGAAATTTTCATCATTGGCCGAGGGCGAGGAGCATTTCAACTTGGATGATATAGTTGCAAATGCAAGAATTTTCCTTGAGGAGGATGACCAACGTTCAACCATTGATAAAATAATCGAATGGGGATAATCGAATGGGGAAGCTCTTTTGATAGTTCCTGCAGACTCGCAGTTAATGACAAAGGTAAATCTGTCTTCTTTTTTATATTGCATTGATCTTTTTTTTTTTATCAAATTCAATTAGTTAATTAATTTTTTTCATGTAGATCTCTTTAGGTTTAGCCGATGACTTCATTATCCGTGTTGGGATCCCGAAGTTTCACCCTGCATAATTGTCCCGTATGTTACCCCGAGCGACCCGAGCGAATAGAATCACACGACAACTATGAGAACTGGAGAGAGATTAGAGCAAGATAGATATCACATCCTGAATAATCAACTCTGGCGTATGATGAACTTACAAGACCTCAATACTGAAGTTCGTAGAATTGTCTCTCGAGACTGAAGTTGTAGAATTGTTATTTGATACCTAGAATGACTTTTATGTGTAAACTTTACATTCAGTTGCATTTATTTCTGGATTATAGTATTTGAGATATGGAATGTGGTAGTAAAATATTTTAAAGAATTATAATTGAATGACCGAAACTTGATCAGAGTATATAATTGTAATGCAAATGGAGCGAGACTTGAGCAGAGTATATAATTGTAATGTGGAGCAAGAATCTTGAGCTGTAATGTGGAGCAAGAATCTTGAGCTGTAATGTGGAGTAAGAATCTTGATCAGAGTATATAATGTGTAGCAGTGGTGGGAGAAATGCTTTAGGATCAATTTTTATTGGATGTTATAGTTATAATTTACAATTGTGTTGATGGCATATTTATATAGATGGCATAAGGCTATGAAAAATTCTTCCAGAATGGAGCATTATTATACAATCAAAATTTGATATGTGTTTTGGTGTGAGAAATCATCAAATGTATGATTTCAACTCATTGATGGCAATATGTTTTGTTAGCTAATATTCATCTTCCCTTACTATATATAACTAGGTCCTGTGGGATGCATGTGATATTATTTAATTATCTTAATTATTGTATTGTTCTTATAATGTTTTATAATTATTGATATCATTATATATATTATATTGTAATATATAATTTGTTTAAATATAAAATATGTAAATTATAAAATGAAAATAAAATTTATCTAAAAGTGAATATCATGTGGTAATCAAATTATATAGTTTATTTAGAGGTGTTCAATCGATTCGAACCATCGATTTCGATTCAGAATCGATGGTTGGAAAATATTGAAACTGGAACTGAATCATGGGTTGTCGATTCCGGTTTACGAACCGACGGTTAAACCTAAACAGTTGATTTGAATGGTTTGATTTTTTTTTTCATTTTTTTATTGGGCACGACACACGAACGACGGTGTCCTGGCACATGGTCTTGCCCGCGCGCACTTATATATATTTAAATCTTTTGAAGTTTTGATTAATTGATTTAACATTGTATTTGTTTCTAATTTTTAAAATTGAAACTAATTAAAGAGTAAAGACTAAGTCACTAAAGTACAAACTACGACTTACAATTTATAAATTTTATAAACTATTATATTGATATGGAAAAAAAGAATTTCAGCCGTCCACGTAGCATCCACTAAATTAAAAAAAAAAAAATTAAACAAATTGACTATTCCAAATCACCGGTTAAAAAAAAAAATTAAACAAACTGACTATTCTTGATGAACGATGGAACCGAAACCGATCCAATCAACCGCAGTTCACGGTTCCAGTTTCGAACCGTTGACCCTGGTTCGATTTAAATTTTTCCATACGGGCACATTTTAAATTTACAAATAAACTAAAAATGCCTACAATGTACATTGAAATTCTTGTTATCCCTAATTTAATGTTGTTATAAAAAAGAAGAAGATAAAAATGAATGTTACTCTCTGCATATCACTATATAAAATAGAACATGTTCAATTTATCCGTGCCTCTCGATCATTAATAAGATTAATAAAGGTTAACGACTTTTTTCTAATGTTGTCCAATCTTTTTTTCTTTGTACTAAAATTTTATTTAGTATTATACATAAATCATGTCTATTAAATGCTTGACAATATAGTCCTTTATACACATAACTCTACCTAGTAAATATTTTCGAAATAACCTTAAATGATAAATATTTTGAAATGGTGTGAGTAATTTCTTAGAACATTGAGAAGGTATATTGGGAAAGAGAACACTTAGTACACCTTTATGTTGGAAAAATTCTGAAATTTTATCCATTTTGGGGGCAATTTTATACATGGATCCCGTACCCGATTTTGAAATTAGGAAGTTGGATCGTGTTCTCCTCCGAGAAAGGTTCGAGACGACTCATCATACACTCAAAATGATTGATGGGTGAATGAGAAATAGAGTCTCAAAGTTGCATGTTTAGTTCCTCATTCCCCAATCCAAACTAACCCTTATTATATTGATGGTTTTGTTTATAAATGATATCTCAACAATAGTAAGAACAATGTTTATCTTAGATTCGTTATTATTTCAACATGACCTAGTAATTAGAATTTAGAATAAGGATAACACTACAAAACGTAACATTTTCCAATATTGCTACAGAGTAGAATCAAAAGTTAATATTTAATCAAAATTCATGATTTTAATATATAACGTGAACTATAGATATTTGTCTGGTATTTAAAAAAAAAACTCTTAAAAAAGAAGAAGTAAGAAAGGAAATGTCTATCCTACATCCATAACCATAGGTAAAACTACCATTTAATTTGACTTAAAAAATATATAAGAAAAATATTTTTTAGTCAATTTGAATGAAATTCTGGTTTTTTTTTGATGAAAAATGGGTACATAACATCTTTTCTGATATGAAAATGAAATTAACAAATAATTCCCCAACATAAAATACCTTTTTAATGTTTATCAAATCAAATCAAATATAAAATGGAAATATTTTTCGAAAAAGAAAAAAAAGAAACACTTATTCCGGATCTGGATATACTCGTAACCAAACACACCTATTTCCGTGGAGATCAAGGGTGAAGGCGGCCCTTTTCTTCTATAAATACCCCTCTATGCCCTCATTTTTCAGTTTCGTTCACTAGCCTCCTCTTTCTGAAGGAGCGCAGCCAAAACACAAATTCCCTCAAAATTATTTCAACAAAATTAACTTTTAACAGAACTGAAAACCATTCAATTTACCCCCAAAAGGTGGGAATTGAAGGAAATTCTTAGTTAGAAATCTTTGTTTCTTGAATCCAAAATCTCATAAGTATCTAGAAACCCTAGATTTCAGTCGCGCCGGCCTCAATGGATCTGCGGTTCCCCTTTTCTCCGGCGGAGGTCGCCAAAGTCCGCGTTGTCCAATTCGGCATACTCAGCCCCGATGAAATTGTAATTCTTGCTATTTCTTGTTCAGTTTAGTAATGATTGAGTTGTCAGTGGATTTTTCTTTGAATCAGTGAATAATGTCTGTGTGAATTTATTTTTTTGTAGAGACAAATGTCGGTTGTGCATATAGAGCACAGCGAGACGACGGAGAGAGGGAAGCCGAAGATTGGTGGTTTGAGCGACCCGCGGCTGGGGACAATTGACCGGAAGATGAAGTGCGAGACTTGTATGGCTAACATGGCTGATTGCCCCGGTCACTTTGGTCACCTTGAGCTGGCAAAACCGATGTTTCACATTGGATTCATGAAGACTGTGCTTAGTATTCTTCGTAGTGTTTGCTTCAATTGCTCCAAGATTTTGGCTGATGAGGTTTGTCTCGTGTCTGAGTTAGTAAATTGAACAGTATTGAATGATTATTGAGTGATTTTCACACTGAGCTCCTTTAAAGAATGCTTTTCTTTACAAATCATGGTTCTTTATTATTGTTTGTTTGATGAGAACCTTTTCTGTGCAGCTTAATGACTTGTATATATGTATTTAGGGAAAGGAAAACTTTGGTCTTTTTGAATCTTAATTGCCAGGTGAAGTGCACTCATGAATGAACAGTAATTTTGATTGGTAATTGACTCAGTTTTGCTGCAAATGAAATTCAACTGCCTATGTCCATTAATGATTTGAAACAAATTATGGTGATCAATTGTATACTTGATCCGAGCTTTTTTTTTTTTTTGTGACTTATGGTGTGTAAAGATATAGTCAACTGTCACTTTTGATGGAATATTGTATGCATATATATCATGTGGTCACCTTTTCTTTTTTATTAATAGTTGGAAACCAATTTTTGTTTCACAAACCTCAACATTAATATGCTCTTCTTAGCTTCTAATGTGATCACATTGGTTTTATTGTTTGGTGAAATTTTGTGTAGTTTTCAATTTTGAAAACCTCCCCATTCTGCATACTAAGAGTTTCTTAATGATAGGTGTTAAGAATAATACACACAACTGCAGATAAATTTACTGAGTTTAACGTTGAGAAGTGTTGTCAAGTATCTACCCCAATAAATGTTGCTACTTATAAGACTTTATAACCTTTTGTAGTAATTTAGTAGTTGGCTTGTTTTTAAAATCAAATTTCTTTTTGAGTTTTTCGTGGTATGGTACATCAAGATGTCATGTACAAATCAAAGTATAAATCTGATGAAAAGATTTCTACAAATATGTTTAAAGGAGAAACCTTTTAATTCATTGTTTTAGAGTGTCCATTTGGCCTGTGACTTGTTTCCATAACGCCATGAATATTGTGAAACTAAGACACTTGCAGCTTAAGCCCCAACTAACAACTAATGATTGAATTTTGGAGTTAAGCCTACATAAGATGGATTTGCTTATATGGAATTGCATAATGATAAATTAGACACCGCTTGATGTGTTCTGTGATCTGGATTCATCTGTCTCTATGTCAGAGTGTCTTTCCTATAAAAGCCATTACTTTTTTTTTTTGGTGCCCTGAAAGCATGAACTCTTCCTGAAATAAGGTACATGTATGAGGCAATTTCACCAGCAACAGTTCATTTTCTACGACTATTATTTATTAGGCGTTTTTTCATGTTTCATAGGATGAGCCAAAGTTCAAGCAAGCCATGAGAATAAGGAACCCTAAAAATAGACTAAAGAAGATATTAGATGCATGCAAAAACAAATCCAAATGTGAGGGAGGTGATGACATTGATGTGAATGGACACGATACTGATGAACCCGTGAAGAAAAGTAGGGGTGGATGTGGTGCTCAGCAACCGAAAATTTCTATTGATGGGATGAAGATGGTTGCTGAATACAAGATTCAAAAGAAGAAAAATGATGACCCTGAGCAAATGCCTGAACCTGTTGAAAGGAAACAACTTCTCTCTGCAGAGAAGGTATCATATACCACACTCATGAGGGAAAAAAAGGGGCGTTTACATAGGTTGATGTGTGTTGCAAATCCTAGTATCTTCTAATTGCTATTCATTTCAGGTTCTTAGTATTCTGAAAAGAATAACCGATGAAGATTGTCAATTATTGGGTTTGAATCCGAAATATGCTCGCCCAGACTGGATGATTCTTCAAGTTCTTCCAATTCCTCCTCCTCCAGTCAGACCTTCTGTAATGATGGATACTTCATCCAGGAGTGAGGCATGCTTTTTCCACTTGATCTCTACAATTTTCACTGGCTTGTACTACCCTGAATTATTAGACTACGTTTGATATTTCTGTGGGTCAAATAAGTATGTCAGGTCTGTTCATATGAAAATTGATGAAGTTGTAGTGCCACTTTCAAGGTTCTGGTTTTTAAGTTGTGAAGAATCTGAATTTTGTACTCTTAATGCAGGATGATTTAACTCATCAACTGGCAATGATCATTAGGCATAATGAGAACTTGAAGAGACAGGAGCGAAATGGGGCTCCTGCGCACATCATCTCAGAGTTTGCACAACTTCTGCAGTTCCATGTGGCCACATACTTTGACAATGATTTGCCTGGACAACCAAGGGTATGGTCTTCTACTTATTGATTCTATGTATAATAATCTTTAGTACCATCTAACCAATGAAACTCTTTGGTATACTCTAGGCTACACAAAGATCTGGTAGGCCAATCAAATCAATATGTAGCAGGCTAAAGGCAAAAGAAGGTAGGATCCGGGGTAACCTGATGGGCAAGAGAGTAGATTTTTCAGCTCGGACTGTTATCACACCGGACCCAACCATCAATATAGATCAACTGGGTGTACCTTGGAGTATTGCCCTAAATCTCACATATCCAGAAACTGTGACTCCATATAACATTGAAAGGTATCACTTTTTGCTATGTTCTTTGATTTTTACCCTCCTGTACCTTTTTTAAAATTTTCTATTAAGCAGAAGTTTTCTTAAAAAAAAAAAAGGTTGAAGGAGCTTGTGGAAAATGGACCTCATCCTCCTCCTGGAAAAACTGGTGCAAAGTATATTATTAGGGATGACGGACAGAGGCTTGATCTCCGGTACTTGAAGAAAAGCAGTGATCAGCATCTAGAACTTGGATACAAAGTGAGAATCTATGCTCTATTATGCATAAGAATGTTCCAGCAATAGAGTGGTTATTGTGTGCCTCATTTCTGTCGTTAATTATGCAGGTGGAGCGACACTTAAATGATGGAGACTTCGTCTTGTTTAATAGGCAACCGAGTCTTCATAAAATGTCCATAATGGGTCATAGAATCAAAATCATGCCTTACTCAACCTTCCGCTTGAACTTGTCTGTTACGTCACCCTACAATGCTGATTTTGATGGGGACGAAATGAACATGCACGTTCCCCAGTCATTTGAAACAAGAGCTGAAGTGCTGGAACTGATGATGGTCCCAAAATGCATTGTGTCACCCCAAGCAAATCGGCCTGTGATGGGAATTGTGCAGGATACACTTTTAGGATGTCGCAAAATTACCAAGAGGGATACATTTATTGAAAAAGTAAGTTCTGGTCTTCCCTTGTTTAAGTAGTATATCATCCACCTGTTTTATGAAATTGCTATCTTTGTCATATGCAGGATGTTTTTATGAACACTCTGATGTGGTGGGAGGATTTTGATGGCAAAGTACCTGCTCCAGCAATTCTGAAACCTAGGCCTCTTTGGACGGGAAAGCAAGTGTTTAATTTAATTATACCAAGACAGATAAATCTGCTAAGGTATTCAGCATGGCATCAAGAAACTGAAAAAGGATTTATTACTCCCGGGGATACTCAAGTACGAATAGAAAAAGGAGAGTTGCTTTCTGGCACTTTATGCAAGAAAACACTTGGGACATCCACTGGAAGTCTGATACACGTTATCTGGTTTGTTCTTTTCTAGTTCTTTTATCTAAATCAGTGGCTGCAATTTATTTGTTTAGAAAGTGTAACAATTAACGAAAATTACATAGATTTAACGGTTGCAAGTCCTATGTACCCCCTTACATACCAAATATTTTTTGCTGTTATTCTTGTGATGTCCCTAAATAAAGCTTAAAGTTGTAATATTTAATTGTTGTTTTGTGTTTATTTAATGGTTCCAGGGAAGAGGTGGGGCCAGATGCAGCTCGCAAATTTTTGGGACATACACAATGGCTCGTCAATTATTGGCTTTTACAGAATGCGTTTAGCATAGGAATTGGTGATACTATTGCTGATGATGCCACAATGAAGAAGATCACTGAAACCATTTCTAATGCAAAGAACCAGGTGAATGACCTTATTAGGGCTGCTCAAGAAAAGCAGTTGGAGGCTGAACCTGGCCGAACAATGATGGAATCCTTTGAAAACAGAGTGAATCAGGTTTGATTGAACATTTTCGTTTGCTTGTCCCAACAGCTTGATAGTGCCTGGTGGCTGATGTGTGTTTTGTGCCTTTAGGTGTTGAATAAGGCCCGTGATGATGCTGGAAGTAGTGCCCAGAAGAGCTTGTCAGAAAGTAATAACCTCAAGGCTATGGTTACTGCAGGATCTAAGGGAAGTTTTATTAACATTTCTCAGATGACTGCATGTGTGGGGCAGCAGAATGTTGAAGGCAAACGAATTCCTTTTGGATTTGTCGATCGTACTTTACCACACTTCACCAAAGATGATTATGGTCCAGAAAGTCGTGGGTTTGTGGAGAACTCATATCTTCGGGGACTGAGTCCTCAAGAGTTTTTCTTCCATGCCATGGGTGGTAGGGAAGGTCTTATTGATACTGCAGTGAAAACTTCTGAGACTGGATATATCCAGAGGCGATTGGTGAAGGCTATGGAAGATATCATGGTTAAGTATGATGGGACTGTTAGGAATTCCTTAGGCGATGTGATTCAGTTTCTCTATGGGGAAGATGGTATGGATGCAGTTTGGATTGAATCACAGCCGCTGGAGTCACTGAAGCTGAAGAAAGCAAATTTCAACGACATATATAAATATGAGATTGATAATCCGAATTGGAATCCTAACTACATGTTGCCCGAGGCTGTGGAAGATCTGAAAACTATTCGTGAAATTCGCAGTGTGTTTGATGCAGAGGTTCAGAAACTTGAAGCTGACAGGTATCAACTTGGGACAGAGATTGCAACCACGGGTGACAACTCTTGGCCCCTACCTGTTAATATCAAGAGGCTGGTCTTAAATGCACAAAAGACCTTTAAAGTTGATTTCCGAAGGCCTTCAGATATGCACCCAATGGAGATTGTGGAAGCTGTTGATAAGTTACAAGAAAGACTTAAGGTGGTCGTTGGTGATGATTATCTGAGTATGGAAGCCCAGAAGAATGCTACTCTTTTCTTCAATATATTGCTTCGCAGTGCTTTAGCAAGTAAAAGGGTTTTGAAGGAGTACAGACTTACCCGTGAAGCTTTTGAATGGGTTATCGGTGAGATAGAATCTCGTTTTCTGCAGTCACTTGTTGCAGCTGGAGAAATGATAGGATGCGTTGCTGCACAATCAATTGGTGAACCTGCTACGCAGATGACTCTTAACACGTTCCATTATGCTGGAGTGAGTGCCAAGAATGTTACCTTAGGTGTACCGAGGTTGAGGGAGATTATAAATGTTGCTAAGAAAATCAAAACACCCTCTCTCTCTGTATACTTGAAGCCTGATGTGAGTAAAACTAAGGAGAGGGCCAAAAATGTCCAGTGTGCTCTAGAATATACTACTTTACGGAGTGTGACACAAGCCACAGAGGTATGGTATGATCCAGATCCTATGAGCACTATTATTGAGGAGGATGTCGAATTTGTTAAATCCTACTATGAGATGCCAGACGAAGAGATTGATCCTGACAAGATCTCTCCTTGGTTGCTTCGCATAGAGTTGAACAGAGAAATGATGGTGGATAAGAAACTCAGCATGGCAGATATTGCAGAGAAGATAAATCTTGAATTTGATGATGATCTGACGTGCATATTCAATGATGATAATGCTGAAAAGCTTATCCTTCGTATTCGTATCATGAATGATGAAGCCCCCAAGGGTGAATTGAATGATGAATCGGCTGAGGATGATGTGTTCCTAAAAAAGATTGAGAGTAACATGCTTACAGAAATGGCTCTTCGAGGAATACCAGATATTAACAAGGTGTTCATAAAGAACAGTAAGCTTAATAAGTTTGACGAGGATGATGGATTCAAGGCAGAGAACGAGTGGATGCTGGACACAGAAGGTGTTAATCTTTTAGCTGTTATATGTCATGAAGATGTGGATGAGAAGAGGACTACAAGCAATCACTTGATTGAGGTTATTGAAGTTCTTGGAATTGAGGCAGTTCGAAGATCTTTGCTCGATGAGTTGCGTGTCGTCATATCTTTTGATGGGTCTTATGTGAACTATCGACATTTGGCAATATTGTGTGATACCATGACATATCGTGGTCACTTGATGGCCATCACTCGTCATGGCATTAACCGCAATGATACTGGCCCCATGATGAGATGCTCGTTTGAAGAAACAGTAGACATTCTACTTGATGCTGCTGTCTTTGCAGAAACAGATTACCTAAGGGGTGTCACTGAGAATATCATGTTGGGTCAACTTGCACCCATTGGTACAGGAGATTGCGCTTTGTATCTGAATGAAGAGATGCTTAAGCAAGCAATTGAGATCCCTTTACCCAGTTATATGGAAGGTTCACTGGATTTTGGCATGACTCCTGCCCGTTCGCCACACATGGGAACGCCATACCATGACGGCATGATGTCACCAAGTTATTTGTTGAGCCCAAATGTTCGGTTATCACCTGTTTCAGATGCTCAATTTTCTCCTTACGTTCATGGGATGGCCTTTTCGCCTACATTATCTCCTGGATACAGCCCATCATCTCCAGGATACAGCCCATCATCTCCTGGATATAGTCCTACATCCCCCGGTTACAGCCCGACTTCCCCTGGTTACAGCCCGACTTCTCCAACGTACAGTCCTAGTTCTCCTGGGTATAGCCCTACCAGCCCTGCATATTCTCCCACAAGCCCATCCTATTCGCCTACTTCCCCTACATACAGTCCAACATCTCCTAGCTATAGCCCAACATCTCCAAGTTACAGTCCTACATCTCCTAGCTATAGCCCAACCTCCCCAGCATATAGCCCTACATCCCCTGCATATAGCCCCACATCTCCCGCTTACAGCCCCACTTCTCCCTCTTACAGTCCTACTTCTCCGTCATACAGTCCCACTTCTCCCTCTTACAGTCCTACTTCTCCATCATACAGCCCAACCTCTCCATCATACAGCCCAACTTCACCTTCCTATAGCCCAACCTCACCTGCCTATAGTCCCACATCACCTGGTTACAGTCCCACATCACCAAGTTACAGTCCTACGTCACCAAGTTACAGTCCTACATCTCCCAGTTATAACCCTTCAGCTAGGTACAGCCCTTCTCTGGCATATTCACCTACAAGTCCGAAGATCACACCTTCAAGCCCATACAGTCCTTCATCTCCTAGTTACAGGTAATTTGGCAAAACATGGTTGTAGTTTTTCCTGTACATGGTTGTTAACTATTACATTAAAGAATATAGACTTGGTCTAGTGCATGAATGTTACTTACACTTACACTGGATAGCGTAAGGATAGCTTAAGGTTCATTATACTGTTTGATTGATCAAGTTCACCCCTGCCTTTGATTCTCCTTTTTAATTCTATTTAGTCGATAAATTAGGATTTCTTGAATAAGTGATTTTGACATTGCTCTCTTTCAAAATACTTTATTTTACTTTTCTCCTTCTGCTATTCAACATGGGATTGACATATTACTGTTTCTGTTGTTTGCAGCCCAACATCACCTTCTTATTCACCAACATCTCCATCTTATTCTCCTTCGAGTCCAAGTTACAGTCCTAGCAGGTAAATTCATTATGGCGTTGCTTTAGTTAAGGGCTTATAAAGAAAACAAACAGGGCTTACAATTACCTAATTAGTTTGAGCAAGTACTATATAGCTTTGGCTCTATAAAATAGAAAAGGTGCATTCAAGCTGCCAAAATAAATCACCAAGACGTAACTGCTGTTTCATAAAAATATATCTGTTTGTTGCTTTTCGTTGAACTGGTTTCGATCATTTTTGCCAAGCATTCCTACTAATGTCACCTAATTTTATTAATTTGGTGGGTGAGATTTCAGTGTGAAAAGAAGAGAGGTTGAGATTTTTACCATGTGGAATGGAGAATAGATTGCATGTTCATGTACTCAGCTTAAATAGAGTTCATTTTCTTCATCCATAAATATCCGAATCATTTTTAATGATTATGTTGATCTTTAGTTTGACTCAAGGAGAATGCTCCTATCATTTTTAATGATTATGTTGATCTTTAGTTTGACTCGCCTTCTTGGTAATATTTGATTGAAAGTAGTTCCATCACTATTCTCATTGAAAGGAGTTCCCATTTGTCAGTATCATTTTAATTCCTCATTGAAGTTCATTGTTAGTAGATGAAACAGAAAAAATAACTTTTTAGGCGGGTGAATTCATTTTAAATGTCGCGAGCATATGTTGATTATTTTTCAGACTATTAGCTCTGTAACTAGTGAAATTCAATTTTTCAGCCCGTATAACAATTCTGGAGTAAGCCCGGGATATAGTCCAAGCTCTCCACAGTACAGGTGAGTACATACATACTGTCTGAATACTAATGATGCAAGGACCTTAGTTTCCTTCATTTCATGCCTAAACTTCTTTTCTTGTTTTGCTGTCTACAGCCCGAGTGCTGGATATTCACCTAGCGTGCCAGGGTACTCTCCATCGTCGAACAGCCAATACTCGACCCAAATGAACGACAAAGACGATAAGAGTGTTAAGGATGACAAGAATGGCCCCTGAAGGGAATAAAGCCTTGCTGTTTCCATTTGTGGTTGTGGAAGATTAAACTGAATAAGTTTTTCTTCTGTGTAGATTTTGCTTGTGGACTGAGTGTTTTATTTATAATTTTATATAGTTGACAGTTGGTCGACATGTTAAGAACAATGTTTGTATGGAAATTTTTGGACTTAAAGCCCAAATTCATCCCACATTTGAATTCAATGTCCTGGACTAGTTATAGATCTATCTACATATTTAGAAAAATTGAGAATGTATTTACTTTTGTGAAAAAGAGATGACATTGTTGTTTTTAAACATAATGCCATTCGTTCCATATAAAGCCATTTTTCTATGATTAAAAATAGTTTTGATTTTTTTTTTTTGGTTTTGTTTTTTGTGTGGGTGGGTGGTATGATAAAATTATGAGTGTAAAAATAATAATGATGATGTTATTCGATCAATTAATGTGAATTGGGAGATGAAGATCATTGAAAACTAATTAGTGAAAACATACCAAGTTAAATTGTTCTATTATTCTAGGGTCAAATAATTGAAGAAAAGAGTTTCTGGTGATTTTTTCACAAAAAAAGAAGTTGCAGGTTATATTTCCACTTATGGACAAACCCTATTATTAATTTTACACCGAATAACAAACATTCTGACATTTTTCAAAGATTTTTCATTGAAAATCTGTAGTTTGAATTATTATGTAACTAACATATAAAATCTGTTTAAACTTTCTTTTAGCTTTTTTATATATCATTTCAGATTTATTTAAAAGAACATATAAAATTACATGGGTAAAATCCTTTTTTTCTCATAATCGTAGTGTCTTTCAATTTTGGTCACATAATTATCACAATTTTCAAAGTAGTCCTATAATTTAAGAATTTGTCTGATTTCATTTCAATTTTGATGAATTTCGTCGATAAATGTTATGTGTCAAAATTTTATTGGTGGAATGCCAAAATCAAAATCCTAATAAGAATTTTGACACTCGACATTTACCAGCAAAATTTAAAAATTTTCAGGTAAAATAAAATTGAAATCTGATTGATTTTTAAATTGAAAGATTAAATCAAAAATCGTGATAATAATGAAATCAAAATTAAAGACATCATAGATATATAGTTAGATCAAAAATGATTTCTAACCCAAAAGTACAAGGTTTATCCAATACATTATCAAGGCCCAACGTGCATGGGCTTATTACCATATTCCAATATATGGCCCCAAAAAAACACATTGAGGCCCAAGCCTGCTATATGATGTTCAAATAAAATCTAATTTAATCAAATTTATAATATTATTAATTAATAAATTAAAAGGAAAAATCTAACAGTGCACGCACACGAGCTCCATGGACAAACGACAATAAATGTGCAAATTTCAGATTAACATTACACACATTCTCTCCCCCTTTCTCACTCCTCACTTTCTCTCTCTTTATACTCAGCATTGCGGCTAGGGTTCCACGAAACCCTACTTTCTCTCCTCTCTATACCCTCCACCGTTTCTAGATCTGTATGTCTCGTTTCCGGCTACAATGAGTGAAGAGCTTGATTGACGGTTTTACTTGAGAGTAATCTGAAAGCTAGGGGTTTTCCATTGGTGCTGTGGGGGGAGAAATGGCGACGGCGAATCCATTTGATTTGCTGGGAGACGATGACACGGAGGATCCGTTGCAGCTGATTGCTGCCCAGCAGCAGAAGGTTGAGCCGAAGAAAGCCGTAGCTCCGTCGGCTAAGTCGGCGGCGGCTGGAGATAAGCCGAATAATAAGACGGCGGCTCAGTCTAAGCTCCCTACCAAGCCTCTCCCCCCGGCTCAAGCTGGTGAGAGCTCTTATCTTCTTTTGTGAAATCATAATGAAGAAAACGATTCCTTTTTGTTCAATAACGATTATTGCATTGATATATTGAGCATGGGGTGAGTGTTATTGATGTTATATGAAACATTTTAGTGAAGCAGGAAATGATTTTCCTAGTGTATGTATGGAGATAATTCTGTAGAGCTGAAATATGAAAATTTGGATTTTTTTTTTTTCCTAATGTTTGATGGCTTTTGTGGTTATTAGTGTTATTGAATCGAAGTTGCAGCCATTCCTTGCTAGGTCTTGTCTATGGATTAGAATAGGGAAATGCATAATAATATATTTGTTCATTTTTGTTTCAAGTCGTGTTAATTTTCAGTGTTCCCTCTACTTTTATTGACAGTGAACTCATATTTTAGCAAATGGTGTGAAGGTTATACTAAAATAGTGGCTGCATATAATGTCATTTTAATATACCATCTGATTGGGAAGTTTTTGTTTCTTGCTAATAACATGTGGATCAACACTAACGAATTTCTGTTATTTACAAGTATGTATTATTTTGTTTTATTTACCATTAATCAACATAATATGTCTATCAAACAAGTTTGATTTTGAATTAGTTACTTTGGAAGTGATGGTTTTTGTTGAAATCTCATTTCAATAAAATTATATGGAGTTGTAATTGACTTTGTGTCTTTGTTTGGCAGGAAGATAAAAATAAAACATTATTGGAGGTTTATGAGTCTTAAATGTTAAGGAGGTCAGCATAGTTGCATCGAGCATAGATTTGTCCTTTCAAGAAATGTCACATGTAATATATGCCTGTGTATTTTGTTTTGGGGCACTTCTGGATTTGACTTTTTATAACTTTTGAATTTATTGTAAAACAAAAGGTTCATCGATTATGTCTTTAACACGTGTCTTTGCTCCCATCGTTTAGCATTCTAATGGAATGATGTCATGGCTTTAGATGTGTGCTACGAGCCTTTGCACAGAAGTGTCAGAATCTATATTTCTGATTTGCTTGATTTCATTGAGAGCGTGTATAATTTTTTCACATTTGACGTTTGGTTTTATGGAGGATTTATTTGCTTTTATGATTCTATATATTCGTTTATCAATTTATTATCAATTTGATTTGATTCTTAACCATGTTTTGCATGTTTTATTATTCATACATTCACCAACATTTTTGCTTGTACATTTGAGTAGTCAGAGAGTCAAAATCTGAGTCTGCACGAGGTGGCCGTGGTGGAGGACGCAGTTATGGTCGTGGCCGTGGTGCTGGTAGTGGGTCCTACAGAGACTCAACCCACAATGAATTTTCTCATGGAAACAGGGAAATATCTGCTGGTCAAGGCGCATCAGATGAGACTGATGCTGGAAAACCTTATGAAAGGCGTGGCTATGGTGGTCGCCGAGGTGGTTTCAACAATGGAGAAGTAGGAGAAGGTGACCTTGACCGTCCTCGTAGGCAATATGATCGTCGCAGTGGAAGTGTTCGAGGGTACATATTTGTTTCTGCTGGTTTTGTTTCCATTTGGTTATATTGTTTGGTTGTGGCATTGTTAGTGAGATAAATTATATCTCTGTGCAGACATGAGATAAAACGAGAAGGAGCTGGCCGAGGGAACTGGGGAACTCAAGCTGATGAGTTGGTTCAGTGAGTATTCCCTTGTTGGCTTTGCCATTAGACTCAATTATTAATATGGTGGCAATTACATTCATCTTTTCTGCTAGGCTACTGTTTTCTAAATACCTTCTTTCTATAGAGTGGCTGAGGGAGTTGGTGAAGGTGAGAAACTTCTGGATGCCGAAAGGCCCTCTGGCGAGGAGGGTGCTGCAGTAGATGGAGACAAGGATGCTGCAATTATTGAAGTTGAAGAGAAGGAACCTGAGGATAAAGTAACGAGCAAATTAATGATTACTTGTGTGATGTGCTTTAAAATTTGTTGCATGAATTCTTTAAACTGTTTCATTTCAAATTCATCAATCTAAATGCAACATTAATGAATTTAAATTTGGAAATTGAACCAATTTAAGCTAAATTTTGCTGAGGTAGCTAGCAAGTTGGTGTATATGTATGGATATATCGATTACTCTATTTTAAGCTAGTGCTGTATGTCATATTTTACGTACATATACAGATGCATATAATATATAATAATATATGTGACTATCATATTTATAGTTGGTGAATCCCTTTCTCTTTTGGATATTCAGCTTAGGACTTTGATAAATTACGCAGTCCTTTTATGAATGATGATTGAATTCTTATATGGACCATAGATTATGCTATCTGTTCTTTTTCTATTATAAAGAAATTAATGAGTTCATGTGATATGTTTTAAATTTTTGATCAAGGGTCATAGCAAGTTGTTTTTCTACTAGTCTATTGTATTCAATTGCTCATCCTAAAACCCATTCCATTAATTTGGAGACATAATTTCATTTGGATGCCTTGTTGCCATTAATGATATGAGATTGCGTAATACAACTAGCCTGGGTTTATAGTGCTATGGTGTTAACCTTCAAATTTGTCTTCACTCTTTACAGCTTAATTTCATGCACTTGCTGATCAGTAGACTGATTTATAGAGCTTAAACCTGTTTTATCTTAGAATTGCTCCTTAGCCTCGACCCGGACTTTTTAAATTATCTGTTTTATCCATCTTTAGGAGATGACATTGGAAGAGTATGAGAAGATTCTGGAAGAGAAAAGGAAGGCTCTGCAGGCCCTCAAAACTGAGAGCAGCAGGAAAGTTGATGTGAAAGAGTTTGAGTCCATGCAACAACTCTCAAACAAGAAAATTAATGATGATATATTCATCAAGCTGGTAACTCCACTTGATACTTCCTACATATTGAATTCACAGTTGTCTCTCTTCTTAACCTTTATTTTATGTAGTGCTTTTAGATGTTCTAAGCTATTGTAGCAAACCATTTAATGGTCCAATTATGTAGGGTTCCGAGAAAGATAAAAAGAAAGAGTTAGCCGAAAGGGAGGAAAAAGCCAAAAAGGTACAATTTTGCTTATACAATCTAGTGAAATGAAATCATGCATGAACCATCAAAGATTCATCATTGTGAAATGAAATCATGCATGAACCATCAACGATTCATCATTTAAAAGAGTACATTTTTCTTTTGAATGGTATAGTCTGTGAGCATCAACGAGTTCTTGAAGCCTGTTGATGGTGAAAGACTCTACAACTCGGGCGGTCGAGGTCGGGGTCGTGGCCGTGGTTCTCGAGGAGGTTACAGTGGAGTCAGCGAAACGAGCAATGCCAAAGCAGCACCTGCAATCGAGGATCCGGGCCAGTTCCCTACCCTAGGTGGCAAGTGAGATGTTTTCTTGTCTCCTGCGAATTACGTCGAGATCTTTCCTTTGTTGAGCAGGAGTTTAACTGGAATAATGTTCTCTGTAACAAAAGAGTTCATAAAATTTATGCTTTAAATGTATATCTATGTCATCTTCACTTGATTCTCATGTAGTATTTTCTCTATTACTATGGTATGTTTTTCCTTTTTTTTTGTTTTGTTTTTTTTTAATAGTTAGGGCTACTTTGGACCATTTGTGACTCTCCATATTTGTTTTTCAGTTTTGTTCTGAATATGGGATGATATTTAGTTCAGTTGATATTTTTCCAACAATATTATCAAAATGATATCGGTTAATTTTACAAAAGATAATTTGTTCCTAGAATATACTGAAATTTCTTTTGACTGAACAATAAAAATTGTGGAAAGAAAGAAAATAAAGGATAAAAAATTGTAGAAAGAAAGAAAATAAATGAAAATGTAATAATTTTATGAAAAAAAAAACTGAAATAGTGCTTCAGAACTTAACAACAACAAAAACAAAATATTTTGATTTGTAATTTAGCAACTAAAATCCTATTCTTACCCAAAATTTAATAGAATGATTTCAAAAAAGAATGCACCTCTTAACGGAAGATTTTCTTTCTTCTCCGATCCATGAATCTCTGCTTCTAATTGAGAAAACCCTTCATGAATGGTGTCGCCACCGCCCGATTCGCTCGATCGACCGCCACGCCACGCCACCACCATTTCTCTTCACAGGCCAGTCCTACATTTTTGCCCTATCTTCATTGATCAGAACACTCTCATTACCAGTTTCCTAGTCCGACCCAGACCTCTACTCTCAACTGTTTTCCCTCCTATGCCAACCCAACTGGCAGAAACATCCTTGTTTCACAAAATTAATTCCATCTATATCCCCTTCTCTCTTCTCCTCATCCCCATCTCAGCATCCCCATCTCAATCCTCACACTGCCCTTCATTTTTTCAATTTTCTCTCACGTGCCCCCACTTTCAAACCCAATGTGCAAACCTATGCTTCACTTGTGCGCATTCTGATAAGGAATAAATCTTTTGCGGATGCTGAGAAAATCCGGATTTTAATTGTTAAGAATTGTGAGGTGGAGGAGGATGCGAGATTGGCATTCGAGATGAATCGTGGTGACTTTAGGTTTAGAATGAATATCCGGAGTTACAACATGCTTTTGATGTTGCTGGTTCGGTTTATGATGATTGAAGAGATGCAGTCTGTTTATAGGGAGATGTTGGATGGCAAGGTGTCGCCGAATATATATACTTTTAATACAATGATTAATGCTTCTTGTAAATTGGGTAATGTGAGGCAGGCTACATGTTACTTGACTATGATTTTTCAGGCTGGTTTGAAGCCGGACACACATACTTTTACATCATTCATTTTAGGACACTGTAGGAGAAAGGATGTAGATACTGCAATTCAAATTTTAATGACCATGCCACAAAGGAATGTGGTTTCATATAATAATTTGATCCATGGGTTGTGCGAAGCTGGGAGGGTGGATGAGGCAAAAAAGTATTTTTTGCAAATGAGGGATGATAACTGTATTCCAAATGTCCGAACCTACACTATTCTGATTGATGCTTTGTGTGGTTCAGATAGGAGATTGGAGGCTTTGTGTTTGTTTAAGGAGATGAAGGAGAAAGGTTGTGAGCCAAATGTCCATACCTACACTGTACTTATTGATGGTACATGTAAAGATGGCATGCTTGACAAAGCGAGAGAAATACTGAGATCTATGTTAGATAACAGGTTGATTCCTAGTGTAGTGACTTATAATGCTTTGATCAATGGTTATTGTAAGAAGGGAATGGTTTATGCAGCTTTTGAGATATTAGACATGATGGAGTGCAGTCCGAATGTTGGTACTTATAATGAATTGATATCTGGATTCTGTGAGGTAAAACAAGTGCACAAGGCGATGGCCCTTCTTAGTAAGATGCTAGAGCAAAAGCTTTCTCCAAGTAGTGTGTGGACAATGTAAGGAAGACAATATAGATAGTGCTCTTCGCCTGCTTCGTCTGATGAAAGAGAACAATGTGATTCCTGATTACTTTACCTTTGGTCCTATTATTGTTGCTTTATGTGAAAGAGGGAGCTTTGATAAGGCATTTGACATATTTAATTCCCTGAAAGACAAAGGCATAATGGTGAATGAGGTTATGTATACTGCTCTCATTGGTGGATACTGCAATTCAGACAAAACTGACTTTGCTCTACAACTCTTTGAAAGAATGCGTTGCCTTCCAAACGTGCATACTTACTTGTGCTCATTAATGGGTTGTGCAAAGTCAACAAAGTATCTGAAGCTTTTGATTATTTCAAAAAAATGTTACGGTGGCATGAAACCCACGATTTTTACTTATTCAATTATCATTGATCAAATGTTGAAAGAATTCGACTTTGACAATGCTTATAAGGTTTTCAATCATATGGTCGCTCTGAGATGTAAACCTGACGTCTGCACATACACTTCATTCTTTCTTGCTTATTGCAACCAAGGAATGTTGAAAGAAGCTGAGGATGCGATAGCTAAAATGAAAGAAGAAGGGGTCCAACTAGATTTGATGGCTTACACAGTGTTAATTGATGGATATGGACGTGCAGGATTTCTGGATCATGCTTTTGATACTTTCAAATCTATGGTTGGTGCTGGATGTGAACCATCGGGTTACACATATTCTGTTCTAATAAAACATCTATCTCATGAGAAACTAATCAGTGAAAATGGCGGTGGAACAGAGCTTAATTCAAAGCCGAATACTGACTCCATTAATATTGCTGATGTGTGGAAAATAGTAGAACACGATACAGTCCTTAAGCTCTTTGAAAATATGGAAAGATGTGGTTGTGCTCCAGATATAAAAACTTATAATGCACTCATTACTGGTCTTTGCCGAGAAAAGGGCCTTGAAGAAGCTTGGAGGTTGGTTCATCATTTGAAGCAACATGGCATGTTTCCAGGTGAAGATATGTGTAAGAGACCAATAGATTGTTGCTGCAATGTGAAAAAGTATGAGGATGCTATGAATTTAATTGATGCAATGCTCAAGCAAGGGCTATTTCCTCATTTAGAATCCTATAAGCTGCTTGTTTGTGGGTTATATGAGAAGGGAAGTGATGAGAAGGGTAAGACAACCTTTCGTAGGCTGCTTCACTGCGGTTATAATTATGATGAAGTGGTTTGGAAGGTTTTGATTGATGGCTTGCTGAAGAGGGGCTTTGTGAATAAATGTTCTGAGCTGGTTGATATCATGGAAAAAGATGGTTGCATGCTAAATCAATGCTATCTCAGGGAATTCTTGATCAAACAGAGGGCACATAGGGGAGATACAACATTATGTTTAAGTGTCTCTCTGGATTGTGTACGACTTAGCAGCTACACAGTCTCGGTGTTTATGCCAGTGCAATAGCAAACAAAGGTCCTATATCTTATTGATCTTTTAGATGCTGGTTTGGCATACTAAATAGATCTGATAAGTTTCCACTGCCAGGAGACATGGTGGTTGTGGTTACAGAGCTATATCCTGCTTCTTGGACGTGCTCAATCTCAATTTCGAATTAGATGATAAGTCATTTATGATCAAAGTCGCTCATACTTTTTAATAAAATTGAAATCTAACTGACCTTATTGTCAGACTTGTTCTCCGTTCTCCTCGCTCAACTAAGTGTTGTGTTGGGAAAGTTAATACATTCATTCAAACTCAAAATGCTTGGATGTATTTAGGGGAAATATCACCTAGTTTCAAAAGTGTCCCAAAAATCATCAAGTTATCATCAAGTTTAACCATGTCCGTTAGTTTAGTTAACGGAACCGTCAAAATCCACTTTTGGTATTTAAAAAAAAAAATTCAGAAAATAAAAAATTGGAGCCCTAGTTCACTGTTGATCTCCTTTCTCTCTCTCTCTGTAGATTCAGAGTCGTTGTTTCTTCTCCATCGCTACATCTCCGCCATCATCTCCTCTTCTTTGCCGTCGCACCACCACCGCCTCCACCTTCAATCTCCGGCGAGTTCCACCCTCATCCCGATGCCGCCACCCAATCACCCTGCAACAACTGCTCCGTCACAACCACTCCACCACAGCCGGCGCAACTTTCCCTATCCGTCACAGTGCCGCTACAGTCAATCACCATCTTCAACATTCTTCGCCGACATCGACAACAAGCTTCGCAGCGACGCCGCTGCTGCAAACACGTCTCACCATCATCATCTTCGCTCAATCACCATTATCATATTCTTCAATCTCGTAACTATTCTTCAAGAACCACCAACCACCGATATCTACTAAACTAACTAAACTAAACAAACATCATTTGGAATTGCCGATTTGGGATTTAGGGTTTTTCAGAAAGCGATTTGGTTGTGACTGTCTATCTGGAACGCGGCAAACAGAAAAACAACTTAACCTCGCACGAGGTATCTCCGTTAATATGTAGACGGAATCATGCGTTGGGCCAAAAAGGCCTGAAAATGGGCAATTCCTATAAGGCCAAAAATAACATTTCCCCGATGTATTTAAAAGTGGGGATCCTAACACGAATTTATACCAGACAAGTTCTAAACCTATGTACAAAGTCCTTACACTCAATGTTTCCTGTTCTAGATGCTTCTCTTTATAAGTGGGCTAGGAAGATGGGTTAAATATTTGGGCCAATTTATGGGTTAGACTTGGGGAAAACTCCCAAGTCTATGAAAAATATGCATATTAGGCCCGAAGTACGTGACATTATGTTTAGTTATCAAAGGGATTAATTGTACGAAATTCCCTTGTGGTTTGGGAAATCAATGTGAAACCCCATGTGCTTTCAAAAATGCGCGAAACTCCCTTATGATTTTCTAAATGTAGCCCGAAATCCCCAACTCCGTTAAGGTTAATAGAAGTGTTATGCACGCGCTCTTCATGCATTTTTTGGTGTTTTTTTTTTACTTTTTTGCTATAAAATGATATATATATATATACCTTTTTTGACTATATTAAAAGATTAATTCTCGTGTGAGGTTTCTTGCAATTGCAAACACTTTATTCTATCTGATTTTTTACATTAACAACTATCTATTATATATTTTTTTTCAATTAATTTTTTTTATAATGTTAATTTTATATATAGTTATTTATTTTATTGTTTTTAATACTAACAGTTGGTACGTATGTTTTTTTTTTACTTTTGTTTATTTCAATTTTTTTTTCAATATTGATTTTTATTTAGTTATTTATATTATTGTTATTAATGATTTTTCTTTCTTTTCTTTTATTTTTTTCAATTAATTTTATTGTTTTGCAATAATTGATACATATATTTTTTTTTTTTTTTTTTTCAATTCATTTTTGCAAAATGCTAATTTTTTTTATTGTTATTAACTCAACTATTTATGAAAAGTATATTAAATAAATAAGATTCGATATTAAGGAAAATATAAAAGAAATAAATAAAAGACTCATTATTTAATAATTGTTAGATATAACAAACGAAATTAACCATACCAAAAAATAATTAACATACCAATTTATCATAAACAAAATAATAATAATAATAATAATAATAATAATAATTATTATTATTATTATTATTATTATTATTATTATTATTATTATGCAAGAAAACTTGGAACATACCAATTCGTAACTACAAACATAAGATAAAAAAGATTATATCGAAAAACTTGGAACATACCTTGTACTAGTTTCAGGTTCTCATTCTAAAACAAAATGTACTTTAACAACAAAATTTCTCATTGTTCACGCCGTTAATCATCTATATTTCTCCAAGAAATTCAATGGATTTTTAATTTTTTTTATGAACATCGAATATTTTTTTGAAGCAAGATAATAAACTAATTATATTTAGAGTCTCGTTAATTATATTTTAGTGTTAATTTGATGTGAAAATAATATATTATCAAATATTTCCACATCCTCCTCATCATTAGTCGACATTAATACCAATAAAATAAAAAATGAACATTGTAAAAAATGAACTGAAAAAACCAAAAGCAAATAAAGAAACATACGTAGCAGTTGTCATTAATAACAATAAAATAAATAACTAAATAAAAATTAACGTTAAAAAAAATGAATGGAAGAACGCAAAAGTAAAAAAAAAAATACATACCAACTATTAGCATTAATAAAAATAAAATAAGTAACTAAATAGAAAATTAACATTGTAAAAAAATTAATTGAAAAAAAAAATAATATTCCCTCCGTCTGGCTCAAATTTGCACACTTTTCGTTTTCGTCCGTCCCAATCAGATTTGCACACTTCCAAAAATGGCAAATAAAATTTACAAAATTGTCCTTTACTATTCAACATTAACACTACAAAATTAGCTTTTTCTTAACCTCCGTGTCCCAAAAGCAGCTTTTTCTTAACCTTCGTGTTCGTCCCTACGTGCAAATCTGAGCGGGACGGAGGGAGTAATACATAGATGTTAATGTAGAAAACAAACTTGAAGAAAACGTTTGCAATTGCAAGAAACCCCCACAAAAGAATTAGTGTTTTATTATAGTAAAAAACGAGTAAATATGTCATTTTATAGCAAAAAAAAGTCAAAAAAAACATTAAAAAACACATGAAGAGCATGTGCATAGCACTTTCGTTAACCTTAACGGAATTGAAGATTTCGGACTATATTTAAAAAACCATAAGGCTGCGTTTGGATGGAGGGATTTGGGGTGTGGATTTGAAAGTCACTTTCTAAATCCATTCTAGTTTTTTGGATAAAAAAATAGAGGAATGGATTCTCAAATCCTAATTTTAAAATGAATGAACTTGAAATATGTGATTTGGGCATATGTTGATTTGTAGTTAAATTTTAAAAGATTTATAATACTCCTTAAAACCTAGTCATTTGAAAATCTCTCTTTCATCACAGATCTGTGTTCTCTTTCTCCTTATGTTTCTCTCTCATCAGATGGATCTGAGTTATCTTCTCATCAAGTTTGTCTCTCATCAGCATTGGATCTACTTTGTTTCTCGATCGACTCTATTTATTTCACATCACTTTTCTCTCTCATCAGTATTTGGATCTGCTTTATTTCTCGATCGATTCTGTTTTCCTTCACGAATCTCTCATTTGAGTTATCTTCTCATCACGTTTCTCTCTCATCAGCATCTGCTCTGTTCCTCGATATGCTCTATTTTTATTCACGGATCTCTTTTCTCCCATGATTCTCTCTCATCAGTGATCTACTCTGTTTTTATGCTTGCGATCTTCTCTCTGTTTTTGCTAGAGCTATCTCTCAACTATCTAGATCTTCTCTCTTCTACTCCCTTATTCTCTCTCATATCTATTGTTTTTTTTATTTAATGGAGTTTATGGATTTTTTTTTAATATTGCTACTTTGTGCTTTAGTTTGTATTTATTATATTTTATATTAAATTTCAATAAAATTATGTTTTATATTATTTATTAAATAATAACCAAGAAAAAATGATGAAGAAAAAATTTCAAATGCTCATTAAGTTTTGCCAAACAATGAATTTGAGATCAGTGGATTTGTAAAATAAATCCATATTTTTATCCAAATAAAGAATTTCAAATCAGTGAACTTTAAATTGAAGGAATACAAAAATCCATTCATTTCAAATGACTTAAAATCTCAAATACTTCTATTCAAACAGAGCCTAAGAGGGTTTCACACATTTTTAAAAGCACAAAGGAGTTTCAAGCCGATTTTCTAAACCACAAGAGAATTTCGTGCAATTAACCCGTTATCAAAGTTTGAAACCATGAAAAAGTTAACAAATCAGTTAAACCTTTTACTATTCAACTCGATTTTGATCATTTTTTTAGATTGCTAGAGTACTATACACAATTTTTTTTATTGATTATCACTTTTTTTTTTTAATATATGTTTAAAATTTGATGGTGATTTTCACTGATTTGAAAAACCATTCTATAATTCGATTAAAGCCAGAAGTGGAAAGTAAATGTACTTAACGGCAAAGTTGTTGAGCAGCAGTTCAACCAGAAGGAAAAAAAAAGAGTAAAGAAGAGTCAGTTCTACCCTAATCAATTATCACACATTTGCCCCAAATCTCTCACACACAGTACATGCGCATTTTATCACGCACAATTACAGCTATTCCTTGTGGGAAACGCACTCCGTTAATTTATTATCGTTTTGCATATTTCTCTTGGTGCTCTTCTTCAACAGATCGAAGTTTTACTCTGTTGATTTGTTCGATGGCTTCGAAAAGGATCTTGAAGGAGTTGAAAGATTTGCAGAAAGACCCCCCTACTTCTTGCAGCGCCGGTACTGTTTATACTTTGTTTTCTTTTTTGGCCCTTTAGTTTTCTTGGATGTTTCATTTTTGTAGCATGTGGGTTTGTGGATATTTGTTGTTTTTGCCACTTTTTGTTTGTATTTTCATTGTATATTATGTGGTTCTGCGATGTTTTTACTGAAGAAGAAGAAAAGTTTTTGTCTTGGTATTGGTTTTGTGTCTTTTTTTTTTTTTTAATCTGTGAATTGTTGGTTAATTGTGTCATCTTGGAAATGTTTTTCATTTTAAAAAGTGTTTATGGAAATATTAAGCTTGAGAAATTCGGATTAGGTGAAACAATTTTTCTGAAATTCAGTTGTTTCTTTTATGTGTTCTTGAAATGGTAGTATGGGATGAGCTCTGAACTAACATCCATGAAAAAGATGGTGCTAATCTGGATTACATCCATGACTCTTAAACGATCAGTATTTTTTTCCTATAAGGCATTGCCTTCATTATATATCAAAGGTATTTCACAAACCGTAGATGAATACTAAAATCTGTAGGTTCATTATTCAGTTTTGCTATTTCTTTATTGCCTCATGATCTTGGAGAATCAATCAAATAACATCATGTTCTTATCAGTTACAATGACTTAATTTTGCTTGTTTGATTCAATTTCCAATTGTTGATGGATAGTCACAAGCGTGAGTACTAGATGGAGATATGAATGGTTTTCATTGTCGTTGACACAGGACCTGTTGGTGAGGATATGTTTCACTGGCAAGCTACTATAATGGGACCTCAAGATAGTCCATATGCTGGGGGAGTTTTTCTCGTCACTATTCATTTTCCCCCTGATTATCCATTTAAACCTCCAAAGGTACGTCAACATATTCTCAGATTATCAACCACATCGCTTTTAGACAGTTTGTTGTGATTCTGTCTTACTGTCATTTTCTTTGTTTAGGTTTTTGTTACTAAGCATTCTGTTGAATTGATACTCATCATTCATTTTATTCTGTTGAATATATTTTGTATCAGAGCCTAGCACTTTTGATCTCTATTTATTGATGGAGTTAGATCTTCCTTGGAGATGATTTTCTTCTAGTTTTCATAGGTTTTATAGTATCATCATCTCTTTACAGGATGAAATCTAGCATTCAGTATTTCATAATTTTATAACTTGAACAAGAAAGCTCTAAATTTTACAGTCTCATCGGTTTGACATATATATAGAGCTATTTTACTTATGATACCTGTGGTCCGCAATTTATGTCTAGATATAGTATACGATCTTGATATTGTGAAAAGTTAAAGTGGATCTGATGAGTGATCGAACATTAATACCTTAATCATGTGAGATGGTCGATAGTTGATTAACAATTGTTAGATCAACAAGCCAATAATACACCAACCATTTCTTTTCAGGTTTGCTAATAAGCCACCTTTTAATCTGTGGTTGATTCTTGCAGGTTGCATTCAGGACCAAGGTTTTTCATCCAAACATAAACAGCAATGGTAGTATTTGCCTTGATATCTTGAAGGAACAGTGGAGCCCTGCCTTGACTATTTCAAAGGTCAATTCTTTTTGCCTCTGAAAGTTTCTTCTTATCTGGTGAAATACTGATTAAACCTCTTACACATCACCAGAAAGCCACGTGCTTCAGAATTCTGTCACCAACATACATGTTTCTCAATCGGATTTGCATATTTTTAGAATGACTTGTATTATTAGATCCTGAACTGGACTTAGCATCTGTGATATTTGCATCAATATGTGAGAACCATTTGTGGAATTTAATCTAACCGTATGGCTCAATGATTTTTGACCCAGAACCAAGTACAAACAAATCTATTGATAATGACAGTCTACATGTTCATGATATTCACTCAGGTTTGGGTTTACATGGGCTTTGCAAACTCTAAGGTTGTGTTTGGATTGAAGAATTTGAAATGAATGGATTTCAAATCCACTCAAATCAGAATGGATTCAAAATCCACCCATATTGCTATGAACTTAGTTCAAAATGAAAGTGATTGATTTCAAATCCCTCCTCAAATCCCTCCATCCAAACACAACTTAAGAGAATTAGACTTAGCAATATTTTGTCCAGTGTCTCTACAAGTGAATTACTCTTTCAAAGATGTTTATAACTATCTAAGTTTTAGAGCTTGAATCTCTATCTCAAGCTGTCTCTGGGAAATAATTCTCTGCAAAAAATTCATTTTGCATAACCTTGTAATTACTTGTGCATATTTTTCAGGTGTTGCTCTCAATCTGTTCTCTTTTAACGGATCCAAACCCCGATGATCCACTGGTGCCTGAAATTGCTCACATGTACAAGACGGACAAGGCCAAATACGAGCAGACTGCAAGGAGCTGGACCCAGAAGTACGCTATGGGTTAGTTTTATCGACTAACAGGTCATCAACCATGTAAAATGATGTGCCTGTTATAACTCTTGTGCTTGAATTGAACACACCTAAATTAGTTTGCCCTCTTGGGGGTAAAAGTGGTGGTTTTAATTGTTGATATGGAATCATTCGGAACCATTAAATGTCGCTTATTTCCAGTTTCAACGTATGAGCTAGTTTACGTTCTTCTTGCTCGATTCAATTCTGATTTTTTGTCAAGATTATGACATGAACTTAGAAGTTGTTTCAGAATCTAATGAGTTTAATGATGGAATCAAGAACCTTGTGTTTGGTTGCTTGGTTTAATATACCTAGTGAGTGTGTCTAGTTGTTACTTCTTGTTGTGTTACTTAACATAATAGGTCAATTACCAATTTACTAAATTTTATCAAAGATTAAAATTTATTTTTTATTATAATTTGTATAGGATTCTTTGACGAATACACGATTTAGAATTAAATAATCCTAAAATTATGAATTGAAATGGAAAAGATAAAATTTCGACTGGCAGTGGGCTTGGGCTGGTTAGATGATAAAGACAGGGCCGGGCCCACCACAATACCTAAGTAATTATAAGGACTCGGTCCATATAAAGTTTGGCCGGCCCAGGCACATGCACCTTCACTCGACAATTTCTTGTCAAACATAACTTTAATTTTCAAATCCGGAATTAATAATTTTTCTATCTTTTATTCCTTTAATCAATAAAACTCAGAAAATATATTATCAATGTGGAATTTATAACTTTGTTATTTATTTTATAAAAGACAAAAACTTGTGTACACCTGATGCACGAACCTTAGATCCGTGCACTCGGGTTGACCTGGTCCGCCACATGTTCGCACGCTCCACTAGGTCGTGGATAAAATCCGTTCAAACATGCTCCCAAGTGTCAAACCTTTATATTATGTTAATTATACCCTTTAGTAGTGTTAGTCATACCCTTTAATTATGTTAGACATATATTTTGTAAGGCTAGCTTAACATTTTTTTTAGATAGACATATTAACCTTTCATTCATTTAGTTATAACAATCGTATCTGTTAGTTATGTTAGATATACATTTTAGTTAGGTTAGTTGTACCTTTATATATTAACTATATTGATATAAAAATATAAGTAATATCACATAAAGGTACGAGTATTATCATATAAATGTAAACATGTACAAATTGTGGCAAAATTAGGGTTTTTTAGAGTTAAAAGTATTAAATAAATGTATGATATTTGGACATAAATGTATGACCAATATAACATAAATATATGACTAACATAACATAGATAATAGAGCTAAAAAAAAAAAAAAGGTACACGAATCCGGATCAACCCACACCTGAATCCGACTCGAATATATGTATGCATCAGGGGAGTGATGCTCTTTATAATATTAGGCAAGAAAAAAGAAAAAGAAAACGAAAAAAACGTAGTTAATCTAAAAGGAGTTATTAATGGGCCATATATTGGGGTGGCACATGAAAGACCCAGATACACATGCCTAATCTTTACCCAAAAATGATATCTTTTTTCCTTTTTGGTGATTTTGCTTTTGGGATTTTCTAACTACTTTCTTTTGGGTACAATATAAAAATTATTGCTTATTATATACAATCAACATATTTCTATGAGTGTGTAAATCAACAATAAATTTTTACATTAAATATATTCTATGTAGTATGCAATACACTATAACCTAAAAATATATTAAAGTTAGTATAAATAAATCCGTGTGATACATGGATTTTTAAATTTTTTTTTTTAAGTTTGACTAATTTGATTAACGTATAGTAAAGTCTTTTGTAGTTAAATAACCGATATATTTTATATTTTTTTAGAGGAAAAAAATTGCTTTTTTGATATTTAAAATATAAATAAGACTTATGTTAGTGAGTAACACATGACGACTGGTCCACACTTGCCAACATCCCATGTAACAAAATTGCCTTATTTTTTTCCCCTTGGTGAGAGCGTTTGATATCATATGTTAATTACAAAAAAAATTATATGAAAAGTCTCTCATAAATATTTATTATTCGTAATTCAAAAAATCATTTTCATAATTTTTTTTTTATGAATTAAAATATTATATAAAATTAGATGTGTAAATTGGTTTTGTAATGATAATATATGTTAATTAATATTAAATTTTCATTGTACTGCCTAAATAACATTATTATTATTACATATCTAATCTAATGTATATTAAAATAATGAGATGTGAAATGAAACATAATTTTGTACTATAATGTTCAATGTCTGACAGAAAAACAAAATCAAAGAGGTAAACAACTATTTAATCCTATTTTACTACATGGTTTGATTATAATATTTTTATTATCAATGGACAAATCAATCACACTGTTAGTTAATATTTTTTTATATTCAATTTTACTGGTTGATCTGTCCAACGAGACGTTTAACAATAATTCAACTCTATTTATTTTTGTCACGAAGATAAGCTCATTACTTGGAAAATAATAGAAAATACTTAATTTTTAATTAATAGTTGATCTGATTAAGGTTGTTTTATTCTATCTTATATTAACGAAAATAAAATAAAAATAAAAAATATTAAAAACTTATTAAATGAAAAAATAAAATAAAATCCAGGTCGACATCGATCAAAAAAAGATGGCGCAACTGTCTGTCTGTCTCTTTCTCTCTCTAGAAATAGACGAGCAGGCCACCCAAACTCAACAGAAGTGCATCAGCAGAAACTAACAATCATTTTTAGAGAGAGAAAGAGAAAGAGAAAGAGAGATAAACTACCACTCTCCCACTACTAATTATACACACACATATATATATAGAGAAAGATGATAACCAATATTCACGTTCATATATACACTTGTAATCCCTTGATTCTTCGATATACAATAATGAACACGCGCACTTGAGCCGCTAGAAGAGAGAGAATCATGTTTTCTCAGTAATATGTGGCGGATCTTGCAACCATGACGATGAAATCTACCGTTTCTTGATGAGAAACGGCGGCGTTCGCTCCGATTGATTCCACATTTCGCTTCATTTTATCGAGATGAGGATTTGATTCCCAAATTCGGCGGCGGAAATCGATTCGGAAAACGATTCAGCGCGTTTTTCCGCTCGTGATTGAAATTCGAAATTAAACAGAAAAGAAATTTAATCGGTTGTCTACGGAATAGTAGCAATTAGGGTATGGATGATAGAGGAGGAGGAGGAGGTGCCGGAGAATCTTTTGTGGCGGTGAAGCGAATGTCGCACGGGCTCGATCGTGGAAGTGCTTACCATTCTAGCTCTGGTATATTCCTTTTCTATTTTTTTATCCGTATTTTTTGGCTTTCTCTCTATATATGATATAATCATTGGTCACCTAACTTTATTACCGTTGTTTTCATCTGCCTTTCTCCTCTTTGTGCGAGTGTGCTCATCCATGGATGTATATAGTTCTATATGCTAGTATACGGTGATTGTTATGAAGATTCCGGATCTGTGAATTGAAAATAATTACGTCAAGTGATGCTTACTTGTGTTGAGGTTTTTGGTTAGTTTTCGGTTTTCCTGTTTTGATTGGCTTTCTATTTGCTATTACCGAATTCATGTTCACTACTGCATATGGAAAATTTGCAATTTTACTTGTGTGAGTTAATCAATCAATTTTGGGCATCATCTATGAATGATGACTATGCTCCTATCATGTCTCTGTTTCAGTAAAATCTTATAAACTATGTTTGAAATTTACTCAATTTTAATGTCTTTAATAACTGTCACAATCGTTATAAGAAATAGAAAAACTTGCAATTTTGTTGGTGGAAATGGGACTGGGGAAGCCCTGTGGATTGGGTGGACAACTAGGGGTAGGAGTGGGGGTTTGGTTGGGTGGGGATGAAGAGGAGAAAAATGAAAAATAGTTATCATGAATGTGTATTTAGTTCTTAGATGAAAACATACTGTTGATTTTTATAAGCATGTGGTTTTTAACTATTTAGTTTTTAGTTAGTATCATGATTTTAATGTCAAATGCATCACCCGGAATTTTAAGTACGCTCTAAATTTTTCACGAGTATTGCTTAACAAAAAATAAATAATTAACATTCTGATGAGTATGAGTGCAGTAGTGATGTTTCATTGTGCAATCAACATAATGAGTATCAAAAGCTATTTTTCTTAAAATAGTTATTTTACCATTTTCTCTTTATGGTGATGTACTCTAGTCATATTTTTGGAAGTTCTGGGTTGACAGATATCTCTTATGTTTCACTGTCTAATTGTATTGCAGTTCTTTTTGTATAAGTGGATTTAACTTCTGTTTCTGATTAATGAGCTTTGAGGTGATATATTATTATTATGTAAGACTATCATGTATTTTTCTGTACACGAACACTTTAATAGAATTCATACTTTATAAAACTTTTTTTTCTAGACTTGCATTTCCTTTTTGGTTATTTGCTAAAAGGTAACTGTATGCTTCACTTCAGAATGTTCATTTATGGCACTTTTATGTTAAACAATCGTGTTCTAATTACTGATATTAATAGATTTCCAATTTTGTTTTGGTGCATGTTGTTCATATTTTTGTGTTTGAGAGTTATATGATCATATTTTTTGCTGTTTGAAATTTGAATCTATTTAGTTATTTTAGCAGTGATAAGCTGGTATACAATTTCCGATGAATCATGCATAACCATGGTTGTCATTCTCATAGGTTTTAAAGGAAAAAGGACTGTACATGGTTGATGCTTAAAATCACCTGAAATATTTTGAGTAGAGATATGGAAAAGCGTAGACAAGATAATGTGGCTGTTTACTCTCAAAATAGTACAGCCTTATCCATTTTTACAAATAATTTTCTTTTGTTACAGTGGAGGTTGTTGCGGGATCAGCTGCATGGCTTGGAAAAGGACTTTCATGCGTTTGTGCACATGGGAGAAGAGATAGTGATGCTCGGCCATCATTTGATTTGACAACTGCACAGGTAATATTGTGCTGGGTAATTTTTGAATTTTTTGTTCTCATTGGCTAGTTAATTGCAGCTCTCATCTCTTGGACTGACATTGTTTACCCTCTTTCCTGCCCAAACTACATCTAGTTCCTTTTCTTGACCTTCACTTTTTAATAGATCATGCTCAAATTGAAGCCTAATACAAATGCGAAAGAAGCATTTTGTTTAAGGCACTGCACTGAAATTATTCAAGTTGAGTAATGAATTAGGCCGAATTACCTGTATGAACATGAAGCAGAGAGAAGTTGTCTTCTATGCCTTGTAAAATTTTCAATTACATTTCTGTACTCTGTTTCAAATTTAATTGAAAATTAATTTTGAGTTTGATTTATATGCTATAATAATATGGACATTGAGATGTAACAGCACATTTTTGTTGCATTCTCCCTAGGTGAGATAAATATTCAGGTAATCAACTAAAAAATATTGACAAGACTTGGTTAAAATTTTAAATCTAGTTTTAATTAAAGAAAAATCAAATTTAATTTTAATCCACACAGGATCTCTATGCTTTTTATGTTAAAACATGTCTGGCAGTTAAGGTGACTTTTCATTGTATGATGTAGTCTCAGCTCCTGAAAGTCCAAATCTTCTCTTTACAGTTTGCTTGTTGTTTCCTGCATGCATACCTGATGTTTAAACTACATATTGTGTCAGGAAGAATGTTTAGAGAAGCTACAAATTCGGTTAGATGTTGCCTACGATAACTCTATTCCCGAACATCAGGTATAGTTCATGAAGCTACTCAACATATATCACCAGTATTTACCCGGGGTCTTACTGCAGGCTTTCTTTGATTAAGACTAAAATGCACTCTGAATCTCAGTACCCTTATCATTATTTTGTTTACTCTGCATTTGATAGGAAGCTTTGTGGGCGTTGTGGCATGCTGCCTTTCCTGGGAAGAAACTTGATAGTTTAATATCCGAGCAGTGGAAGGAAATGGGTTGGCAGGGAAAAGATCCATCAACTGATTTTCGGTATGGCATTCTTATCACTTTTCTCGATCTTTTTGGGATATTTGACTTGTTTTGTCACATATAATTAACATACGGCATATTGTCACAGGGGTGGAGGTTTTATATCACTAGAAAACTTGTTGTACTTTGCGAGGAACTTTCCGGTATGATCACCCTCTAGCCTCCATCTCTCTGTTTCATCTGTGAGTACTCGTGCGTGCATACTTAGATGCATGTTTGTAATGTATATGGCGCGTGCACACATTTTTGTGTTTGAAGTTCAACCACCATCCGTCAGTGTCAAAATTGGTATATGTTCAGTAGTATTGCTTGTTATATCTTTTAGTTCTTGCTTTTGAACTATGGTCTTGTGACAGAATCTGTTATTATACCTTGACCCATCAACTCTTTATGTGCAATGTGGTTCATCATGCCCGAAAGATAATGATTGCGTTAGTTTCCATATAACTCATCTGTTTTTTTAAACTAATTGTTTTTTTTTAATTGTTTCAATTGACCTTGTTTACAGCTCCCTCAATATTCAATTACAGACTGGTTAATTCATAAAATTGAAAAATTCAAATAGTGCACTTGAACTTGCTCGAATGTGATTTTTGTTTCTATCTCTTGGATTGTTTCCAACTGAAAGTGGTCTTAGGTTTTAATTATAGATTTTGTAATTGAAGGAAGTCTTTTATGATGAAAGTAAATATCACTTCATGTTTATTCTGTTCTCTGTACTAATCGGTGAAATATTTTCTTCCCCTTGGATACATATTGAGGAACAAAGAATGTCATAAATGTATATTATATATACATTAGAATGATTCTTTCTCATCTCACTAATGTCGTTGGTGCTTTTAGTGGTATTGTGCAGTGCATCATCTCCAATAGTATGGTTGTCCTTAGTTGGACTCACTTGACATTTACTTGTTGATTTGTGCGCATCTGATTTATTTCTGTCTAGAGTTTGTCTAGTATGCTTGCTCATCCAATGTTTACCTTTGTTATCCATAGAAGGATATACAAGGAAAAATATGACCCTTATAACTTACCAAGTGCTATACTGTAGAAATCTTTCCAGGATCTTCTCCGCAAGAAGGAAGGTGATCGGGCGTTGTGGGAGTACCCATTTGCTGTAGCTGGAGTGAACATCACATTTATGCTCATTCAGATGCTTGATCTTGAAGCAGGTGACTTGTTCAATGTTATGAGATGAAAGTGTCAACATTCATACTTAATAAATTCGTTGTTTCTTTCTAAAATAGATCTGAGCCCTCCAATTAGTTCTGAGAAATAATCTGTGCAAGCAAAACTAGCTGCAATCTCCATTCTGCAGTTTCATCCGATGTTTTCTATTTTTATTAGAGCCAAAATCGTTATCAAATCAACAATATTAATCAGGTTTAGTTGAAAACAAACTTGTGTGTTTAATCGTCAGTTATTGAGTCAAGTCAGGTTAAGTTATGTCTTGCTTGGTCCGGAAGTTGTGCTGTTAGAAATGCTTTTCATGTGTTCAGTCTCGATGCTTATAATGTTTGAATGAAGTTTTTTTCATTTATTGACTGTGATCACTCGGCAACAAGTTGCAGTAGTATGCCGATCTTTGCATGCTCCAAATATTGGTTGAGTATGCCAGCCAACTTTTTCATCTGCCTCGGTTGATACTTATCAGCAATGTGGATGAGTAAATGCTAGAGTACTTGTTTTGGCTCTGTTGTCCACACAGCTATTGATTATGCTGTGAAATAAATGTTTTCTGCTGTTTACTCACCAGCTATTATTTTTCAGTGAAGCCACGAACGCTCGTAGGAGCAACCTTCTTGAAATTTCTTGCAGGTAATGCTTTATCCTCCTCCACTCTCATCTTTCTGTTTTTATTGGTCATTTGTGTTTGGTCTGATTATTGGCATTGCATATTTATTGGTTTCGATGGACAGAAAATGAATCGGCATTTGACCTTCTATATTGTATCGCGTTCAAGCTGATGGACCATCAATGGCTTGCCATGCGTGCTTCGTACATGGATTTCAATGTAAGTTTTTCTTCTTCACCAAGTAGAAATAGTGTTTACACACACACTCAGGGTTTTCTTTGAGCTTTACAAAGTTTGGTTATGTACATGTAGAGTGTGATGAAAGCTACTCGTCGTGAGCTTGAGAACGAGCTTCTCCAAGACGACATCACATGCCTCGAAGACTTGCCCTCATATAAGCTTCTCACTCGTTAGTCGAATGAATAGGTAGGGGTAGACAAGAGTCAAGACATTGCTTCACTGCCAACTCTCTCTAATCATCCTCGTTTTTGTGTTTTCATCCTCACTCATCAACTAGTATTGTATTCTACATTTGTATATTCTAAAGCTTTGCTCTATATGATTTTTTTGCCATCTCTGCCAACTCATTTCTCTTACCCTTTATTTGCTTCCATACTTTTGGTAAATGTAAATGTATTCTTTTTCCATAGATGCTTTTGAAATCTTCGAAATGCACTTAGCCATTTGAAATACACATATGTTTACACTTCTCCATCCAGGTGTTCAATCTGACTCAGCAAGATGAAATAAAAAACATTATAAATGTAAATATGACATAAATGCATCATAACTTGGGCGAATTTAAAAAAAAAAAATCATTAATGTTGAGAATGTAACTCGAACAGCCATGCCCTTTCGAATCAGAACCTTAATCTAGCACCTTAGACCACCTCAACTGAATGTCATAATTTGTTTCTAGTACTTACTTTTAAGGAGTGTTCTCAACTAAAATACTTTTTTGTTACTTATTATGTGCATGTTTTAAGGAGTGTGTTTATAAGGTAAAAAACACCCCGTGTGTGTAAGAGAGTGAAAGAGGGGAGAGGGAGAGAGTCGGAGAGAGAAAATATATTATTTTTGATGTTAAATGATATGGGTGAATGGTTTTAAATAGGTGATGTTTTTAGATTGGAAAGGTTGTATGTGGGTGCCCTTATATATAAATATTGCAAGTTTCCTTTTTCTATATATAGATCTTTCCAACTTACATAGCCCAGTGATGTAATCGAACTGAATATCAAGAGTATAGCGCTTGAATAGTATGATTTTTATAAAGCTCAAGGATTCGATTTAATTTTATTAAATTCACAAGCAGTTTAAGCTTGATAGATATATAACTGGTTTGACATGTTAAATAAGTAACTTAGACTTGTTAAACATGTACTTGAGTTTGAACTTATGAACATACGCTTGTGAAAATATTATATATATATATATTTATTTATTTATTTATTTATTACACTATATAGGTATGAATGTTTCGTCCATTTTTCATAATGTCAATTTTAACCCTCCTACATAATTAAATCAAATCAAATTAAATTAGAGTTCTAATGAAAGAAAACTTTTTATTAGAGATAGTGACATAATTTAATATTTATTTTATTTTTATTTGATTACGTGGGACAGATCAATTTATAACCTACATTTCACAATTCACATATAAATTAGTGAAAATGAGTTTGGTTGTAGATAAAAAAGATATGTCTTACAAATACTATCCGTAAAACCGCCTCACACAAGTTTTTGTGTTAACCTTTTGATTGATTTAAGGGATGACAATTTCTCAAGTGTTGAAGAAAAGAATCTTACGAAAATATTTATCTATTTTTGTATATGTGATAGTATTTCAATCTAAAGACTTAGATGGAAAGCAAAACAATTTAAGACACAATTCTAGATTGTGATATGCAGAACAATAAGAAAAATATGACTAAAAAAAAAGAGTGGACTCCGATTCTATCTTAAATAATAAAAGAAAAGAAAAAAAAAAGGAAAGAGAAATTAAAAAAAGACAACAAATCAAACGAAGACTTTAGAATCCAAATTTCGGACAATATTTTTGGAGAACTGTTTCTAGGGTTGTGCATCGGTCGGTTCGGTACCTGAATCGAATTGTACTGAAAAAATTAAAAATTGAATTGTATTTTTTTTAAGAAACCGAACCGAACCGAACCGAATTATTTGGTTCGGTTCGGTTTTAACCGAATTAATCAAAAAAAAATTCAAATTAATTTTTTTTTTTTGATAACCTATTTATTTCAATTTAAAACTAAAACATACTAGGGTTTAGACTTTGGAGAATGAGAACTGGGAATTTGAGAGAAATGAGAATTGGAGGCTTGGGGCCTTGTGAGAAATGGTCTGAATCTCTAATCTGATGGATTAAAAGATTTATTGGGCTTGAAGTTGGGCAACTAATTTTATCTAAATTAAACCTCATATCATTATGTACAATACATATACAAGTTAAGGCCCACAACATTAATACAAATATGAAATATATAATTAAAATTCTTTTCTTTTTTAATTCGGTCGGTTTGATTATTCTCAAAATCGAACCGAATCGAAATAACTGAAATTTATAGAATTCAAAACCGAAATTGAACCGAACTTTTTAAAATTAAACTGAATTGTATTTTTCGATTTGATTTGGTTTGGTTTTTCGGTTTTAACTGAAAAATGCTCCCCCTAACTGTTTTCAAAGATAAACGTTGTGCAGATTTATAAAGCCCAACACGATTGAGCCCACTATTCAGATTTCAGCCCATCAGATTTCTTTGCAAGCCTCTGAGCCCCATTGTCTTTAGAATCTGAGTCCAATTCCAAAGCCATCAATTATCATTTGATCTTAACGGCCCAACAAAAACGCTAATAACTCACATCTATATATCACATACCGTTCCTCTCTCTCTCAATTTAACCTAGATCAACAAAAACGCTCATAACTCACATCTATATATTATATACCGTTCCTCTCTCTCTCAATTTAACCTATTGGAGGATCACTATCTTCTCTTTTAAGGTCAGTTTCTGTATGGATCTTTATGTTTATCTTAATCTATTTCACTATCGCTTTCGTTTATGCTTTTCAATTTTCTTTGTATGCATAATTTTAGTGGTTTTATTGTGGAATTTTTTGGGGTTTTGATTGGTAATTTGTTGTTGATGTATTTCGTGGAGCATCTGAAATTTGTTTATTACTTTCGATTTTGCCCGAAGTTGTCAATTATTTGTTTTAATTTCGCTAGTGTATTTTAGGATTGTATCATATCTAAATCTCAGATTAGATAAGCTTTAAAAATTATTATCTCTGATCTCTGATCCGTAAAACCCAGCCGGAATCAGGAGGATTAAAGACAAAGGCAAATGTATGAATTAAACAGAGTATGATTTTAATTTTCGAAAATATAACCTTTAAGGTTAGATTATCTTCTGGAATAAGTATTTAGGCTGTAATACTCCTCGTGCCAATACTGTTTAAAAAACAATGGTCTGGAATGAGTAACAATGCCACATACAAATTCCTTCAGAAATTGAATCCAAAAGGATAAAAATATAAAAATACTGAAGCATGTTGGGTCTAATATTTGATCAATTTACGTTTTATTCGGATATTATTAAATAAATGGAGTGTAATTGAGGAATTTTATATTTCATAAACATCAAAGGGTATAAGGGTCAAAATATTTTGGACTTTTGGTGGAAAGGGATTTTGATTTTAAAATATAAATGTTTTATGCTATTTAAATAAGTATTTATAAGGAAGGGCTATTTTAACAATAATTTATGTTGACTAAGCTATTTAAATGAAAGCCCCTATTATATACCGTTCCTCTCTATCTCTCTCAATTTAACCTAACGGAGGATCACTATCTTCTCTTTTAAGGTCAGTTTCTGTATGGATCTTTATGTTTATCTTAATCTATTTCACTATCGCTTTTGTTTATGGTTCTCAATTTTCTTTGTATGCATAATTTTAGTGGTTTTATTGTGGATTTTTTTGGGGTTTTGATTGGTAATTTGTTGTTGATGTATTTCATGGAGCATCTGAAATTTGTTTATTACCTTCGATTTTGCCCGAAGTTGTCAATTATTTGTTTTAATTTCGCTAGTGTATTTTAGGATTGTATCATATCTAAATCTCAGATTAGATAAGCTTTAAAAATTATTAATATAATTATGTTAATTTAGTGTGATTATTGATTATGCTGTGCAGCTTATTGTTATTGTAATGGAGTATTTGGGTTTGGATATCTGGATGGAAATCCTATCAAGAGTTGGTGTGAAAGACTTGATCCGATTAAAATCCGTTTCCAAAACCTTTCTGGACCTCATTTCCAGCCTTATTTCCAATGATGAATTCATTCGTCTCCATCTCGACAAGTCGAGTTTCAGGGCCATCCGTCACAACAGATGTATGTTCATTTGTCTTAAACAGCATGGAGAAGAAGTCCAGTCGAGTTTTAGGACCATCAATATCAACAGAGGTACCTACCGTGATTATTTTAAGCAGTACGGAGGAGAAGAAGTAGACGGGATGGGGACAATGTGTTGTGTACAATCATATGGAAGCAGTAATGGTTTGGTATGTCTATGGCCTGAAGACAATAACAAGTATGGAGGTGGTGTTTTGTTGTGGAATCCAGCTTTGTGTGAGGCAGAATTTATACCTATAAAAAGACCCCAACAACCCGTCTATACCTCTTGGTTTGGGTATGATAATGATGGATACAAGCTCATTTTAGGGACTGTTGATTCTCACATCCACCTCATCAGGTTATATATTGACACCAATTCTTGGAAATCATCACTCAGAATCGACGAAAACTATGACCAATGTGATACCATGGGGACCCTTGTCCATCGTACCGTGCATTGGCCCGCATATTATGAGTATGATAGGGATGAGGAGCCTACAATTATATCATATGATATAAGGAGTGAGACGGCTGGAACAATTGCAACACCTGATGGAATAACTAATTCTCAGCCATACACACTGGGACAAGTAGATGGATGTCTTGCGACAGTATTTTGTAAAGATTCCAACTTGGAACTATGGGTAATGAAAGAATATGGTGTACAAGAATCATGGACAAAATTGATGAATTTCCCTTTAGGGATTCGGAAAACTTATCGCAACTCAAAACTACATTCTGTTGTTGAGTTTGATGATCCTGCACAGCTCAACTCTCCAATTTATGGTAAAGACTTTTATGTCGAGAGTTTGATATCCCCGAGATCAATAAAACCCAAGATGTGTTGATTGGTTTATTATTATTATTTTTTCCTCTGTAATTCTGACATTAATTATTTATCATATACGTTGTTAATATTTCCTGAATTGAGATGAGAATTTGTAGCTTTACCAGTTGTGTTCATTTTGTCTTGCGTGTTGAGGAGAATTATTGGTGGGTTTTTTTTGGTTGTGTTAGAAGAAGTGTGTTTTCTATCTTAAGGGCTCGGTTTGGATGTTGGGTTAATTAAATATAATTGTGTTGCTAAAATATATATATATATATATATATATATATATATATAATATAATATAATTGTGTTTTGTGGTAGATTAATAATGTTCACAAAAGGTGATTCAATATTATTTCACAAAAACTTCTGTGCACCAGGTGCATGAATTCGGGTCGATCCGACCTGGATCCGCGAATTTGTGTGACAATATTTATGTACAAACATCCGTATCTTTATGTTTGTAACATCTTTATTTTTGTAACTTAGAAAAAAAAATGACATCCGTATTTTTATGTCTGTAACATCTTTATTTCTATAATTTAGAAAAAAAAATGAAGATTTTCAACACAATTTGTATTGTATACTTTTATGTGATATCAATGTGACCTCTATGTTATATTATGTCACATTTATGTACAAATATTCTGAACTTTATGTAATATATAAAAGTCCGTAAATATTTGTTTATAAATGTGACATGATATAATATAATAATATTGATGTCACATAAAGGTATACAGTTCAAATTATGTTGAAAATCTTCATTTTTTTCTAAGTTATAGTACATAAAAGTCATGATAGTTGTACATAAAGGTCAAACATTTATAAATAAATGTCACACTAATACAATATAAAGATAACAATCTGAAACAAAAAAAAAAAAAAAAAAACTAAATTAAAAAACATACGTCAAAATTGGATCAATCCGGATTGCATGTACACCAAATGCACACAAAACCAACTCATATTATTTATATGTTTGATTTGAATGTTGGGTGTTAGGTTTGTGGTAAATGTATATTTAATTTGAATGATTATTAATTTAAATATATGTTAAACTAAGCAAACTTATGTTTAGTTGATGTGTTAATTTCAGATGAGGTTTGAGATTAATCTTATAACCTTTTACATTTTAAAACAATTGAATTTGGAAAATTGCATAATTCTTAAACGAAAAATGTTTAAAAAAAAAAAAAAAAGCATGAGAATAGAAAGGGGATTACTATTGTTCAGTCACCACAGTATTTCATGTCAGTACTCGACTTACATAGTTCAAATATATTTTTGTTTCGTAATTGGTGGAAACATTTGGACCGCCATGATGTCACCGGAATTTATATGTTATATTATTACAATAAAAAAATTAGATGGAAAGCAAAACAGTTTAAGACACAATCATAAATTATGATACAAAGAAAAATAAGAAAATATATGTAAATAAAATGATAAAAAAGAGTGGACTGCTGTTATGTCTTAAAAAGGAAAAAAAAATTGAAAGGAAAGAGAAATTATATAGGATGAGAGTAAAGATATAACACTATTTTCTAAGGACACAACATTCATAATGTCTTTATGGGGTATCCCATAATGATGGGGTGCGGCGACATTAAAAAATGATGTGTTTTTAGTACCACTCACCCAATACACTATGAGTTATGGGGTGTGGTGCCCTTAAAAAATGATGTTGTGTCTTTAGTACCACTCATTCAATACATTATGGAGTGTGGTGTTCTTAGAACATGGTGCGGTGTCTTTATTCTCACCCATTAAACAAAGACAACAAATCAAACGAAGACTCTAGAACCCAAATTTCAGAAAATATTTTTGGAGAAGTGTTTCCAATTTTCTTATCAGTGGATAATCCGTTTTTTCTTTTTTTCATATTTTTTTTTTTTTTTTTGTTCAATCTGTTTATCATTTAAACATTGTAATGAAGAATTTTGCTTGCAGCAATATTCTCTTTGAGAAAAAACAAAAAAAATCAGAACCTGTAAAAAATGAAGTAATGTGAAGATTTAGGTAATTAGGTTGACTTTGCTTTGTAGATGTAAAAAGGGGTAGTTTTTAACTCACTTATTGATCTTGTTGTTTTAGGCTTCTCCACTGTGAATTCTTCTTGCACCCAATTTTTATTTATCTTTTATGTTAGATAATTTCTTAGAATTAATATTTAGACATTCATTCACTCTTTGAGCATCTTCACATCTAAAGAGAAGGTATAGTGCATCTTGTAGTTTCTTGTTAGATTATTCATGAATTATTTATATGTTATCTTAGTTCTACGTGTGATGAGTGTTGTGTGTCATGATTAAACAAGAGTTGTTTTGTTGGTGTAAGTTTAACAGCAATCCAAGATGGCAGAAGTTGCAGTGTCATTCCTTCTGAACCATTTCTCTGTTTTGCTCGACGAGGAACGACACCTACTCGGAGGACTCGAACGAGAAGTTGTGTACATCCAAGACGAAATGCTGCAAATGAAGGAGTTTCTCAGAGTTGCTGATGCCAATGAAGAAAGCAATGACAACCTCAAAGAATGGATTAGACAACTCCGAGAAATCTCGTACGATGTTGAAGATGTTATGGACAAATACGTTCTTCGATTTGGAAGACATCGTGGATACATGGGAAGTTTTTATGCTTCAATTAGGAATTTGAAAGTTAGACATCATATTGCATCTGAAATCCAAGATATCAAGTATAGATTAGATAATGTCTCCAAAAGTCAGCAGAGATATAGAGAATTGTTTGATATTGTGGGTCGTGGTTCTAGGTCGAAAAACGAGTGGTTTGATGGCAGAGGCAATGGCCTGTTTCTGGAAGAAGCTGATGTTGTAGGGATTGAAGAGCCGAAGGAACGACTTATTGAGTGGATTGGATCGATGGATGATGGAGTCGAAGTGATTTCAGTGGTGGAAATGGGAGGTTTGGGTAAAACTACTCTCGTTAAAAAAGTGTATGATGATGAGTCGGTGAAGAGGCGTTTTGATCAACATGTTTGGGTCGTTGCTTCGGACTTCTCGGATCTCAAACATCTCCTTGCAAACCTTGTAAAGAAATTTGTTGAAGAAATGAAGAAGCCACCACCTCAAGGGCTCGAAGAAATGAGTGTTGATGAAATGAGAAATTTCGTTTACGAGTTTCTTAAGGATAAGAAATACATAATTGTTCTTGATGATGTGTGGAATCTATCAATATGGGAAGCTATCCGATTTGCACTTCCGAAAAGAGGTGTCCATTGTTGCGTCATTGTCACCACACGCTTTAACCATATAGGCAATGTTGAATGGTTTATGTAATGACACAAGAATGATTTACAGAAATTTTAGAAATAATGTAATTGATGCTGAAATCATTTTTGAACAACATACTGGAAAACATGTGTTGATTCCCAAAATACCCCTATCACCTGCAAAAAGTGAAGGATATCCATTCTAATTTAGACGTAAATAATTCCCATCAACAAAGCTCAAGGACAAACAATTCCTAATATTGGTGTGTACTTACCCAAACCTGTATTTTCTCATGGACAATTGTATGGTGTGTACTTGCCCGAACTTGTATTTACTCATGTACAATTGTATGTAGCTCTTTCAAGAGGGACTAATATGACATCCACCAAAGTGTTGATAAATCCAAAAATGGAGAAAAAAGGGGAAAATATAAGATCCAAAAACGTTGTTTACAAACAAATCTCTTTTTATACTTTAGTATTTTTCTTTTTATTTAAGTAAAAGTCTAAAATATTTTTGTTGTTATAAAAGGCTAATATTTCACTTTTGAAATTAGGAAAAGACAAACTTATAAAATTATAAGAAAGCTCTTCAGAAATTTTCATCCTTCTACCTACATGTAATGAGTTTGAAACTGAGAGTGAAGATGAAGAATCCAAATAAAAAAGGTATGCTATAATAATTACATTTTTATAGATTTACAAATAAAAAAATCTACAAATATGAATTCTTAGCAATGGGTATTAAAATTCTTATACGGACATTGTTTTATAAAATTTATGGATCATTTTGTTCTAGGAACCTAATTTTCTGTTGGTGATCCTTCAGTCTCATTAGGCCTTCTCTGTTTTGTGATGTATTAAAGGTGAATTGTGCATGCATCTCTGTGTGCATTGATACAATGTTCTAATGTTAAACACTAAAACTTGTTCTTCGATAGCTTCAGTTTACTAGATTTTATTTGTCAAATCTAAGCTTTATTTATCGAATTTATTTATAAATCATGAGCGTACTCGAGTATAATTGAGTAAATCAATTGTAGTTTCTGGAAAACATTGATGTTTTTGTTGCATCAGTTTTTACTTGAATGTTCTTTTAAGGCCTATAAATATGAGTTGATCAGATAATGCATTAGAAACTGACAAGGATATTGAAAGACATATAATGAATTAAGTTTTGTCTTAGTATTTTAACTCATAATTTTGTTTCTTTGTTGATCTTAATGCTCAACTTAATAGGTGGAACTATAATAATGAAAAGAGTAATTTATCAGATTTGAACTGCTTTTTAGTGTAATGGGAGGTTTCTCAGACCTATTATTCCTTATTTTTTTGGTATAAATAAATAACATATAGATGTATTAGATTCATCATTATTAAACAAAACAAAAAGAAAAGAATTATGTTGAAAATATCCACTGCCTAATAAGTGCCTAACAAAATATATACTAAAACATCCCATATTCAAAAAGTATAAAAAAAGAGGTGTGTTTAGACTTTTAGTATACTAAAACATTCCATATTCAAAAAGTATAAAAAACGAGGTGTGTTTAGACTTTTAGTATACTAAAACATCTCATATTCAAAAAGTATAAAAAAACGAGGTGTGTTTAGACTTTTAGTATTGCCATGGATACACCCATCTGTATATTTTACTCGAATTAGAAGTGTGTGCCTCACATACACAATTTTATATGCATTTCTATTTGTTGATTCTTTTTCTTTATTTCTATTTTATTTCCATTAATTCTTGCATATGTTGCAAAGCCTCGCCTAATAAATGAGAAGGTATTTCTTTTCATGTGCTCTTGTATGCGTGTGAATAATGTGTGTTTTACATGTATACCATTTTTTTTTTTTTTTTTTATGGAGTTAAAAAAGCACTTGTTAAAAAGGAAAAGAAAATCACTCATTAATAATGCCAAATATGCTTTAAAAAAAAGTGAAAAAAAGAAGAAGCGATTATTGAAATCGAAGATGAAGCTTTGTCATTCTTGTCCCTCCTCTACTCATCCGAAAGTCCTACCTTCTCCCTATACCATCGATGATTATATTTGATGAATTTTTCTTTCAATTTTCCTCAAAAATTGTTCCATCCAACCCCAATATCAAATAATATGCTATTATTCACATCAAGTTTTATTTTTTCTCGCTTCTTTTTTCGCATGTTTTATTAAAATGGATGGGGTTTTTTTTTTAAGAATTTCAAAAAAACCTCCCCCCAATGGATGGGGTTTTCCCCCATAATCGAACCCTAATTTGATTCGATGTTTGCACAGTTCAATTGATTCAATTGTTTAGAATCCGAGTTTAGCAGCAATGAATTTGTCAGAAAGTTTTGGCGGGAATCTCTTTAATTTATAAGCATATTCAAAAGAAATTTTTATATGAATGGATAAGTGACAATAATAAAAGTAGCCCCTAAAAACAACTAATACTAATCTAATATAATAGAAAAGAACTGTCTTTTCAGTATACTTTCCTCGGTTCCGTTATTATTGCGGGCTTTACGCAATCGATCGGATTAGATAGATATCCCTAAAAACAACAACAATAGAAGTAGTAGTTAATCATAACAATAATTTGGTTCATATCCAATGCAGTGTAACACAATTAAATGTTTCGTCCATTTTTCATAATGTCAATTTTAACCCTCCCACATAATTAAATCAAATTAAATTAAATTAGAGTCCTAATCAATGAAAACTCTTTATTAAGGATAGTAACGTAATTCAATACTTATTTTATTTTTTTATTTGATTATAAAAGACAAAAGTCTTTTACATTTCAAACTCTTCTTGAAAAAGTTACATGTTTTGATTATTTTGCTTTTATAATCTAGAACACTTCGAATCTTAGACTAAAATTAGTCTTATATTAATATATATTTAAGAGTTTTTCAATGATATTTTATAAGCAAATATTAAAAAAATTTATAAATTTGATAAACAATTTGGTTTGATGTCATGAAAGTATCCAATGAAAGCTATACATTTAAGCTATATATGATATATCACTATTGTCTTCTGTTTATTCATAGCAGTTGTGTGAACATGTTGCGATTTTGATCGAATTTTATTTCTCTTTTACAGTTTTTTTTTTATATTTTAGGTCAGTTGCAACAAGCCGACATAATACTTCTTTTAGGTCTTTATAATGTAATATGTGTTCTGGTTTCTATAGTTTCATGCTTACATGAAATATTTTTTATTTTTTATTTTACGTTGTGAATCTTCTCTACGGTGTTGGATTCTTACAATTGCCAACAGTCTATCTGTCTCTTTTATACTGACTTTAATAATAATTTTTTTTAGATGTAAATGTATGTACATAATACTACTTCACACATAATAAAAAATTACTAATGCTGAACTTTTGTCATTGTTACATGAAGATGCAGGTTCGGTTGATTTTTTTAATTAGTAAATTTTTTATTTTATCTTCATTTATTATTGTTCAACTTTTTTTGATTTTAATTGTAGATCAAACATGTTTTGGTTACTTTTAGTTAGTTGCGTTTCATATTATATTTAATTCTTTTTTGAATTGTTGAGTTTTTGAACAACGAACACCAAATATAAATTGCGACAAAGGAAACTTGTTGGACAAAAAAGAAAATATGCAAATTTGAAATTGATACCGATCCTAGCATTGATATCGATCCTGAAATTTGTGATTAGCTTAAGCTCTATTTTCATTCTTTGTTTATATTGAATTTGTTTAATTTTTTTATTTTATCTTCATTTATTATTGTTTAACTTTCTTTGATTTTAATTGTAGATCAAACATGTTTTGGTTACTTTTAATTAGTTAGAATTATAATCTTTCGTTTCAGAAATTCAATACTTATTTTTTTTTAAATATTTTAATTTATAGGAATAGAGGAGTTAGAATTTATAATTGAATACAATAATATTTTTTAACATTTTTTTGATGTCTCCCAAAATAATATTTTCGGTATAATTGGATTTCACATTGAATTATACTCATACTTAAGCACACATGATCCATCTCAAACATATCCAAATTTCAAACCATCTCAGACATCTCCAAATTTCAAACCCAAATTCCAAATCATCAAGAAACAGCACATGATCCTATCATCCATACTATAGGAGCTCTTTTAGGCGAGCTAAAATAGCATCAACTTCCATCATCTTGCCATCTGTTGGAGCCAAGATTGTATGCCCGTCATGGATCATCTGTGCAATATGCCTGCCGGTTGAAGGATGCCTCCACATATTCAGTGTCATATCAGGCGCAATGAAAGATCTCTTCTCACTGAGATTCCAGCTTCTCACTGTCTTGGACAAGAGATCATCGCAGCAACCTGTTGCGATCTGCAATTGAAAATGCTAAGCTTTAAAAACTAAACATCTCCAGAATACACTCATTAAAAAGAAAAATCAAGTGATATAAATAGAATCAAAGTTAGCATGTGATAAAGGATGCACAAGCAATTTGCTAGCATGTCATCATGATCACAATCACAGTGGTCTCATAGATGTGCATGAGGACAAAATGAAGGACAAGGACATGATACACATTGGATCAATTCCATAGCTATAGGTTGATTGTATAAGATGTTGACACTTGTCTTGATCTTATTATTACTTGTATTTTCTTGTCTTTAGTGCAACCAATTATTGATCAGCATACTAGCTTTATCCTTCTATAAATAGAGATTAGGAATTAGAATGTAATACAGAGAACATCATCAATGAAAAACTGCTGCCATGGCCTTACTGTTACATTGTTTTTAAGCTTATATATTCTTCATGTTTAAGAGCTTTTCAGCTCATTTTCTATCAGCATGAATTCAGTTGAACCAACACAGGGTGTTATTATGGACCATAACGCTGCACTTATCATCCCATTTACACACTATAGCTTTCTTCCCTTTAGGCAAAGTAGTTAACTCCCAGGTGTTATTTTTTTTCAAAGCCATAAGTTCAACTCTCATGGCTTCAACCCACTCATGCTTTGAAGCAGCTTCAGCAAAGGTAGTAGGTTCTTTGACATTGGACACCTGGTTTATGTATGACTTATATGCAAAATCAAAGAGCGCATGCTTATGCAAAGATGGGTGTGAAATGTCTGTATCAGTGTATGTGTGGTTTAGAACATAATCATGGTGCCAAGAGGGTTGTCTTTTTGATCTTGTTGGTCTGGTAGGTTGAGTAGGTGATTTGTCTGTTGGTAGTGTGTTTTCTGATGGAACATTTTGTGAGGTTTGAATGGGAACTGAACCATGTGAAAGATTATCCAAGCTAGAAGTTTCTTAAACAACAGGAAGCATAACACTAGAATTAGAAGAAGTAATAGTGGTATAAGGAAAGACACTAGAGCAAAATTTCACATCCCTTGAGACAACAACTTTCTCATTTTCTACATCAAACAGCAAATACCCTTTTTTCCCTGAAACAAAACCTAAGAAGACACTTTTATGAGCTCTAGCACAGAATTTGGATTTATGAGGAAGTGTATTGGCAAAATATACTAAACAACCAAAAGGATGCAAGACAGAATAGTCTCGTTTATGACCACATAGCACCTCAAAAGGAATTTTCCAATGAATGGCAGAACAAGGTAATCTATTTATAAGGTGAGTTGAGTATAAGATGGAATAAGACCATAATTTAACAGGAAGCTTGGAAAGAAACATGATAGATCTAGTCATGTCTAGTATATGCCTATGCTTTCTTTCTACTACTCCATTCTGTTGGGGAAAAAAGAACAGCTTGTTTGGTGTATGATTCCCAGGGTAGCAAAAAATCAGAACATTGAGCATTCAAAAACTCAAGTCCATTATCACTTCTAATGATTATGACAGATTTATGAAACTGAGGTATATCATGAAAATAAATTTCTTGAGACTGTTTGGAACTTGGGATTTTGTGTTTGAACAAAAAAGTCCTGGTTGCCCTACTATAATCATCAACTAAAGTGAGAAACTATGGAGTGTTTGTAATGGTGTCTTCTTTGCAGGGGCCCCACACATCAACCTGGACAAGATAAAAGATCTCAGTAGAATGAATACAAGACCTTTGAAAACTAGATCTATGAAATTTTCCCTTAACACAAGACTCACAGGCTTTTATTTCATCAACGGAATTGGAATTACAAAGATCTTTCAGAAAGTCTACGTGCTCTAGAACACCTAAAGAGGCATGTCCTAATGACTGATGCCATGAGTACAATGTAGAGGAATTACAATGAGGAATTTCAAATCCTAGCTCTAGATACCATGTTAAATTCTAGAAACCTCCATTAGAGAGCATGAAGAAGATCTAAGAGAGATATTTTTATTTCCCATAGCAAATGAAAAATACAGACCACGACTTATATAGACGACGAAGAAGAGAAAAAAACGTAAACAACATTCCTGACCAATGATATGCTGCCACATAGGATACAACATGTTACATGTGAGCAGCAAACTATAGAGAAAAAAACGTTAACATAAGACCAGTGTTTTTCTAAGTGAAGAAACGCTTTCAACACAAAGCAACACTAAGAAACATATTACACAAAGCCACACAAAGCGCATGCACGACTTTTCCTTCCTTTGAACAGCTGAGCAAGAACACCAATCATGCACCTCACCTTCATCACCATGCACGCATAACACCAACTCCACAAACACCATCAACCAACCATATTTAACAGTGTCAATGTTATGAATTATTTGTTACTCAAGTAAGCTACATCTTTCTTGTTTACTGTTTAATATAAGAGGAATCCGTGAAAAAGAGCAAGTAGGCTTAATAAAAGGCACAATTTATTCATTCTTCTATTCCTGTTTCTTGATATTTAACAATCAGGCCTTACATAAGATGCACTCATTTTAGTTATTAATTGTTCCCGATTTCTGTTAAGCTAAGAATTCCTTTTCGAGCAAGGAGAGCTCCTAGAAAGAGTAATGCAATGTATTTTTTGACGAAACCGAAAACTTTTCTCCCATTTAAGTACACATGAACAGGAATCAAATAACATACCACACGTAATGTCCACTACCAGAAACAAAGGCATAACCACTACCCCTAAAAACTAGGAAACAAATAAATGAAAGAAGACTCGTCTACTCCAAGAGCACACATCCATAAACCGGTTACTGCTACAAATAACATACAGAAATGTAACCATCGTACGTTTCAGTTGATCAATTTCTTCGTTTATTGAAAATTTTCCAATTCCAGCTATTTTCACGTTGATATTACTAATTCAGATGAGATTTAGTACTTCTATCGAATGATTAGTTAAATATTTTTAAAAATTTCGATAAATCCTTACCTTAGCAATCAGATTTGCCGAAGCGGGAGCGAAAACTAAGACGTTGGCCCGATCAGTCTCATTCCTCACCGTGTAATCCTTTTCATCTTCGCCGAGGTATATTGCGAAGCTTTTTGAAAGCACTGGTTTGTTAAACTGCTTAGCCGCTCCTGTACCGCAGAAAACCACCACCGACGATGAAAAAGCTCGCAAACCTTCACATAATTCCTTGGTACGAGATGCTGCAGCAGTGCCATCAACTGCGAGAAGAACCCTAACATTGCCGCCATTCTCGCCGCCGGCTGCAATCACGTCTTCACCGTTTTCCATGGAGGTTTGAGTTGGCAACGATTAGAGGGGGAATGATCTATCTAACAGAGATTTAGCTGTAGATAAAAACGGTTCGGTATCTCTGCATACTAGTTTTGCATATTAGCATTTTCTATTAATAATAATTTTGAAATGATACGAAATTAACCGCTTGATCTATATTGTATATTAAACCAATTAATTTATTTTTTTGCCTACTTATGTCACCAACTATAAACTTTATCTAAAACATATAAAACCTATTTTATTAAAAATCACAATTCCTGAATTAAACATAAAAATTAACTGAAAATAATAATTATATTTATAGTTATATTTATTATATGAGTCTCTTAAAAAAAAACACATATAATAAATATAATATATTTTAATATGTATTATAATTTTTTCAAGTTTTTTAATTAGAAATTTACAAATAGCATTCGAATCATTGTTTACAGAGTTATTCTCATTATAATTTCTCTGATTAATTCACTCCGAAAAAAAAGATGTATATACTTAAATTGTTTTAATTTTTTTACAACAAATAAAAAAAAAACGATCATTATTTCTCTAATTTATTGACAAAAACTATTGTTTCAGAGTGGATAACATAATTTTTTTCACATATTATCATATTTCATATTGAGTTAGCCAAGTGGACTTTTTGAAATGAAAATTACATTTGATTTCACTTTACTCATTTTTATATATGTGAAGCTGTAATATTTTTATAATTTTAAAAATATTATGTAATTCTTCCTAATCAATATAAATATACTGTATAGTTTAAATTTATATTTATCTATGATAAATTAATAAAAAATACTAACATACATCAAACACAGTCTAAAAATAGGCAAAACCCGCCCTGCACCCAATGTACGCCCACGCGCCCATGCACGCTCACCTGATAGGTATCCATGGGCAAGGTATTTATGGAATATTTTCAAGGTATCCACATGTATACCTTGAAGATATTTCATGGATACCTTCAAGGTATACATATGGATACTTTGAAGATATTCCATATTTCACCATGTTGTTGCGCGCACATCGTGCGTTTGTGAGGTGCATGCGCGGCGTGGACGCATGCGCACACCGCGCGCCTATGCACCCACGCTGCGCGCACCTCACAAATGCGCGCGCCCACACCATGGATACCTTGAAGGTATTCATATCGATATCTGCGTGCACCTTGGTCACCAAGCCGCGCGCGCACGTACCCATGCGCCCATGCTGCGCCCACACCGCGCGCCTCATAATGTGAATACCTTGAAGATATTTCATGGATACCTTCAATGTACCTTACCCATGTATACCTTGAAGGTATACATGGGATACCTTCAGTATATACATGAAAAAAACAATTGAGCGAATTTTTTTTTTTAAATTTATGTGGGGCCCGCGGGTTGGGAACACGGATTAGATCCGTGTTCCGGGAACACAGGAGACCTACTCCTAAAAATAATGTCATTACCGACTTTATTTGCTCTTAAATTAACCTCTTTGATGAGTTCAAATAATTGACATGGGAGTGGTTATTTGGGGTTATTCATTTTTTGTTTTATAAAATATTCCACAAGATTATACGGCATCCACATAGGTGCTACTAAATAGTTCACAAGGTTATACAGTGCCACGTTGCAAAAGAGTTTTGGAGAGAATATCGTAGAAAATTTGACGATTTGAGGCGTGAGAAGTGAGTATTACTTCAATAGGTAATTTGCAAATCTTCTTGTACAAGATTAATATACCATATAAAACATACATTATAATAGGTCCTATGAAGAAATTTCTGATTTCATCAGATTTGTTTGTCATATAAAATATACATTATAATTGGTCAAATATAACTGCATCAGAAATTTTATCTTTTTAAAATTTTCCTGCAGCTTTATAAAGCCCAACACGATTGAGCTCACTATTTAGATTTCAGCCCACTATATTTCTTTGCATTGTCTTTAGAATCTGAGCCCAATCCCAAAGCCATCAATTATCATTTGATCTGACAAACGCTAATAACTCACATCTATATATCATATACCGTTCCTCTCTCTCTCTCTCTCTATTTAACCTATCGGAGGATCACTATCTTCTCTTTTAAGGTCAGTTTCTGTATGGATCTGTATGTTTATCTTAATCTATTTCACTGTCGCTTTCGTTTATGCTTTTCAATTTTCTTTGTATGCATAATTTTCGTGGTTTTATTGTGGATTTGTTTGGGTATTGATTGGTAATTTGTTGTTGATGAATTTCGTGGAGCATCTGAAATTTGTTTATTACTTTCGATTTTGCCAGAAGTTGTCAATTATTGGTTTTAATTTCGCTAGTGTATTTTAGGATTGTATCATATCTAAATCTCAGATTAGATAAGCTTTAAAAATTATTAATATAATTATGTTAATTTAGTGTGATTATTGATTATGCTGTGCAGCTTATTGTTATTGTAATGGAGTACTTGGGTTTGGATATCTGGATGGAAATCCTATCAAGACTTGGTGTGAAAGAGCTGATACGATTAAAATCCGTTTCCAAAACCTTTCTCGACCTCATTTCCAGCCTCATTTCCAACGATGATTTCATTCGTCTCCATCTCAACAAGTCGAGTTTCAGGGCCATCTGTTTCGACAGATATGGATACATTTGTCTTAAGCAGCATGGATAAGAAGTCCAGTCGAGTTTGAGGACCTCCATATCAACAGAGATACCTACTTTGATTATTGTAAGCAGTATGGAGGAGAAGAAGTAGACGGGATGGGGACAATGTGTCGTGTAGAATCCTATGGAAGCTGTAATGGTTTGGTATGTCTATGGCCTGAAGACAAGAAGAACAAGTATGGAGGTGGTGTTTTGTTGTGGAATCCAGCTTTGTGTGAAGCAGAATTTATACCTATAAAAAGACCCCAACAACCCGTCTATACCTCTTGGTTTGGGTATGATAATGATGAATACAAGCTCATTTTAGGGACTGGTTTTCACATCCACCTCATCAGGTTATACATTGACACCGATACTTGGAAATCATCACACATCATCAACAAGAACTATGATCATTGAGATCTCAGGGGGACCCTTGTCCATCGTACCGTGCATTGGCCTGCATATTTTGATGATGAGGATGATGAGCCTACAATTATATCATATGATATAAGGAATGAGACGGCTGGAACGATTGCGACACCTGATGGAATAACTAATTCTGAGCCATTCATACTGGGACAAGTAGATGGATGTCCTTCGACATTGTTTTATAAAGAACCCAACTTGAAACTATGGGTAATGAAAGAATATGGTGTTCAAGAATGATGGACAAAGTTGATGAATTTTCCTTTAGGGATTCTTTCTACTTATCGCCACTCAATACTGCATTCTGTTGTTGAACTAGATGATCCTGCACAGCTCAGTTCTCCAATTTATGGTAAAAACTTTTATGTCGAGAGTTTGATTTCCCCGAGATCAATAAAAACCAAGATGTGTTGATTGGTTTTTTTTTTCTCTGTAATTTTGACATTAATTGTTTATCATATATGTTATTCTTTTTTCCTGAATTGAGATGAGAATTTGTAGCTTTACTAGTTGTGTTCATTTTGTCTTGCGTGTTTGCATGCTGCTGAGGAGAATTGTTGGTCGGGTTTTTTTTTTGGTTGTGTTAGAAGAAGTGTGTTTTCGATCTTAAGGGCTCGGTTTAGATGTTGGGTTAATTAATCTAATTGTGTTGCTAAAAAAAAAAAAATTGTGTTTTATGGTGAATTAGTACTGTTCACAAAAAGGTGATTCAATATTATTTATGTGTTTGGTTTGAATGTTGGGTGTTTAGGGGTGGAAATCGGACGGATCGGATCGGAAATAGGGTGTTTCGGAAAAATTCCGAAAATTTTCGGAATTGAAAAACCAATTCCGATTCCGATTCCAAAATTTTCGGAATTGTAAAATCCATTCCAATTCTGATTTTTGGGAAATTTCGGAAATTTCGGAATTCCGAAATTTTGGAACTTTCGGAATTCCGAAATTTTGGAACTTTCGGAAAATTTTCCGAAATTTTCCGAAATTTTTTGGAATTTTTCGGAATTTTCGAAAAAACTTCGGAATTTTATAATATGTATAATTTTCTTTGTCATTATTCCTATTATTTCGTTAACTGTACTACACTACTACTTATTACTAATATTAACGAACTAAGCTCGAACTCAATTATAAAACTCATAAACTAAAGAAGTTGAACCCAAGTTTAGTATAATTCAACTTGTATAACTTCGTAAACTATTTAGGCTCATTTAATTTTGGAATTTACGAAAAATTAAATTTCGGAAATATTTCGGATCGGATTTCGGAAATATTTCGGATCGGATTTCGGAATTTCCGAAAATTTTAAAACTAATTCCAATTTCGATCCGAAATTTTTCAGAAAAATCGGAAATCGGAATTTTGGATTAAAAATATTCGTTTCAAATTCGAAAATTTTCGGATCGGATTCAACGGATATCGGAAATTTCGTTCCAATTTCCACCCCTATGGGTGTTAGATTTGTGGTAAATTTATGTTTAATTTGAATGATTATTAATTTAAATATATGTTAAACGAAGCAAACTCATGTTTAGTTGATGTGTTAATTTCAGATGAGGTTTGAAATTACTCTTATAACCTTTTACATTTTAAAACAATTGAATTTGGAAATATTGCATAATTCTAAAAAGAAAAATGTTTAAAAAAAAAAAAAGCATGAGAATGGAAAAGGGATACCTACTGTTCAGTCACCACAGTATTTCATTTCATCATTCGACTTACATATTTCAAATATATTTTTGTTTCGTAATTGGTGGAAACATTTGGACCGCCATGATGTCACCGGAATTTATATGTTATATTATTACAATAAAAAAATTAGATGGAATGCAAAACAATTTAAGACACTCATAAATTATGATACAAAGAACAATAAGAAAATATATGTAAAATAAAATGATAAAAAAGAGCGGACTGCTGTTATGTCTTAAAAGAAAAAAAAGAAAGGAAAAAGAAATTAAAAAAAGGGTCGGGCTATTCACACCCTAAGCTTTATTTAACACATCCCAATTCTATTAGTTTTTAATTAAAAAAAATAAAAAATAAGTAAATTTCCATATTATCCTTTAAAATTAAAAAAAAATGATAAAAATAAAACCATCCCATCTCCATTCCCTCCCGTGTCCACTGTTCTCTCTCTCTCTTTCTTTCTTTTTTTTTTTTGTCATTTTCTTTTTCAATGTTTTAGTAATAATACAATAATAAAATGAAAATCATTTCATGGGTCAACTAAATACGTAAAAATCATGAAAAAATTATATAAAAATCACGTTAAAAAATGTTAAAAATCGATAAAACAAAACAACTATGTTCGACTCTGATAGGCCGAACACATAGAAGTGTGTTGGCCTACCGGGAGTCAAACATATAGAGGTGTGTTCGGCAAAAAAAAAAAAAAAAACAGTTCCGTTCGATCCTGGTAGGCCGAACACATAGAGGTGTGTTCGGTCACCCGACGTCAAACATGTCATAATGTGTTCGACACCTGGTGACCGAACACACCTCTATGTGTTCGGCCTACCAGGGTCGAACGAAACTTTTTTTTTTTTATTGAGTTTTTTTTATTTTTTTTTACACGATTTCTACATTATATTCATATATTTAGTCAATTTGTAAAATGATTTTTAATGTATTATTTGTTATTTCTCAAAATTTCGCGAAGAAAAGAGAAAAAAGAAGAAAATAAAAAGAAGAGGTTGGGCTTGCTTGACGGGAGAGCGGGGGAAGTTGAGAAATTTTCAATTTTTTTTTTGAAATTTTCAAAGATAAAATAGAAAATAAAATGTTTTTATATTTTTTTAATTAAAACATAAAAATTGTGGGGTCTGTAAAGTAAATGGCTAATTCCATCCTACATGTGATGATATTACCATCACATGTTAGGATGGTGACAAATATGTACTTTTGATATCATAAATGCATACATATATGTACTTTTAAATATAAAATGCATACTTGTCACCATCCTAACATGTGATGGTATTACCATCACATGTAGGATGGAATTTGCCAAAGTAAAGGGATGGAATTTGCCAAAGTAAAGGGTGGGGTGAGATAGCCCGGCCCTTAAAACAAAGACAACAAATCAAACGAAGACTTTAGAACCCAAATTTCAGAAAATATTTTTGGAGAAGTGTTTCCAAAGAAAAGCTTATCAGTGGGTAATCCGTTTTTCTTTTTTTTCATATTCTTTTTCTTGTTTTTTTGTTCAATTTGTTTATCATTTAAACATTGTAGTGAAGAATTTTGCTTGCAGCAATATTCTCTTTGAGAAAAAAACAAAAAAAATAAAAACCTGTAAAAAATGAAGTAATGTGAAGATTTAGGTAATTAGGTTGACTTTGCTTGGTAGATGTAAAAAGGGGTAGTTTTTAACTCATTTATTGATCTTGTTGTTTTAGGCTTCTCTATTGTGAGTTCTTCTTGCACCCAATTTTTATTTATCTTTTATGCTAGATATTTTCTTAGAATTAATATTTAGAAGATTGATTCACTCTTTGAGAATCTTCACATCTAAACAGAAGGTATAGTGCATCTTGTAGTTTCTTGTTAGATTATTCATTGAGAAGTAATAAGCATGAATCAAGATCAGCATAAGAGAAAGGAATAAAAGAAAAAGGAAGAAAAAACGAGCTGGGAGGAAAATCAAGTTTTTAGCTAAGTATGGGAAAAAGCGTGCTTGACTAATAAAGGCGTGCTTTGTAAATGCGATTTCAAGTTAGTTAAGTCTGTTAACTTTCAAGATTGCAGGTTTGCAGGTTTGCAACGGATCTGCGCGACAGTTTTCAAGAAGGCCTAGCTCACTGGTTTCTCAACGGAATCACGCGGGATTTGTTGCTGTGCATTCTATATATATAGTAGAACATTTCGTTAGTTAATCACTTTTGCAATCGATCACTGTAAAGAGAGAGAGATAGCTGTGAACAGAGAGAGTTTAGCTAGGGTTTTCTGTGTTCAATTCTTTCTCTTGTCTTGTAAACGATTCATTGCTTCTTTGATTGATTAGTGGAGATGATCTAAAGTGGATGTAGGCATTTTCAAGCCGAACCACTATATATTGCTGTGTTTTGATCGTGGGTTGTGTGCTATTTTTCATTCTCAATTTCTCTATTCAAGATTAGGGTTTATCTTGAGGTTGGAAGTGTTGAATTGTTTTTGAATTGTTTCTTGATCATTATACCAACATTCATGAATTATTTATATGTTATCTTAGTTGTACGTATGATGAGTGTTGTGTGTCATGATTAAACAAGAGTTGTTTTGTTGGTTTAAGTTTAACAGCAATCCAAGATGGCAGAAGGTGCAGTGTCATTCCTTCTGAACCATCTCTCTGTTTTGCTCGATGAGGAACGACACCTACTCGGAGGACTCAAACGAGAAGTTGTGTACATCCAAGACGAAATGCTGCAAATGAAGGAGTTTCTCAGAGTTGCTGATGCCAACGAAGAAAGCAATGGCAACCTCAAAGAATGGATTAGACAACTCCGAGAAATCTAGTATGATGTTGAAGATGTTTTGGACAAATACATGCTTCGATTTGGAAGACATCGTGGATACATGGGAAGTTTTTATGCTTCAATTAGGAATTTGAAAGCTAGACATCATGTTGCATCTGAAATCCAAGCTATTAAGTATAGATTAGATAATGTTTCCAAAAGTCAGCAGAGATATAGAGAATTGTTTGATGTCTTGGATCGTGGTTCTAGGTCGAAAAACGAGTGGTTTGATGGCAGAGGCAATGCCCTGTTTCTGGAAGAAGCTGATGTTGTAGGGATTGAAGAGCCGAAGGAACGGCTTATTGAGTGGATTGGATCGATGGATGATGGAGTCGAAGTGATTTCAGTGGTGGGAATGGGAGGTTTGGGTAAAACTACTCTCGTTAAAAAAGTGTATGATGATGAGTCGGTGAAGAGGCGTTTTGATCAACATGTTTGGGTCGTTGCTTCGGACTACTCGGATCTCAAACATCTCCTTGCAAACCTTGTTAAGAAACTTGTTGAAGAAATTAAGAAGCCACCACCTCAAGGGCTTGAAGAAATGAGTGTTGATGAAATGAGGAATTTTGTTTACGAGTTTCTTAAGGATAAGAAGTACATAATTGTTCTTGATGATGTGTGGAATCTATCTATATGGGAAGCTATCTGATTTGCACTTCCGAAAAGAGGTATCCATGGTTGCGTCATTGTCACCACACGCTTTAACCATATAGGCAATGTTGTATGCATTGAGACGAACCATGTCTACAATTTGCAGCCTTTACCTTTGCAAGAATCGGAGGCGTTGTTCTACAGAAAAGCGTTTCCGAAGAAACCATGCCCTCCTTATCTGAGAATATTTGCGGAGAGTATTTTAAGGAGATGCCAAGGTTTGCCATTAGCAGTTGTTGTAATTGGTGGCCTCTTAGCGACAAAAGAGTATAATGTCGAAGAATGGGAAGTGTTTAATCGGAGTTTTGGTCATGAGTTAGAAGATGGGAGCCTACAAGTATTAGGGAAAATACTCTCGTTAAGTTACAATGACTTGCCTTACTATCTCAAGTATTGCTATTTGTACTTGAGCATCTTTCCGGAAGATGATTTGTTGGAGAAGGAAAAATCATTCGATTATGGATAGCCGAAGGGTTTGTTCAGGCGAAGCAACACAAGACCATGGAAGAAGTGACGATTGACTATCTGAACGAGCTTTTTAGCAGAAGTCTGATTCAAGTGGCAGAGAGAAATACTGATGGAAGAGCAAGAGCATTTCGTATCCATGATCTGCTAAGAGATTATATCATTTCAAAGTCGAGAGAACATAACATTGAGACTATATGCAATGGAGGGGAGACCCAATGGCCTGGTAGAATTCGGCGCTTTGCAATTCAGAAATCCTTCAGCTTGTCTCAAGAAACGTACAACTTTGAGTGTCTTCGTTCTTTAATATTGATGTGCTCTGAAAATACGGACCTTGGGATAATCAACAAGTTGGTGAGCAAATGTAGGCTTCTGAAGGTGTTGGACTTGAGAGGGGCTCGACTAGAAACGATCCCGGATGGAGTTTTCAAATTATATCATCTCAAGTATCTATGTTTGAGGAGCACAATGTTGAGATTCATCCCAAAGTCCATTGGATCTCTTGGGAATTTAGAGGTGCTAGATCTCAAGAATTGCAATGTGATCGAATTGCCTAAGGAAATCCTAAAGCTCAAGAAACTTCGGTATCTGTTGGTGTACAAATACACGCATAGGATTGGCACCTCGTTTTACTTTACACAAAGCTGTAAGGCTCCAAGCAACGTTGGTAGTTGTTTGCCATTGCTAGGAAAACTTTGTTGTATAGATGCAAACGAAAGTGATGGCGTTAAAATGGTGAGAGAGATAGGGAAGCTAACACATCTTCGGAGATTAGTGATCGTAAAGTTGAGAAGTGAAGATGGAAAGGAGCTTTGCTCTTCCATTGCTAAGCTGTCCGAGCTTCGCTCGTTGAGAATTGATTCCGTCCAAGAAGGTGAAAAACTAAACGTAGACTATCCAATCAGGTTGCCACTTTTAAGAAGACTAGATCTGATGGGGTGGTTAGAGAGAGTTCCTCAGTGGATACCGTCTTTGGAAGGCCTTACGAATCTAAATCTATATTGGAGCAGATTGAGGGAGGATCCACTGGACTGTCTTCAGAATTTGCCTAATCTGTCGTACCTAAGCATCCATGGCGCCTACGTTGAGGGATTGAGTTTCAAAGCTCGAGGATTTCAGAAGCTCAAAGAATTGTGGTTAGGAGAGTTGAAATTCATGAAATGGATGATAGTGGAGAAAGATTGTATGCCGATTCTTGAAGAGTTGAATGCGCGGGATTGCCCTATGCTGATGCAGCTTCCTCAAGGACTCGAGCATTTGATCAATCTTCAATATGTAGATTTTGGAAATATGAGGAATGAATTTGTGGAAAATGTAGTTGAAGCGCAACGAAGCGAAGGGGCTAATTGGAGGCTTGCTTTTGCGAGGGTTCGTTTCTTCAACGTGATGGATGATGGTGAATGGGGGTTTCATTTCGCAATATAGTTGAATAAATAGAAAGAGAGGCAGCATATATGAAAATCTGGTTCATTATAATGATGAAATTAGGAAGACTAGTTTTTCAATGATGCATGTAATTCACCACAATATATTGCAGTTAGGCCCCTCTGTTTCCTTGTATAAATCTATTAGCATCTTGTATAAATCCTGTGTTTTGTTATGTAGTACATATCCACTTTATTCATTGGGATCCTAATAGTCGTATCCAATTTGATGAAGGTAGGTGCTACTCGTTTTCTCGTCCCACTTGTGTTTTTGCATCTTACACTTCAATATCCCTTTAAGCCATTTGTTTTGCGCATTTAAGACCTTTAACTTTCTAGCATTTGTACGCTTGTTTTCTGCCGTGGATCTTCAAGCAATGTTGTCCTTTCGTGTGGTGTTGTGATATTCACTTTGATTTCTGCCATTTTAGATGTGTGATAATCGGTGCTTCTCTGTTTCCTGTCATATTGATCAGCTCGTTTCTTCCTGAGCTGCTCCATCCGGGCTTTCTTTCGCATACTCATCATCATCTTCCTTCGATTCTGATGCCTTCATTGGTCCGATCCCTCTAAAGAACTCTGAAACTCTCTCAAGAATTTCTGAAAGAGTTTTGGGCACTTGAAACCATGGACAAGTATCAATAGGTTCATCAACCATTTGTTGTATAAATCTAACTGGTGCACACTACTTGCATGAACCAGTTAGGAATACACTGAGCCATCTATTACGAAGACACCACAAGCAGACAGTCCGTCTGACCTAATTTTTTAAACAGCACACACTTGTTGCCTTGTCAAATAGTTTGAGATTGTGAATCATAAGTTCATCATATACAAAATGCTTGTAATTTATCTATTTCTCTAATTGATTTGGTTATTGGTTATCATGAAAAAGTTGTATTTATTACATGTTACATTAGTTGTATTGATTGATTTTTACATGTTACATTAGTTGTATTGATTGATTTTATGTAAGAGTATAACTCCTTTGACCTTGGGCAAAAATTAACTACAAAATTTAATAAACTCCACTTGCGCTCCTATGTAGCTGTAACGCTGAACTAGGTCCATGTTATACAAATTAGAAACACATCTAACATTTAAATATATGATTTTTTAAAATTATAAACATCATATTCGTTTGCCAAGGTTTAAGCACAATATATGTAATATATTTATTATATAAAAAAAACAACTTTTATAATTGTATCTTATTCATAAGATGAGATAATTCACAAATTCTTATAAGCAGTCAATATTTCTAATTTTCTTTTTCCAATACATTTTCATAACATACTAAAATTACTCTTGCAGCACTAATAATGACCCTTCTAATTAAATGAAATATACAAAAAACAATTTTTTTTTTTTAAAATCATACATCAATAGAGAACAATTATGGTCAAACAATACTCAATTGTATTTCTTACAAATAACCAAAGAGGCAAAATACATATTATGAGTTTACTTAATATCTTTCACAAAAAAATCACCAACATATCAGGAACAATCAATCAATCAATCTAATACTCAGATAAAACTTATAGAAACCAGTCCAAAAATTACTACAAGAACATCATGTGTTCAGCTGTCTGGAAGTCTCATTTCAACAATTTCAGAAGGTGGTCGTAACGTACAAACCATCTCTTTCGTCTTCCCAAAATAGACCTGAAAATGATACATATTTCACTTAGTTTCTGATCATCATAAAAATAAACAAAAGAACATCACAAAGTGTGATGACAATGCATACCTGATCCAAAGAGTTTCTCAGCTTGCTCTCCATCTCTTCTATCATCTTTCCCATATTGCATAAATGACCATCTGCAACTGCAAGCTCCATATTCATCTGTACAGAAAAAGGAATAAAATAAGATCAGTGAAGTGGGATAATTGCTCATCTGTAAATATATATTATGGAAGGTGAAATACCTGTCTTCTAATTGATCCTGACAAATTGAAGGTGCCCGAGGACTCATCATTCGTGGTCAAAGAAAGCATCACAGAGCTAGTCAAACAATATCGAGCATTTTCTTCCATGTCAGGTCCAACCTATATGTACGAAAAGAAATGGTCATCACTATGGAGAATGTTAAGAGGAAAGGTTCATTTGGCGAGTCGAATAATGTACCTCGATAACATGTATCGCTTCCCAAGACCCTTCTTGTAGATAGCCTCTTTTACCATCTGCAGTCCTCGAGCCATCTTCAATGGCGAATACCATTGCACAATTAGATGAAGAAAACAATATTAACCATGAACTTGGGGAAAAGTTATCACCTTTCTTGATTAAGAAACAACCAATAAATCCTTCATCTTCAGTCTCCCACATATAAACAGACGAAATGCCACCTTCATAGTACCTACCAATTGATTGGTTAACTTAAGCTGGAAGAAGCTTTTAGGAAACAAGATAGAAGAAAATTATAAATGACCACACTAAATACCATGTATTGAAATGCAGTAAACGAATTCACATTAGCATAAAGCTCAAATATGGTTACAGAAAGTACGAGGTAAGTAAAGGACCTCACTGGTCACGATAGATAGCAAAGACATCGTTTGCTTCAATCTCAAGTTTCCTCAACTCCATAGAGGGATAAAGTCCGTCATCTAATGGGGGATGGTATTTATTTGACAACGGAGACCTTCAGGTGGAAACCAAGAAACAGACATCATCATTTATACCAATAAAGAAGATTAAAAAAAAAAAACAGGAAACTTTGAGTTTTAAATACTTGCAACAAAAGACCAAGTGCACACATAAACCCTCCAAGGAATTTGATCAATGACAAACTCAGCATAACTTCGATGATATTTTTATTTCAGTGGAAAGGTCCATTCATATCATGAATGGATTCCTTTGCCATTCATGATATCCTTTGACAAGGATTTATAAAGATGAACAGTATAACACATACCTATAAGAATCTGCATCTCTGTTATACTCACATAATAAGAACTCCTTTCCACAATCAACATCACATAAAACCTGAGGAACAACATTATATTCAGCATAACTGCATTCATCAGCTAAAGATGGAAACAATAGGTGCCATGGGACTATGCCAGTTAGAAATCATATGGTGAAGTCCCATGTTATGCGGATATTATTAAAATTGTAAGTTGTCATAAATACAAAAATCATACACTTTCCTCGTTAACTAAGCACCAACTCCCCAAAGCTAAAGACTTGTAACATTGACATATTAAAACAAATGAGAACAGGAAATCACAAAGTAAGTCAAGAAAGATCAAATATTGTGAACCCAAGCGCCTACAATAGCTACCAGTTAAGTATCTAGCTAGCATAAGCATTCCCTCGCCTACTTTCCAGCTCAAGTGTGTTAACATCCTTCTCAAACCAAACATCTAATAACCATCTCAACATTAGATGCCAACTAAATACCCCCACATTATGAACACGAATTCAAGCTATTTATGACAGATACCAACACAAGCACCACAAAAATTCTACAAGAATATGGAAAGCAAATCATCAACACAAATAGAAAATCAAAACCCAGATCAGAACTCAAACATATCTAAACCAAAACTCAAGTAATTAACAATTCAAAAGCCCTGAAATATTGCAAATCCTCCCACATTACAGAGCACTCCTTTCTTCCAACACCATCATCATTTCTATAAAAATTTACGGCAAAAAACTAAATTACAAAACCTCACCCCCAATTACAATAACTTCCAAACCCAATCAAATCCCATTATAACTATACCCATATTCACATAAATGAATCAGCAATAATTTCACCTGAAGAGGCTGATCAACTTGAGAGAGAAGATCAGAGGAATGTTGCGGTAAAAGGCTTAAGAGTGCAGATAAAGCCGCTTCGGAATGCTTCGGTGGAATTCTTCGCATCAATCCCATTGCCGCATCCATTTTTTTGCCCGCGAAAATCTGAACCAAATGCAGCCTAATTTTATGGTATAGTTAAGCAACCTGAATCAATGATTTCAAAACCATTATACCATTGAAGAAACAAAATGTAGTCGCCGGAAATTGAACAAGAAACACTGACATTGAATGAAGAACAGTAACAATGAATCGCACCTTCTTCAATTAAGTTGGGGGATTTTTCCCCTAATTTTGTGTTTTAATTGAATGGACTACAACTTTGGGCTAGGCCCATATATAAAAAAAAACGGCCCATGAGATAAAAGCTCTGCTCCGTTAAGAATATAATCTTAAATTATTATAAAATTCGTTTCATGATTCTTATTAATGAGAGTAGGGGTGTAAATGAGCCGAGCTTGAATGTACAAGATTTGCTTATATTCGTTTGTTTATCTTATGAGAATATTCGTGTTCGTTTGTTTAATATCGAACATGTTCACGAACGTTAACGAGCGGTTCACGAACATGTTTATTAATTTATTTTTATAAAGAAAAAATTAAAAATGTTCATATAAATATTAAAAATACAAGTTGATGAACTTATAATTGAAAATAAATGAATAATATGATAAATTTAAATGCAAATGAATTAAGAAGACATTTAAACCAAAATAAATATAAATAAACATTAAATAAGTAGATAAAATATTTAATTAATAAATAATGAATGAATAATCAACAAAAATTAATCAAACACTAAATAAACATGTTTGCGAACATGTTCATGAACATAAGTGAACAAGTTTTTTTGTTCGTTTATATTTGTTAAAACTAATAAACGAAGATAAACAAATTCTTACTGAACTTGATCACAAATAATTTGTCTAACGCTCTGTTCATTTATAGCCCTAATGAGAAGTGTTACAACTTACACCTCAGAAATAAAATGTTTGACTAACTTTTAGTTACATGGTTATTTTTACTTTTAATTTTTTTTTTTGTACTTTTACACATGTATATATTTTTTTTTCTAGCTTTTTTGCCTGTGGCATTTGAGCATTTCTGTGTTTTCTAAAATTGCCCTCTATATATTAGTTTTTCAAGTCTCTCATACTTTTAGTTGGACACTTACGTCTCTTGAACTTTTACATATTATATCTAATTCAATATAATACCTTTTTCTTGGAGAAGTGTTAATTTAGTCATAGATTTTATTATAACACCACAACTCGCATGATATATATGTCAAAAATAAAAAAAAAATGTCAAAAAAAAAAAAAAAACTGTTAGTTGAAAAAAAACAAAACTACCTTGTGTGTGTGTGTGTTTTTTTTTTGTTTCACCAAAATTAAATAGTGTGGTTAGAAACCGTTTTATGTACTTCTAAAAAGAATTCATTTAGCATTAAAATATTTCAATGCTTCAGCTAGCTATTAATGATTGTTGGCAAAACATATTAATATGTTGACTTGATTTGACTTAATTATAAATGAGTCAATCTTAAGACAGCTAGTTCAACTCGTCCTTAAAAATGTCTTTGCTTTAGGAGTTAATAACAATTAATAACAAAATCTTGAATGCTAAAATAAAATGGGATCAATTGATCCGGATCAATTGCATTTAATACCATTCACAATATTATAAAAAAACTTTTATATCCTCTTGTATTTTATTATTCCAAAAGACTATAGTAATTAATATCATATTTAGGGAATACAAGTTTTACCAAATACATTAATTATATATTTATTAATGCAAAATAATTTGGATAGTTTGGCCAAGTTACTACACATTACATACTAATCCATTATATTTGGTACATAATAATTAATCAGCATTGACTTTCTTTTGTTTTGTTTTTCTTTTCGTTTTTTTTTTCTTTTTTGTTTTTTTTTATTTGTTCTTTTTTTTTTCATCTTTTCATTATATCTTTTTTCTTTTTCTTTTTCGCTTGAGATTCACTGTATCAAGTGAATTTTTCATATTTATTTGAGTGTATATTATAATATCACATATTAATAATAAAAATATAGAAATTAAAGTAGTAGAATGGGAATATGGAAAAAATATAATACATCAAAAATAAAAGGGTTAATTACATTTTTCAACCTGTACTATGCACCTTTTTTAATTTTACATTCTGAACTATTTTTTTTCTCCGATCACATCATATACTATACGTTTTGTTTACTTTTGCAACCTCCGGTCAATATTTTCCTGCGAGAAAGCGCCCACGTGATTTTCATGTGCTAATTAAGGGTTATTTTTCATCATTTGCACTTCTAAGACATTAGAAAATTCGATTCATCAACCATTTTCAATGGTAAAGAGATCTAATTTTTTGTTTGAACCTCACCATTAATCTTTATTCGCTCAAACAATTTGCAAAAAATAATGTGGAAAAAATTAGGGCAAAATTCACTTTTGGAGGGAAGTTAGTTAATGACCTAGAAAATGACAAAAATAACTCTCAATTAGCACATAAAAATCACGTGGGTATTTTTTTGCCGGAAAATATTAGTCGGAGGTTGCAAAAGTAAACAAAACATGTAGTATGTGTTGTGATCGGAGAAAAAAAATAGTTTAAGATGCAAAATTAAAAAATGTGCATAATATAGGTTGGAAAATGAAATTAATCCAAAATAAAATAAAATAAAATTTAGAATTAAAAAAGGATAAAGGTGCAAATATACACATAAGATTTATGGTGGAGTGCAAATACAATCCTAATCTATTTGTGGGAGCAAGTACACTTTTAAGGTTTAAGTTATGGTGCAAATACATCTCTAATGTTTATATTAGTTTTGCAATTTTGTCATAATCTTCTGTTCATGGAATTTTTTTTTTTTTTTTTTTTTACATTCTTCCAACATAAGTTTTTTTCATTTTATTAAATAATTATTTTTTATTAATTTTTTTTAATCCTAAATCAACATAAGTTCCACCTTGATTTTATTTTATTTTATTAACTATACATATAAATACATATACAAATACAAATATATAAGTTAATTCAAATATATATATATATATATATATATTGTGTTGTTTCATTTATCATTAAAATATTTAATGTAAACAAACAAACTTGTTGAGGCATATAATTTTTTCTTTAAAACAATTCTGATTTATTTGCTAATTAGAAATTCAGAGAAGTATTGGGAAAAAAAAATACATGATGTTCAAACTTAAATTGTGACCATTGAAAGTAACATTAAGTAAAGTGAATTTAATTAAGAGTTGTGAACATTGAAAGTAACATTAAGTAAAGTGAATTTAATTAAGAGTGTGGAAGAAAAGAAGATAATTTAAGCTATAAATTTTCTTTAAATAAATCTTTAATGAAGAGAGATGAATTTTCAATCCAAAATTAATGAAGAGAGATGAATCTTCAATCTTAAATTTTAAAGAAAGGATATATTTGACAAATTACATATTAACTTTCATTAATATTACAAATTTACCTCAATTGATTCGGATCAATTTGATCCAGAGAGATTTATCCAAATAAAATTAAACACAGAAACCAGTTTCAAAATTCATTACAATTTCCAAAAGCATTGATACAAAACGAATATCCATCCATCCAGTCATTTGTTTCCCATGTGTATTTACAATTACAGATTGCTAACAATCAATCCTCATAAACCAGAATTGCAATTAACGAGCATAATCAATAAACTACATTTGAAATCCCTACTAAACAAACATTAACGAGCATAATCAATAAACTACATTTGAAATCCCTACTAAACAAACATCATCTGCAAATATTTCCAGCCTGTTTGCTTCAGATCCACAAATTTGGGGTTTCTTTGAAAATCTACCAAAATAAAATGTTATTTACACTTCATAAAATACATCTCATATACAAATTTATTCTTCTTTTATATAAGTTTTTATATAATGTTAAGTATAATAATTCACGTGGCACAAACACGTATAAAATATAAAACAATAAAATCTTGTGAAAATTCAAACGTTCATGATTGAGCCTATAAATCACCCAAGTGAGCAAGCTTTGGTGGGAACACATACATAAATGCACCATCATTAAAATTTTCTTATCATAAATATGGCATATCATTTTAGAGTATGGTATTACTGTTGTGTAGTAAAATATTGATATTGCCTCACATAAAAAGGGTAATAGTATTTTTAAAATTTTTAATTTTTTTTTTCAATTTCACTCCTTTTATATATATATATATATATATATATATATATATATATATATATATATATATATATATAGATAGATAGATAGACACACCACACTAAGTAGCACGTGCATATAAAAGACGACACACACAGTAGCATTTTTCTTTTCAAGTTTTGACTTGAAATAATAAAAAAGTCAAAATTTGTGGTATGAGTAGAACCTTTATGAAACCATCTCAAAAATGTAATTTTGTAAAATAAATCAAATTATAATAATAATAAAAATATCTTATTCTCTATTTCAAAATAATTATCTTTTTAGTAAAAGAAATTTATCTCAAAATAAATGTTGTTTTAGGATTTGAAAACATATCAATAATAAATCAAAATACCCTTATTTACTTCTACCAAATCAAAAATGGTTATTAAGAGAAAAGAGAAAAAAACTCTCACAGTAATTATATTTAAATATGAATAAATCAATTTTTATATTATCTATCTTAATCTATATTAAAACAAGAAGATTTTTATTTTAAAACGGAATATAATTTAATGTAGATTTTTGCGTTATAATATTTGTATGATAAATATTATAAAAATTTCATAGATTTCCAGAATGTCCCATAAGTGGGATGCAGGATAAAAAGCCTGCCTCAAACCAAGCAACCACGTTCTATCTGGCAAACAAGTAAAATATTTTTAAATATTTTTTAATGCAATTAAATCCCCAAATTTCTCAAAAAAAAATAAAAAATAAAAAATCCCCAAATTTCTTAAATTAGATACCTTTAGTCCAACATATTCGGAAATTTGGGGTAATTAATGCATTTTTTTTTCCTCTTAACTATAGGAGATGTTGGTCTTGGACTTCATTCATTTGAATTTTAGATTAGCTCAGTCTGAAATATTTTTGGACTGAGATTTATACAAGTTAATTAATATTTATTTATAAGTTTTGATTTGTAAATTTTTTTATAAGAAAATGTTGAAATGTCCATGTGGATAACTCTTACTCCCTCCGTCCCAAATTATTTGTCGTTTTAATACTTTTCACGCAGATTAAGGAAACCAATAAAAAGACCGATCTATCCCTATTTAAATCTAATAATTGTGTAATGTATTTAAGTTGTTGGTTGACTACCTTAACCACAACTGTAATTAATTGATTACAGTATATTAAGATTACGAAGAGTTTAAAGCATATAATCTGAAACATTTCACTTCTTGATTTTCTTCTCTTTTCATATTCATATGCCCCATTATGTATTGCATAAATGTTTGGATATGATTTTTTATAGTACTCATTAATTGTCTTTTGGAATGTCTAGTCCCACAATTTGATTTAATTCTCCTTATTAATGTAATATATATTCCCAATGCCTACTTTGAAATAATAGAACATTTAGTAAGGAATAATAAATAGGGGTAAATTTGGAAGAATTTGGGAAAATATGTCTTGAATTCCTATAGCGTCAAATAATTTGAGACAAATCTCAAAAGCTAAAACGACAAATAATTTGGGACGGAGGGAGTAATATGCACATTGATGTTGTGTAATGATCTCACCAAATGTGAAATTAATAGATATTAAATATCTAACATATCAATTATAAGCACATATTAACATATCCACGATGAGTAGGATAATAAAATCGTTGATCCATATGGATTAAATCTGAAAAATGATGTTATAAATCAAAATCCCATTAATTGGGATGACAGATAGAATTTGGTGATCAAAATATGGGATTCTACATTGGAGTGAGAAAGGACATATTTATAAAGAGATGATGGATTCCTACTTTGAGAAGAGAGTACTGTTATAAAGTTAACTTATGGTCGTCATCTCATACAAGAGTTTTAGAAAAGACAAAATTACATTTTATGGGATAATCATCCAATTTATTTCATCTTATTATTAATTAAAATCTAATCATTCAAATTTGAATCTTCTAATTAGTAATGCTTGTATCAGATTCTCATGGCCTGTCACGACTCACAAGAGATTAGTTAAGACTCACAAGAGAGTAATTTCAAAAGGGGTTAAATGCAAAAATAAATATTAAACATAATTGATTTTTAATTTGCAAAAATCAACTTAATTAATCTTTTGTTGATTACAAATGTACGAGACCTTAAAAATCTGGTTAAATTTACTAATAGTTAAAAATTATGTTAAAATTATAATATTGGGAAAGTTCGTGTTTTTTGCGGCAATTATCCCTTTATTTATCTGATTGCAAACTTTAGGAGTTTTTCAAAGTGCAACCTAGTGTTTATTTCCAACAATTTTTCTGGTAATATACACAACATGCATTGACTTGTACATAACTTTCATAAGAGTAAATATATCATTAAAATTAAAGTTTAGGTTGCAAATTGAAAAAAAAAAATTATTTTTAACCCCCTTATGATAGTGACATGCAAGTATGTATTGTGCATTTCGTTGGAAAAAGAAATTTAGGTTGCATTTTGAAAAACTTCTATACTTCAAATTGCGTTCAATTGAATAAAAATTAAAAGTTTGCATTGCAAATTGAAAAATAACAATGCTTGATCAAATTGATTTTTAGATAATTTGAGGTGTATGTTTAACACATCCAATTACAATTCCATTCAACCCTAATGCTACTAGTATTTCAAGTAGATGAGATTCTCAAACACCTCAAACGTGAAACCCAATTTTCATATTGTCAAGAGATGGCGTCATTGTCTTTCCATTCTTGATCATCATATATATATATATTAACATTTAATCCTCTATATGAAAAACACTTTTTCATAATAAAAATCTGTGACTTACTATATCTAATGTTATTCCAACAAGTATAATTGTATTTTCTAAATAAGATAAAAGAGATCATTTCAATTTTGGTCTTATATGTTAGACACTTTCCATTTGTTGACAATCAAATATGCGTTTTTCAATTTTGGTTCTTTTCATTTTAATTTTTCCAATTTCACTCCATTTTGGTCAGAATTTCCAAAATTGTTGATGTGGTCACGGAAAATCTGACGTGACAACCACATCAACAATTAATTTGAAAATTCTGACAAAAATTAAAATATAAAAAGGACCAAATTTGAAAAATAGAGATTTTATTATTGAAATTTTGAAAATATCTTGTATACAAGACCAAAACTAAAATCTACTCTAAAATAAAATACTATTTGAAATAAAAATTCTAATATCCATGCATTTACATTTACATATAATGGGAGTCAAACATTGGTTGCAAAGTTTCAAATATTTGAGACAATTAGCTTTAGGACAAAACCACATATATAGCCTGCAGAATCACTGTACAAATATTCCCCATTTTCAGAGTTTATCTGTTGACCATACAAGAGCAGCACTCCTTGGTCCATTGAAAGAACAAGTCTTCACATGATATTTTATCTTAGAATTTTTTTATTTTATTTTATATTTTTCTACTTTATTAGATGTAATAAGTTAAATAAGATTTTTAAGTTATAAAATAGTTTTTTTCTTTAAATACCATCCATTTCATAGCATAAAATTTACCATCTTTTAAGATTGTCTAAATTATCATTGGTTTTAACAGATACGATCATGTTGTGCCTCTGTAGTCTGTCCCAATACGTTGTATTAAGAAAAAAAAAGTCCATTTTACAGTAACTTATAAGTACAAAAATGATAAAATCTTGTGTTTTTATTAATTAAGTCATAATTATCAATAATTAATGACACAAGTATATAAATGGAGATTTATGTATTTTCCCTCTATTCAGTACCACATGTATCAATTTTCTCTTAGAATCAAAATCTTCAATTCATAACCACAATCACAAAATGAAATTTAACAAAAAAATAATTTCATGTCACAACCTTTTTTTTTTTTTCTCACACCTAGGGTTTATAATTGTAGTTACCAAGTACTTTTTATGAAATATACATTTAATAAAAAAAGGTATATATCTATATCAATATCTATATCTATATATATTGTGTCGATTAGCCCCACATAGTTATCCTGAACATGCAATAATATCCCACATCCACTTTGGAAGATCAGAAAAGGAGAAGAATAGCAGAAGCATGAATACAATTTCTTCATATTCATCATCATCTTTTTTTATTTAATTAAATTAAATTCAAAATATTAATTATGGTAGGTGAAAGAGGGGAGGTGCCACCCATATAAGATCATCTTCAAATCTCTTTTTCTGCTCCCCACAATGAAATGGGCTTTGTCCACTTCCACGATCATAATAACGACGTTTTAAGCTTCTTAGCCACCGCGCCGCCGCCGCCGGGCCGGTTTCAGTCGCAGCCACTTGACGGCGGCGCCGCCACAGGCGTTAAGCCAACCACCGTGGCTAATAATGATTCCTTAGGGTTTAATCATAATGAACTGCTTGTAAATAGACCCTCATGGAATAACGACCAGCAGGTAGTTGAGTTTTAAAATATTATTTTCTTGAATTTTTTTTTAGAATTATGTGTTTAATTGCTTCGTGTTTAAGATCTTTCTTTTAAGTATTTATTTATTTTTGGGATTAAGAAATGGAGAAATTTTATGTGTATTCAGGTTACAGAGCAACTGGATCCAAAGACTAGTGTTAATGGTGAAAATGGGAGTGGTAATAACAACAAGGGAGGCCATTCATGGTAATAACAACGAGGGAGGCCATTCTTCTTCTTTTATTTTTAATTTTTGAATCTATTTTTATTAATTTTGTCTTTTTGCTTTCTGAATCAAACATTTCCTACACTTTTTAACAAAATGATGACTACTTATTAAACCCTAAAGATCTTTCTTCACTTTTCACTCAGAATTACAAATGGGATATCATCATATTGGGAAGATTTCCAAGGAAATGGGAATGCAATTTGTTTAATTAAACTTTTAATAAATTTCTGAATTTTTTTAGATTAGTTATTGATTATTTAATCTCATATTTCATAGACGATGTACAGTAAATGCACATTTCATTTTTTTAATTAATTATACACACACACACATATATATATATATATATATATATATATGAGTTAAATGTAAAAATCAAGTTAAAGGATTGATTTTTTTTTTTTACTTCGAAATCTAAACTTTTTTTTTATCCGATTGCAACCTTGAAGTTTTGGAGTTTATCAAAATGTAACGTAAATCACTTTTTTGGTACATGATTTAACATTTTTACTTTGCAACTCAAACTTTGTTTTTGTTTTTCTTGTTTTTGTTTTAAATTCATATGCAACATCTGATTTATGATACATTTTGATAAATTTCAGAATTTGAGGTTGCAATGGGATACAAAAAAAACAAAAACAAAGTTTAGGTTGCAAAGTGAAAAAATTGAATCATGTGCGAGACATGTGATCTCCACTTTGTCAGAAAAATGATTTAGGTTGCATTATGATAAACTCTAGAACTTCTAATTAAGTTGCAATCAAAAAAAAAGTTTGCAAAATGCAAAAAAAATCATTTTTTGGGTTGATTTTTGCATTTAATCCTAAATTATTTATTCTTTTTGGAATATTTTCTTGAATTGGAACAAAAGATTAAAAGTGCTCATATATGAAAATACTTTTCTACCCACCAAGAACATAGTTTAATGTGCTCATTGCTGCAAAGGAGTCAATTCTAGATGATTCATGGAAAAACTAGTAAATTCTAGATGATTCATCAAAAAACTGCACTTCACTTCACAACATTATAAGCAATGAAGATATTATATATGTGTTTATATGTATGTCTACATGAGATTTAAATTGTATCTCAATTTCATGTTTCAGTCACAATACATCATGTAACTGTGAATGTAGTATGAATTGATAAATTAGTGTAACACTGATAAAATAGGAAATAGATGATTCAATAATAAAGAATTTATGACAACGACATTGCAGGTAAGGAGAATAAGCTGATATATACATATTATAAATTGAATAGAATTCAACAGAAAATGTTTCTTGTTTCTTGTTTGTTGGTGCATGCCCATGCTTGCTAGTCTGATAAGCTAGTGTATTCTGATAAGGGCTAGCTATAGTGCTGTTTCCACTACATATTTATCTCTGCAACTAATTCCACTATATATATATATACACACACACACTCTACTCATTATATATTTATATATAGAAGGTTAAATGCAAAAAATCAATCTAAATAATAGATTTTTTTCATTTTAATTTGCACCTTAAACCTGTTCTTTTATCTGATTGCAATTTTAGAAATTGTAGAGTTTATCTGAATGTACCATAAATCATTTATCCGACCATTTTTCTAGCAAAATGGAGATCACGCGACTCTCACGTGATTTTATTTTTTCACTTTGCAACCTAATTTTTTTTTTCCAATTGCAACATCAAGTTCTAAAATTCATGAAAATGTATCATAAATCAAAGGTTGTAATTAGATAAAAAAAAAGAAAAAAAGTTTAGGTTGCAAAGTAAAAATATTAAATCATGTGTTGGAGAAAAGACCGGCAATGTGATTATGTTGCATCCTGATAAACTTCAGTACTTTAAGGTTGCACTGATTAGATTAAAAAATATTTAGGTTGTAAAGTGAAAAAAGTCAATATTTTTGGTTGATTTTTGCATTAATTTAATCCATCTATATTCAGATTTCAAAAATCTTTTTTCCATGATCATTTCATTTTCTTAATTCTGATTATCGTACGTTGGTAATTACACAAGAAAATCAACCATAATGAATTAATAAATGTTTGAAGGTGGAGGAATTCTTCATTGGATAAAAACAAGGTTAAGGTAAGGAGAAAGCTGAGAGAGCCAAGATTTTGTTTTCAGACAAGGAGTGATATTGATGTACTTGATGATGGTTACAAATGGAGGAAATATGGACAGAAAGTTGTCAAGAATAGCCTTCATCCAAGGTCAGTACTCAATTCTTAACTTATTGTTTAAATTACGAGATGAACATAATCATCATACAATATATGACAATTAATGATACGAATTAGTGGATCTTGTGTGCTAAAATTATGTGTTATTAAACACTAGCCAATTCCAATTCTACGATCTCTTATTAATTTCAGTTTTGTGTATTGCATTTTGTCTCTTATTATATAGGAATTATCATTTTTTTTTCCGTCCTATATGTAACTCAGCCCTATTTTGATTTAACCTATATTTGTCGTGTTTTTAAATTAGCACTACAAGTTCGAGAATTTTGGAATTTTGATCTTGTGATTGTTATAATATTAGGTAAAAAATGATTGGTAATTGTAGATGTCACATTGTTGCTACATTAGCAACGATAAATCGATAAGTTTACTTGTTACAAACTTACAATCAGTTAGATGGATTAAAAATGTGATTCTGTAGAAGTTGCAGGACATATAATTAATTTGGAATATTGGGTGAAATTACATGATTAAAATATATATATATATATATATATATATATATATATTGTGAAGACGCATCTTATATTTTATTAATATTTAAACCAATACCAATATGTGGTAGGAATATTTATTTGTGGAGTATAACTCTTATGAGATTGTTTCACAGATGGTTTTTTATGAGATGTGTCAACTCACACAATCCACAATTCATAATACACATGAGTTAGTAAAAATTGATTTAATTTATTAATGGGTAATGAGGTCCCGTCTCAGATAATATATCCATAAAACCTCTCATATATATATATATTTTTTTTTTTTTTATTTTTTTTTTTGTTATTTTTGGTATGACTTACTGAATGACATATGAAATTGAAACATAATAAAAAAAGAAAAAAGAGTTGGTTTGAAAGATAACATACATTAGTATATACTAAGATAGATAGATTTTTTTCTACAAATATATTCTACGGGATTAGTGTTCCAAGGAGACATTTTGTTATTTAATAGCTATTTATGATCTAATTAATTGTGTGATAATTAATGCGGCCAAATACTATATGTTAGTCACTTAATAATTTTTTTGTTTGTTTAAAACACTATTTATTTTTAGCGATCCCCTTTTTTGTTTAGATATTAATTTTAGGTTTAGCTAATAAAGAATGTTACATCTTAAATTCTTATTTATTTATTATTTTATTCCTCACGAGGATTTCCACTTTTCATTAGTTGCATGTTTTCTTTTTCATTTTTTTATTAGGCTAAGTTGCTGCATTTGTTGACTTTGTAGATGGTATATAATTAAAGAAAACATCCATTTTGTAAATAAATGTGAAATGAACTCATAAATTTTTATAATTATTATATTCATGGTAATTATTTGTTAGCAGAAGTTACTATAAATGTACCCAGAGCAATTGTAGAGTGAAGAAAAGGGTAGAGAGGTTGTCAGAAGATTGCAGGATGGTAATAACAACCTATGAAGGTCGACATAACCATTCTCCTAATTCAGATGATTCCAACTCATCCGTACAAGATTTTGCCTCTTTTTAAAACCTAGAATTTGATCTAGCTCTCACACAACATATATATGTATATGCTATATATAGTATATATGATTGTTCGTTTATGGATAGCCAGAGATTTTGTTCATCTTTCGATATAGTATGTTTGTAGTTATGTATCGTGAATTTAGATATGGTATTTGGGTCGAATGACAAAAATGTTCAATAACACGACTTGCTTACTAGTAGGAGTAGGAGATATGATCTTAATTAGACTGTATTTGGATGAAAGTATATGAAGATAAATTTGAAATTTATAATAATAAGCCTATCAGATCAAGGTTATTTAAATTGATATATTCAATTCCAAATCTTTCACCCTCATTTTGAATTTTTAGCCTTTTTAATATCCACTGTGAGAGAGTTGATGGGAAAAATGTTTTTGTTAAGTTTCAATTTGAGAAGTCCCTTTTATTTTAGTTTCAAGATTTTATAAGCAATAATAGCTTACATAAAACACACCGTCACTCGATTTCTTCATATAATTGGAATATAATTTTTTTTTAATATATTGAAAAGGGGGTGGAGGAAATAAATTAGAAAAAAAATAAAAAAAATAAATAAATAAACAATTGAATTCAAACCTACTTGTTGGACTCTTATAAGGAGAGGTTCTGGACCAAGCGATTATTGTTGGAATTGACCAAATTTAATGATACGTTTGAATGTTATTTTAACTTATATGCACCGTCAAAAGTGTTCCATAGCTTTCTAAGCTATGTAGTTAAAAAGGAATGATCAAGTTATTTTGTAATTTTTGAATAATTTTATGCTGTGTATTGCATGTAAAAAACACACAAAAAATAAATACAAAGTATCTTTGTAATATTCTCTATTATCATTGTATCATTACATTTCTCCCAATAATCATTACACTAGCCACCCGATTGGCTATGTTGATGACGTGTGTTCGATGAGCGGATTTTCATGACATGTAAATATATGATTGTCGCCGATACAAAATAAACGACGCGTATGAGAAGCTGATGTGGCGACCACCGCTACGCACGATGCTGATGTGGCAGAAACTTATTGGTGAGTGGTGAGTGGTGAGTGTAGTATGTATATGTGAGCAAGAAATGAAAGAAGTGGGACAATGTTAGGTATTGTTGAGACAGAAATTCACCCACTAATGAAAGAGCATGTGTTTAATTAGAATATATACATGTGAGAGATTTTGAAGATCTTGGCTAAAATGGCACCTCTTGTCTTATTCTTGCATCTCCCAACATTTTCTTGTTGGGTGATTCCATGTTATCTCATTGCTCGTTTATAAAAATCTATGAATGTATAATATGTATAAATCTAAAATAATTTAAAGGAAATTTTCAAATTTAATCCTGTAATTTAGGCATTGTTCATTTTTTTATCAATTTTTTTCATTTTGATTTTAATTAGATTTTATTCAAATTGTCAATTTCTGTCTATGTAGACGTTAAGATTGAAAATCTACGCCTTCAATTCCAATGTCCACATAAACTAATATGAAATTTAGAACAAAAACAAATGAAAATTGAAAAAAAAAATAATTATATGATTCAAATTGAAATACATAATATTGGTGATAAAACGATGGAGAAGACCTAGATTACAAAATGAAAATTAATTTAATAATTAAAATTGTTCAATATTTTTTTTTTAAATTGAAAAATATCACAAACTCATCGATGTATAAACAAATTCTAAATAATTTTACTAGACTCGAGACATGTTAGGGCATGCTAATTAATAACTATTATTATTATTATTATTATTATAAAAAAAGTGATGGGAAAGTGGTGGGACATGAGGAGAGGCTCACATGGAGACCACATGAAATTGGAGTTGAGGAATGAATGCTTCAATATCATAACTTGGTGAATTTCCCCTCTTTGCTTCTGGAGGTGTGTGGGCCCGAGTGTGTTAAATAATGTTGGCAAGAACACAAGATCTTAAATTTCATGAACTACTATATATTAAAGCATTACATCCTACTCAAAGACATAATTTCAAGTTTAATTACTGGGACTATGTAGAAGGTTTTTATAAAACCCTTTTATTTGAAAACAAAAAACACAAATATGCTTGGCTTGTAAAAATCTGTGAAAATTATTCCCACCATCTAGTTAATAATTGGTTTTTTGATTGGTGAAAGATATTTGGTACAACGGTAGATATTCTACCAGAAAATTTTAAAAATCTTATGGAAGAATGGACACTGATTTCTCTCTATCCAGAAAAATTTCATCAAGGGACAAACCCCTTGCCAATTCTTTATGGAATCAAGCATTTCATGGATATGGAAATGGACACACCTGAATTCGGTTTATATTGTATCAATATTACAGAAATAGAAGATCGATATCGTTTGTAATAGAGGAATTCATGATCCATTAAATATTAAAATAAGATATGTAAGTTTTTACTAAAACTTAAAATGGTGTGCTTCCTTTTAAATGATGATATATATCATTTACCATTCACTTGACTAAGAATATATCAATGACATTTTTTGGAATATTTTTCCCAACATGAAATATAAGTACTACTTAGTAGATATGCTTTGTTCTTGTTTCAATAGTCCAACCAAAACATGTTTTCACCCTCTTCTATCTTGTCCCTCTCTCACATACAAGAACAATGAATAAGGCCAACAAATCTTGATAAAGAGATTTGAATGTGGTTATGCTCACTACCAAGAACACATGTATAAGGAGATAAAATAGTTTCTTTTGAGTTTTCCACAAATGGGACATATAAATAACTAGTTATAATAATATATCCAAATTGGATTATATGCCTAGAAAAGTTGAAATTCAAAGAATCAATTCCCTCCGTTGGATGGACATATTTAAGAAGAGAAATTTGAAATTCCTAATAGTACATGATGTTTGGTAGGTATGAATTTAAAATTCATTAGTATTATTTTCATTGTGAACTATTTTTTAGCAATATATAGTGGATTTTGAATCCACTTCAATTTAAGTGAACTCAAAATCCATTAATTTTAAAACCTATATTTCAAATCTCTCGGTCCAAATAAATGCAAAAAAATTATTCATGTCTTATTTGATATGTAAGAAAATAAACTTTCCATATCAAGAGTTATAATTATTATTCCTTTTTATTTATACTTTCTCCCATTAAAAGAGTCACAATTCATCAAAAAAAAAAAAAAACAAAACAAAAAACAAAAAAAACAAAAAAAAAAGTCCAAAAAAGAGTAATTAATGTCTCAATAGTCAGTGTCTAGAACGAGTAAGTCTGTTATGAGACCGTCTCACGGATTTTTATTGCATTGTGTGAGACGGATTGACCCACAACCCAATCATCTACAACTCAAACCCTATAATTCACATGTTGTTTGTACGTGATAGGGCTCTATCTCACAGTAACTATCCGTGAGACTGTCCCATATGAGTTTTTGCGTTCTAGAATTAGGTATAACTAACTTTTGATTAGTTATACCTTAAAACAATTTTTAAATAACTTACTCAATGAATATAGTAATGGGTATAAATAATATTTCATACCTTAAAAAGATTATACATTATTCAAAATAAAAATTTATACTTCGATGAAACAAATAACTCTTCTTTTAAAGGGAAGGAGCATCAGTACTTTGATATATTTTGGATCTCAAATTTTACCTACAATTTCCGCCCCCTAGTTTTGTGATTTGAATATGGGAATTTGTGGGGCATAAATCCTATAACAAGACATGTGATGATCAATTCTCCTAACTATTTGAATATTTTAATTTTGTAAAATTGTCATCTATGAATTTATAATCCATGTGATAGATGCAATTGAATCCAACTAGAACTTTTATTAAAAAAATTGAAAAAAAAACTTTTGTAAAATTTTCTTATGATCTACTTATACCGAATAACTTAATTCAAAATTCATAACTCATAAAATAAATATCGATATAAATGATTTCAAATTATATATGAATAATAGAACTATATTTTACGAACTTATATACACATAATCAAACTCGCAATACTCATAGTGCCCACCTTTTGTGCTAGCAAAAAAGGATACAATTAATGCAAAAAAATAAAAAGAAAAGAAAAGATGACGAATCTATAGTACTAGAAATGATGATTAGTTTCACTAATTAATGTAAATTTATTTTAAGTAGTGCCAGCATGTTATTAGTCATAATTATCAAGTAATTTCATTTTTATTTTATTTTATAAATTAGTTAAGTTAATTGACTACTGCCTGGAAGGTCATTTTTTTATTCTACTTTAGAACTAGTGAATCTAGTTGCATTTTACCGTTATGCCCCTTATGAGGCTTAAATCAATAGTTACAATGATCGAGTCTAATGAGTTTAAATAGAATAGGTAATAGGATGAGTTTGATTGCAGTATAGAATTATGAATTTCAAATCTATTTTTATTATATTCATGCACTCAGAATTCAAAATAGTAATAAAGTTTTCTAAAAAATAATAATTCTAAATACAATCCCGTGAAAATGGGATAATCGCGTGGGAATTCCTAATTCATTTTAAGTGGAGATTAGACTGAGATTGTATTCATACCTCACTCAATCCTTGTCTTTGTCGCAATTAAGCAAAATAGGAATTCCAAATCCTCGATTTCTTAACTTTTTTTATAATATTTTTATTTTGTTATAATATATGTAAAATATCTATTTTAAAAACCTAACTTTTTTTTAAAATTTATTTTTGCCTTACTATTATAGTGTATGATAAATCAAACACTCACTATGTTGAAATTTATCATTCTTGTCACAATGTTTTATATTTTTCTTTTTTATTAGTTAGATGATGAATATATATGTTGCAACTTGAAAATATCATTTTATTGTAGCTGTAACTTTGATTTGTATACTTGATATTATCTTGAAGTTTTGTCACTTTAGGAACTTGAGTTTTAAAAAAGACTTTGATATAGTATAGAGATGATTCCATCCCCACCATTGCCATTCCTAAATTTAAAATGATACATTGAAATATATCCAAAATCAATGTCTACCATTTGGGATTAATTAATGATAAACAAAAGATCTCAATTCACTGATCCAAGAAACATCATTAATACACAACTTAATAAATATGAAGTTTATTATGGACAAGAAAAGTAGCAAAAAGGTACATATGTATCATGCTATGTTGGTGGAAAACAAATCCTAATTATAAAATGACAACAAATTAATTGTGTTTAGAATCATGCATGACACATGAGAGAGGATTACTCAAATGAGATATTGAGTCTATTACTCACATTCACCATTAACTCCAACATGCAATCACATGATCATTAGTGCATTTTCTATATTTAATGTAGTCACTAATTAGTGGTCATTAGCAATTAATCCGAGCTGTCTATTTTATAATTTTTAAGTTTCAATCTCATATTTCATTTTATCAATTTATATCATGTAAAAATAATATGGTGTCATCATTATATATACATATATATATATATGTAATTGTTGATAAAGATGAGATATACAATATTAAAATACTTCAAAAAATAGAGAATGTTATGTAAATAATGAAGACATGGGATGAAGTCGTATAAATATGTTTTTCTCTTAATGAATTTAGTTAGGAAATAAGTAGTGTTTAGCTTATAATAGTCAACCTTTCCCTCGTACACAAATTAAATTTGAATTAAAGAATCCCACGAAATAGTGGGCAAAACATTTGAGCCACTAAGTGTGAAAAGGTATCATCAACATCAATAATTATATGTATGAGAGAGAGAGAGAGAGAGAGAGAGAGAGAGAGAGAGAGAGAGAGAGAGAGAGAGAGAGATTCCATCTGTGATTATAATTATGGATGATAATTGGTTGGAATTGAGGCTGATTAATGAATCTAGACCCCAACTCTCACTATACATGGGGGACACACATTTGTTAGATCTAATCTAAAATATCATGCATTATTAATTTTTGAAATTGTTTCTCCATAACTTTTCAAATAAAAAATTTAAGATTACTATAGTTTTAAAAATATTGGCAATTAAGGACCATTATCATTACTTCTAAAAACACAAAAACTAAAGTATACATAATAATTTCAAACTCAATTTTTACGAATCAATCTTTTATTTTATAAATTAACCCATCTTACAACACTAAATATATGAAACAATCCTACAAAAATCAAACCCCAAACACATAAACCAAATATGATATTCTATTCCACATTAATATTTCATCTGATATTTTAAAATAACCATCATACACCAAATATATAGATGGAATCATTAATTTACACATGATTTGAATTAAAAACAATGAAATACAAAACGAAATACCAGTCGGAACAGATTTGTACTAAAATATATATTGGCCATACCAAATTCCGAAGGGCATATTAGTAAAATACTCTCACATGCCAAACCAAAACCAGCCTACATAATCATTAGATTAGAATCACAAAGTGAATAGAGAGACCAAAACAGAGCACCCTTTACACACACAAACACATTTCAAACAGAGCAGAGAAAAAATGGCAGAAGATGAGAGCACAAACATGATGCCAAGGTTTATCAACTTCCTTTCTTCACTCCTCCAACGGGTTGCGGAGACGAATGATCTTAGCGTCGGAATCGAAGCCCAGAAAATCTCAGTGTTCCATGGGCTAAGCAGGCCAACCATCTCAATTCAGACATATCTTGAAAGAATTTTCAAGTATGCAAATTGTAGCCAATCATGCTACATTGTTGCATATGTCTATCTTGATCGATTCACTCAACAACATCCATCTTTACCAATCAATTCTTTCAACCTTCACAGGCTTCTCATCACTAGTGTCATGGTTTCTGCTAAATTCATGGATGACATGTGAGTTTTTTTTCCCTTCCTTTTGGGTGTCAAGAATCAATCATGTTTGATTTTGTTATGAGTTTAATTTGTCTTGCATTGCTATTTTACTGACTAGTATTGTGAGATTATCTCAAGAATCTGATTTGCTAAGATAAGTTGACTCATGGCTCATAATTTAGAAAAAAATGATTAATTTGTGAAAATGAGTCGTGATCGTGTAAACACACATATTCAACATATATATTTCTGACATTTTTTGAGTTGGTAGTATTTTTCAAGGTTGTATGGAAATTAAAGATTCATGAAACATTTTTTGTACGAAATTTTGGTTCTAAACTTAGGTCTGAATGGAGATCTCATCTCATATATTATTATTAATGTTATTATTATTATTAGAGTAGAATTCTTGTCAAACTGTTCTATAAACCTAATACAAGGGGCTTTTGCCCCAAAAAAAGAGAAATTTAAAAAAATTAATAACATATATAAATTGTATTGAATATTTTTCTATTATTTTAGTGTTAACATACTGTTTTCATAGTAATTTAACATTTCAAAGTCAATGAGCCCCTCAATATTAGTTGTCTAGCTCCGTCTCTGGATCAACCACAATTCATATATAAGTTAGTGAAAATGAGTTTAGTCTGTAAATAATCGGACCATCTTATAGGATTATATCTGTGAGATTGTCGTACAATTTTACGTGATCATTTGTGCATCAACAAAGTAAGGTCCAGCTACAAATCCAGCTTTCCATAAACAAAAAATGTGTGGTTTTGAATAGGAGATACCCACTGATATAGCCTGGAGAAAGCTGTACATTGAGTCTCAATCTGGCATTCATAATTGACAGCTACATTTCAACAAAACACTTACATTAACTTCATACAAAATCAAGTAACCCTTTATTCCTAATTATTTGTAATAAATAAATAAATGATTTATGTGCAGGTACTACAATAATGCATACTATGCTAAAGTGGGAGGAATCAGCACAAGAGAGATGAACTTTCTTGAAGTGGATTTTCTATTTGGATTGGGATTCCATTTGAATGTGACTCCTTCAACTTTTCAGACATATTGTTCCTATCTTCAAAGAGAAATGATGATGCAACATTCTTACCTCAGCATTTCAGAAGAACCCTCTTTACATACTTCATCTAAACTTTATTTATATTTTAGTGAAGAAGATTCGACACATCAACAACAACAGCAACAACAACAACTTGTTGTTTAAGTTGGTGAAATTCTTTTTCACCAGCTTACTTAGATTAGAGAGAATTTTTTTCAGTAATTTTATTTTAATTAACCAGTAATTTTATATGTTTGAATTTAGTTCATGGGCATGTAAAGTTGGTGGTTTGTGACATACAAATTGTGTGTAAAATTAAGTAATATTTTTGGGAGGTTGATTTGATTTCTCACTGTTAATTCATTTCAAAGATTCAAGCAAATTAGCGACAAAACTTATTTCGTCACTAAAACATCTGCGCGATGAATTTCTATAATGTTCGGCACCACGATGATGATGATTATTATTATTATTTCCAGAATTCTTGTAGTGATATAGGTATCTTAGTAATATTCTTTCACATGGTACTATGAGTGTTTAATTTATGTAAAAAAAGCAAGCTGTTTAAGTGCTTGATTTATGAGGAGAATCTGTAAAAGTTCAGAGAGCAGGCCAAGTTGACAGTGATCCCCAATTTGGAAAGCAAGCAATTTCCATATCATATTATAAAATAATATTTATCTCATATTTTATTTTATTATCGTTCATTGGTGACATTGTAATTGTACACAATCCTAATTTTATACAACAATTTTACAATAAAAGATTGAGATTTAAATATCAAAGATTCAAAGTGTTCTTGTAAGAAGTGGTGTGGTTATTTTCTAAAAGAGAAGACAATTTATGCAGCTTGACAGTTGTATGTGATTCTAGGAAGGGAACATGGTACATGTGCAATCATGTACAAAACACACACACAAATATACTCAAATTATATATATATATATATATATATATATATATATATATATAATTTGAGTGTAAGTATTATATTCTTGTGCATGTGACAACTTTAAGAGGGAAGAAAAGAGAGATTAAGACAAGAGGGAACAAAGTCTTCTCCTCTCTTGATGTAACATCTTTTTATCATATTAGTAAGTACTCTTATCCACTAAAAATAGTGAGAGAGAGAGATAAAGTAAAGTGTTACCTAAAAATAAAAAGTTTCCAATTCAAAGAAAAGTGGGAAATTTCATGTTTTAAGATACTACTCTTAGCGCATCTCTAACACTATTATAAAAAAAATCAGATTTAATGTTTTCTTTTTATCTAGTAATATTGTAAAAGGTTGCATTAACAATTCTCAACTGCAGGTTAACGTAGATTTAAAATTTATGGTAAATATTATTTATAATAATAAAAAATATTATGAAAAAGAATTTAATACATAAAATATTATAGACTTTTGAAGATAAATGACAATGTTTATATTAAAATATTACAAAATTTATGGTAAACTACTATGTCGGAGATGTCCTGGTAGTTTTAAATAAAAACAAATATCTGATTTTGTTTATGAAATCAAAACACAAAATGACTGTCGTTGACAGTTGAATGATAGTCGGCAAACATTTAAAATAAGTTCAATATTCTTTTTATGGCATTTATATATTTTATTTTTTGGGTGGATTTTGACATATATGTCGGTCATACACAATTTCCTTTTGGAGGAATATTGGTGCAATTTTAAGAGTCTAATTCAGTCTAAAAGCAAGAAAATGTTGTTTCTCCCTCTCAAAAAATAAAATAAATTAATAGTTCATTTTTTAGGAAATTATTGATATTTGCGGTTGTGATGAGTGGTGGGCTGTGCCAGCTATTTATTGAAAGTGAGATTTTGAAAAAAGGCCCAAAAATAAGCCCAAATTGGCGGAAAGAGAACTTGGGGGCCCAGTTTGTACATTGATAGGCTCATACGCTAGATTTAGAAATTAGGGTACATAATTTTCTCTTTTTCTTTTTTTCTTTTTGTTTAATTTCATCACACAAAATAATCACTCAAGAAAGACATAATGTATGATACAAGATTATAATAACTTTGAGAATAGGCTAAATTAATTCAATAAAAATTCCATTTCTTTGTTTCTACTAGGTTTAGATCTAGCATATACAAAATGTGTATATATTTTTGATCCCTAAATCAATAACCTACTAAATTTCCATTTATTTCGAGCACCTAAAAAAAAATCAACAGTTTGCTTCAATGAATGCATATTTGATGAACAACATTAAGTCATCAATATCCATATCACACTCGTTGATTAAATAAAATACTAAATTGAAAATATAAAAAAACTCATACACAATCAACGTTGATATGTCTCAACGAACTCGTATAGAAAATCCTAAGTGACTAAGTACATGCAAATTATTCATGTAATCAATTAAATCGGTATGCTCTTAGTTCTAACAAACATCATTGAATCATAACCTATGACAACAAATAATCCACCTAAATCTAAATTTGAATTAAAAAAAATTAAATCAAACAAACTCTTTAATAAAATTAAGAATGGCAGTGGCCCTTCTGTTGTCAATGAGATCAATGTTATGAAATCCGACGTCGTCGAAGCGCGCCTCCACTTGCACCCCTCTCTCCACCAGCATCTTCACGAACTCCTGCTGCCGGTCCACCAATGGGTCGCCCCCGAACCCGATCACCAAGCATTTCCCCAAATTCCTCACCTTCTCCTTCAGAGCCGGGTCCACTAGTGGGTTGCAGAACCGGTGGTCTCGGTCCGTCCCGACCGGCAGCGCTAGCTCCCACAACAAATCCTGAACTGGCAGCGGAAAGTACGGATCCGTCGCTAGCTTCAGCTCGCTCTTTGTCCGCTTCTTCCCCCCGAAAAACGGCTGGTTCAGTATCGTTCCGGCGATCTTCAGCGGTTGCGGCTTCATCTCCGGTAACTTCAACGCCGTGTTGTACACAATGTTCGCCCCACAGCTAACACCGTAGAGATAGCACCTGTTCACAGTGACGGGTTCAGGAATTATAAAGGATATGCAACATTATTAGACATTCTAAAAAAAATATATCATACAATTTAAAATGGAAAACAAGTCTTATAAAAGAAGCATCTTAAAAAAAATGTAGACATTCTGTAATTTGAAAACATATAATAGTAAGAATTACAAACAATTCTTAATTTAGTGAATAGTTATACTTTTTCTCGACGAGTTTTCATACTTTGAAATGGATTCAGGATGTCATCATGACTTTTATTTTTAAAAACACATATCTCTCAATATAAGTAACTAAACAATCATTCAGAAATTGATCTTTGATGTTAATTTGCAGCTTGTTCTTCACATAAATCATTGCTAACAGTGAATCCAAAATTTTTAAACAAATTCGATACAACTGTAAAACTGATATATGAAATAAAATTAAAAAATTAACAAATTGTAAAATATAAGCACATCTTTATTCATGTGCAAATTTTAAAGTTTTGAAAATCAAGCCTTATTTTAATTAACTCCACGTAATAAAACATATCTTAAAAAAAAAAAAAAATATTGGTTATGCACTTGCATGTCAATGTGGCACCATCCGCCACTTCCTGTTCATCATAACTATGTCGTTTCAGTGCACAATTAGGGATTTGATTTGAATTGATTCCTAATTGAAATTACCGGTTGAGATCGGCGTAGTCTCGGATCCACTGATCGCCGCCGCGATTTAGAGCTTGGTTCTGGACCCAGGCGACGGCGTCCATGGCGTCCTCGTACTGGGCGGGGAGGCGGTGCTCGGGGGCGTGGCGGAACTCGACGGCGATGAGGATGGAGGGGACGTCGGCGGAGATGCGGTTGTTTTGCTCGTGGAGGATGGTCTCGGCGATGCTCATCTGAATCCATCCGCCGGGGTGGAAGAAGAGGATGACGGGGAGGCGGGTGGCGGAGGGGACCCTGGAGGGGCGGTAGATTCGCATCCATGTCTTCTTGTCGGCGTTGAGAGTGACGTCTTTGCTGAGAACGGCCTGGCCGGAGTCGCTGGGGTTCGCGGCGGAGGTCGGAAGCTTCATGTACCGGGTCAGTGACCCGTTTTCGTTCAGAGACACGTTCAGATGATCGTACGGATCGAATTTTGACATTTTTTATTTATTTTAAATTTTGTTTTATTTATCTGCTAAATTGAATTTTCAGTGCATTCTAGTTTAAATCATTTGGAAGGATTTGTCTAGAGAGAGGAATATTTTTCACCTCAAGAATAGGATTCTAAAAAAAGGGTTCTCCTTGAATTTCGTAGCTGGAAACTAAGATGAAACACTAAAATGAAGATTAAATGGAGTTTAAATCACATTTTCTTTTGTTTAGTAATCATATCTTATACCATTTAAAGGTAGTGAAATTTGATCCGTTAAAATCCAAAACAACCAAAAGGATTGAATGGAAAAGAATTTATTTATTTATTTTTTATTTTTTTACGGATAATAAAGTTTTTGAGTTTTTGTGTGAGAAATGACAAACTCATATTTCAATCTAATGTTTTATTTCATTAATGTAATAAAATTTAAAGATTATAGAAATTGAATTAAAAAAGTGGATAACAAAGTACTAAAAATCTAAGAAAACACATTTAGTAGACTAAAAAAACATTTTCTCCTCAAATTTCTACATTGACCATGACCATGCATAATTTCCTACACATTTTCAATTAATAGAGAATACAAATTATAATTTGATCCATGGTTGTCATGACATGAGTAGTTGGTCTTGAAAGAAAAAAAAATGTGACAGCCTTATCACTTGATTATATAGCTACTCTCAACATCAAATAAATTAATTAGTGTTCAAAGTTTGAATAAGAATTGGTTTGATATAATGATACCCACTATTGTATTACTTGTATATGTTTAGCTGGAAACTCCTATTTCAGTGAGCTTGTATGAAATAATATTCTGTTGTCTTTTACTGTAATAGACAAGGGTTATGTTAAAAACCGTTGTCAAAAACTATATAATTCTTATGACACTAAAGATTCCCTCAAACATCTTCACACATTCTATTCTACATCATGTGTACAATACAAAATATACATCCATACAACAAATTTCATCGACATTCCTTTTTAAAATCTCTAACTAGCCTGGTTAATACAGGCATCAGTGATGGCATCACAATTGACACCACTATAAACAACACAGATATTAATCCATTTGGTGAAATTGCTATCATGCATGTATCATAAGTTGCTATGAGTGCACAAAGTGCTACTCTCAGCTCAAACTGCAGAGGAAGTCCAGTTGTAAGAAAATTCATCATGTGCAGAGACATGAAGAAGCCAATGGAGTTGAATACCAAAAATAGTCCATACGACACCTTATTGTGAGTCTGCATCATTGATTGTCCGGCTGTGTGGCGCGGTGGCTGTTTGTCTGAAGAACTGTTTTTAGTAGAATCAGGCCAAAAGTCGTCCTGCCATACGCCGCCAGGTGGGCTGAGCACAGCCTGGTACGTGGCGGTGGCGATTAGTACTGCTATCACAAGTAATGTGTTTCTTGCTTGGCTTGGAGGCTCTTTGACTTTGTCGTACTTGAAATAGTCCTGCAATTTTCTGGAGGCAGATTTGGGACGAGCCCTCGTTCGTTCTTGTTCTTGTTCGTGTTCGTTTGGTGGATCTTGTGTGATGATTGACATGGTTTGTGATCCTGATCTTGTAGCTCCAGATTGAGTTAAAATTTCCTCTATTTCAGAATCACAACCTTCTGATAATAACACATCTAGTGGAGTTTGGCCTTTTTTGTTCAACGAATTTAACTCCAATTTATCCTGGTAATCAAACCTTTTGTTCAACAACAAATCAATAACCTGATCACAAGTATTTTTGCCAATCAGAAAACTCAAAAAATGCAATCTACCACTAAACATCAGCCAAAATTGCACGAGTCATGCCAAAATGACCCCCTTTTGAAGCTAAATTATCATCTCAAGTCAATTTCATGATTCATGTTCTATTCGAGCTCGATACGAATAAATTATTCAAACCTAATTATGACTTCAAAAGATGGTCATTTTGACACGTCTCATGCATTTTGTCTGATGTTTGAAGGTGGATTCTATTTTTTAGTTTTCTGGTGACTGATTAGGCTAAAAAAATGTGTCAAAACGGTTTAGACACCAAATGGAAAAAAAAAAGTGCTAACCCAACCATTAATTCATACTAGTACATATATGATATATATACTCACCTCATATTGTTTTGTGAAAGATGCAAGGTGCAAAAGGGAGTTTCCTTGTTGGTCCATCTTCTTCAAAACATCCCATTTCCTAAACGAGACGATATGCTCTAAGAGGATCTTAAAGGACTCAAACTGGTGATTTTTCACAGCAAGATGGAGGCAAGATTGTCCTCTTGCAGTTACTTGTGTGATTGAATCTTCACAAACTTGAAGCAATTCTTTTATAACTTGTATTCTCCCTTTAACAACTGCATAGTGAAGAGGGATTCTCTCTTCTTTTCCTTTGACCAACCAAACATTGCTCCCCACTTTCACTATCTCTTTCACAATCTCAATATTCCCTTTGCCTGAAGCAATGTGCAATGGGCTCAAACCATCTTCATTCAATTCTACCACAAATCCAGGGCATAGATTCAGCACTTCTTTCACAAAACTAACGTGGCCTCCCATACAAGCCATATGCAACGGATTCTGTCCGTTGGATAGAGCAACGGATGATAACACGAAAGGATCATCGTTGATCAGACTATGCAGTTCGTCAACGTCTCCTTTCTTAGCAGCCTCCATCAGCTTTCTGGTCATATTTTGTGAGATTTTTTGAGTCTTTGATCGAGTGAACGACTAATTCTTATTTTCTTGTGTAAATCACTTGAAGATATTGTTCTTTAGAGGGCCAGAATTCAATTCTAAAAAGAATTAATATGTGTGTAAATTTATATATAGAAGTTGATCGTTACAAGTTATTGTTCTGTTAATTAAATTATTAATAGTGTTTGTGTTGGTCAATGGTCTATGAGCAGGGAAGGTAAAAACAATTTTTTTGGCACGACACGTTTCACTAATTACATCAGAAATAATTAATTAAATACTACTATGAATACTAATTTATTTTGTGCTCCAAGATATACTCGTAAAATAATACATTTTCCTTTTAACATCCTACTTTTGGTCAACCATAATGTATTGAAACTTGTTCAAACTTTTATTCAACAACAGCTGATCCACGAGGACTGATAGAACTATTCTCTTTTTCTCCTTTTTTTTTTTTTTTTTCTCCCAAAGAGTACATTGTATCATAACAAGAGTATAATCAAGTCAGTTTATAAGCATTGTGGAGCTTTGTCATCGAAGGTTTTTGAATGAATTTTGTTCAATTTGTGTTAGAATCAAGTATGAATCATAAAAATGATTTAAGGGTAATAATTCAATTTTAAAAGAGAATTATTTTGATATATGACTTATATTTTTTTGTCTGATGTTTGGAGCTAGGTGGCATTTTCAAGTTTTTTGAAGGTTGTTTTCAACCAGAAATGTACAGTATTTGAGTTTGGGTAATAACATGAAAAAATTGTAAGAGGTATGGGTATCAATTTGAATTATTATTATTATTAGACTAAAAAACATTTTCTCCTCAAATTTCTACATTGACCATGACTTCATAGATTAAAAAACATGCTACCATTATCTTCCCCACATAATTTCCTACACATTTTCAATTAATAGATAATGCAAATTATATTTTGATCCATGGTTGTGACCACATGAGTAGTTGGTCTTGAAAGAAAAAAATGTGACAGCCTTATCACTTGATTATATATTTAAGCTAGCTACTCTCAACATCAAATAAATTAATTGGTGTTCAAAGTTTGAACAAGAATTGGTTGATATAATGATACCCACTATTGTATTACACTATTACTTATATATATTTAGCTGGAAACTCCTATTCCAGTCTTGTATGAAATAATATTCTGTTGTCTTTTACAGTAATAGACAAGGGTTATTTTAAAAACCGTTGTTAAAAACTATATATTCTTATAACACTAAAGATTCTCTCAAACATCTTCACACATTCTATCTACATCATGTGTACAATACAAAATATACATCCATACAACAAATTTCATCGACATTCCTTTTTAAAATCTCTAACCAGCCTGGTTAATGCAGGCATCACGGTTGGCATCACAATGGACACCACTATAAACAACACAGATATTAATCCATTTGGGGTGATTGCTATCATGCATGTATCATAAGTTGCTATGAGTGCAGAAAGTGCTACTCTCAGCTCAAACTGCATAGGAAGTCCAGTTGTAAGAAAATTCATCATGTGCAGAGACATGAAGAAGCCAATGGAGTTGAATACCAAGAATAGCCCATACGACACCTTATTGTGAGTCTGCATCACTGATTGTCCGGCTGTGTGAATCGGTGGCTGTTTGTCTGAAGAACTGTTTTTAGTAGAATCGGGCAAAGAGTCATCCTGCCATACGCCGCCAGGTGGGCTGAGCACCGCCTGGTACGTGGCGGTGGCGATTAGTACTGCTATCACGAGTAATGTGTTTCTTGCTTGGCTTGGAGGCTCTTTGACTTTGTCGTACTTGAAATAGTCCTGCATTTTTCGTGAGGCGGATTTGGGACGAGCCCTTGTTTGTTCTTGCTCTTGTTCGTTGTTTGGTGGATCTTCTGTGACGATTGACATGTTTTGTGATCCTCTTTTAGCTCCGAATAGAGTGAAAATTTCTTCTATTTCAGAATCACCACCTTCTGATATTAACACATCTAGTGGAGTTTGGCCTTTTTTGTTCAGCGAATTGAATTCCAATTTGTCCGTGTAATCAAAGCTCTTGTTCAGCAACAAATCAACAACCTGATGATGAATTGATGATCATAAGTTCTTCTACATTTCATTTAAAAGCAAATAAGAAGATGAAATCATTAATTAGTATATATATAAACTACTCACTTCATACTGCTTTGTGAAAGATGCAAGGTGCAAAAGGGAGTTTCCTTGTTGGTCCTTTTTCTTCAAAACATCCCATTTCCTAAACGAAATAACATGCTCTAAGAGGATCTTAAAAGACTCAAACTGGTGATTTTTAACAGCTAGATGAAGGCAAGATTGTCCTCTAGCAGTTAATTTTGTGATTGAATTCTCACAAACTTTGAGCAATTCTTTGATAACTTCAATTCTTCCTTTAACAACTGCATAGTGAAGAGCAATTCTATCTTCTTTTCCTTTGACCAAGCTAACAGGGCTCCCCAATTTCAATATCTCTTTCACAATCTCAATATCCCCTCTGCCTGAAGCAATGTGCAATGGGCTTAAACCATCTTCATTCAGTTCTTCAACAAATTCTGGGCATAGATTCAACACTTCTTTCACGAAACGAACATGGCCTCCCAGGCAAGCCATATGCAACGGATTCTGACCATTAGATAGAGCCATGGATGATAACAAGAAAGGATCATCGTTGATCAGATTATGCAGTTCATCAACGTCTCCTTGCTTAGCAGCTTCAATCACCTTTCTGTGCATGTTTACTGAGATTTTTTTGACTCTTTGATCGAGTGAAGGACAAAGTTTTTTTCTTTGTGTAAATCACTTCATCATATTGTTCTTTAGAGGGAAAAGAATTAAAAATGTGCTAATTATAAGTGGCTGGTTACAAGTTATTTCCTTCAAAGTCCAGCAAATTAAGGATATCATTTATTATTGTTCTGTTAATTTAGTAGTCTTGTGTTAATCGTCATATGATATGACCAAAATGGTTGAAAACAATTTTTTCTGCATAAATATCTCACCAGAGACTCATTCTTTAGGTCAACCATAATGTTTTAAAACTCGTCGTTCAAACTTCTATTCAAGACATACTCCTCTGAGCTATAATAATAGAGTGCTTATAAAGAGATAACTTATAAGAAAAATGTATTGTCTGAAATATCACAACTTTTATTCAAATAATTATTTTAACGAAACTTTTCATTATTGATCACAATAACAAATCTCTAAGCTCTGAATTTTTTTTTTCCCTGATGCATCCATCTACCCGAAGACATCAGCTACCACATCCATGTTAAAAAAATACTACATATATAAAATTATGTTATTTTGACCAATAATAAAAGATTTGGTTTAATTTACAATCTAAATAAACGTTAGTGATTTTTCCGACAATTAACCCTAAGAAAAAATATGCTATTTTTTGGGCATCAATTGACCTGAGTACCATAGACGAACACAACATTTTTAATTCTGAAGAGCTGACTTTATAGCCTCTTGCACAACAAGTACTCTTGAAATAATTTAGCTTAAAAAATACAACCGAAAAAAGAAAATTTCTTATGTGGGTTAGCTAAGAACGAGTGTTTCCATACATAGAAACAATAACAATACATATTTTGATCAAAAGAGTTTTCTAATATGGATAGAAGGCTAATAGAGGCTGCCAACGCAGGAGATGTTGAAAAACTGCAGAGTTTGATCAAAGAAAATCCTCTCCTATTGAGGACTCTGAACTTAGCCATTAATGGAGACAATCCATTACATGTTGCTTGCATTGGAGGCCACCTTAATATCGTGAAAGAGGTGTTGAATCTACGGCCCGAATTCGCCAATGGGCTGAATGGAGGTGGCTTGAGCCCGCTACACATTGCTTCAGAAAATGGAGATGCAGAGATTGTGCAAGAGATGCTGAAAGTAGGTAGCCATCTTTGCTTGGTGAAGGGGAGAGAAAAGAGGGTCCCACTTCATTATGCAGTTGCTAAAGGCAGAATAGATGTCATGGCAGAATTACTTTCATCCTGTTTGGAATCAATCATGAAAGGGAGTGCTAGAGGAGAAACTTGCTTTCATCTGGCTCTCAAACACAACCAGTTTAAAGCTTTTAAGGTTTTGTGTAAGCATGCTGTTAGGTTTGAGAAAGAGGAAGGTTTGAAGAAGAAGGATGAACAAGGGAACACCATTTTGCACCTTGCAGCTTCAAAGAAACAATATGAGGTGGTTTGATCTTCTCTTAAGAAGTTTTTTTACCCAAATCTTTTTCAAATATTGTAAATACCCTTTTAGCTAGCTCTGTGATCTATGTTTATCTTGGTGATCTGACCTAAATTGTCTATTTCACCTTCGTGATCTAACTTATTCAAATCCACCTACCAAAAATTGCAAGACTTATTCAAGTATGATCGAATCAAAGAATGTCCGAGTGAGGCACGTAGCACGTTGCTCGTGATGGCCGTGTTGATGATTTTGTATTGATTCTTTACTATTTTGAATATGTAGGAGATAGCATTCTTTTTATTTAAAATTACGGTTACAATCTTAGTTGGAAATTAACTTAAAACATTACAAAGGGTTCTTTTTAAGATTATACTCTCATTTCAAAATAAGCGTAGTGTTGTTTTAGACTTTAATTTTATTTTCAAATTATCCCTATTAATATTTCTTAATCAAAATTTAAGAATTTAATATGATACACATTCTTTATAGAATAAATTTGACTCTCTTCCAATTTTTAATTCTATATAAATTCCTTGATAAGTAAAAATTCCAAAACGACACTTATTCTGACACGGATGAAGTAATATTCAATGTCCATCTAATAGCTAATTGATTAAGTGGTACTTCCATCTTTATAAATATGCAAATTGGATTGGTTAGGATTTGATTATGGATCTCCCAAATTTTCTAATCTTTATTATCTTCATTTTCCTAAGTTGCCTAGCTCATTAAAAAATAAAAATAAAACTACAACTGACAATGTGGATTAATATTTAAAGATTTTTCTTAAACCCAGTTACAAATAAAATTTTATTTAATGTATATATATTCAACCTTATTATCCTTTGCATTACAAAGGAAATCTAGCTTTTACAGAATTTTGTTTTATAGATATATTTTGGATCTAGAGATTTCAGTTGATACAATATTTTATTTGATTCTAATTTATTGTCCAATAAAAACTGAAGTTCCTGAACTTTGAGTTATTAATTATCGATATCAAATGGAATATCATATATTTATTTTAATATCCGCAACAATCTTCATAGCTCATTGAAGGGGAAAAAAAGGGTTAATTATTTTTCAAATAAAATTAGCAGATGCAAAAATAAATAATTTTATTGCAATAACAAAAGGATTGATTGCATTGATCAATTATTACAATCGTAAATGCAAGTACATTGTTTAAAGCCCGTTGGTGCACTGCCCAGGCACTCTCCAATTCCCTTGTAAGAATTTAAACATTGGGCTTTGCAACTTGAAAGCTCACAATTTTGGTTCAATATTACCTGGCATTTATTGCCACTCACTTCACCAATGCTCATTGCCAATATAACTGTAACAAAATTATTTTTCACTGTTAGAACATATATTAAAATACACATATATATAAAATTTGATGAAAATTCTATATGAAAATATGAACCTGAAAGAAGGAGAGAAAGAACCCAGAAAAACTTAGCCATCTTGGGAGTTAATTGTTTTTTTTTTCTTTCTTTCTTTCTATAAAATGTGGTATTGATGTGTCAACAGAGGGGTACTTATATAGTAGGGAAAATCTTCAATGTTTTGGTAAGTTGAATTCGTTTTATGTTTCGTATTTGGTAACAATTTTATGTTGGGAAATATTATAATGATTTTGTATTGATTACTTACTATTTTCAAGATTCAATAGGTAGGAAATATTATGATATTTTTGCAATTTACATTTATGTAGGAAACAACCTTCTTAATTAAGAAGGCTATTTTAACTTGATTTCTCATTTCTCTGTATTCATCTATTTCGGTATTTGATTCTTCCCATACATAATCTTCAATCATCATATTTATTCAAAAAGAAAGTCGCATTTATATCCTTTATCTTGAGTTTCAATTGTTGTAAGCATTAATTTTGCAAATTATCTGTTTGGGAGATTAATCTAACTACTCCATTTATGAAAACAAAAGGTATGTATTGTAAATTAAGATACTAAAATACATAGTTTAATATAATACACTTTTAACAAATTTTTTTGGATAATTGAAAAACAAACATGACATTAGATATATTGTGCAATTTTAATTATCGGGAAGATTTTACTTATCATTGTTGATATGTTTGGGCAACTCGACAGTCGACACGTCAGCTTCCAACATAAAAATAAATCATCTTATTTAAATTGGTTCATCCACGACCTTAAGTTTCATTATGTATTGATATGAAAATAAATGACTTTCAATACAAATTACAATGTAGTAGAAAACTTAAAACCTTACGAAGGGTTGTTTTGAGATTATCAGTGCTGCTATTTCCTTTTTTTAATGGCATATGAGTTAGAAAAATATAGTTTTTTCCTACACAACTAAGATATTTTATGAGATTTTTGAGTCACATAAATTGGTGATCGACCAACATTTTCAACATGACTATAAATCAAGGACAAAAATATCGGTATCGGTAGAAATATCGGTACCTTGATTTTAAGGAAATATCGACGGATATATCGATTTCGGTGGAAATATCGGACATTTTTAAAAAATATATAAAAAATTTGTAAAAAAAATTGAAAAATATATCTAGTACTTTACATAATATTATAAGTAACATTAATACATATATTGAACTTAAATTTCAAATAAAAAGATATATTTACAACAAATTTAGAAATAAACTAAAAAAATAATCTAAAAAAAATTAAATTGAACCCTAAATTCCCAAAGCACTATTTAACCAATTGGATAACAACAAAATACTATTAAAAGTTTTCATAAATTGAATTCTTATACATTTGCAAAGAAAATTAAAAAAAAAAATTTTACAGAAAATCATAGTTGCACTGACACGATATTTCACCGATAAATTGGCGATATATCGGAGATTTATCGCCGATATATCGCCATTTCCTGCAAAAAATCCAAACAGCTCGCCGATATAAAAAAAAACACGATATTTCGCGATATTTCGCCGATATTTTGGCGAAAAAAGATAACCCCCATTTTTTATTTTGGATGTGAGAAATTTGCGATATTTTGGAGATAAATCGCAGAAATATCGCGATTTTTCAGTCCTTGCTATAAATAGAGGTCTAGATTTTTTTAATTTATTTATTTTAATGTATACGCGATAAAACATGATATATATTATATGTACTTTAATATGCATCTCCATGAGCCTGAAAAAATACTTAATAAAATTTGTATACATAACCTAACCAATTAAGTGGTTATAAGATGGACATTAAATTTTAATGAAATTCTCATAGTCATCATTTATAAAAAATTATTCCGGAATTTCACAATTAAGTTTTGATCAGTAGGTCTAATAGAGAAACATTAGAGTAATTTTTTTTTGTGAGTATTTCTATATTTAAGTATCTTCTAATTCTACAAGCTGTCTCTTTATGAGAATATTTGCTTGTACTCCATTTATTTAGATCTTAATTAAGAAGGATATTTTAATTTAGTTTCCTTAACTCACATATTTATATAAAAAAAAAAACACTTACATTTATACCCTTTAACCTGACATTCAAATTTTTTTTTTGCCAACCATTAAATTTAACTTAAGATTCAACACTCAAAAACTGTTAGTTTGGGAGATTAGTCTTAACACTCCAGTTATGAAACTATAATTGATAACATAACTAATATTTCAAGAATTTTTTTTACAAAGGAAATATGGCTGATGCGAATTTTTGTTTTAGATTTATTTTTGGATAGTCTAGAGATTACAGTTGATACAACATTTTCTTTGCTTTTAATTTGTTGCACAATAAATTAAATAAAAATAATTTGTTCATAAAATTATTCTAATATCCCAGACAATCTTTGTAGCTCATTTAAGATTAAAAAGAAAAAAGGGTTAATTTTAAAATTAAATTATTTTATTGCAATAAATGGGTTGATGAAGAATCAATTATTACAATTGTAGAAGCAAAAACATTGATATGAGGTCATTGATGCATTAGGGATGCACTCTCCATTTCCCTGGTAAGATTTATAACATTGCTCTTTGCAAGCTGAAAGTAAACAGCTGCTTTGGTTCAATATTATCTGGCATCTTTTGCCACTCACTTCACCAATATTCATTGTCAATATAACTGCAACAAAATTAATATATTCTCATTGTTACAATATATATTCAAAAATATATAAATTTAATTATATGAAAACATTAACCTGCAAGAAGGAGAGAAAGAACCCAGAAAAACTTGGTCATCTTGAGAGCTACTCCTTTTTAATTTTTTTCTATGGAAAATGATATTGTTGTGTGAGTAGAGGGGTACTTATATAGTAGGGAAAATCCTCAATGTTTTGGTTTGAAAGCGTTTTATATTTTGTATTTGGTAACAATTTTATTTATCGTAATGATTTTGTATCGATTACTTACTATTTTGAAGATTCAATATGCAGTAGGAAATATTCAATATGTTGGAAGTATTATGATATGATTTTGTTATTTAGGAAACAATCTTCATAATTAAGGCTATTCCAATCTGTCCTTGTAATCTAAGCTCTTGTTCAGCAACAAATCAATAACTTGATCACAAGTATTTTGGCATTTTAATCACGAGCAAATAAGAACAACTATACGGATTTTTTCAACTGCATGAACTAAATTTTTATATATTTTCCAGCAAAAAACAGCAATCAGAAAACTCGAAAATGCAATCCACTACTAAGCATCATCCAAAATTATAAAAGTCATATACCAAAATGACCCACTTTTGAAGTTAAATTATCACCCCCAAAGTCAATTTCATGATTCTCATTCAATTCGAGCTCTATACAAACAAAAATTGTTCCAACCGTAAATGATTTTTGTCTGGTTCCCAACGAGAATAATGAAATTAACTTAAGGTTATAATATGACTTCGAAAAATGGTCATTTTGACACGACTCATGCATTTTGTCAGATGTTTGAAGGTTGATTCCGTTTTCTAGTTTTCTGGCAGCTGATTAGGTTAGAAAATGTGTCAAAAATTGAGTTTGTATAGTAATCGAAATAATTCGTAAAATATGGGTGATATCAGAAAAGAAAAAAAAAAGTGTTAACCCAATCATTAATTCATACTAGTGCATATATGATACATACACTCACCTCATATTGTTTTGTGGAAGATGCAAGGTGCAAAAGGGAGTTTCTTTGTTGGTCCTTCTTCTTCAAAACATCCCATATCCCAAACAAGACAATATGCACTAAGAGGACCTTAAAGGACTCAAACTGGTGATTTTTAACAGCTAGATGAAAGCAAGATTGTTCTCTAGCACTTACTTTTCTCATTGAATCTTCACAAACTTTGAGCAATTCTTTTATAACTTCAATTCTCCCTTTAACAACTGCTTAGTGAAGAGGAATTCTCTCTTCTTTTCCTTTGACAAAGCAAACATGGCTCCCCACTTTCAATATCTCTTTCACAATCTCTTTTTCCCCTCTTCCTGAAGCAATGTGCAAGGGCTTAAACCATCTTCATTCAGTTCTTCAACAAATTCTGGGCTTAGATTCAACACTTCTTTCAAAAAAAACAAACATGGCCTCCCATGCAAGCCATATGTAATGGATTCTGACCGTTGGATAGCGCCATGGATGACAGCACGAAAGGATCATCGTTGATCAGATTATGCAGTTCGCCAACGTCTCCTTTCTTAGCAGCCTCCATCAGCTTTCTGTTCATATTTTGTGAGATTTTTTGAGTCTTTGATCTATTGAACGAAAATTCTTGTTTTCTTGTGTAAATCACATGGAAGATATAGTTCTTTAGAGAGCCAGAATTCAACTCTACAAAGAATTAAAATGTGTTATATAAAGTTGTAAGCTACAAGTTATTGTTCTGTTGATTAATAGTGTTTTATGTTAGTCAATGGTTTATGAGCAGTGAGGTAAAAACAATTTTTTTTGGCACGACACATTCCATTAATTAAATTTTATGCTCCAAGACATACTATTAGAACAATACATTTTCTAATTCCATTTTAACATCCTGCCTTTGGTCAACCATAATGTGTTAAAACTTGTTCAAACTTTTATTCAACAACAAATGATGAAAATTTCCGTTACCATGAAAATTTTGTATCTTAAATTTATGGAAATATTAATATCGATGAAAGTATCGGTATCGATATTTCATCAATTTTCTTATAATTTGTATCATATAGCCACCGACATCAAAATTGTTACTCATAATTATCGATATTTAACAGATATTTAGATGAAATTTCTCGTTTTTGTACCGGTTATGCGAACAAATGAAAATATCAGAGAATTATCATTACAAAATCGGTCACGTGAAAAAATGGAAATATGAAGAAAATATCGACGATATTTCAAAATATTTTCTTCCATGATAACAAATAGAACCATTGTTTTTCATTTTTAAAAATACTTTTTCATTTTTTCTACAAAGAATATATTAAATCATAACAGAGTATTAATCAAGTCAGTTTATAAGCTTTGTGGAACTCTGTCATCGAAGTTTTTTGAACAATTTTGTTCGATTTGTGTTTGAATCGAGTATGAATCATGAAATTAATTAAAGTTTTATGATTTGATTTTAAAAGACAGTTATTTTTATAAATGTTTTTTTTTGTTTTGACTAATATTTAAAGGTGACAATTTCAAGTTTTTTGAAGACTATTTTTGGCTGAAAATGTATCAAAATTGAGTTTAGGCAACAATTTGAAGAAATTATAAAAGGCATGAGTATAAATTTGAATTATTATTATTTATTTAAACACCAAATAAAAAGAATGTTAAAATGCAGATTACATTTTGATTTGACTGATTTTTAGTCACATCTCCATTTGAGGGAAGAAAAATTCATCCACTAAAATGGAAAGATAAAAATAAAAAGGGATAATAAAAGATTTGTACGGATAATACAGTTGTTCCAGAGCATATGCGACTTTTTTTATAAAAATCAATTATCAATTTTCTTTACTGTTATAAAACGTATCACACGTTAGGATTAGAGTTGGACTGGTGTGCAACTAGTACATGAATTTTAAATCCATGCACTTGAGTCGGGTCGGGCTGAATCTGACTCGAATCCGCACATTTTTTTTTTCCGCACATTTTTTTTTTTTTTTTTGGTCCTGATCTTTATGTTGTGTTAGACATACCTTTATATTATATTAATCATACCTTTATGTTATATTAGTGATACCCTTATTTTCAGATTTCATACTTTAACCCTAAACCCTAATTTCGGCACAATAAACCCTAATTTGGCACAAGTTGTAGATATTTATATTTATGTGATATTACTTAAACATTTATATGAGATTATTTATACATCTATATCAGCATAAACATACATTTATGTAATATATATATAAAGGTACAACGAACATAATTAAAATGTATGACTAACATAATTAAATGTATGTCTAATATAACTAAAAGGTATGAAATGTATTAATATGTCAGTTTAAAAAAAATGTTAAGGTACAGCTAGCCTTACAAAAGGTATGTTTAACACTACTAAAAGGTATACTTAACATAACACTAAAGGTATGACCAACATAACTAAAAGGTATGTCTAACACAAGTAAAGAGTAGTTAACATAACATAAAAGGTATGTCTAACATAACTAAATGGTATGCCTAACACTACAAAAAAGTATGTTTAACATAACATAAAGGTCAGACACCTGGGAGCATGTTTGGGCGGATTTTGTCCGCGACTTAGAGGCGCGTGTGGGCGAGTCCAAGCGCATGACGGGTCGGGTTGGAACTGATGCACCATGCACAATGTGTATATAAGTTTTTGTTTTCGGATTAAGGTAAAACCCGTATTCATTGTCTCATGGGTTATTTTATGTGGGATTAATCAATCCACAACCCATACTTCATAATTTATAAATAAATTTAAAAATATGAATTTGATTTATAAATAAAAATGATCTCTCTCATAAAAACTATCCATAAAATCATCTCACATAAATTTTTTTAAAATTCCATTTTTTACAAATTTTTATGAGGTGGCCCGACAAATTGTCAGACCAGGTCAACTTTTCCCATTATTTATTGAAGATTCTCAATTTTAAACCCACAACAATCATTTCAGTGTTTATGAAAGACATAAATTGAAACTCTATATAGTAAAGTGGGACCAAAATTGTATAATAAAATAGTTTGAGAATGAATTTAAAAACATGTAAAGTTGATGATAAAAAGTAGACTATATCTAAATTACATGATGAAAAATTGAAATATTCCTTTTAAAATACATTCATTTCAATTTTATATATCAAATCAACTAGACACGACTTAAGTGTAATTTATATTGGCTTATATATATATATATATATAATACCTCTTATATACTATAACATATTTCCTTAATAATAATATGATAAACATAAATACTAACAGTTCTTCATCGCGTTGTACAATTTATCATATTTAATATGCGCCCTACCAATATGATTTCTCATTTAGAATTCTATAAATTTAAGTTTTTTATTTTTATTTTTATAACATAACATATTAATATATATCTTCACATTAAATATTATAATGTTTTAATGAAAATCTAAATATTTGAACATCATGCTATTCTAAATAATTATATTTGTTAATATTAGAAATTTTGAATGCATGTTTTATAAATAAATTAAACAACAAACTGGAAAGTTTATATTTGGAAGGACTTAGTTAGTTAGTGAGTAGTGGCCCATGAACAATAAAGATTTTGAAAGACTTATTTATATACAATGACATTTCAAATCTAACAACATTTTGATTACAAAATAATCTAAAAATCTTTACATTTAAAATTAATAATAAAACCAATTCTAGAAATCATGTATTTGAAGTTAACAAGAAAATTAAAATTAAAATATTATATAAGTAAATATAAAACATAATAAAAGAAAAAAGTATATTATAAAAAAGGGAAAAGTATTATACATATCTTAAACCAGCATATAAAATTTAAAAAAAGTTTAATAAATAATAGTAATAATAATAATAATAGTAATAATAATAATAATAATAATAATAATAATAATAATAATAATAATAATAATAATAATAATAATAATAATAATAATAATAATAATATTTAGAACCTACTCTAAGGATAATCATCTCATTACTTCAAAGAAAAGACTAATTCAAAAGTATAATCATTTTAGAACCTACTTTAAGGCCCAATTTGATTAGGTTAGCCCATTAACTTTCTCTGAAAAAATGATAGCGGGCCAATCCACTTCGCTCACTGGCTAGCCAACCAAAAGACTGGTTCCTTTTAAATGATTAGTCTAACCTTGAAAAATATGTGTTTTTCTTTCTTTACATTTTTTTTATATTTTTGTAAAATAGAACAGTTTAGATGGGAAACGACAATTTTATAAAATATATAGATAAGCTTGTTTCATGGATGATCAACAAACATTAAAAATATAATATTCATTCACAATTCGAAGGCCGGCAAATAGTATATTTAAGAAAAAAATAGAAATAATTATTTGAAAATCTAATTCAATAAATAATTCAATAATAGAATTCCCGAGTATAACTTTGCAAATTAGAAATCCTTTAATTGGCTAAGTCAATTGTCCATATGGAATCCATCTCAGAAGAAAAGGAGAGGTGATTTTGATCTGACTAGCTTAAGGTTAATGCATATATAGTTGGACATATTAATAGACTAATCTAAGGTTAAAAATGAAAATATGTATTAATCAACAAATTTTAAAAAAAATTTACATGTACCCATATTTATAAATAAAATGGACACAGGCATCACACCTAGTATGCATCATCAACAACAAGACATCAACATTGCCCACTCCAAGAGTCCAACAACATTAGAACAAATTAACAATGGTATAAAACTTCTTAGTGAGTCTTGCGTACGAAGTTTTTTTTACCGATTAAGTAATATTATTGTCTATATCATGTAATATTTTTAATATTATAATGCGTATTAGATAAAAAATTTATCATGTACCGACGGAAAATTATGCTGGTACATGTCTCGCTCGATTTACTTACGTACGTTTTTTGTTGTATTTTATTTCCGAACAGTGTTCCAATAACACATTTTGAGTTTCATTTATAATCTTATATGAAGATATAAACGCGGGTGCAATTGGGCGCGGAAACGGGACGTCAAAGCACGTCATAAGTATTCTGGGATGGGGTCGATCTGGATTGCATGAATCCTAAATTCATACACCAATGTCATATGAACATTTGTACTTTCTTATTGTCAATATACAGTACCAACAAATGTTTGCATGATAATATTTTATATTATTAAAAACATCTAGTGAAGTTAGGTGAAAACTTATTAACTTGTTTTGTAACAACCAAACAGTATTTTCTTATTTCTTCTGATGTTGGCAATTCTTGTAATATGATTAATGTCACTTTCCTTCGGGAATATACCTTGCCAAAATAAAAAACAATTATTTTGGCGATCACACATCCACTGATCCACCAACAAAAATAATCAACAAAAATCAAGAAACGTTGTAAATACTAATAACTTGTAATTACACGTTTTAAACCGATCAAAGACTTGAAAACTGTCACAAAAAACATGAACAGAAAACTGACAGAGGCTGCTAAGAATGGAGACGTTGATGAGCTGCATAATCTGATCAACGATGATCCTTTCGTGTTATTATCCGTGGCTATATCCCACGGACAGAACCCGTTGCATATGGCTTGCATGGGAGGCCATGTTCTTTTTGTGGAAGAAGTGTTGAAACTATGCCCAGAAATTGTGGAAGAATTGAATGAAGATGGTTTAAGCCCATTGCACATTGCCTCAGCCAGAGGTAATATAGAGATTGTGAAAGAGATATTGAAAGTGGGAAGCCATGTTTGTTTGGTCAAAGGAAAAGAAGAGAGAATTGCTCTTCACTATGCAGTTGTTAAAGGGAGAATTGAAGTGATGAGAGAATTGTTGAAAGCTTGTGAAGATTCAATCACAAAAGTTAGTGGTAGAGGACAATCTTGCTTTCATCTAGCTGTTAAAAATCACCAGTTTGAGGCCTTGCAGGTCCTCTTAGAGCATGTCGTCTTGTTGGGGAAATGGGATGTTTTGAACAAGATGGATGAGCAAGGAAACTCTTTTTTTGCACCTTGCATCATTCACAAAGAAGTACGAGGTGAGTATACATCACAATCTGTGGGATACCACTTGAGTTACAAGGCTACAAGGCTATCACTGGTATTCACTAATGGTTTGATGTTCTTATTTGCTTGTGATTGAAATGCAAAAAACTTGTGATCAGGTCGTTGATTTATTGCTGAACAAGAGGTTTGATTGCAAGTACAAATTGGAGTTAAATTCGTTGAACAAAAAAGGTCAGACTCCACTTGATGTGCTGATATCAGAAGGTGGTGATTCTGAAATAGAGGAAATTCTGGCTCTATCGAGAGCTACAAGATCAGGATCAGAAAACGTGGAAATCGTGACAGAAGATCCATCAAACAACGACCAAGAACAAGCAAGGCCTCGTCTCAAATCCCCCTACCAAAGATTTCTGGAGTACTATTTCAAGAACCAAAGTATAAAGTCTCTAAGCCAAGCAAAAAACATGTTGCTGGTGGTAGCCGTGCTAATCGCCACGGGCACGTACCAGGCGTTGCTCAGCCCACCTGGTGGGCTATGGCAGGACGACTATTGGCCCGATTCTGCTAATAACACTTCTTCAGACCAACAGCCACCAAGCCACACAACAGGAAAATCAGTGTTGCAGACTCACGATCCGGCGTCGTATGCTCTATTCCTGGTATTCAACTCCGTCGGTTTCATGATGTCCGTGAGCATAATGATTGGTCTCACATATGGAATTCCTCTACATTTTGAGCTGACGATAGCACTTTATGCACTCGTGGGAACTTACTCTACTTCCATAATAGCAATTTCATCAACTCGATCCATGGCTATGTTTCCTATCTTTGTGTCGGCGCTAATCACAATTGTCATCTTTTTTTGCAGCAAGCGGGTTAGATATCTTAAAAACAAACAATGAGTTTAGACACTGCAAAATTTGACAAGTTTTATTGCTGAAAAATCAAAATATAATGATCAAGAACCATCATCACTCTGTGTGAGTGTTCTAGATCCTCTATTTCCTAATATCTATGCTTCAATCTCTTTTTTTTTTCACCAGTGTATTATGTATAGTATTATAATTTCATGAATACTCACAAAAGAACTCAAATGTGAGATTATCCATATACTAATAATATTTCTCCCCTGCTTTGCCCAAAGTGTCATTTTAGTTGGATTTTAATTATTCAACCAAAAGTTTGTTTATAAATTTCTTCTCAAATAAGCTTAAAAAATTATTAATTTACTAATTTGTAATTTTATTTAATGTTATTTTATTTTGTATTTGCTAATTTTTAAAGTATAAATTTTACTTACAACATGTATTTTTTAAACTCAAATATTTTATTTTACTATTATAGTCAAAACTACTACAAATCAATATTAAAAAAAAACTAAAATGCATCAAATTTTGAAAAATTTAGTTATCATATTTTGTTTTTATATATATTATAAATAACATATTGAAAATCATAATAATGATAAATTTCATATATCATACAATAAATAATTTTAAATGAAAAAATATCAAATTTAAGATTGTAAATGTAGGACATTATTTTTAAGTCATTAAATGACGGTGGGATGATGTGGCATTATAGGTAGAAAAATAATACAAAAAGAAATATCACATGTAAAAAAAATGTCACATAAGTGCCTGTTGTCGTAATTAATCATGAAATTGAGGGTGAGTGTGTGCCACTCGTCGAAAATTGATCGAAAAAATACAAATTCCAGCGAAAAAAAAATTGAAATTGGACATATTTTTCAATTGCATAATTAATTCGATAATCAAAAAATAACAGGATCATATTAGACAACATCTGTAGGGCATGATAAAAATGAATTTTACTCAATATATATATATATATATATATATATATATATATTTTGGTATAAGATACAAAGTTTGTGAGAACACATGACAAACTCGTATCTTATTTTCAATTAATAGAGAATACAAATTATATTTTGACCAATTTCATTATTGGTTGATTTATAGTTGTTACTTCAACTTGTTTAATTGATTAATGATATTTATGTGGCTTTCATTTTGTGATAAAAAATAAAGTGATCACATTCCAGAAAGATCATGTGTGAAATATTTATTTAGGGAAATTGCAAATTTAGAACATTGTTTTTGGGTCATTTATTAATAAAAGATACTAATTTTTCGAGTCTCAATTGAAACACTACCTTTACAATTTGGGCGATTTTAGAATAAAGATCAAAAATCACGAATTTTAGATCCAATCGCATGAAAAATTTGAGATTTTTGTTGATGTGAATTGGCCTAAAATTTCTGTGATTTGGCTCCAAATTCGTAATTTTGAGTTTTTTTTCTTTCTTAAAATCATCCAAATTATGTTTTAAAATTGCCCATATTATAAAGTTAGTATCCAAATGTCGGGTCCTTAAAGTTTTGTGTCCTTAGTTGATAAATGACCTAAAAATAGTGTCCTATATTTATAATTTTTCATATTTCTTCTCACACAAAATCTTCTATTTCAATGTGTTTCATATGATAATCGCGATTGATTGTTCTTATAGCTAACCTCCTAACCCATATAAGAAAAATTCTCTCTATTTTTTTTCTTTTTTCTTTTCTATACTAAATTATTTCAAGACTTGCTTGAGCAAGAGGCTATAAAGTCAAATACTCTTCAAATAATACAAAATAAAGTTAGTCTCGTATATTACCATTTTACATAAAGGTTTACGTTAGACGAATCTATTTGACTCGTGTCACTTAGAAAAACATGTGAGTTGGCGCACAGCGTACCTTGAGATATGGTTCAACAGTACATAACAATACAACTCTCTCTCTTTGTCGCACAATTGTGTCCTAAAACATGGTTGTCGAAACCAGACCTACAGTAAAGCAAATGAGTTGATCGATCCAAATCCGAAATTTTATAAATTTTAGGAACCTTAAATATTATAGATACTTGTATATATTTATATGCAACTCGAATGGTTCTCAAAGTCATTTACTTGATGTGGCCATATGCTGTGTGCTCCTTTTTACTCATCATACAACCAGGGTTCTAATTTCCCAAACCGGATCCTCTATACCAAAATCTCTATCTCATTTGTGTGCCACATTAAAACTATGTAGTTTTGATATTGGAAAAAAAACTTATAATTTGTAACCGTTTTTAATTTGAAAATCAATATAACGTGTTTTGGGATGTGGTATATGGATGTATGATATAGAGAATCTGATTTGCTTATTTCCGTGTGGCTACAATCACCAAATAATATTTTGCCTTAGGCTAGATTCCTTAATCTTAGGCCCCTTTAAAAAAAATATTTGTGGTGGTAGGGGTATTTCATGGTTTTAGGTTTTTTTATTTATTTAGTTTATACTTATTTGAATTTCGATGTTTTAATTTGTTGTAGTAGACTTGATTCCTTGGTCTTAGGTTTTTTTTTTTTTCAATTGAAACACAAAAAATATAATTTTTGTGATCAAACAATTAAGAAAGAATGATTAAAAGGGGCTTTTTGCCAAAAAAAACTCTATAGTTTGTACTTGTCTTAATCTCTATAGTTCGTTGTGGCCATCTTAGATCACGTCGTTAATTACATAAATCATCAAACCACTGGAACTGGATTTTGGGGGGAAATAAAAGGCAGAATGCAAAAATCAGGAACATACAAATGCATAATTCACTTTCAAATATGAGTTAAAAATGCATGATTCATATGTCAAAATGACTCTTATTTAAAGCCAAATTATAACTCTAAGTCGATTTCATGATTCTCATTCCATCCGATCACGAATCGAACAAATATCATTCTAGGGTTATGAACAAACTTTGTTTGGTTCAAGTTTAAATTGAACAGAAATCAGGATTATAATTATAATTTGGGTTTGAAAGGGGGTCATTTCGATGTATGACTTATGCCTTTTGATTGATGTTTGAAGGTAGATTGTGTTATTGAGATTTTCCATGGTTGTTTTTGGCTGAAAAATATGTTGAAAATGGCTAGTGATCGGAAAGCTTCTTGAATTTAGATACCCACAAAAAAAAAAGTGCAATACTTCGTATAGCAAATTGATATTATTAATCCTTAAATATATGACATATAGAATACAATTCCAAAGTTCTGTCTCTAAAAATAGCAAAGGGCATTCATACATATATTCAAACCCCCACACTTGTACTTGGTAATGAAGCAGAGCATTGTCCTTTCTTATAATGTCTAAGCACAATGGTTACTGCTGGTATTGTCATTGGTATGAATGTCAATACCTGCACCAACTCAAACAGTATGCCAGATGGTGTGATTGCTATCAAGCAAGCTGTATATGCTGCACCTAATGCATACACTGCTATCCTAAGCTCAAACCCCAGAGGAAGTTCAAGCCTGCTGAGAAGAAGCATCATTTGCAGAGATATAAAGAGACCAATCGAGTTGAATAGCAAGAACACACAATAATAAACCGGATAATGAGTCGCCATCATTGCCTTTCCAGCCATGTGGTTATACAAGAGAAATCCAGGTCTTAGCTGAGGTGCAGGATTCACCCACGAGTCGTCCTGCCATAGACCACCTGGTGGGCTAAGCACGGCTGAATATGTCACGGTTGCAATCAACACGGCCATCACAAGCAACGTGCTACGAGCCTCACTTGGACATTCTTTGATTCGATCGTACTTGAATAAGTCTTGCAATTTTTGGTAGGTGGATTTGGGACGGAGCGGTTGAGGTTCTTGTAATTGTGTTTGGTTGTGTGATGAAGATACAGATCCTGTTGTAACCCCGGCAGCTAGAGTGAGCATTTCTTCTATCTCACAATCACCTCCTTCAAGTAACAATACATCAAGTGGGGTGAAGCCCTTTTTGTTCACAACATTCACCTCTAATACCCCCTTGAAACCAGCATTCTTATTCAGCAAAAAATCAACAACCTGAGCACAAGTTTTACATCCAAACATGTTAGGATTAATTTGTCAAATAATGTCACATATGAGTTATAATAGAAAGTCTTTAATTTAGAGCTATAATGTCGCATATGACCCAAAACAGACACGGGGTGGTGTTTCTACTCATTATACATAATAGAAAATGAAAAATACCCACTTAGTAAAAACACATGGCTTCTACCTAAATTTGATATCAAATTACATAACTAACCCTACACTTAAGTTAGTCTTTTTGTTCATGCCCAGACATAGATCACGATGGTTGGATCACTAAACTCAATAGATCATGATGGTTAGATCACGAAGGTAAAATAGACAATTTAGATCAGATCACCAAGATAAACATAAATCACAGAGCTAAAAGGGTATTTATGATATTTGAAAAAGATTTGGGTAAAAAGAACTTCCAAGAGAAGATCAAACTACCTCATATTGTTTCTTTGAAGCTGCAATGTGCAAAATGGTGTTCCCTTGTTCATCCTTGTTCTTCAAAACATCCTCTTTCTCAAGCCTAACAACATTCTTACACAAAACCTTAAAAGCTTTAAACTGGTTATGTTTGAGAGCCAGATGAAAGCAAGTTTCTCCTCTAGCACTCACTTTTGTGATGGATTCCAAACAGGCTGAAAGCAATTCTGTAATGACATCTATTCTGCCTCTAGCAACTGCATAATGAAGTGGGACCCTCTTTTCTCTCCCCTTCACCAAGCAAAGATGGCTTCCTACTTTCAGTAGCTCTTTCACAATCTCTGCATCTCCATTTGCTGAAGCAATGTGTAGCGGGCTCAAGCCATCTCCATTCAGCCCGTTGGCGAATTCGGGCCGTAGATTCAACACCTCTTTCACAATATTAACATGGCCTCCTATACAAGCAACATGTAATGGATTGTCTCCATTAGTGGCTAAGTTCAGAGTCCTCAATAGGAGAGGATTTTCTTTGATCAAATTCTGCAGTTTCTCAACATCTCCTGTGTTGGCAGCCTCTATTAGCCTTCTATCCATATTACAAAACTCTTTTGATCAAAATATATTTTGTTTTGTATGTATGGAAACACTCGTTCTTAGCTAACCTACATAAGAAAAGTTTTTTTTTTTTTTTTGGTGTCTTTTCTATACTGAATTATTTCAAGACTTGGTTGTACAAGAGTCTATGAAGTCAACTACAAAGACTTAAAAGCGTGTAAGAAGTTGCAAGGCTTTTTCCTATTTTGCTTGCTTGTGTTCGTTGGAGCAGTGACAGACACAGAAATTATAAATAGGATGTTTATAATTATAGAAAATATTAAAAAAAGAAAATTATACAATTCAAAATGGAAAACAATCAAAGAACTCTTAAAAAAAAAAAAGATTAAAGGAGTAGCATAAACAATGGGGAAAATTGCAAAATCAAGAAACAAAACAAGAAAAACAGAGTTTTCATACTTTTTAAGATACTTCTTAATTGCATGAAATTTGAAAAACGGATATTTCATCAAATAAATTAAATTATTTTTAATCAGAAACCACCTCAAAGATGGGGATTAGGCGGATCCCCAACCTATATATAAATCGCATTCATAGAAAAAATACAAAACAAACATTCAAGGCATCTCCTCCACCTATTATAAATAAATTAATATTACTATATTAATATTAATAGTTCTTTTTTTGTTTTACAAAACAGGATTTTATTATTTCTTCTGATGTTAATAGTTCTTGTAAAAGAATTAATGGCAAGATAAAGCTATTATCTATCACTTTCAATCAGAAACATCTCCTCCAAAAATCAACGAAAAAGTGTTTTGAGTAACTTCGGTGTTCCCACATGCATTGACTAATCAACAACAAGAAGAAATTCTATCCTTCTAATAACTTCTAACACGTTTTAAATCAATCAAAGACTCCAAACATCACACAAAAACATGAACAGGAAACTGATGGATGCTGCTAAGAAAGGAGACGTTGATGAACTGCGTAATCTGATCAACGATGATCCTTTCATGTTATCATCCGTGGCTCTATCCAACGGACAGAATCCGTTGCATATGGCTTGCATGGGAGGCCATGTTCATTTCGTGAAAAAAGTGTTGAATCTAAGCCAGGAATTTGTTGAAGAACTGAATGAAGATGGTTTAAGTTCATTGCACATTGCTTCAGGCAGAGGGGATATAGAGATTGTGAAAGAGATAGTGAAAGTGGGGAGCAATGTTTGGTTGGTCAAAGGAAAAGAAGAGAGAATCCCTCTTCACTATGCAGTTGTTAAAGGGAGAATTCAAGTTATAAAAGAATTGCTTCAAGTTTGTGAAGATTCAATCACACAAGTAACTGCAAGAGGACAATCTTGCCTTCATCTTGCTGTGAAAAATCACCAGTTTGAGTCCTTCAAGATCCTCTTAGAGCATATCGTCTCGTTTAGGAAATGGGATGTTTTGAAGAAGAAGTGGTCGGTTTGTCAAACCAATCAAAGATAAAAACCTACTCCGATATGAGCAAATGAACGAGTATAACGGCAAGTAGGGTCGATCCTCAGGGAACAATGCTTAATTCTTTTGAGCATAAAACGAACCAAAAAGGGGGGAGGATGATATCTACCAAACTAAACGAAACTAAACTAACTAAACTAAGAAAACATCAAATAAAATACGAATAAAACAAACAACGAAAGATGAAAGGAAGAAATAGGTGAGAGATTAACCTCACGAAGCTCCGATTCAAGGATGTCGACATTCGATTGCATCACCGATCATAGATTACAAATATCTTCTTGCACATTCAAACATTCAACCTTAGACTAAACACGAAGCCGTAGAGAAGTCCATGTTTTCCAAATTTAATTGATCGAACCCAGCATCCAATCAAAACTAGCTATTAACTAATTGGCGCGCTTTCCAAATTAATTAACAACCGCATTAAGCTCCGGTGAAAACAGTTAAACCTAAACTGAAACCTAGAACCTAATAATCGAGATAGCTGCAATTACTAAGTCTATGGTTCCGTTAGTCCTGTTGATTCATTAGACAATTACACAATCCCAGCAAAAGCATAATCAACCTATTGCTACTAAATACCAATCATTCATCAATCATACATCCCAGCAACATATAGAAAAGAACTCATGGATAGCATTAGCAATATATAATTCAAATCGAATTGTCAGATCAACCCAAACTATATATCACTATATGGAATTAGATCATGAATCAACAGATACTTGAATTAAAACAAGAAATAAAATCAAGCACAAAATCTCACAATGATAGCAATCGAATTAAACGACCCTTGAATCGGAGAGAAATTTAGCCACTCATTCTTTGATTGATCATCTCCATGTAAATCTTCAAGAGGAAAACTAGAGAGAGAAAAACTAGAATGTGTGTGTAGAGAATTGTAGAATGATAGAATGATGGAATGATCTTGGGTCTTGGCCCCCAAGAGAGAGAAAGAAGGGAGATTACATAACAAAGTCTTATCTACCCTCTAAACAAAACTTAAGAAACTAAACCCTAAGGATATAAAGGTCCTTTATAAAATGTGAGGGACAAATGTCTTCTTTTGTCCTATCTTTTCCTCCAAGCCACTTTAGCATTTGATGTGGTCCCAAGTCCATTAAGCCCATCTTCACATCTTAAACATAATTTGATCATTTTAAGCCCACTTTTCTTCAAAGCCCATCAAGGTCCATTCCTACAAATAACAATGATAATTAAATCAATTACAACACAAATGGACTATAATCAAGGATAATTATGATGATAAAATATATACAAATAGAGACACATCAAGAAGGACCAACAAGGAAACTCCATTTTGCACCTTGCATCTTTCACAAAGCAGTATGGAGTGAGTAGTATATACACTAATGATTTGATCTTCTTTATTTGCTTTTGATTGAAATGTAAAATAAAACTTATGATCATTATCAGGTTGTTGATTTGTTGCTGAACAAGAGGTTTGATTGCAAGGACAAATTGGAGTTAAATTCCTTGAACAAAAAAGGCCTAACTCCACTAGATGTGTTAATATCAGAAGGTGGTGATTCTGAAATAGAGGAAATTTTAACTCTAGCTGGAGCCACAAGAAGATCACAAAACATGTCAATCCTCACACAAGATCCACCAAACAACGAACAAGAACAAGAACAAGAACAAACAAGGGCTCGTCCCAAATCCACCTTCCAAAAATTGCAGGACTATTACAAGTACGACAAACTTAAAGAGTCTCCAAGCCAAGCAAGAAACACATTGCTTGTGATAGCCATACTAATCGCCACTGCCACGTACCAGGCGGTGCTCAGCCCACCAGGCGGCGTATGGCAGGACGACTATTGGCCCGACTCTACTAAAAACAGCTCTTCCGACAAACAGCCACCGGGCCATACAGCTGGACATTCAGTGATGCACACTCACAGTCCGGAGTTTTATCGTCTATTCAAGCTATTCAACTCAATTGGTTTCTTCATGTCTCTGCACATGATGAATTTCCTGATAGTTGGACTTCCTCTGCAGTTTGAGCTGAGAATAGCAATTTTTGCACTCGTAGCAACTTATAATACTTGCATGGTAGCACTTTCACCTACTGAATTGATATCTGTGTTGTTTATCAGTTTGTCGATTTTGATGGTGATTGTGCTGCCTGCATTAACCAAGCTGGTTAGAGATTGTAAACGGGGACATCCATGGAGTTTGCTGAATCGTTTCTGTACTTGAGAAATGATAAAGTAGAGGATTGCATTGGAATGGTGTTGTTTGATACTAATTTATATCAATCATTATAAAGTGAAGAACAGGGGAATCATTATATTGTCCAATTCTGTTTATGAGCACATGATTTCTTCTATTTCTAACAATGTTCATCTGATTTTAACATTTGAACAATCTTGTATGATAATGTCCAAAATATCTAGTGGTGGTGTTAGGCCCTTCTCATTTGGATATTCAAGTACCATCATCTAGATCCTCTATAATTAATCTTGTAGTTTTTCATGGTCAACATATATAGTATATTATAACTAAGAAAATTAAAACAAAATTCCTAATAATGGATTGTAGAAACCAATCAATACAAAAGTTACATGCATCATGCATGTTTGTGGTTTTTATGGTGTAGCCAATTCAACAAAGAGATTCCCAAATGAGTTTGATATAATATAGAATAAGGATTAAAACGAAAAAGAATCAGACCAAAAAAAAAAATGGTTCTATAAATTGGATTCAATAATACTATTGGTTGGATTCCGAAATCGAAAATTTTAATCTAAGTCATAACTTAACATTCATCTTTTATAGTGAAATTTAGATCGTACCATTGTATATCATACAATTGAATCGAATTGCATCATTTACATCGATATGTGTCATCTAAATTCAGGTTGTACCATATCTCATACCAATAAAATATAGTTGTTCAATTTTTATTAATTTGTACCACCTAAACTTAAATCATAACATCAGATATCAATAATATAATGGAGCAAAATAATAAAAAAATGAAACAAAAATTATAAAGTCAATAGGAAAAACTTATGTTATAATTGCCGACTATGGATGGAAAACAAACACAACTACAGAAGAAACTCGAGCTTCTAATTTTTCTTACATCACCATATATATAAATTGGATTCAAAAGTAATACTACTGTCAAACTTCCAGATACAAGACTTGATCATAGAAATATATAAACGTGATATTTTTTTTTTTTTTTTTTTTTTTATGAATATCGATATTTGCCTCTTTCAATTTACTAAAAATTGTGACATCTATATTGATATCGATATTTACCGACATTGTTGATACCAAAATTCTGGCAAAATTTCATAAGAGTCCTTTCGATATCGGAACTTCAAAAGTTGCGAAAATTCCATTCTTGGTCACAACTTTAACATTCATTTATTTATAGTGAAATTTGGACATTTTTATTTTATTTTTGTTTGTGCAGTCTATTCTAGTATGTATTATCAAAGTTTAAATCGTAATATTGTATATCTTACAATAAAATCGAGTTGTATCACTTACATCGGTTTGTATCATCTAAATTCAAGTTGTACCATATCTCGTACCAATAAAATCTAGTTATTCAATTTTTATTAATATGTACCACCTATATTTAAAATCATAGCATCATATCTCATATCAATAATACAATCGAACAAAAAAAAAAAAAAAGGAAAGAAAGAAAAGAAACAGAAGTTAAAAAGTCAAAAGGAAAGTAAAACTTATGTTATAGTCACTAAGGATCGATGGAAATGTGCACGTAGGTAAACAGGCTTGAGACAGGAATACAAACACAACTGCAGAAGGAACTCGAGCTTCTAGATTTTCTTACATCTACTATAAATATATATTATAAATAGTTAATTAATTTCCATTAATAGGCAGTCGATGGTTTCTGGTGGCCCTTCTTTTGTCGAGATTCCAAGCAGCTTTCAACAATGGCGGGAGCCATCTCATGGACCATACCAACACAAAGGTATTGGAGAGAAGAGAATATGCCAAAGGCTTCACGTTTTGTTGCACATTTGGGCCTCTAATGAGAACAATGAATGAAGCACTATAAGTCCAGCCCATCGAAAACAAGGATGCATAGAGTTCCCTGTATAATGGAAACCCCCAAGTGAGATAGTATATTATGATGATCGCCGCACTGAATCCTACAGTGTTGAAAAACAAGAACACGTAGTCAATGATAAAGGCGGAGAGCCTGAGTGGTTGAGTAGTTGTGGAGTTGACTGCGCGAGACGATGATTGATCGAAGAGGCCAGATGGAGGGTTCAGAGCAGCTTGGAAGGTGATTCCAACAATCAGTGCGGCTACTACTAACATCGCATTACGTGTGTCGCTTGGTGAATCTCTGCTCATCTTGAATTTGAAGTATTCAAGAAAGTCACTAGATTTCAATTCATCAACATTATTATTATTATTGTCTTCAATCTGGATAGGTTGTTGGGATATTGTCTGATCAGTTGAACGTGTTGCCCCGACATCTTGCAATGCTTGTCTTATCTTGCCATCGTAACAATCTTGAATCACAATGTCCGAAACATCGAGTGCTGTCAGGCCCTTGTTGTTTCTGACATTTACTTCTATTCCTCTCTCTACAAGTAGGTGTAGGCACTGCAAAATTTGAACGAGTTAGAATTTTAAATCTTAAGGAACAAGTTTACAAAAACATCTTGAAACCCTTTCCTCAACACATATTGTAAGTGCACAAATATAATAACAATGAAGCTATATATTATGCAACAATTTCAGAATATGAAAAATGAAGCTATATATTATGCAACAATTTCAGAATATGAAAAATAGAATATAAATGATGTAATACTGTTAAAATTATTCATTTTTTGCTAATATATTGACTTTGTCTGATTAAATTGTTACTAATTTATGATATTATTTTTAAAATTGTTGTGAATTATTTAGTTTATGAAAGTGAACCCTCAATAAAAATTCTGTGTCCGACACTGTTTCTACTCATCCTTTTCATTAGGATGTCTAACCCTAGCTGCGTCAGATGGATTGCAGGTATTTAACATAAACTATTATATATATATATATATATATATATATATATATATTAGCATACTGGAAAAACTAGGTACCGTATACTGTTTTGTAGAAACAGCAAGATGCAAGAGAGTGTTTCCATCTCCATCCTGAACATTGATGATTGATTCCATCTTCTTCAATCTCTCCGTCCATTTCACCAACTCAGTAAAAGCTTCCAACTGGTAATTCTTCACTGCAAGATGAAGAGATGTCTCTCCATGAACAGTCACATCTTCAATGCCATCTGGACATTGAGACATCAATTCATGTATGATCTCAACTCTCCCCTTAACAGCAGCATAATGAAGACAACTTCTGTTGTCTCTGCCCGTTAGTCGGCCCAAATCACGATCAAAGCTTAACATAGTCTTCACAATCGCCACCTTTCCCATGATCACAGCTATGTCTAAAGGACGAAACCCGTCTTTGTTCAGCTCACGAGCCATGTCTGGATCCATTTTCATGAGCTCGTGCACGAAACTCAGCTGCCCCGATTTCGTTGCAACGTGCAGAATTGATTCAGAAAGGGATGTTAGTTTGATATCAGCAAGAATTGATGGGTTTTCTTGGAAAACCCTAGAAAGAACCTCCAGGTTTCCCTCACGAGCAGCTTCGAACAGCTTACTGTTATCCATTAATATTAAGTTTAGGAAGAAAATCAGTTGAAGAATGATTGGTGGTATTCCTAGAAGTGAAAAGGTTTGTTAGTTTGGTGAAAGGATTGATTCCAAAGTCGATAGTGTGAAAATGATGACATTCATGTAGCTTTCATTTTGTGATTAAAAAAAAAAAAAAAGTTATTCGATTTTGTTAATCACATTCCAGGAAGATCCTGTGATGGAATATTCTCCGGAAATTGTAAATTTAGAAAATTATTTTAGGTCATTTAGTAAACAAATTACACTTATTTTTTGGGTTCAAAATTGGAACATTTAGATTTCGATTTAGACGATTTTAGAATAAAAACCCGAAATCACGAATTTCAGATCCAATCGGATGAGATTGATTTTTTTTATTGACGTGATTTGGTCCAAAATTTGCGATTTCGGTTTTTTTTAATCATAAAATCACCCAAATTGAAAAGTTAGTATCAAATATTAAAACCTGAAAATTTAGTGTGCTTTATTGATGAATGACTTAAAAATAATAATTCTATATTTGTAGTTTTCTTTTTTTCTTTTTACACAAAACCTTTTATTTCAATGTGTTTCATCAGATAATCCTGATTGATTATTCTTGCCTAACCCACGTAAGAAAATTCTCTCTTTTTTTTCTTTTTTTCTTTTCTACAGTGAATTATTTGGATCTGGATCCTCTGCTGGGCAAATAAACCCAGTATGTGTTGCTGGGTAATTTTTATACACTGTCACTATAGATCCGTACGGTCTATACACGTGTTGTGTTTATTTGCCCAACAGAGGATCCGGATCCGGATCCGAATTATTTCAAGAGTTGCGTGTGCAAGAAGCTATAAAGTCAAGTACTATTAATTCAAAGAAGTACAAAATGTTAAAGAAGTTGCAAAGCTCTTCCCTATAAATGATATTCTTGACTTTGAATATTCTGCTTTATTTTTTCTTCGTGAAAGATGAAAAATGGAAATTGGAAAATTTTGAAGCCACACTTCTAGGTAATCAAATTCAATCAAGACACACAACCATCATACTGGTCTATTTCAAACATCACTATATAATAGAATGTCACCCCTTTCAATTCTCTGAAATTGGTCACATTTTATATTTCACATTAATAAAAAAAAAAACATATTTAATTTACTTGAAAAAATAAATTTAATCGACAAACTTACTTTTATACATTTATATATAAACATTAATGACTGATTAAAAAGACACCAATACTTATATATCATTACACAAGTTTCAAACATTAATTAAGAATATTTTAGTAAAATCATAATCCACAAATACATAAATGAGTTTATTATCCGAATTGCCCAATAACTCATTATATGAATTTTTTTAATGAAATTATAATCGACAAATGCATTTGTATATTTTTCTTTTTTTTATCCATCCATAAATTATAGTTCATTTTCCTTGTTAAAATTATATTAAATGTCTATTTTCGTAATATACTCTTACTCAAAATTTTATATTTAAATGAAGGTATAATAGGTATGATAGTATATTTATATAGACCCCGTTGCGGTACATGAGAATAAAATTTGATTTTTCTTATATATTATAACTACCGATATTATTATATTTGTTGTATCCTATAATATATAATTTGTTTAAATATTATAAAACATATGAGCTGTAAAATGAAATTTTTTTTTATTAAAAAGTGAATATGTCATAATAAAAGTATATATATACATATTATAAATATTAAAATATTTATTTATACACAACATTAATAGTTGAGTTAATTATTTTGTTCGTCGTAGTTTGTCACAAATCAAGATTTTCAAGTTTTCTCTGTCTATAGTCCTATAATTGATCATGACAAAAAAATTTGATTTCTTCAAAAGAAGAACAACATTGGATGCTACACAATTCTCGATATAATAAATTTGATTTCTTGTATTTCTAACAATGTTCATCTGATTTTAACATTTTAATAATCTTGTATCTTAACAATCTTGTATGATAATGTCCAAAGTATCCAGTGGTGTACTAGTTAGGCCCTTCTCATTTGGGATATTCAGTTCTATTGTTCCTATGATGGAAGAGTTTTCATCCAAGAGGAGGTTTAGGTACTACATACTTTGGAAAACTTTAAATCAGAAATTGAAGTACCATCATCAATTTGTGTTAGTCTAGATCCTCTATTCCTTAATATGCTTGAATCTCGTAATTAATTTTCATGGTCATATATACTAGTATATTAAGAAAATGAAGCAAAATTTAAATTCCCAATAATTGATTGTAGAAACCAATCAATTCAATAGTTGCATATGTTTGTGGTTTTATGGTGTAGCTAATTCAATAAGGAGCTTCGCAGCAGATCCCAAATGAGTTTCGTAGAATTATGTTGGGAGGAAATTGTAAATTTAGAATACTATCTTTAGTTCATTTATCAACGAAAAAACATTAATTTTGTGGGCCTCGATATTGAGACACTAACTTTAGAATTGATGATTTAAGGATAAAAAATCCAAAATCACAAAATTTACGGGGTCCAATTGTATGAGATTTATGCTTTTTGCTGAATTAATTTTGCCCGACATCCATGTGATTTTGCTTGAAATTCTTGTAATTTGGTTCGAATTTGTGAGATAGGGTTTTTTTTTCCTAAAATCGCAAGTACAAATCGAAAAGTTAGTGTTCTAACATTAGGGCCTGAAAGGTTAGTGTCCTTCACTGATTAATGATCTAAAAATAGTGTCATAAATTTACAATTTTCCCAAATATTAAATAAGAATTTAAAAAAAAAGTTCTATAAATTGGATTCAAAAGTAAAACCTTCTTGATTGACCGCGCTGTCGCGACGCAATAAAATTAATTTTTTTTCTTCCTAACCTAACCAACTAGTAGTTAGGGCACGTCGGAGTCGATCCCACAAGGAGTGATGATTAAACTATGTCACTTATGTTCAATTCAATCAAATACTAAATTATAGGGGTTTTTGAGATTGATTAACTATCACTAATTAACTAAAAACCTAGAAAACAAATTAAACGAGAAATCAATATATGCAAGTATTCCAGTTAACAGATCAATTATCCCCCGATATCAATTATCCCCTAGTCAATGTATCACCCATCTCCCGATATCAATTATCCCCTAGTCAATGTATCACCCCTCTCTCAGATTATCATGGAATTATCATGCACCCCTCAGATTATCATGGAAATATCATGCACCCCTAGTCTTATCATGGAATTATCATGCACCCCTCAGATTATCATGGAAATATCATGCACCCCTAGTCTAACAACAAGCTCTGTTAAATCGAATTGTCTCTTAAGATTAGTTAAATTAGGATAAGATCTCTAATTAACCCTATTTAATTGATTAACCTAGAATAAACTCTCTAAATTTAATTCATTAAACACATTAACCACCAAGACAATAGGATGAACTAGACTCCAAATACGCACGCTCGATTCGATAATTTAGGATTACGCTACCCTAGAGATGCACGATCTCTAGTTTACCACTTATGAAAATTAAACTACAACAATTAAAATTCATGATTTAAGATTCTAGCAATCAATTATCAAAAACTTAATTTAGGTGATCAGACTAAATCAAATATCAATAATCGAGAACATTATACACAAATAACATAATCAATTTCAATCAAACATCGGGAAGGGGATACGAGATTAATTAGAAAATAAATAGATAAACAGATTCAAACATCATTGCTAACTGAAATTAAAAATTTAGCCGAACATCTTCGAATCGAATCCACAAAAATTGTTGAGAAAAACATAGTAAAAGTAATCTCTAAAATAAAGAAAATAAAAATTCACCCTAACTCTTTCTCTCTCAAATCTAACGTGAATAGTGATGCCTTGGAAGTAAAGATATTAAATAATTTTCGTCAATGGCGTGGGCAGCAAGCTAATTAAACTCAATTGTGATATCAGCCTGTTAATGTGCATGCCCTCCTTTCTTTTGGGAGAAAATGGGCCATTCTTCTTTTCTCCGGCCCATGAAAAGTTTGAGCCATTTTCTTTTTAATTGATTGCTGATTTCCATTTCCAGCCCAAGACTTGCATTTTCATCTTTCAATGGGCTATTTCTTCCTCTTTTAAAGTTCAAGATCCTCTTCACTTGCTCATCTTAAATCCAAATCTGCCTCATCTACTTTCTTTGGCCCACAAACACTTTCATTGTCTCGAAAATCTATATACATATAATAACAATTACCCCCTACAAATAGAAATGAAAAAAAATTCCCGCTCATTTTCACTTACTAAATATGTAATATATTAATAATTGATAATTATTAAATATAGAAAATATATTTTGTGTAATCTTCTACATATAGAAATTGCACCTATCATTAATTATTTCATATTAACCAATCACACATTTTCCTTATTTAGTTGCAGTATATCTAAATTTAAGCATTATTTTTCTCCACTAATTTATCACCTAATACATATGTGAGTTAATTTAATTAATTACTACTCACCAATTGAGTAAAAAAATACACGCCATTTTGTGATTCTCAATGTTCTATTTTTTTTACACCTACACACACACACACACACACACACATATATATATATATATTGATTGAGTAATAATTACAATTAAATTCAATAAAAAAACTCCACTTTTATAGATAAAAAAGTAACTAAAAAAATATGGTTAACAATATTAAAATAACAATAAATTGATGATTATGATATAATTTATAATATATAAATTGGTAAACTTTGATTGCATAACTACATTTCAATATGAGATATCAAAAAATTCAAGATTAATATAAAATTAGTTGAAACATGTTTGATTGATACACTAAATAATAAATTAAATAATACATGTTTTTTATTTTAAAATATTTTAAATAAATTTGTATTTGTCATTCGCAACCAATTTCTAGAATAAAAGCAACTTCTTTTTTATTTAATTTTTATCAAAAAATATTTTAAGTAATTTTTAATCTGTTCAATATTTTTAAATATTACAAATAAATGAAAGTATAACAGAACAAGCAACTTACCTATTTTGTCATTTTAATACATTAATTTTAATTTATGATGTGTATATAAGAATAAATAAATTAAACAAATAAATTTGAATAATTAATATGTTCTCCAGAAAATATCTTAATATTTGAAAAATGTAAAATAATTGAGTACACTTATGAACTTTTTTTTTTTTTTTTATGGAATCTAAATAGAAAACTAATTATGAACTTGAAAAGAAATAATAATACTTAATGGAATCTAAAACAAAAAAATATACAAACTGAAAGAAGTCGTTATTAAAATTTAAGATACACTTTTATATTTTGATTTATGCAATTGTATAGCTCTAATTAGACTTTTAATAACAAAATCAACAAATATATTCTAATAGGGTTAATTACATTTTTCAACATGTACTATGTACGTTTTTTAATTTTGCATCTTAAACTATTTTTTTCTCCGATCACATCATATACTATACGTTTTTTTTACTATTACAACCTCCGGTCAATATTTTCCTGTGAGAAAGCGCCCACGTGATTTTCATGTGCTAATTGAGGGTTATTTTCATCATTTGGACTTCTAAAACATCAGTAAATTTGATTCATCAACTATTTTCAATGGTAAAGAGATCTGATTATTTGTTTGAACCTCACTGTTAATCTTCATCTGCTCAAACAATTTGCAAAAAAAATGTGGGAAAAATTAGGGCAAAATTCGCTTTTGGAGGGGGAGTTAATTAATGACTTAGAAAATAATGAAAATAACCCTCAATTAGCACATAAAAATCACGTGGGCATTTTTTCGCCGGAAAATATTGGTTGGAGGTTGCAAAAGTACACAAAACGTGTAGTATGGGTTGTGATAGGAGAAAAAAAATAATTTAGGATGCAAAATTAAAAAACGTGCATAGTATTGATTGGAAAATGAAATTAATACATTCTAATATATAGTGCAACACTTATTTAATATTCTCCATCAATATGTTATAAGTTTGTTCCTTCAGTAAATCATCAAGATTTATCATAATATTATGACTATGAGCATCATACTCAAGTTTTCAAGTGAGAATATTAGAAAGTTAAATCATGTCGAAATAGTGATAAATATATGAAAATTCTTCGGTGGGAGTGGGGGTTGATAGAGGATGTAATTGAAGAATGAATGTTATTTGACATTCTACTACATATGACGATATGATGAAACTTTTTTGAAAAAGAATATTTAAAAAAAGGTTTGTTATATTTAAAAGATATTCTAAATAATCAAGGTTTGTTGTACGTAGTCAACGTATCTATATCAAAAATTACAACACTTGAAATTTATATACCATGCATCACACGGGTTACCAAATGAAATTGAAATATTATTAAGAACTTGATTTTTTTGTAAATTGACATTTTCACATTAAACTCAAAATATTTAAATTTTATGGTTATGCTTCACACCGGTATCATATTATATTAAAATTAATCTCAAATAATATATTATTTTGTGTTCAACATTTTCATATCAAAACACCAAAATAATAATTTTTATATACCCGTGCATCGCACGAGACCTATATACTAGTACTCCAAAAACTCCTAAAATAATCAAGAAAACAACATGTGAAGTATTTGAAGTCCAAAAACACATACGTAAGAAAACGATACATTAAATCACACAAAAGATTATAAAATCTCACATTAATCAACATTAAAATGCATCTTTTTCTTACATATCATTGATACAAGAATCGATCATAGAAATATCAAAACATTATTTTTTATCAATATCAATATTAGCAGATAGTTTACTAATATTTTCCGCTTTTCTAACAATTTATACTATAAAATCTAGTTTTCAAAAAAAAAAAAAAATTTAAATCATACCATCATATGTAATATCAATAATATAATTGACCAAAATAATAAAAAATGAACAAAATTAAAAAGTCAATAGGAAAACTTATGTTATAATTGTTGACTTAATGATGGAAATTTGCACGTAGGTAAACAGAATTGAGACAGGAATGCAAACACAACTGCAGAAGAAACTCGAGCTTCTAAATTTTCTTACATCAACTATAAATTTATATTACAAAAATTAATCAATTTCCATTAATAGGCAGTCGATGGTTTCTGGTGGCCCTTCCTTTGCCGAGATCCCAAACAGCTTTCAACAATGGCGGGACCCATCTCATGAAGCATGCCAACCAAAAGGTAATGGCGAGAAGAGCATATGCCAAAGGCTTCACGTTTTCTTGCACATTTGGGCCTCTAAGGAAAACAACGAATGAAGCAGCATAAGTCCAGCCCATCGAAAACAAGGATGCATAGAGTTCCCTGTATAATGGAAACCCCTCAGTGAGATGGAATATTATGATGATCGCCGCACTGAATCCTAAAGTGTTGAAAAACAAGAACATGAAGTCATTGTTAAAGGCGAGGAGCCTTAGTGGTTGAGTACTTGTGGAGTTGACTGCGCGAGACGATGATTGATCGAAGAGGCCAGATGGAGGGTTCAGAGCAGCTTGGAAGGTGATTCCAACTATCAGTGCAGCTACTACTAACATGGCATTACGTGTGTCGCTTGGTGAATCTTTGCTCATCTTGAATCTGAAGTATTCCATAAAGTTTCTCGGTTCTGATTCGTCAACATGATTATTCATGTCTTCAATCTGGATTGGTTGTTGGGATATTGTCTGATCAGTTGAACGTGTTGCCCCGACATCTTGCAATGCTTGTCTTATCTTGCCATCGTAACAATCTTGAATCACAATGTCCGAAACATCGAGTGCTGTCAAGGCCTTGTTGTTTCGAACATTTACTTCTATTCCTCTCTCTACAAGTAGGTGTAGGCACTGCAAAATTTGAATGAGTTAAAAAAGTTAAAACATACAGGACCAAAATTGGAAAGTATACTTGGTTGTCAAAAAATGGAAAAAAGTCATATATACGGGAACAAAAATGAAATTAACCCTTAAAATTATTCATTTTTTTGCTAATATATTGACTTTGTCTAATTAAATTGTTACTAATTTATGATATTATTTTTAAAATTATTGTGAATTATTTATTTTATGAAATTGAACCCTCAATAAAAATTCTGCGCCCGTCGTTATTTCAACTCATATTTTCATTAGGATGTCTAACACTAGCTGCTTCAGATAGATTGTAGGTATTTAACTCAAATTATAATCTCAAATGATATATATTTATTATCTATTACCTATATAAAAGTGTAGATGTTTTTAAAAAAATATGGATTGCCGAATATATTCTTATCAAAAATTATTATTTAAGGTTATAATAGTAATTTAGAATTTTTATATTTAAATAATTATATATTAGAATTCGAATTCAAAATCCTATAGAATTCTATTATAATTAGAACTCTAATATAAAAGTCTCTTTAGTTTGAATTGATCTACACATGCAACGCAAAATCCTAAATTACTATTATAACCTTAAATAATAATCTTTGATAAGGATATATTCGACAATTCATATTTTGTAAGAAACATCCACACTTTTATATAGATAATAGATAATAATATATATATTAGCATACTGGAAAAACTAGGTACCGTATACTGTTTTGTAGAAACAGCAAGATGCAAGAGAGTGTTTCCATCTCCATCCTGAACATTGATGATTGATTCCGTCTTCTCCAATCTCTCCACCCAATTCACCAACTCAGTAAAAGCTTCCAACTGGTAATTCTTCACAGCAAGATGAAGAGATGTCTCTCCATGAACAGTCACATCTTCAATGCCATCTGAACATTGAGACATCAATTCATGTATGATCTCAACTCTCCCCTTAACAGCAGCATAATGAAGACAACTTCTTTTGTCTCTGCCCTTTAGTCTGCCCAAATCACGATCAAAGCTTAACATGGTCTTCACAATCTCCACCTTTCCCATTATCACAGCTATGTCTAAAGGCCGAAACCCGTCTTTGTTGAGCTCACGAGCCATATCTGGATCCATTTTCATGATCTCGTGCACGAAGCTCAGCTGCCCCGATTTCGTTGCAACGTGCAGAATCGATTCAGAAAGGGATATTAGTTTGATATCAGCAAGAATTGATGGGTTTTCTTGGAAAACCCTAGAAAGAACCTCCAGGTTTCCCTCACGAGCAGCTTCGAACAGCATGTTGCTATCCATTAATAACAAGTTTAGGCAGAATATCAGTTGAAGAATGATTGGTGGTATTCAGAAGTGAAAAGGTTTGTTAGTTTGGTGAAAGGATTGATTCCAAAGTCAAGAGTTATATAGAGTGAAAATAATACTACTTGTTTGAGTTTACTTCAACTTGTTTGATTAATGATATTCAAGTAGCTTTCATTTTGTGACAACAAAAAAATTCTACGATTATGTTTATCCATTTCAGGACGTTACTGTGATGAAATTTTTATTCTCACACAAGAGCTTCTATTTCAATATATTTTATCTGATAATTAGAGGACCATGATTGATTACTTCTTTTGCTTGCGTAATTCAAATTTATATTTATTAGAAAAAAGATGCACCAGCTATTTTAAAATTGGGGATTTCCAAATTCGAGTCAACGTCAGCAATTTACATGCATCTCCATGACGACAGAAGTTGAAATCCAAAGTAAAATCGGGCCAAGATAAAAAAATAAAAAAAAGTAGATGACCAATTTAAAAATATGTAAAAGTTTGTGATAAAAAATGAAAAATTCCTTAATTTAGATGGAACATGAAAATTTCCCTTAAAATGCATTCATTTCAAATCACTCAACGCAAATACCAAATAACTGTAATTAGCATTGGCTTAAATAATGATACATATCTCACTAGTCACTATCACATTATTCCTTAATAAACCTATCGTTGTATATATAAACGGACATCAAATATTACACCAAGTATAACCTCTACAAGACATCACCATTGTTCATTACAAAAGTCAACTTAAATTAGAACAAACAAACGTAAAAAACCTCTTTATTGAAAAAAAAAACACACACACACACACATATATATATATATATATAATACAAACGAAAATATTACATGTGTTTTCTAATTTGGATCCGTGTGTTTTTTTATAAGTTATAACCTGACCTGTCTCAGAAATGAGATTGTGAAACGTCTTACACAAAACTCACCCCATTTTAGTTTAAAATAAAATAAAATAAAAATTCACCCCTTCTATAGTAGTAGGGGTGTGCACGGTTTGGGCTGGTTTGGAGATTTGAAAATCTCCAAAACCGAACTAAATTTTGGAGAATTTCAAAACTGATTCTCTAGAACCAAACCAAAATAAGAAATCTCCAAAACCAAACCAAACCAAATTTCAGTTCGGTTCAGTTTGGAGTTTCGAGTCTACTGGTCTGGATCAGTTCGGGGTGAATATTCGGATATTCGGAGATCTTTAAAGAAATTAGAATAAAAAAACAATAAGTTGAAATTCACCAAATTAAATTAGAAAAATAAATAACAAAAAAATTAATTTAGCATATATTAACAAAGTTTCACTGACAACAAAAAAACTAGATACTTAATTTCAAAAGTTACAAAGTTTCATAATTTAAAAATATATATATTTTCTTGATAAGAGTCATTAAAATGTAGTTCATTATTAATTATTAAAAAATAAAAAATGTAAATTATTTATAACATTTATAAATTATTAACTTAATCAAAATATGTATTATGTAATTATATCAATATATAGAAAAATAAATGATGTATATAGATATATATATATATATATATTAAAATCGATTTTTCGATTCGGTCCAATTCGGTGTGGTTCAGTCCCAATTCGATTCAGTTCTCGGTTCAGATAATTGAAAAATCTCCAGAACCAAACAAAAAAAAAATTCGGTTCAATTCGGTTCGGAAAAATTCAAAAAGTCAACGAAGATTTTCGGTTCGAAACTTTTTTGATCCGGATTTCGGTAATCTCCGAGATCCGTGCGCAACCCTATATACTAGTAGTAATAGATATAATTAAAATAATAATCAAAATATATCATTCCTCGAGTACGAAATGGTAAGAAGAAACGTTTGCATGACCAAAGGTTAAAGATTTCAAACCCTTTAAAAAAAATTTTACTAAGAAATCTTTACGTAACAAAAGGTTGAACATTTCAAATATATACAATATTTCAGTTTTAGTCAACACTTATAATTGTATTGGCTATTGAGTCAACACTTATTATTTTAATTTAATTCAATTAACTTTTATGTTTACGGTACTTTTCTGATTAATAATCATACATTTTCCACCTAAACAACATGAGTATGAGTCTTGTGGAATTATTTCATGAATCTAATTATGTAATGAGTTAATCTACAATCTATATTTGATAAAATAATTATTGACTTCTGAAGATGAATTTGAGTTGTACAAGAGTATTGTTTCATGAATCTAATTATGTAATGAGTTAATTTACCATCTATATTTGATAAAATAATTATTGACTTGTGAAGATGAATTTGAGTTGTAAATTGTATAGGGTTCCATCTCACAAAATTATAATATACATAAAACAACACATGAGTTTCTGTAAATTAGAAAAAAAAAAAAGTATATTACTTTTATTTTGAAGAATTTATCTAGAATGTTATTTAAAACATAATATTTATGTAAAAAAATCACTTATCATGATTTTTTTTTATAATATTATCCATAATCACCCACATAAAATTATATAATTAAGCTTGAGTTCAACTTTGATTGCTGAAATATTTATGAAACATTCCTCTTTATATATGATAGCTCCTTACATCCTTAAAAAGAGTCATTTTGTCTCGAATAAGTAATGATGCTTTAAAATTTCGATATTATTTTTATTGGAAATTTCTATAATGACGTCTTTATTATATTAAAAAATTATATAGAATGATTGATAAATGCACGAATGACAGTATCTGGGGGGGAAAAAAGGTGTTCGTGTGTAAAGATAATTATCAGATTTAATTTTTACTTTACTTACTCTGTCGTTGAGTTAGGGTTGACTTTGAATATTCTGCTTTACTTTTTATTCGTGGAATAAACAAAATGAAATTTGAAAATTTTGAATTAAGTTACACTTCTTGGTGATCAGATTCACATTAAGGCGTATCACTAAATGTCTTTTTTTTTTTTTTTCCTAATATACTCATACTTAAATCTACATATTTAAAATAGTGTATTTCAAGATATTTTTCCTATTATCAATTAAATCCTTCGAAGATTAAAAAAAGTATATTAAATATGTTTCTTAATTTGTTGAAGATTAACAGAATTGTTTTGATGGGATAGATCTAGCCTCATAGAGGAAGTACTAGTATACAAACTGTTCATATTATCTTTCGAACGAATTTAATTGATAATGTAGTATGTAGTGGATTAGACAATATCATAATCATCATTTTTAATAAAACTACTTACAATATAATATAACGTGAAATACACATTATATGTAAGTATTTCTAATACAATGGTGTATAAATAATAGTCTTTTTTTTTTTTTTTGGGATATGCAACATTTCTAGTAATGATTTTAAATATTAATGTACAGAAAACGATTAATAACGTGACCTAACGGCTAACACCATTAAATTTATCCTACATGATAGATGACATGCATTTTCGGTCCAGTTCACATACAACTACTCATATTAATTACAGAAAAAAAAATCTAAAAATTAATAACACTCGAATTTTAAATAACGAACTCTTAACTATGGTTGACCAACTTAAATATGTTCTGACAAATGAAAGACAAAGTCTTTTGACTATCTTCAACGTTCACACATCCATGCATTGACTAATCAACAAAACGACAACAAATGCGATACTAATAATAACTAACGCGTTTAACGCAATCAAACACTCCAAAAGTCTCACAAAAACATGAACAGGAAACTGATGGAGGCTGCTAAGAAAGGAGACGTAGATGAACTGCGTAATCTGATCAACGACGATCCTTTCGTGTTGTCATCCATGGCTCTATCCAACGGTCAGAATCCGTTGCATATGGCTTGCATGGGAGGCCATGTTCGTTTCGTGAAGGAAGTGTTGAATCTAAGCCCGGAATTTGTTGAAGAATTGAATGAAGATGGTTTAAGCCCATTGCACATTGCTTCAGGCAGAGGGGATATAGAGATTGTGAAAGAGATAGTGAAAGTGGGAAGTCATGTTTGCTTTATCAAAGGAAAAGAAGAGAGAATTGCTCTTCACTATGCAGTTCTCCAATCTCTCCACCCATTTCACCAACTCAGTAAAAGCTTCCAACTGGTAATTCTTCACTGCAAGATGAAGAGATGTCTCTCCATGAACACTCACATCTTCAATGCCATCTGGACATTGAGACAATAATTCCTCAATTATCTCAACTCTCCCCTTAACAACAGCATAATGAAAACAACTTCGGTTGTCTCTGCCCTTAAGTCGGCCCAACTCAGGATCAAAGCTTAACATGATCTTCACAATCTCCACCTTTCCCAAGATCACGGCTATGTCCAGAGGCCGAAACCCGTCTTTGTTCTCACGAGGCATGTCCGGATCCATTTTCATGAGCTCTTGCACGAAACTCAGCTGCCCCGACATGATTGCAACGTTCATAATCGATTCAGAAGGGGATGTTAGTTTGATACCAGCAAGAATTGATGGGTTTTCTTGGAAAGCCCTAGAAAGAACCTCCAGGTTTCCCTCACGAGCAGCTTCGAACAGCATGTTGCTATCCATTAATAATAAGTTTAGGCAGAATATCAGTTGAAGACTGATTGGTGGTATTCAGAAGTGAAAAGGTTTGTTAATTTGGTGAAAGGATTGACTCCAAAGTCAAGAGTTATATAGAGTGAAAATAATGACATTCATGTAGCTTTCATTTTGTGATAAAAAAAAAGAAAGTTCTTCGATTTTGTTAATCACATTCCAGGAAGATCCTGTGATGGAATAGTTCTTGGGGAATTCTCTCTCTCTCTCTCTCTCTCTCTCTCTCTCTCTCTCTTTTTCTACACTGAATTATTTCAAGACTTGGATGTACAGGAGGCTATAAAGTCAAGTACTCTTAATTCAAAGAATACAAAATGTTAAAGAAGTTGCAAAGCTCTTTCCTGTTTTGCTTCGTCATGTTCGTGTATGGTCAGGTGACTCGGGTCAAACAGTAAGATCCTATGATTTTACATGCATGTAATTAAGATGAATATATTCTTAGATGCTTTTAATTATTATTTTAATGTACTTCAATTAACTTTTATGCCTATGGTATGTTTTATGATTAACAATCATAAATTTTGTAACCTAGACAAGAGTATGATTTTTGTGGAATTGTTTGATGAAACTAATTAAGTGATGGTCAACCCATAATCTATAACAAATCAAACAAAATATAAATTTGTGAAAATTGATTTGAGTTGTAGATTGTGGGGTTTTATCTCACAAAATTATAGCATCTATAATAGGAACACATAATTTTTTCATAAATTATAAACGATTTGGGTATATAACTTAATTTTTTAATTTTTTTGAGAATCTATCTAGAATGTTACCTAACACATAACATTAATGCAAAATTATCACTTATCATAAATTTTCTTTTAAAATTAATATCATCCACAACCACCCGTATTAAATTATGTATGTGGTTATAGGTGGCATTTATGAAGAAATAAACACAACCACCCATATTAAATTATGTAATGTAGTTAGACTATCCACACTCGTGACCCTCCCTCAACCCAACCTAAAATAAAATATTAATTTATCTCACATCCACCTATTCAATCTACAACTCAAATTAACTTTATCTTTTTTATACCCACATCCACAACCCAACCCAATCTAAAATAATAATAATTATTTTATTATTTATTAATTACATATATTTTATAATCAATATTTATTATATTTAAAATGTATAAAAATACATTAAATAATTTAATATTCTAAATCTGTAATTATATTACGGAAAATAATTTAAAACACATTTAAGATAAGATACAATAACGAAATTACAATTACAAGAGTTGAAATACGAAATTGAAAAAGAAATAAATCAAACTACAAGTAGATGCATGAAATAAAAATGTGGGTGAAATTAAACTAAATGAAAGAAAAAGTGTATATCACTTTTAAATTGCTAGCACTTATATGACTATATCCACCTATATCACTTTTAAATTGCTAGCACTTATATGACTATATCCACCTTTATTAGCAATCTTGATAATTAATGAAAATAATAATAATAATAATAATAAACTTGAAACTCTTTTATTACCTTAATTAAAAAAAGCATTAGGATTAATTGGTAAATTTATAAAAAAGTGCATGCATTGTGGTTGCTCTAAATAACACAAATTAAAATTACATAAATATAAATTACATTAATTAAAATTACATAAACTAAAATAATATGAATTTAAATTACATAAATTAAATGACATAAATTAAAATAACATGAGAACAAACTACATTGACATGTGTCAAATTTTAATTGCATGTCCCAAATTGAGAAGTTTGGTTGATAAGGTTGATATTTCAACCAATACTTCAACCGGTTGCCACCGTGGATTTTATTTTTTTTTTCTTTTTTTTTTCTTTTTTTTGTCTTTTTCTTCATTTGGGTTGACGACCTCTGGCGATGTGGGTAGTCTTATAGGTGCCAGTTATGAAGATATAAATGATATTCTTGACTTTGAATATCATTTATATAATAGAATGTCACTCCTTTCAATTCTCTGAAATTGGTCACATTTTATATTTCACATTGATTAAAAAAAAACATATTTAATTTACTTGAAAAAAATAAATTTAATCGACAAACTTACTTTTATAAATTTATATTTAAATATTAATTACTAATTAAAAAGACACCAATACTTATATATCATTAGACAAGTTTCAAACATTAATTAAGAATATTTTAGTAAAATCATATCCACAAATACGTAAATGAGTTTATTATCCAAAATGCCCAATAACTCATTATATGAATTTTTTTAATGAGTTTATAATCGACAAATGCATTTGTATATTTTTCTTTTTTTATCCGTCCATAAATTATAGTTCATTTTCCTTGTTAAAATTATATTAAATGTCTATTTTCGTAATATACTCTTACTCAAAAAATTTATATTTAAATGAAGGTATAATAGATATGATAGTATATTAGTATAGAGCCCGTTGCGGTACACGAGAATAAAATTTGATTTTTCTTATATATTATAACTATCGATATTATTATATATGTTGTATCCTATAATATATAATTTGTTTAAATATTATAAAACATATGAGCTGTAAAATGAAAACAAAATTTATTGAAAAGTGAATATGTCATAATAAAAGTATATATATACATATTATAAATATTAAAATATTTATTTATACACAACATTAATAGTTGAGTTAATTATTTTGTTCGTCGTAGTTTGTCACAAATCAAGATTTTCATGTTTTCTCTGTCTATAGTCCTATAATTGATCATGACAAAAAAAATTGATTTCTTCAAAAGAAGAAAAACATTGGATGCTACACAATTCTCGATATAATAAATTAATTTCTTGTATTTCTAACAATGTTCATCTGATTTTAACATTTTAACAATCTTGTATCTTAACAATCTTGTATGATAATGTTCAAAGTATCCAGTGGTGTACTAGTTAGGCCCTTCTCATTTGGGATATTCAGTTCTATTGTTCCTATGATGGACGAGTTTTCATCCAAGAGGAGGTTTAGGTACTACATACTTTGGAAAACTTTATATCAAAAATTGAAGTACCATCATCGATTTGTGTTAGTCTAGATCCTCTATTCCTTAATATGCTTGAATCTCGTAATTAATTTTCATGGTCATATATACTAATATATTAAGAAAATGAAGCAAAATTTAAATTCCCAATAATTGATTGTAGAAACCAATCAATTCAATAGTTGCATATGTTTGTGGTTTTATGGTGTAGCTAATTCAATAAGGAGCTTCGCAGCAGTTCCCAAATGTGTTTCGTAGAATTATGTTGAGAGGAGATTATAAATTTAGAATACTATATTTAGTTCATTCATCAACGAAAAAAACATTAATTTTGTGGGCCTCGATATTGAGACATTAACTTTTTGAATTGGCAATTTTAGAATAAAAAATTCGAAATCACGAAATTTGCGGGGTCCAATTGTATGAGATTTAGACTTTTTGTTGAATTAATTTTGCCCGACATCCGTGTGATTTTGCTCGAAAATCTTGTAATTTGGTTCGAAATTTGTGAGATAGGGTTTTTTGTCCTAAAATCGCAAGTAAATATCAAAAAGTTAGTGTTCTAACATTAGGGCCTGAAAGGTTAGTGTCCTTCACTGATTAATGATCTAAAAATAGTGTCATAAATTTACAATTTTTTCAAATATTAAATAAGGATAAAAAAAAAAAGCTCTATAAATTGGATTCAAAAGTAATACTATTAGGCTTCCTTATTGATCGTGCTGTCGCGACGCGAGAAAATTAATTATTTTCCTTCCTAACTTAACCAACTAGTAGATAGGGCACGTCGGAGTCGATCCGACGAGGAGTGATGATTAAACTATGCCACCTAGGTTCAATTTAATAAAATAACAAATTATGGAGTTTTTTTTTAAATTGATTAACTATCACTAATTAACTAAAAACCTAGAAAACAAATTAAACGAGAAATCAATATATACAGGTATTCCAGTTAACAACTTAATTATCCCCCGATATCAATTATCTCCTAGTCAATGTATCACCCCTCTCTCATGGAATTATCATGCACCCCTAGTCTAACAACAAACTCTGTTAAATCGAATTGTCTCTTAAGATTAATTAAATTAGGATAAGATCTCTATTTAACCCTATTTAATTGATTAACCTAGAATAAACTCTCTAGATTTAATTCATTAAACACATTAACCACCAAGATAATAGGATGAACTAGACTCCAAATACGCAAGTTCGATTCGATAATCTAGGATTACGCTACCCTAGAGATGCACGATCTCTAGTTTACCATTTATAAAAATTAAACCACAACAATTAGAATTCATGATTTAAGATTCTAGCAATCAATTATCAAACATGTAATCTAGGTGATCATGCTAAATCAAACATCAATAATCGAGAATATTATACATAGATAACATAATCAATTCCAATCAAACATCAAAAAGGGAATACGAGTTTAATTAGAAAATAAATAGATATACGGGTTCAAACATCCCTGCTAACCATAATTAAGAATTTAGCTGAATATTCTCGAAATCGAATCCACAAAAATTGTTGAGAAATCCATAGTAAAAGTAATCTCCAAAATAAAGAATATAAAAATTCACCCTTAACTCTCTATCTCACAAATCTAACGTGAACAGTGATGCCTTGAAAGTAAAGATATTATATAATTCTCGTGAATGACGTGGACAACAAGCTAATTAAACTCAATTGTGATATCAACCTGTTAATGTCAAGGACAAAAAATATCGGTATCGGTGGATATATCGGTACCTTGATTTTATGGATATATCGACGGATATATCATTATCGGTGGAAATATTGATATTTGCGAGAAAAAAATCAAAAAATTGAAATGTTTTTTTGAAAAATGTATCTAGTACTTTACATAATATTATGATGAACATTAATATATATTGAACTTAAATTTGAAATAAAAAGATATGTTTACAACCAACATTAAGAGATAAATTATTATATAAACGTTGTCTTATATTAGTTTACATGTCAAGATATCGTCCACAATTAATACATGACCTAGTAAAAGCTGGAACTCCTATGAGGTTCAAATGAATAAGATGACATGTCATCTTGAGTCAAACAATATTGATGCCAACTTAAGATAGAAGACCAATTTTCAGCGTAATCATGGAGATAACTTTCGTAGGTTTCTTTACTTCTTCCAACTGTATTTCCATAAATTTGGTAATGTAGATTGACCCAATATGGTTGACTATGTTGATGCATGTTTGAACCTCTATGAGACATTTCAGGTAGTGGGTTATAAAATGGATTTTGACTAGACCAATCAAAATGTGAAATGCTATGTCTGCCGTGAGAATACGACGGTAGATATGCATCGTAAAGATCATTGCTCATACTCATTGAATCAAGACTCATAGAAAGTGATTCAATATCAGTGTTTGAGCTCTCATCTTGGTTCCAGTTAAAACCATGTCTTCTTCCGTAGTTCTTTCCAATAGCACCAATCCCTGCACCACCTGCTCTACTTCCATGGTCAGAATCTTATGTTGCATGTGTGAAATCACGTTCACCGGTAAATGGACTTAACTGCACTTGATCTTCAAGATTGTAATTTTCTTCATTTCCATCACCACCACCACTCATGCTTCCACCAACATTGCTACCTCCACCTGTCGAAGTATCCACATGTGATCCTGAACCACCAGTACTGGCACTAACATCTTCTTCCATTATTTGATCAACATCCATGCCATATTCACGAGTTGCTAATGCAACTTTTGGATCCGGATTTCCTTCGATGTCATCCATGTGGACAGACCGAATCCATTGGAACAATGGATCTTCTTTCTCATCACCAATTTCAGCAGCTACATCAACTACATCAACATAGTCTAGGCCAGCAACGTTGTCAATTTCAGCTTCCATATCTCGTAATCTTAACTTCATGTTGTAGTAGCAAAAGACAAGTTTCTCAAGTCTTGGATATGCAAGTCGATTTCACTGCTTAGTGTGTATCAGTGCAAATGTACTCCAATTTCTTTCACAAACAGAAGACGACGTTGTTTGTGATAGTATTCTTATGGCCAGATTTCTTAGTGTTGGCGATGATTGGCCATATATAACTCACCACTCAGTTGTCAAACATTAATAAATGTCAAACGTGCATATTTCCCAAATAATTAGATGTAATTAATATAATCGGTAAGAAGAGGTACCTGGGATCATTGTATTTCGTGATGCAACCGCAGCACGATTACTGAATCCTTTTCTCGCATCACGAAAATAAGTGATCTGCAAATTCACACAATTAATTTGAATGTAACTAGTTTTTAGTAATCATATAAAGCATATTATAATTCCACGTTTTTAAACCTCATTTCCAATTTGGTCTATGTCTTCTGAATTGAGGTCCAGCTTGTTGAACACTTACGTGCACCGCTTGAATCATGGTCATATCTTCACCGACTTCTTGAAGATATTGAAATCTTGGATTCAAGTAGAAAGCTACAAAATTTAAAATACAATTAGTACATGATATAATGTATACAAGTCTTACATTAGGATCAAGCACATGATATTACCTGCAACATGTAGTGGATGTGAAAGTGTGTTCTCCCATCTATCATTTATAATATCAAGTACCCACTGTGACGATCTTACATTTTGGACTTTTTGTTTCATGATACGAAACAAATCATATAAGATCGACATCGTCGGAACAACCTTGGTATCCACGACTCGAAGTATTTGATATAATGGCTCATACATTTCCACCACTCGTTTTACTTGATCCCAGAACGCATGGTCAAGAATGAGACTTTCCACTGATTTACCCACATTTGAGCGGCTCAAACGACTACCAACCCATTCATCACTTGTAAATAATTGTTTCAGGCTAGATTTTTTCTTCAACAAACTATCTAGTGCGATATAGTTTGTAGCAAAACGAGTTGCACCTGGGCATACTATGTCTCATTGGCAAACCTCTCGCATTTGGGCCAGCAACCACCCATGATTATAAATGTAGTTCGTCAGTTGCCTCGCCTTAGCAATTATCGTCTTGACAGAAAGCTTTTTCCCAATGTCTTCAAAGATCAGGTCAATGCAGTGTGCAGCACATGGTGTCCAATACAAATTATTTTTTTGCATAAGTTTTTTTCCCGACTTCACGAAAACGGAACCATTATCTGTAACTACTTGAACCACATTATTCACTCCAACCTCTTTCACCACATCTTTAAGTAGTTCATAGATGTATTTATGATCCTTAATCTTATTTGAAGCATCAACAGATTTAAGAAATACAGTGCTCCCCTTGCAATAGACCATGAAGTTTAGGATGGATAATTTTGTTGGCCCTGTCCATCCATCGGTCATGATTGTACACCCGTATGTCTTCCATTTTTCCATTTGTTTGTTCACATGCACCTTCATTTCAGTGTACTCCATATCTAGATACTTATTTTTTATCTCATATGGAGTTGGTGGTTTTACGCCCGTACCACTTTCCTGTACACTTTGGATCATATTTTGAAAATGATGCGACGAAGCTTTCTGTGGTGGTACATTTTCGTAAATGAAAAATTTACTCACCATCCTAGCCATTTTTTCTCTGATGTTTCCACCAGAAAACATACTCTTTATCTTTTTATGTCTTGCATCTTGTGACTTATATAAAGATGGTGCTGGTGTTGGATCAACATTCACTCCACGAAAACTTTGACTGCCTCTTTTGCTACGCCCAATGTTCAGCATTTGATCTCTTTCCACTCACTTGCCCTAGATTGTCTGACGGCGGCACGATATTGTTGTCGTTCATTTTGATGTATAATGTCCTCAAGATACGCAATATCATCATCCTCCTCATCTTCATCTACATCATATAACCCCCCTCGTAATTCTTCTCTAATCTCATCCATTTTGGCAACTTTCTTCCCTTTTGAAACCTCCTTAACTTTTAATAAATCACGAATCTCTTCCTTAACCTCTGGAGGTACATTTGTACATTTCTTAGCATTTTTATTCGGGTCCGTGTGGCTCAAGTGATATTTGAAACGTGTAATACCTCCACTCATCATCGCAAGGTTACAAAAATTACATAGAGTTCCACCGTTTGAGCCGGGGATTGTTGTGCAATATTTCCATGCAGGGTCTCTTCCACCAACACCCCTTTGACTTGCCATTCCTTATTCATTCCAAGAAAATATAACATATAAAAGACATAAAATAATTATAGTCATTGTATGAGAAAGTCGTTTCTTATAGCCATCTTATTGTAAAGCCCTAGCCTAACTAACCCTTTAGACTTCCCTAAAAACAACAATTAAATTACTACATATGGATTTACAAATTATTGGTTTGTACTTTGTACCTATTGTAAGTTGTAACATTGAAATTGGCCTAATTAATTTATGAGAAATACCTAAGCTCAAGTAATTTACTACATAGATGTACACAAGTTTATGTTCTTGGTAAAAATTGAATTTGGAAATTTGGAACTATAGCAAAGTATAAACTGTTTATAAGTCATAAGTAAATATAATTTACTACCTAAATTATATTATACTGCCTACAAGATATATCGGCGACAATAAAGGAAAATTAAAAATTATAAATAATAAAATTGCTTGAATAAAAAAAGTATTTAAAATACTAAATTTAAGACATATAACAGAAGTATTAAATATACTACATACTAAATTGTAATTACATTACATATTCTACTCAATTGTAGCACTATGAATATTCCACCCAATTTCGAATTATGTTATACTTATTTAATACAAATTTTATGTTCTTTATTAAATATTGTTTTGTAATACAAACTTTTCTCTTTTTTCCATATAATCATTCCATATAATCATTCTTTTATACTATAGTCATTCTTTTCTTCCAATTGGGGCCACAAGTCCAATTATGAAGTCAAATTCATATTTGAACACTTCCAAGCAGTGTCTCTACGAATACCAATCCATTACTACTTAGATATGGTTCATTTAATTCCACATTTGATGATATAGATAAGTCTAATAAATAACAGATGTATTAAATATACTAAAATATACTAAAATTTTAACCACAACCATTCCAAACCAAATATTTGAAGATAACAACATTGAACTTAAATTAAATATGAGAGGAACCTAATAAGTACATAGTTCACTAAATATAGTACGAAAACATAGTTTACAACATCACTTCAAAAAATTAAATATGTTGTTAAATATTTAAATTAACTAAATTAACTAACCTTTAAATGATGATTCTTCTTGATTTTTTTTCCAATGCGTGGAGAATTGAAGGAGAAATGAAAAATACACCAACAACAATTTGAAAATTCCTAAATTGCCGTAGCAAAAGTTGTGCAATTTCTTATGGAGAATGCAAGTATTTATAATACTTAATCAATCTCATTCCCACTTCAATTATATTTCATAGATGATAGGAAATATAACCCACCAATAAGTACATGACAAGTGGCCAATTCCACCAACAATTGTTTCCAAAAGCATAAAAATTAAAAAATAATAAAAAAAAAAAAATTCCACTGACAGCCGATAAATTGGCGATATATCTCTGATATATCGCCGATATTCTGCAAAATGAGGCACTATTGGGCGATAAGGAAATATCGCTGATATATTCCCGATATATCCTCGATATTTTGACGAAATCTCATGTCCCTGCGTATCGATATCGGCATATGAAAATCAACGATATATCTGCGATATATCGCCGATATATCACGATATTTTGTTCCTTGGTTAATGTGCATGCCCTCCTTTCTTTTGGGAGAAAATGGGTCATTCTTCTTTTTCTCCAACCCATCCTCAAATTGCTTCATAAGCCCATGAAAAGTTTGAGTCATTTTCTTTTTAATTGCTTGCTGATTTCCATTTGCAGCCCACGACTTGCATTTTCATCTTTAAATGGACTCTTTCTTCCTCTTTTAAAGCCCAAGATCCTCTTCACTTGTTCGTCTTAAGTCCAACTCCGCCTCATTTTCTTTCTTTAGCCCACAAACACTATCATTGTCTAGAAAATATTCCAAAAACTCCTAAAATAATCGAAAAAACATGTGAAGTATTTGAAATCCAAAAATACATACATAAGAAAATGATGCATTAAATCACACAAAAGATTATAAAATCTCACATTAATCAACATTAAAATGCATTTTTTTCCTACATATCACTGATACAAGAATCGATCATAGAAATATCAAAACATTATTTTTTATCAATATCGATATTAGCAAATAGTTTACTAATATTTTCCGCTTTTCTAACAATTTATACTATAAAATCTAGTTTTTCAAAAGAAAAAAAAAATTAAATCATACCATCACATGTCATATCAATAATATAATTGACCAAAATAATAAAAAATGAACAAAATTAAAAAGTCAATAGGAAAACTTATGTTATAATTGTTGACTTAATGATGGAAATTTGCACGTAGGTAAACAGAATTGAGACAGGAATGCAAACACAACTGCAGAAGAAACTCAAGCTTCTAAATTTTCTTACATCAACTATAAATTTATATTACAAAAATTAATCAATTTCCATTAATAGGCAGTCGATGGTTTCTGGTGGGCCTTCTTTTGCCGAGATCCCAAACAGCTTTGAACAATGGCGGGAGCCATCTCATGAAGTATACCAACCAAAAGGTAATGGAGAGAAGAGCATATGCCAAAGGCTTCACGTTTTGTTGCACATTTGGGCCTCTAAGGAGAACAACGAATGAACCAACATAAGTCCAGCTCATCGACAACAAGGATGCATAGAGTTCCCTGTATAATGGAAACCCCCAAGTGAGATAGAATATTATGAGGATCGCCGCATTGAATCCTACAGTGTTGAAAAACAAGAACATGAAGTCATTGTTAAAGGCGGAGAGCCTTAGTGGTTGAGTACTTGTGGAGTTGACTGCGTGAGATGATGATTGATCGAAGAGGCCAGATGGAGGGCTCAGAGCAGCTTGGAAGGTGATTGCAACGATCAGTGCAGCTACTACTAACATGGCATTACGTGTGTCGCTTGGTGAATCTCTGCTCATCTTGAATTTGAAGTATTCAAAAGAGTTTCTTGGTTCTGATTCGTCAACATGATTATTCATGTCTTCAATCTGGATTGGTTGTTGGGATATTGTCTGATCAGTTGAACGTGTTGCCCCGACGTTTTGCAATGCTTGTCTTATCTTGCCATCGTAACAATCTTGAATCACAATGTCCGAAACATCAAGTGCTGTCAGGCCCTTGTTGTTTCGGACATTTACTTCTATTCCTCTCTCTAGAAGTAGGTGTAGGCACTGCAAAATTTGAACGAGTTAGAATTTTAAATCTCAAGGAACAAGATTACAAAAACATCTTGAAACCCTTTCCTCAACACATCTTGTAAGTGCACAAATATAATAACAATCAAGCTATATATTATGCAACAGTTTCAGAATATGAAAAATAGAATATAAATGATTTAATACTGTTAAAATTAGGGATAATTTTAATTTTGGTCATGTATGCATGACTCTTTCCATTTTTAGACAATCAAATATACGTTTTTCAAATTTGGTCCTATATGTTTCAATTTTTTCCAATTTTGGTCCTATATGTTTCAAATTTTTCCAATTTCAATCCAATTTTGGTCGGATGGTCGTCGGAAAATCTTACATGACATCGGTGATTTTGGGAATTCAAACCAAAATTGGACTGAAATTGGAAAAAAAGTTGAAACATACAGGACCAAAATTAGAAAACGTATACTTGGTTGTCAAAAAATGGAAAAGGCCATACATACAGGACCAAAAATGAAATTAACCCTTAAAATTATTCATTTTTTGCTAATATATTGACTTGTCTAATTAAATTGTTACTAATTTATGATATTATTTTTTAAAATTGTTGTGAATTATTTATTTTATGAAATTGAACCCTTAATAAAAATTTTGGGCCCGTCACTGTTTCAACTCAACTTTTTCATTAGGATGTCTAACCCTAGGGTATGTATTTAACTCAAACTAGTATAAGTCCCGTGCAATGCACGGACATATAAATTTCACTATTTATATATTTTAATATGAAAATGTTGAACACGAAAAATAATAAAAATTTTTGGAGAATTTCAGTCTGATTTGTTACTTCTGTGACTCACGACCATAAAATCTAAATATTTTGAGTTAGATGTGAAAATTCTAATTTACAAAAAAAAAAAAAAAAACTAAGTTCTCATAATATTTCAATCTCATTTGGTATACCCGTGTCCGTGTGACGTATGGACAAATAAATTTGAAGTGTTGGTAATTTTTTGATATAAAAATGTTGTTCATGAAAAATAATATAATTCTTTAAAGTGTTTTCAATTTAATCTACTACCCATATAATTTACAAATTTAAATATTTTTTATTTTCATCATAGGTTGTCGTCACTATTGGTCTGAAACAAACTTATGCAAATTTATGTTCAATAATTTATTCATAATGAGTATAAAATGGTTATATTATTGAGCATTATAATCAAGTTTTGATAATATTTCAACCTCATTTGGTATTCGTGTGGTGTAGTGAATAAATTTCATGTGTTAGTAGTCATGATATTAATGATGATCATGAAAAATCATATAGTTTTTCAAAGTTATTTCAATTTAATCTACTACTCATGTAGTTCATCTAAATATTTATTATTTTCATCATATGTTGTTTAACTATTTTAGTACTTGTAGGAGAAGCCTAATTTAAGATCCTTGGAGAAAAAGACAATCTAATGGCTTGTAGGGTAAGCTTGATTCAAGAGGCTTGGAGAGAAAGATAGATTAAAAATTATTGAGTCATGAAACATTAAAAGAAAAAAAATATATTTACACAGTCAACATTATGATGTGACATTTTTTAGCGGGAAAATGGCATTCCGATAAATTTTTCCAAATATCTTGCTATTAGTATAGTATAGATTATAGTTTTACATAAATTTGAGAAATCATTGTAACTCTCTCTTCATCTCTTAACTTTATATAGATTATAGAATAGCTTTTAGAATAAGATTAATCTTTTTTATTTATTTATTAAAAAATAGCTTATCAAGTAAGATATTTTTTATTATTATTAAAGAATAACTTATCAAGTAAGATTTACAATTTTATTATTATTTTTATTTTTATTGACATGACATTTGTAGGCGGGAAAGTGGCAATCTTGTAATTTTTGTCAACTTTCCTGCTTTAATATAAGTATAGATATATATAGATTAAAACCTCAAGTGATATATATTAACATACTGGAAAAACTAGGTACCATATACTGTTGTGTAGAAACAGCAAGATGCAAGAGAGTGTTTCCATCTCCATCCTGAACATTGATGATTGATTCCATCTTCTTCAATCTCTCCACACATTTCACCAACTCAGTAAAAGCTTCCAACTGGTGATTCTTCACAGCAAGATGAAGAGCTGTCTCTCCATGAACAGTCACATCTTCAATGCCATCTGGACATTGAGACATCAATTCATGTATGATCTCAACTCTCCCCTTAACAGCAGCATAATGAAGACAACTTCTGTTGTCTCTGCCCTTTAGTCGGCCCAAATCACGATCAAAGCTTAACATGGTCTTCACAATCGCCACCTTTCCCATTATCACAGCTATGTCTAAAGGCCGAAACCCGTCTTTGTTGGGCTCACGAGCCATGTCTGGATCCATTTTCATGAGCTCGTGCACGAAACTCAGCTGCCCCGATTTTGTTGCAACGTGCAGAATTGATTCAGAAAGGGATACTAGTTTGATATCAGCAAGAATTGATGGGTTTTCTTGGAAAACCCTAGAAAGAACCTCCAGGTTTCCCTCACGAGCAGCTTCGAACAGCTTACTGTTATCCATTAATATTAAGTTTAGGCAGAAAATCAGTTGAAGAATGATTGGTGGTATTCAGAAGTGAAAAGGTTGGTTAGTTTGGTGAAAGGATTGATTCCAAAGTCAAGAGTTATATAGAGTGAAAATAATACTACTTGTTTGAGTTTACTTCAACTTGTTTGATTAATGATATTTAAGTAGCTTTCATTTTGTGACAACAAAAAAATTATATAATTATGTTTATCCATTTCAGGACGTTACTATGATGAAATATTTATTCACACAAGAGCTTCTAGTTCAATATATTTTATCTGATAATTAGAGGACCATGATTGATTACTTATTTTGCTTGCGTAATTCAAATTTATATTTTTATTAGAAAAAAAATGCACTAGCTATTTTAAAATAGGGGATTTCCAAATTCGAGTCAACGTCAGCAATTTACATCTCCATGACGACAGAAATTGAAATCCAAATTTAAATAACATATGGTTCTTATCTTGCACTCTCAACGATGTTGAAAATATAGTTTTTATTCACAATTCGAATGCCACCAAAACGTATAATTAAGAAAAATTAGTAATAATGTTTAATGATCAATATAGAATTCCCAGAGTATAACTTTATAAATTAGATTGACTTTGATTGGCTAAGTCAATTGTCAATACCGAATCCAACTCAGGAGTATGGGGTGGTAGATTTTGATCTGACTAGTTTTAGTTTAAAATATATATAGACAAATGATAGTAGATATTGTCATTTGGGTTAATTTATTTTGCGGGTTACCAACATTCGATGATTGGATGATCATTTGCATTGAGTGAAATAAATATCATCGATTTAAAAATTAAAATATGCATATACCTATCGTTATATATCTAAACGGACATCAAATATTACACCAAGTATAACCTCTACAAGACATCACCATTGTTCATTACAAAAGTCAACTAAAATTAGAACAAACAAACGTATAAAACCTCTTTATTGAAATATATATATATATATATATATATATATATATATATAATACAAACGAAAGTATTACATGTATTTTCTGATTTGGATCCGTGTGTTTTCTTATAACCTGACCTGTCGCATAAATGAAATTGTGAAATGTCTTACACAAAACTCACCCCTTTTAATTTAAAAAAAAAAAAAAACTCACCCTTGTATAGTAGTAGTAAAAGATATAATTAAAATAATAATCAATATATATCATTCCTCGAGTACTAAATGGTAAGAAGAAATGTTTGCATGACCAAAGGTTGAAGATTTCAAACCCTTTAAAAAAAATTTACTAAGAAATCTTTGCGTAACAAAAGGTTGAACATTTCAAATATATACAAAATTTCAGTTTTAGTCAACACTTATAATTTGTATTGGCTATTGAGTCAACACTTATTATTTTAATTTAATTCAATTAACTTTTATGTTTATGGTACTTTTCTGATTAATAATCATACATTTTGCACCTAAACAATATGAATATCACTCTTGTGGAATTGTTTCATGAATCTAATTATGTAATAAGTCAATTTACAATCTATACTTGATAAAATAATTATTGACTTGGAAAGATGAATTTGAGTTGTAAATTGTATAGGGTTCCATCTCACAAAATTATAATATACATAAAACAACACATGAGTTTCTGTAAATTAGGGAAAAAAAGAAAAAGAAGAAGGTATATTACTTTTTTTTTAAAGAATTTATCTAGAATGTTATTTAAAACATAATATTTATGTAAAAAAAAAAATCACTTATGATGATTTTTTATTTATTTATAATATTATCCATAATCACCCATATAAAATTATATAATTAAGCTTGAATTCAACTTTGATTGCTGAAATATTTATGAAACATTCCTCTTTATATATGATAGCTCCTTACATCCTTAAAAAGAGTCATTTTGTCTCGAATAAGTAATGATGCTTTAAAATTTCGATATTCTTTTTATTGGAAATTTCTATAATGACGTCTTTATTATATTAAAAAATTATATAGAATGATTGATAAATGCACGAATGACAGTATTTGGGAAAAAAAAAGTGTTCGGATGTATAGATAATTATATCCTTTGTACCAAAATCTCTATCTCATTTGTGTGTCATACTAAAACTATATAGTTTTGATATTAGAAAAAAATTATTAATTTGAAAATCAATATAATTTTAAAATATGGTACACGCATGGTATATGAATATTTGGTATAAGAGATCTGATTTGATAATTATCAGATTTAATTTTTTACTTTACTTACTCGAGTCGTTTAGTTAGGGTTGACTTTGAATATTTTTCTTTACTTTTTATTCGTGGAATAAAGAAAATGAAATTTGAAAATTTTGAATTAAGTTAGACTTCTTGGTTATCAGATTCACATTATAAGGCACACAACTTTATCACTGCATGTCTTTTTTTTTTCCTAATATACTCATATTTAAATCTACATATTTAAAATAGTGTATTTCAAGATTTTTTTTCCTATTATCAGTTAAATCCTTCGGAAGATTAAAAAAAGTATATTAAATATTGATAAGTGTCATTTTTCACACATTTTTGCGTATGTTTATGTATTCATTTGAATATGTTTAGATACGTTTTTATGGTGATTTCTGATATTATATTGTATAAGTTGCATTTGACGTGTTTATGCTTAGTTTCATGATTTTGATGAGAAAAATACAAGTTTCAAGTGTAATTGATGATTAAGGAAGGAATCACGGAAAAACGAGGAAGAATAGAAGTGAAATACGAGATCGTGTGGAAGATTTGGTGGCGCACGGTCTGGTCGTGCCATGCAGCACGATCGTGCGCCATTATGCAGAGAAGTGCACGATGACGGGGCACGTTCGACCGTGTTGTGGGACACGACCGTGCCAGGGTGAACAAGAACTCGTAGAAAGTCAGTTTTCTTGGATAATTTTCACTTGTTACTTCACTTGGAAGACTCTCAAAGCCATAGAAATACTCAATATGAAGAGAGAGAAAGAATATAGATAGAGAGAAATTCAGAGAGAGATTCATAGAGAAGAACACGAGAGGCTGAGAAGCATCGCGAGGATTTGAAGAAGAATTCAAGAAGATCGAGGAATCGCGAGATCGTCGTCAATAGAGTTTTTTCTACTTTTCTTCTGTTGTTAGATATTAGTAGATATGATTTTTCCAATCTTGTCTATGAGTTTGTTTATCATCATGTCTAGCTAATTTTCTAGGGTTTCTGGGGCTTGTTAGTAATTTAATTCGAATCTTGATGGATCTTTAATTTCAATTCAAAGTTCATGATTGTTTATCCTATTTGTGTGTTTATGAATTGATTGCTTGTTTGATTGTCCGGCCGGTAATTGAACATATTTTAGTAATTAGATCAAAATTAGGGAGATGAGATTTAATTATGGAAGAATAAACACGTGATACATAAAAAGACTTAGATCGGGAGATTAAGGAATTTATGTAATGAGAAATCAATCTTAGATGTTTTTGGGAGTTGTTATGTTTCAATCAGATTGAGTAGGGATACCTCTGGTGGCATAATAATCAACCAGTTAACTGACTCGGGAGAGCTGTTAATTCGACATATGTGATTGCTCATATAGGATGATTGATTAATGAACTTGAGTTGGTTAAAGTGATGTTTTGATGAGAATTAGATGAAAGCATGTCCTAGAACCTGTCTTAGATATCTGTTATTCTTGAGTGAATTTATCTGTTTGGTTACTTTTCTATTGAATCAATCTGCAATTAGGGTGATTTGATTTTCCTAGATAAAATTGAGAATTGAATTTGAGTAATTAGTTAGTGCCTAGATAGTTGAGATTGACCTTATTCACCACTTCTAAATCCTACACCGTACACTTGCGGGAGTAGCTAAAAGAAATTAGTGAACAAATATGTTTCTTAATTTGTTGACGATTAATAGAATTGTTTTGATGGGATAGATCTAGCCTCATAGAGGAAGTACTAGTATACAAACTGTTCATATTATTTTCTGAACGAATTTAATTGATGATGTGGTATATAGTGAATTAGACAGTATCATAATCATCATTTTTAATAAAACTACTTACAATATAACGTGAAATACACATTACATGTAAGTATTTCTAATACAATGGTGTATAAATAATAGTCTTTTTTTTTTTGATATGCAACATTTCTAGTAATGATTTTAAATATTAATGTACAGAAAACCGATTAATAACGTGACCTAAAGGCTAACATCATTAAATTTATCCTACATGATAGATGACATGCATTTTCGGTCCAGTTCACATACAACTACTCATATTAATTACAGAAAAAAAAAATCTAAAAATTAATAACACTCGAATTTTAAGTAACGAACTCTTAACCATGCATAGTTGACCAACTTAAATATGTTCTGCCAAAAATGAAAGACAAAGTCTTTTGACTATCTTCAACGTTCACACATCCATGCATTGACTAATCAACAAAACGACAAAACTGTTGTCGTAGCCCAAAAAATTCTCTCATAGACAACGATTTTTAACCTACCGTTGTCGTAGACTTTTGAAACTGTTGTCGTAGCCCGAAAAATTCTCTCATAGACAACAGTTTTAACCTACCGTTGTCGTAGACGTTTGAAACCGTTGTCGTAGCCCGAAAATTCTCTTATAGACAACGGTTTTAACCTACCGTTGTCGTAGACGTTTTAAACCATTGTCTTTGCTCGAAAAATTCTCTCATAGACAAGGGTTTGAACTTGTCGTTGTCGTAGACGTGTTGTTATAGGACCCCTAAGACAAGAGTTGTTTTCTAACTTTGTCGTAGCCTCGTAGAAGCGTTGTCGTAGACTAATATTAAAAAAAAAAAGTCAATTATTACACTTTTTTTTTAAATGATATAAGAAATGCTATATATTATTGAATTAAATTAATGAAATAAACTAATTTTGAGAATTAAATTTTATTTCATTATAAATAAAATTTAGAAAATATTTACAACAGATTATTAATTTTATAAATATATTAATTTGAAAAATACATTAATTATATAAATTTATTAATTGTAAATATAATTTGAAAAATATATTGATTTTATAAATATATTAATTATATATATAATTTGAAAAATATATGCATTATTAATATACATATATTAATTTGAAAAATATATTAATTTTATAAATATATTCATTATATATATAATTTGAAAATTATATTAATTATTATTAATATAGTCATTAATCATTCAATTATTTATATATATATATATATTAATATATCAAAATTGGAAATCAATTATTTATATTAATAAGTAATGGTACTTTATAAAAGTTAACAAAAAAATATGTAATAATAGAAAATTGAAAAATATCAAAAATATATTATAAAAGAAATATATGTAAGACATTGTCACATGAGTTGTTTTCTAACGTTGTCGTAGCCTCATAGAAGCGTTGTCGTAGACTAATATTTAAAAAAAAAAATGTCAAATATTACAATTTTTTTTTTTTTAAATGAAAGAAGAAATGCTATATATTGTTGAATTAAATTGATGAAATAAACTAATTTTGAGAATTAAATTTTATTTCATTATAAAAAAATTTTAGAAAATATGTACAATAGATTATTAATTTTATAAATATATTAATTTGAAAAATACATTAATGTTATAAATATATTAATTATACATATAATTTGAAATATATATTAATTTTATAAATATATTCATTATATATATAATTTGAAAAATATATTAATTTTATAAATATATTCATTATATATATATAATTTGAAAATTATATTAATTATTATTAATATAGTCATTAATCATTCAATTATATATATATATATATTAATATATCAAAATTGGAAATCAATTACTTATATTAATAAGTAATGGTACTTTATAAAAGTTAACAAAAAATATGTAATAATTGAAAATTGAAAAATATCGAAAATATATTATAAAAGAAATATATGCAAGACATTGTTACATGAGGCATCAATGGTCTAGCGGTTAGAGTTCGAATCTCACACAACGCATAATATTGATCATATGATGATTTCAGTGATGATGTCATCCTTATGATGATGTGTCATCCCTAGCATGACGTGTGAGATGATGTGACAAGCTTACGTGGCAAAATATGGTTTTATTTATTAATATGGCGTGGCAAAATATTGTTTTATTTATTAATATGGCTACGACAACGGCTTTTAACCATTGTCGTAGTCTGTGTTGTGGTAGGGCTCCGTGGCAAGCTTACGTGGCAAAATATTGTTTTATTTATTAATATGGCGTGGCAAGCTTATGTGGCAAAATATTGTTTTATTTATTAATATGGCTACGACAACGGCTTTTAACCGTTGTCGTAGTCTGTGTTGTGGTAGGGGTCCGAAAATTTTTGCCATTTTTCTTGTAGTGAAATGCAATACTAATAATAACTAACACGTTTAACGCAATCAAACACTCCAAAATTCTCACAAAAACATGAACAGGAAACTGATGGAGGCTGCTAAGAAAGGAGACGTAGATGAACTGCGTAATCTGATCAACGACGATCCTTTTGTGTTGTCATCCATGGCTCTATCCAACGGTCAGAATCCATTGCATATGGCTTGCATGGGAGGCCATGTTCGTTTCGTGAAGGAAGTGTTGAATCTAAGCCCGGAATTTGTTGAAGAATTGAATGAAGATGGTTTGAGCCCATTGCACATTGCTTCAGGCAGAGGGGATATAGAGATTGTGAAAGAGATAGTGAAAGTGGGAAGTCGTGTTTGCTTTATCAAAGGAAAAGAAGAGAGAATTGCTCTTCACTATGCAGTTGTTAAAGGGAGAATTGAAGTTATCAGAGAATTGCTTCAAATTTGTGAAGATTCAATCACAAAAGTAAGTGGTAGAGGACAATCTTGCTTTCATTTGGCAGTGAAAAATCACCAGTTTGAGTGTTTTAAGATCCTCTTAGAGCATGTTGTCTTGTTTGGGAAATGGGATGTTTTGAAGAAGATGGACCAACAAGGAAACTCCATTTTGCACCTTGCATCCTTCACAAAGCAATATGAGGTGAGTTTGCATATATTTATGAACTAGTATTAATGAGGGGTGGTTTCATTTATAACCAATCATGTAGAATAAAAAGCTCTTTTTTAGTCCCAACTTACAATTCGTTCTCTTTTTTAGTCAAATGACGGTTTACCCTTCTGGCCGTATCATATACACTAGTCCGTACCATCAAAATTTAGGTCATAGCAACTTGTCTTGTATCAATAGAATTGAGTCATTATATTTACATCAGCATATACCATCCAAAACTCATGTCGTACTATAAAAAACATTGGTCGTAACACCTCATTTCGTACCAATAAAATTAGATTATTTCATTTAGTTTGTATTATTCAAACTTTTGTCGTACCAATCTATCTTGTACTGAAGATATAATTGACTAAAATGACTGAAAAATAACAAAAATAAAGAAGGTAACAGAAAAGAACTTTTCTCATGAAAGTTAACCAACAGAGGGTTATCACAATCTATTTAACTAATAGTTAATTTGATGTTGTCATTTGCTTGTGATTGAATTAATGTACAAAAACTTTATGATCATCATCAGGTTGTTGATTTGCTCTTAAACAAGAGCGTTGATTACAAGGACAAATTGGAGTTAAATTCCTTGAACAAAAAGGGTCAAACTCCTCTAGATGTGTTAATATCAGAAGGTGGTGATTCTGATATAGAGGAAATTTTCACTCTATCTGGAGCTACAAGATCAGGATCACAAACCATGTCAATCGTCACACAAGATCCACCAAACAACGAACGAGAACAAGAACGAACAAGGGCTTGTCCCAAATCCGCCTCCCAAAAGTTGCAGGACTATTTCAAGTACGACAAACTCAAAGAGTCTCCAAGCAAAGCAAGAAACACATTACTCGTGATAGCCATACTAATCGCCACCGCCACGTACCAGGCGGTGCTCAGCCCACCTGGCGGAGTATGGCAGGACGACTACTGGCCCGACTCTGCTAAAAATAGCTCCTCAGAGAAACAGCCACTGCGCCACACAGCCGGAAAATCAGTGATGCAGACACACAACACGGTGTCGTATTGTCTGTTCTTGATATTCAACTCCATTGGCTTCTTCATGTCTATGCACATGATGAATTTTCTGACAGTTGGACTTCCTCTGCAGTTTGAGCTGAGAGTGGCACTTTTCGCACTCGTGGCAACTTATGATACATGCATGATAGCAATTTCACCAAATGGATTAATATATGTGTTGTTTATAGTGGTGTCCATTATGATGCCAACGGTAATGCCTATATTAACCAGGCTGCTTAGAGATTGTAATAAGGGACATGGCCAGATTTGCTAATTTATATCAATGATGATAAAGTGAAAAACAGAGGAATTTGTGAGCACAATTTTTTTTCTATTTCTACATGTTAACAATCTTGCATGCTGATAAAATCAAAATTCAAGAATTATCATCAATTTGTGAAAGTAGTCATGTCAAGATCCTCTAATCCGTTGTAAGCTTCACTCTCATACGAAATTAAAAAAAGCCCACATTATCACTAATTAAAATTTGTGGGCAAACCAAAACCAATCCATACCGATTTACGCAAAAAAGATGTACTTCAGTTCGCTCGATTTCTCTTAATTTTAGTACAATTTGATGATTTGATCTAAAAGCGACTAAAACCAAAATCGAAAATAGTTTAATTTTGATAAAAACGAATCAAACCGATATATAAGTAATTCGATTTTTTTGTTCCGACTAGGTCGAGGGCAATCCACCGTTTTGTAGTGTGGAACACATGGACATGAAAAACCAGTCCAACTTGACCCACTAGGCCATGAGCTAGGCGGGGTTGAACCAGTCTTCCTACATGTACAAATAATAAATTATAAGAAAATATGCTTTCAACTTGCATTGAATTATTACAAGATTGAATTTATATTTTTAATTCCATAGCAATTGACTATTGTGGAGAAAAGAGGGTGGATATTAAAAAAAATTGGGAATTAAAATTGCAAAATTTTAAATGTTACAAGACTTAATTACAAAAATATTGGTTAATATAAAACTGAAATGACCAAAAACCATTAGTACGGGACTATTTCGTAATTTTGTTCAAAATGAATTAAACAAGGCATTGGCAAATTTACGTTTTGAGAGAAAAACAAAGAGAGAGAAAGAAGAGAGAGAGCCCACGCGGCGACGCCTGCGCACGTTAACATCCGCCCATCTCCAGCCCACCTCACCCCCCCCCAGCGCACGTTAGCCTCCCCTCCCTAAGCGGTGGCCTCTCATCTTTCTAGATCCTCCAACTCAGCCCGCCTGCCGCCCCTTTAACAACCCTACCCCACCGCTTCTCCTCTCTCTTTCATTATGCCTCAACCACCCTCCACCACCCCCGCTCCTCCTCTATCCACCACCACATCTCTTATCCTGCGCACCCATGTCTACGATCTTATCCCCTTCGTCCCCTTCCGCTCACGACGACGACCCCATCCCCACCGCCACCCTCGCCCTCCCCTCCGTCGCCTCCGCCTCCCGCCGCCTTCCGCCGCCGTGCTGGTCCCCTGAGGAGACTGTCGCCCTAATCGAGGCCTACAAGAGCAAGTGGTACTCTCTCCGCCGCGGCAATCTCCGAGCGAACCACTGGCAGGAGGTCGCCGACGACGTCGCCGCCCGATGCCCCGCCAGCCCCCCCAAGACAGCCGTTCAGTGCCGTCACAAGATGGAGAAGCTCCGGAAGAGGTATCGCGCCGAGATCCAGCGCGCCTCCGCGCACGGCGGCGTCCGCCGATTCACCTCGTCGTGGGTCCACTTCCAGAACATGCACTCCATGGAGAAGGGGCCCAATCTCTCGCCGCCCTCCTCCGATGACGATGATGACGACGGTGATTTCAAGAATGGCGTCAAACGCGTCAACGATTTGTATAGTTATAATCAGAAGGGTATTTACAGCGGCGGTCAATTGCCGGAGAGTAATGGGATCCGGATCAAGATCCCGGGTCGGGCGCCCCCCATGGCGAAGGTTTATTCGAAAAGTGATGAAATTGGTGGTCCAATCCCAAATAACCCTAACCATAGATTCCCAAATTCTACTGCAGGTTTCAATGGCGCTGCTTCTAGTAAGGTTTTGAGAGAGGGGTTTCTGGGAGGGGGGGAATTGAGGAAGAGAGAGAGTGAGATGCCTAAGAAAAACAAGAGAGATGATGGTTTCAGTGAATTGGTAGCAGCAATTCATGCATTGGGAGAAGGGTTTATGAGAATGGAGAAGGTGAAGATGGATATGGTTCAGCAAGTTGAGGAGATGAGAATGGAGATGGAGTTGAAGAGAACTGAGATGATACTCGAGTCCGAACAGAGGATTGTCGATGCATTTGCTCAGGCAATATCTGAGAGAAGCGTAAAAAGGACTAAACGAAATTCAACTACGCCTGATTGAATGGCGATGATGATTAAGAGATGAAGTTGGGATGTAGAATTATGCGTATAGCCTCGTGTGTGTGATTTGGAACTGGGAAATCGTATTTTTTTGTTTCTCGAGTTGGGTTCTTTTGGACATGATCTGCTTCTTAACTTAAGCTTTTAGGGTTGGTTAGTTGTAGCTTGATCTTTGCATTTTGGTCGAATTGTTTTGAAAAGCTATGATCTATTGGAATGTGTAAATCAGAGGCTTTCTCATTGTTTAATCTACAAAATCTTGCTTGCACTTCATGTTTTCTGATGTTTCTTTCTTGTGCATTGATGATACAGCATTCTGTCGTTAGTGTCCGGTTTGAATCTTGATATTATTCGTATCGTTGTTGAAAGTTGCGGGTCTAGAGATTCATGGCAATATATATCCACATATGAAGGTTAGTAAGAACTCAAATCTTAAACCAGGTTTGATGTTCATGGAGGAATAGCTATGGTGTTATGTAAGTTATTTGTGATCTGTGGTGCAACTTTATTCCCTCTTTCGAATTGTAAAATTATTCGAAGTTAGGAGGATCCATACTCCATTCTTGATCTGCTTATTTGTTATGGTTCTTTTGATCTACTTATTAGTTATCACGAGTTGTTATTAGTTTCTTGGCCAATTATGAAGGGTCATATTTTGACATAAAGACATGGAATGTGTTTTGGATACAATGATTAAAGGCAACAATGGTACAGATTGAGTTGTATTGGGAAGAAGAAGACAGAAAAAAAAAAAAAAAAAAACTAACAAAACCAACCAAGCACAAGAATCAAATGATCAAGTTTACTTACCTTACAAAATAGGTCAATTTTAACCTTTTTTTTTTTTTTTTTATCTTCTCCTAATATTATAATTTTCTTTCTGATATTTAGCAAAAGTATAAAATAGACAAGGAGTTACTGATTTTCTTCAAAATGCATTTGAGATAGTTTTATGTCTCAGTTCATTTTAATCAAAATTAAATCATTAATATTTTAAATTTCTAAACAGAGTTTTTGTTTCATAATTAAAATTCAATGCTTCATAAGATGTCTCATCACGGGTTGCCTCATATCTCAAATATTTATAAAATAATTACAGAAAAATTAAAACTTTACAAATGAGATAAAAAAATTATTTAACATTATTTTGTAATATTAAGAACTACACAATCTTTTTAACATTATTTTTAAAGAATTTAAAGGTGGTCCATGGCTTATACTTTTACATTAAGTTTAATATATTATATTTTAAGTTTGGGTCTCCTTCACCAAATTTCTTCTGTCATGTTTATGGGTGTTTTCAATAGTATAAATATAGTTTGATATTTAAAAAAATAAAATAAAATAAAACTATCAGTAGAGTGTAATCCAAATATATGGATTTAATCCGTTTAATCCATTGCTTTAAATCCGTTTATATCCATTTAGTAGAGAATCGTTAAAATCTTTTCATACATTAAATCATAAAAAATATGATGAAAAACATTTAGCTATACACACGAACATAGAACAAATGCTAGAGAATGCATCATTTGTACTCAAAACAAAGTTAAAATTATAATATTATTATAAATACATTTTTTACACTTAGTTAAAAGTAACATGCAAAAAATAGTTATTTCAAACATAATTTTATATAAAATATAACTTTTGAGAATAAATGCCAAAAATAATATTAATATATCATTTACCAAAATATTAGAAAAAACTATATGTATATAAAAATATATATTTATATGTGTGAGATGACATAATATGAAAATAAAATTTTCACAACTCAAAAATAAAAACAAACCACATGAGATCTTCTATTACATCTCATGTTACATTTAATTTGCACGTGACAAATATTTAATGCCATGAAAATATAATATCAAATATAACAGAAAATTTGTAATAACAAATGTAGCAAAAGATTCATCCAAACAATAACATGAATGTAACAGAAGATCCAAAAACACTGAAACAATGGTCTATCATATGAATGTAACAAAATATTCGACCACTAAACAATAACGCCAAATGTAACAAACAATTCGGACTAAAACAATCGTCTGTCATATGAATGTAAAGAAATCCAGGCTTTCATATAAACATAATTCTCTTGGCACATGTAAGTGTCAAGAGAGGAAAAAACGTATAAACCCAAACAAAACTTTTAAGAGAGAAACACATTTCTTCCAACACTTGGCCAAAAAACCCAACAGCAAATGAGAGGATGTACTGAGCCCAAATCTAATTTTAAAATATTTCTGTTCTAGAACAAATCTAATAAAGCTGGAAATTCTCATCTCAATTTAGGAAAAAAGAATAAGAAATCAAACTAATCAGCACATCTTGGTTTGATTGATCTTGGGGAAATCAAAATCTCAACATAAAAGTCATTACCATAAATTGGTAAGCCGAGCTGTGAAAGATCATCTAATTCAACATCATAAGGCTCTAGTTTGTAGCGACGAAAAGTAAAGCACATTTAATAAGGTAAAATCATCAACTTAGTCCAGGATTCTTCAACACCATATTCTTTCATTACCATAGTTCCGTGTGGTGAGGTATGTACGGTTTATCAAACATTGTGGAAAGACATCCATCTACTAGTCCCAATACGAATGGATTATACTTAGTCATTCCATCAGGTGGCGCAATCCTTCCAACCCTCTCATTCCTCAAATCATATGATATAATTGTATGGTCATGAACCTGATGAACCTCATTATAACAATACGATGGACAAGGGTCCCCATGAGTTCGCAATGGTTATAGTTTTTGTCGATGTTGTGTGACGATTTCCAAATATCGGTGTCAATATATAACCTGATGAGGTGGATGTGAGAAGCAGTCCCTAAAACGAGCTTATACTCATCATTATCAGACCCAAACCACCAGCTATAGATGGTTGGGGTCTTTTTATAGGTATAAATTCAGCTTGACACAAAGCTGGATTCCATAACAGAACACCACCTCCATACTTGTTGTCCTGTCTAGGCCCTAGACATACCAAACCATTACAGCTTCCATAGGATATTCCACTGCACATTGTCCCCCGTCCCGTCAATTTCTTCTCCTCCATTCTGCTTATGATAATTGTTGATATGGATGGCCCTCAAACTCGACTCGACCTCTTCTCCATGTTGCTTAAGAAAAAGGTAGTTAGGTCTGTTGAGATGGATGGCCCTGAAACTAGACTTGTTGAGATGGAGACGAATGAAATCATCGTTGCAAATGAGGCTTGAAATGAGGTCGAGAAAGGTTTTGGAAACTGATTTTAATCGTATCAAGTCTTTCACACCAAGTCTTGATAGGATTTCCATCCATATATCCAAACACAAGTACTCCATCACAATAACAATAATCTGCACAACAATATCAATAATCACACTACATTAACATAAATATATATTAATAACATTTAAACCTATCCAATCTTTATCAAATACATCTAATTTCCACCAGGTTTTCAGATTCTGTTCTTTTAGATATATTCTATTATCCTATTCACTGATTTGTGAGTATTATGCTAGTTTTTGAATTTTATCACCATAAAATTATTTAACAAAATGTCCACCTTTAAAATTCCAAAAATCTTATTCATATAAAACTATAATTCCAGAATAAATTTATTTCGTAGCAAAGAATTTGATAAAATCCAGCACGCACTAACTAGTAGCTACGCAAAACAGAATTTTTTTTTTTCGTTGAACATATCAATCTATAGATCAGTTATTTCTAAAAGGAAAGCCTCGTGAGAAAAGTATTAAAAATATTAACAAACCACATAAAAATTTCAGTTTGTACATAATTTTGTCTGAAAAAACTCCATCACAATTCACAACATAATATCATTACATGAAGCAATATTAAAAAACTTGTAATCAAGTCGCTTTCAGAAAAATTATCTTGGAAAAATATGTCGGAGAATCTTACCTCAAATTCACAATAAAATTGGGCAGAAAGTAGAAGTGGCCAACGAAGATCTCCGACTTGTAAAGAAAAATAAATAAAGGGTTCTTATTTGTTTATGGAGAATAAAGGGATTTTTCTTTTTTTGTTACTGAAATAATTTGAAATTATCAGTTAAGCATGGGCCTGGCCCAAGCCCAATCTGTCATCCTTTTTTACAAAATGGACGTGGTCGTATAGTCTAAAAACCATTTTGTTTTCTTTTTTTAATTTGAGGATTATGTTTTAACAAATTATGGATCACGTTTTCTATTGTAAATCGGTAGATTTAAAAATTATTTTGATGTTTTTTAAATATTTTCTAATCATTAATTCATAATGTAACTAAATATCCTTAATAACGCACATTATTTCTCGATGAGATATGTCCACATTCTTTTGATAATTTTAATATTATATTGCATATGCAACACGTTTGTTATGAAACAAAACATCATGTACACTTTTTTTATGGTTAAATATAATCTCTAAGAATCAGGATTATTTTACAAACAATATCATATTATTTAAATTAAAAAATCTTTAAATGTATTTAAGTAGCGTAATTTGTTCCCTATTTCTTCGATATTGATAGGTATTTAATATGAGGATGAAATTATAAATAGCTAATTATAGAAAGAAACATTCATTTTTATTTAAAAGTTTGAATTTTCTTTTTAGTCAAGAAAATATTTTTTAGACCATTATATCCTTAATGAAATTAACTTTGAATTAACTCGTACCACCATATTTCATCATGTACCAACCCGTACCATCATATTACATATTCGTATCATTATTAATGTAATTCATAGCACCATAGTACACCTCTATACCATAACTAATGTAGGTCGTAACACCATATTACACCCCTATATGTATCATTATTAATATATCTTGTACCATCATAATACACCCTCGTACTATCGTTAATGTAGTTCGTACTATCATATTACCACACAAATGTTAGAGGGGTATAACTGGGCAAAAATTATATCTCTCGGCTAAAAAAAGAAGAAAATTTAATAATTTGACAAAAAAAAAATGTTTATAAATACAGAAGGTTAAGAATTGGGGTTCCCACTAGATTTTATCAGTAATACCTCATATTATTTTTGTGTATTTATATATTACAAATAAGAAACATTTTGTATGCTCATTATGAAACAACAAATATATTTTGCATTTCACGTATATATTGGTATTTGATCAAAGCTTATAATGTTTCTATATACAAAAATCGAAATGAAATCTTCAATTTATGTTTTCTAGCTCAAAATAATATGAAATAACGCTCTAAAATGCCTACGAAAAGTGCAAGTTATCATCCATCCATTTCCTTATTCAAGTTTTGAGATCGATCAAGCAAAATGGTTCCAATCGATATTGAAGATCAAAATGATCAAAATTAACCCAGTTTATAATTAGTTACAAATTCGTCCTTGACAAGTTTGGGAAGTAAATGAAACCCGAGATTGTTTAGATTGAGATCGAGATGATAAAATGATTAAAATTGATACATCGCTAGATAAATTAGTTCTAATTAAAGTCGGGGGCAAATGATAAAATTTGATAAATCGACGGGTTTTGTATTGCCATGTTTATAACTATGGATTATATATATGAATACTGAATATCATACATTGATTATACATAGTTTGAATGACATACTTTGTCATGATTAAAAAAATCTCCATTGGAACTATAAAACACAATTAGTTTTCAACGTCAAATTATATCATCTAAATCTAATCATGTCTATTATATCCATCAAGTTCCATCCATCAAATGTGCAATTCACCAACACCCTGAAACTAGACAACAACACAAGAATAACATATATAGTAAAAATTACTAATAACTAATATGAACTATTTACTATCATGGTACTTCATACATACATACAAGTAAAGCAGATTTTAGCAAGTGAAGATATTTCAATTAATCAAACTGACATATGATGAAATCATTCATACTTAGAATCAAGATCATCATAAAATATATGCAAAACTGAGAGATTAATTTTACCACATGATCAATTAGTAGTCTTGAAACCAAGAGGATATATGGCCCATAGGACTGAGCCAAAATCCAAGTTTAAAATACTGCATTAAAAGTTCACATCTACTAAAGCTAGAAATTCTCATCTCAATTCAGGAAAAAAGAATAAGATATATGTAAGTAATCACTCCCATAAACAACTACTGTCAAAATTACATTAAAAAAAAAAAAAAACTAATGAGCATATCATTGTTTGATTGATCTTGGGGAAATCAAACTCTCGACATAAAAGTCTTTATCATAAATTGTAGAGTTGAGTTGTGCAGGATCATTTAATTCAACATCATAAGGCTTTCTTTCCCAGCTGCGATAAGTAGACCACATGTTAAAATAAGGTAAAGTCATCAACTTTGTCCAAGTTTCTTCAACGCCATATTCTTTCATTACCCATAGTTCCACGTGATCTTTAGTAAACATTGTAGAAAGACATCCATCTACTTGTCCAAGTACAAAGAATTGCGCATACTCAGCCATTCCATCAGGTGTCGCAATCCTTCCAACCGTCTCATTCCTCAAATCATATGATATAATTGTATGCTCACGATCCTCATTACAATACACGGGCCAATGCACAGTACGATGGACAAGGGTCCCTATGATTTCAAAATTTCTATGTCTTTTGTCGATTCTGAGTGATGATTTCCAAGAATCGGTGTCAATGTATAACCTGATGAGGTGGATGTGAGAAGCAGTCCCTAAAACGAGCTTATACTCATCATTATCATACCCAAACCAACTGCTATAGATGGCCTCTGTTGGGGTCCTTTTTATAGGTACATATTCTGCTTCATGCAAAGCTGGATTCCACAACAAAACACCACCTGCATACCTGTTGTTGTTGCGTATAGGCAGTAGACATACCAAACCATTACAGCTTCCATAGGATAGTGTCCCCATCTCGTCTACTTCTCCCCCCTTCTGCTTAACACAATCGAGGTAGGTACGTATGTTTATATGAATGGCTCTCAAACTCGACTCTGCTTCTCCATGCTGCTTAAGACCAAGGTAGTTACATCTGTCGAGATGGATGGCACTCAAACTCGACTTGTTGAGATGGAGACGAATGAAAACATCCTTGGAAATGAGGTCAAGAAAGGTTTTGGAAACCGATTTTAATCGTATCAGCTCTTTCACACTAAGTCTATATAGGATTTCCATCAAGATATCACAACCCAAGTACTCCATCACAATAACAAGAAGCTGCACAACAATATCAACAATCACACTAAATCAACATAAATATATTAACAACATTTAAACCTATCTAATCTTCATCAAATATATCTAATTTCCACCAGGTTTTGAGATTCTGTTAAAGGATCTTTTCAAATATATTCTATTATGTCATTCACTGATTCATGAGTATTGTGTTAGTTTTTAAATTTCATCACCATGAAATTATTTTTAAAGGTTAACAAAATGTCCATCTTTAAAATTCCAAAAATCGTATTCATATAAGAATATAATTACAGAATAAATTCATTCAATAGCAAAATTTTGAAAAAATCAAGCACTCATTACCAACTAACAACGCAAAACAGAATTTTTTTTTTTCCCTGAACAAATCGATCTAATTTTTTATGAAAAAACTCCATCACAATTACATGAATATCTTTACATAAAGCAATATTAAAAAAATGTAATGAAGTCGCTTTCAAATTTGTTGGAGAATCTGAGTTTGCAGATGTGTAGTAAAATTAACAAATTTGAGTATAATAATACTTACCCCAAATTCAACGAAGATCTCCGACTTGTAGAGGAAAAAAAAAAAAAGGGTTCTTATCTGTTTATGGAGAAGAAAGGTTTTCTTCTTCTCCTTTTATAATATAATTCCTATGAGTTAGCTTGCACTGCACTCTTGTTAAGCATGGCTTGGCCCAAGCCCAATCTTCACCAACTAATTATAATATATATACTAGTAATTCACCCGCGATGTGCGATTTATTATTCATTGTGTTAATATTTACAAATTATAATAATATAATGAAATTGTATAAATTAATAGATTATTCATAACATATTTAAATTTTGAAACATATATCATATACAAATGATTTTTCATATTACTCATGTGTGTTGCATGAAGTGCCATATAATTTTAATTGTTAATTTTATTTTTACACATTTTTATTTTATTTGTTGATTTTATATTTTCATCAAATTAAAATTATTATATACAATAATATTTACTTCAATCATAATAATTAATATTTCCTTTTATATTTTTTATTTATACATTCCACTCTTATACTTCAATTATCATATATAGTTTTCTTACGTCATGTTTTCATTTCTCTCTCACAAAATCATTTGTTCAATTTGTATTTAGTGAACAAAGACAATTTGGTGAGATTTCCTTAAATGAAGATATGAGACAATAACATTTCAAAGAACTTCTTTAACTTTGAATGTTTAGCAAATCTTGTATATAAATCTGAGAAATCATTATATTTATGATTTTTTATTATTCTTTTTTTCTTCAAACAATAAGATCTAGAAGAATTTTTCTACCTTTTAATGTTTAGCAAACCTTGTATTTTTTTTTTTTTTAAAGTTTTATATAGATTTGAAAAATAAATATATTTATGGTTTTTTCTTTTTTTCCTTCATTCTTTGTATATCTTTTTTTTTTTTCCATTCTCTATACATCTATCTTTTGTTGATAAATCACTACTTTTTCTCCATTTTTTAGTTTTACATAGATTCGAGAAATCAATGTATCCCTCTCTTCATTTCTCAACTTTATATAGATTATAGAATAGCTTGTAGAGTAAGATTGATATTTTTTTAAATTATTATTAAAGAATAACTTATCAAGTAAAATTTACTTTTTTTTATTGACATGACATTTTTAGGCGGAAAAGTGATATTCTTATAATTTTTGCCAACTTACTTGCTTTAATATATATATATATATATATATATATATAATTAAAAAATCACATTAAAAACTTTTCACAAAAAAAGAAAAGAAATTTCTCACAACAATATTAAATAATAATTAAATTCAATCGTATTTGTAACTCATCATATACAATATGGAAAAACAAATTAAATGATACATATATAAATATGTATATAGTTACTTCCTTAAAATCAACATAATTCGATTTTTTAGTTCAGTACGAAAAAAAAAATCAACGCGGTTTGATTCGTATGAAGCCAATCACTCAATAATTCTTTATGGGTTCAGAGGTGTTTTGGTACAGATTTCTCTTGATTCGGTTATCTTCGGAATACTTGCTCAAAGTTTGTTTACTTACAAAATAGGATCAATTTTTACATTTTTATTTTATCTTCTCCTATCCGCACCCCATATATTCTAAACATACCCCAGTTTTTATTTAAAAAATTCAAAAAAAGGTAAAATGACAAATTTACCCTTCTTAATTAAAAAAAAAAAAAAAACTGAAATTGAATTCCTCTCCTTCCCGTCTCCTGCCTCTCTTTTGTTTTATTTTTTTTTCCTTTTCATTCCTCAAACCTTGAATCTCCTTAAAAATATCATTTTATGAGTTACAAAATATATAATAATCGTGTGAAATCGTGTAAAAAAAATGAAAAAATAACAACAAATTTGAGGACCCGTTCGACCCTGGTTTGTCGAACACAAAGAGGTGTTCGACCATTGGTCGAACACACTATAGTGTGTTCGATCACCAGGAGTCGAACACTCTAAAGTGTGTTCGACCAGGAGTCGAACACGTTATAGTGTGTTCGAACAATGGTTGAACACATAAGGGTAAAATTGCCTTTTTATTATTTCTTGAATTTTTTAAATAAAAAATGGGGTGTGTTTAGAATATATGGGGTGCGGATAGCCGGACCCATTTTATAATCTTCTTTATGATATTTAGCAAAAATATAAAACAAAAGGAGAGTTAGTGCTTTTCTTAATTCGAAACAATGATGAGTAAGCTAGAAAAATGCATTCAGTTCTTCAAGACAACAATGTTCTTAATAAATACCTCAATTATTTGTTAATGATTATAATGAATCTTAACTTAGGTCTCAATTTAAACACAAAATCAAATATAAACAGATGATACAATGGAAAAATTATAGAAATTAAATGTGATGACAAATTTTACAATTCAAATTCATGTATGCAAGATTGCGTAGAGTATGAGAGAGAAATAATATTTCAAATACTTGCAACGAAGTACGACTCATCATCGCTAAAGTTAGTCGTAAACAGTCATATATATGTCGTTGCCAAGTGCTACTAAACTGCAAATTCATGGCAACAAAAGTTACATAATTCGCGGCAAACATAATGAGACATTTGTTGCTAAAATATATTGTTATTTTAGCTAAAAAAAAAAAAAAAGACCCAATTTGTGCTTAAAAAAAGCGACAAAAGTAAAAATTTGTCGCAAACATAGACTAGAATCTATTATTAATATTTTGACAACAAAAAACACAATTCGCGGCAAATATAGGTAAGGAAATTGAAAATTTTGTTGTTTAAATCAAGGATGAAAATATCGCGAAATATTGTGGATATATAAATTTTGATATTGCGATATAAGTATTGTAGTAATGTATTTTTTCTTGGGTATCATGAAATATATATCCCAAAATATTGATATCGCTTTCGGTTCAATTGTAGTACAAAATTGGATGAAATTAGGAGTATTGTCAATATATCGCACAATATCACATTTATACAAAAAATCACAATTTTTTAAAGTTATAGTTTTACATATCTATTTTTTTTTCTTATTTTTTGTTTGTAGTGAATATTTTTGGGTAAAATATTTTGGTGGTGGATTATTCGAGTTCTAGCGATGAAAATCTTATATTTTGTTGCTAAAACATATAATTATTTTATAATTTTTAACAAATATTTGAATTGACATGAAACATTATATACCATTGCAAAGTTTAGCAACGAAATTTACATATTTCATTAAATTTCATTGCTAAAAGTGATTATTATTTTATCATTTTAAAAATCAATAGTTTAGCAATATAATATATTGTTTCATTGCAGAAGTTAACGATGAATGTTCATCTTTGCCAGCAAATATAAATTTTGCAGAAGTTAACGATGAAAGTTCATCTTTAGCTGCAAATATGAATTTTAGCCACGAAACTTCAATTTGTTGCTAAAATTTCCTTAAAATTAATATATATTATAAAGTTATTTTTAATTTATATAAATAGAAAAAATATATAAAACCTAAAATAATGGTTGGGGATTTAAAATATTTGTGAAACCTATTATATATATATATATATATATATATATATGAAATTGAATAATTTTTGTATAAACCATGGACATTATTTGAGAAATTTTGATTTTGAATTTTTTTTATCATATAATTAAAAAGAAAATTTGTGAATCTTTCTAAATTTAATGTTTAAAATTTTATTAAGAAAATAAAAAATATTAAAAAAACTAAGAAATGGTGGGAATAAAAAATAGCTATCTCAAACACAACTTTTGAGAATAAATGAAAAAAATAATAATAATATTAATAAATCATTTACCAAAAAATATTAGAAAAGATAATATGTGTGTGTGAGGACATAATAAGGAAAAAAAAAATTCTCACAAAAGTTACATCTAATTAGCAAACGATTGTACACTAAATATCATGAAAATGTAACATCAAATATAACTAGCATGAACAAAATTGAATGTGGTGTGTAGAAGATTTGGCTATGCAGGCTTTCATGAACATAATTCTCTTGGTACATATTAGTGTTAAAAGATAACAAAACACTTTTAAGAGAGAAAACCACCTACATAGTTGTTGTTGTGTTTAGGCCATAGACATACCAAACCATTACAGCTTCCATAGGACATTGTCTCGATCTCATCTACTTCTTTTCCTCAAGACAATCAAAGTAGATTTGTCTGTCGATATGGGTGGACCTCAATCACAATTTCAACAAACTGCACAACAATATCAATAATCACACTAAATTAACACAAACATATATGAATAACATTAAAGCTTATCTAATCTGAATTTACATATAATGCAATCCTAAAATACACGAAAAGGCACAGCGAAATTATAACAGCCCGAGTTTAGAACATCAAACCAATGATTGACAACTTCGAGCAAAATCAAAAGTAATAAAAAATTTCAGATCTAGAAAACCATGATTGATCAACAACAAATTAACAATCAATACTCAAAACAAATCCACAATAAAACCACTATACCATTTAAAGATATTTATGAATTCTGGATTTTAGAATGGAAGAAGTATACCATTTAAAGATATTTATGAGTTCTGGATTTTAGAGCAGATTTATACATGTGATTGCAATGCCAATGTATTTGGTGTTGGAAGTAGGTTTGATTTGTTGATTTTGAGTGATGAGAGGATCTACTTGAGCCAAAATCTAAGTTTAAAATACTGTACCATGTTTGCTAGCTACAAGTTTATCAGTTGACTTGTATGCATCTTTTTTCATTCTCTTTTTATCAAGATTAAGATATTTTCTGGAACACATCTTGTAAAGCTAGAAATTCTCATCTCAATTTAGGAAAAAAGAAAACAAAATATCAAACTATGTCGAAATTATGATTAAAAAAAAAACTAATGAGCACATCTTGGTTTGATTGATCTTGGGGAAATCAAACTCTCAACATAAAAGTCTCTACGATCATAAATTGGATCATGAGTCATCAACTTTGTCCAGGATTCATGAACACCATATTCTTTCATTACCCATACTTCTTTGTTGTAGTAATATATTGAAAGACATAGACATCCATCTACTTGTCCCAGTACGACTGGAACCCAAAGATCATTCACTCCATCAGGTGTCGCAATCCAACCAACTGTCTCACTGCTCAAATCGTATGACATAATTGCAATCTTACTATCCCTATTATATGCTGACCAATGCACGGTACGATGGACAAGGGTCCCTTGGACTTCACAAGGACTATAGTGTCCGTCGATCTTGAGTGATGTTTTCCGAAAATCGGTGTTACTGTATAACCTGATGAGGTGGATGTGAGAATAAGTCCCTAAAATGAGCTTATACTCATCATTATCATACCCAAACCAACTGCAAAGGATGGTCTGTATTGGGGGTCTTTTTATAGGTACATATTCTACTTCATGCAAAGCTGGATTCCACAACAAAACACCATCTGCATACTTCTTGTTGTGTCTAGGCATTAGACATACCAAACCATTACAGCTTCCATAGGACATGGTCTCGAATATCCCATCTCCTCTATTCTGCTCAAGACAATCAACGTAGGTACGCCAGTTCATGACCCTCAAACTCGACTCTGCTTCTCCATGCTGTTTAAGACAGAGGTAGGAATATCCGTATCCATCGAGATGGATGACCCTCGAACTCGACTTGTTGAGATGGAGACGAATGAAATCATCGTTGGAAATAAGGCTGCAAATGAGGTCAAGAAAGGATTTGGAAACGGATTTTAATCGTATCAGGTCTTTCACACCAACTCCTGATAGGATTTCTATCTGGATATCCAAACCCAAGTTCTTCATCACAATAACAAGAATCTGCACAACAAATATCAATAATCACACTAAATTAACATAAATATATTAACAACATTAAACCTATCCAATCTTCATCAAATATATCTAATTTCCATCAGGTTTTCAGATTGTTAATGGATCTCTTTAGATATATTTTATCATGTTATTCACTGATTTCTGAGTATATGTTAGTTTGTAAATTTTATCACTATAAAATTATTTTACAAGGTTAACGAAATGTCCATCTTTGGGATTCCAAAATCTAATTCATATAAGAATTTAATTCCTGAATAAATTCCTTTAGCAGCACAAATTTGATAAAATCCAGCACGCATCAATAACTGTGCAAAACAGATTTTTATTTTTATTTTTTTTCGGTAAGAAAAGTGTTAAAAAAAAAATTACCAAACCACATAAAATTTTCAGTTTGTACATAATTTTGTATGAAAAAACTCCAACATCGCATGAGTATTATTACATGAAGCAATATTAAAAAAAAAAAAACATAATCAAGTCGCTTTCAAAAAAAGTTATCCTGGAAAAAATTATTGGAGAATCTTACCTCAAATAATTCAGAATAAAATAACCCAGAAAGTTGAAGTGGCCAACGAAGATCTCCGACTTGTAAAGCAAAACAAAAAAATAAAAAAAGGGTTCTTTTATCTGGTTATGGAGAAAAAAGGGATTTCTTTTTTTGTCAGTGAAAGAATTATTTTATAGCATATTTTCAAATGAGTTAGGGTTTGATAAGTTGATAATGTAACTAATTTTCCTAAAAAATAGTCTATAAACGATTTTTTTTTCGCAATTTGAGGAATATGTTTCAACAAATTATGGATCACATATTCACATTTTCTATTGTGAATCGGTAGATTTAAGAACTGTTTGGATAGATTTAAGAATTATTTTGATGTTTTTAAAATATTTTCTAACCAATAATTCATAATTTAACTAATTAAATTTCCTTAATAATTGGCAATTGCACAATATTTCTTGATGGGATATGCACACCATCTTTTGATAATTTTAATATTATATTGAATGAAACATGTTGGTAGCCTAATATGTTCCCGATTTCTTCCATATTGATCGGGATTTACATATCTGATTTTATCAATAATATCTCTTATTATTTTTGTCTATTTATATATTACAAATAAGAAACATTTTGTATGCTCATTATCAAACCACAAAATATATTTTGCATTTCACGTATATAATTGTATTTGATCAAATCTTATAATGTTTCTATTATTCTATGTACAAAAATCGAAATGAAACCATCGATCATGAATGTAATTTTAAGGATGAAGAGGTTCTTTTAACGATCCATAATCTTATTTGCATATATACAATTATAATTTTTGTTTTTTTTTAAACTTCCTTTAGAAAACACAGTTTAAAGGTTCCATGCATCAGAAAACATATCTTTGACAAATTAATGTGGAGAGCACATAAAATTGGTTCATGTAGGTAAGTAATGGTACATCATAATCATTTGAGTTCTTATTTTTTTATTCGAGTAATCTAGCAAATGGCACATAATCTTTATATTATATGTTTATTTATACATGTATTATCATTCAAGATTGATTTAAGTGTTTTTCGAGTGTACCAATAATGCACTCTTTTATCGATGGAATAAGTAACGTGTTGAATTAATGGAATAGGGTTACTCTATACATCTCATCAAATACAAAGCACACCCCATTTATAAAAATTATCAAAGGCATTCAAATACATTTTTTGAGGGATATGTAGTATTTTTGGGGTGTGGGGCTATCCGCACACATAATTATATTATTGTATTGAGGTTATTTTATTAGTTTTATTTATTAAAGTTTGGAAATAAAACAAATTATATATATATATATATAATTTTGATTTTTTGAAAATAATTTTTTGCAACTTATTTGAAAAAATTTATGATCGTAGCTCTCCTTTGGAGATTGAATAAGTTGACAAGCGAGTTCTTTTAGAGTTCAAGTAAGATTTTTTTTCTTAGGAAGATAAAATTAATTAATAGGACAAGAGCAACAAATATTGAGAAGGTCATCCACAAAATCAGGAGGCTCGACCCAATAATAAGGGCTTGTAAACGAACGAGCAATTCTTGCAATACGATGTGTCACAACATTGGCATTACGTGAAACAAGATTCACTGTAAAAAGAGGATTTAACAAAAAGATTCTTTTACAGTAAGTAATAACATTACCAAATTTAGAGTGATCCGAATCAGAAGATTTTAATGCATCAAAAACCAGTTTAGATCCACCTCGAAAGCAACCTTATTCCATCTGAAATTCTTAATCCAAGACAACGACTCATGGAGACCCAAAACCTCCCCTCGTCAACCCGTAACTTACCCGGATATAGCTTGAACGACAAGCGATAAACTTTCCTTGATCATCATGAATAACCGTACCAAAACCCATTTCATTAGTATTGTTTTTTAAAACTTCATTTTTAGTTCTGAAAATTTTCGTGGATTCGGAAATAATTTCAAAGTTCATTACATCCTACAAGCTGGTACACCTGTGAGTTGATTTTTCTTCATTCTGAATTATTTAATAATTATTATTGGTGAGTATTTTTTAATGTCTTTTTTAAGGGTGAGACTATACATACACTTATTAAACACACTTTTTTTTTTTTTATGAAAGTCATAAAAATATAATTTTTGGGTGTGTAGTATTTTTGGGGTGTGTATAGCACACCTTTTTAATTGTATTACATATTGGTTAAAGTATGTTAGATGGACTTTAGTTGACTAAATAGTCAACATTTTTAATTAACAATTTTGTTAATTATATTGTTATCCAGAATCAAATCACTACAAGAAATTTGGGCTACGACAACGGGTTTTACCTGTTGTCGTAGCTAATTTTTGAGCGTTGTCGTAGCCAGGGTTGCAAAAAAAAAAAATCGCCATTTTACAACGCACTAAAAGCGTTGTCTTGTGTAGATAAGACAACGCTTTTTTTACAACGCACTAAAAGTGTACTTTTTTACAACGCACTAAAAGTGTACGACAACGCTTTTTAAGCGTTGCACGAAAGAGTTGTCTTTTTTAAATATTTTTTAATTAAATATTAAATAAAACGCTGACGTCAGCATAATGCTGACACGTCATCACGCCACGTCATCAAAGTGATGACACATCATCACGCCACATCATCCAAATGATGACACATCATCACGCCACGTCACCAAAGTGCTGACGTCATCGTGCCACGTCATCCAAGTGATGACACATCATCATTGTAAATAATGTGCATTGTCTGGGATTCGAACCCAAGAGTCGTGGTCGTACTCCAACCACTAGACCACTAGTGTTTTATGTTGTAACATTCTACATATATTTCTTTTATTTCAATTTTCTATTATCACATATTTTTTGTTAATTTTTATTATTTATATTTTTAATATATTTTAAAAGGTTAAATATATAAATATATATATATATATATATAATTGGAAGTTTAATGACTAATTAATATGTTTAGTAATGTTTAATCTAATTTCATTTTAAGACAATTATAAAATATACTAGTGCATATTTTTAATATATTTTATGAAAATACTATTTTTTTAAATTATGAGTTTGTTCATATAAATAATATTAATGCAAATAATATAAGATAAAATCATAAAATTAATAATTAAAATTTTCAAATTTAATTTAATTAAAAAAATTAATATTATTACTTATGAATTATAAAACATAATTTTCGAATTATGTTTAAAAATAATATATAAATTTTGTATTATTATATAAAAGGGTGAGAGTAATATTTTAGTTGTAGTTTCTTAATTAATTCAAAATAGTATTTTATAAAAATAGTATTTTTTTTAATTATGAGTTTGTTCATATAAGATAATATTAATACAAATAATATAAGATAACATTATAAATTAATTAAATTTTTTAAATTTAATTTAATTAAAAATCAATTAATTTATAATTAACACAACACATAAAAAAAGTGTTGTCGTAGAAAAAAAAACACCATTTAACAACCCTTTGAAAAAAGCGTTGCACAAAAGTGTTGTCTTTTTAAAAAAAAAAAGTCATTTAACAACCCTATGAAAAAAGCGTTGTCTTTTCCAAAAAAAGCGTTGTTTTAAAAAAAAAAACGCCATTTAACAACCCTATGAAAAAAGCGTTGTCTTTTCCAAAAAAAGCGTTGTCTTTTTTTAAAAAAAAACGCCATTTAACAACCCTATGAAAAAAGCGTTGTCTTTTCCAAAAAAAGCGTTGTCTTTTTTTAAAAAAAAACGCATTTAACAACCCTATGAAAAAAGCGTTGTCTTTTCCAAAAAAAACGTTGTCTTTGGTCGAATTTTTTGAACAAAGACAACGTTTGCGTTGCAAAAAGGGTTGTTAATTCAAAAAGACAACACAAATTCATAAAAAGGGTTGTCTTTTAGGGGTTGTTGTAGCCCAAATTTCTTGTAGTGAATGTTGGTTGGAATGTTGCTCAAAATCTGTTGCAACATTCATGACTGTTTTGTCTTCCTTCACAATTCTCCATGTGTTTTGCATTTGTATTTCGTCTATACTATTTTGCAGGTCTTAGACTAAGTAAACGAAGAGTATGGACTGAGTCAAAAGAGCAAACAACAATCTAGTAACTAACTAGAGATAAAAGCTCAAGGATTGGGTGAGTGGACCAAGTCAACCAAGCTGGAATAAGGAAGTAACAACCTGGAGAAAAGTGCTCATGCATGTTACAAGACCTTGCTGAGCAAGGATCCACGTTTTTGTTGAGGCTACTTTTTAGGAGAGTAGTTTTGTTTGTTATATTGGAAGGAGTCTATAAATAGGAGAGTTACTTTGTCTTGTAACTTGATCCTTGGAGTCAAAACGATCTTGCAATATTCTAAGCATCCAAGAATCCTTCCAAGAGTGGATTGAGTGAGCTGAGTGATTTTGTATACTCGGAGAGTTTTTCTTTAGATCTTTTCGATCTTTGGTGAGTTCTAGTTTTGTAGGTTTTTCCTATTTTTTGGAATTCACTTGTATTCACTTTTCTTGTGAATGATTTTTAGCGTAAGACACCTCAAGATATATATTTATATATATCTTGAAAAGTTATATCTCTGAGTATCTTTTATTTCCGCTGCAATCTCTATTTAAAGTGAGTGTTGTGTCAAGTATTGTGGCAACATCTTCGATATCATCTGCCACTGTTCACTTACTTTTATCTTAAACCAGATCCCACTTTCCAACAAAGTAAAATTTGAGAATCCTATTTGTATTTTTATGTAGTCTTTTCTTTCCTCAAAGTTCAAAAAACATCTGGCTTCCGACTATCATAAAGTACATATAAAATACAATAAATAGCATAATTATCATCCATTTGTTAATTCGCAAATATTAATATTCCAAATTTATAATAAGTAATTGATGCTAAATTAGATTTGTTATATGTATAATGTTTTTGTTCTATTTTTCTTTAAAAAAAACAAATCTTTAGTTCGATGACCTTTATAATTAAGAGGTGTCAATGTCGGACAACTTAAATATAATGCTATATTGGTCAACTCAGTCAATACTAACCTCACATAATACTATCTTTGTATAGATAAAAGAATGACCAAAAGGACATATGTCAATCATACACCATTCACACATTAAATATAGTTAATTAATTACTTTAAATTTTATGTGACTAACAAACATAATTAAATAAAATTAAAATGTTAAATTAATTTATCTAAATAACATATATTACACTTTAATACTATATAAGTTATTTACATATTTGAAATTTTTTAATTTACGTAATATAAAAGATTAGAGAAAAAATATAGATAAATAAAAAAGAAAAAAAACTAAAATAAAGGTGAATTGATGGAAAATGAATAATTTTTTTGAATATGTGTTTTAAAATAAATTATGAAATTTATTTGTAAAATTTTGACTTTCAATTTTTATCATCTAATTGAAGATAAAAATTGAGGGTTGTTAGAGACATTAAAAATAAAAAGCAAACCAAAAATATGGTGGTGTGTTGAATAATGTTTTAGACTAACAATATATATGCAGTAATTGAAACGTAAGAAAAGAAAGAAAAACGTAATTGAAACGTAAGAAAAAAATAAAAAGAAAAACAGTGTCTGAGGAATCCAACGGTTCCTTATCATTACTCTAAGCAAATTTTGTTTTATAATTTTTAAAACTGTAACTTTGAATTTAATTTTTTTAGTATTCTGAATTCATATTAACAACCTTCGAATTTGTCATCTATGTAAAACCTAGTAAACATTATTTTCCACTTAATTTTAGAGTTTATTCGTGGTTCAAAGTTAAAATTTGTTTTTCAATAAATTAAAAATTATTTATGATCATCTATAAATGCAACTCATATTTAGACAATTAAATAATTATTTAATCATAATATGTTATATTTAATGTTAAATTAGACGATACATATTGCACAAATTATAAATTTAATTTAATTTTATAAATAATATTTAAAATTTTCAAATTTTACCAAATTCAATTTAATTTTTTTATAAAATCTCGTCTATTACACGGACACTATACTAATTAATATTATATAAAATTCTGTCTCACTTAAGGTTTTATGTGAGACAGTTTTATATATAAGTTTATGCGACTTTAAAAAATATGATTCTCATATTCATATTTTTTGATAATTCATCCTAAACATTTCTGAAAATATATCATAATGCCACGATTAATTAAGCATACAAATCCTTTCTCTCTCTCTCTCTCTCTATATTGAACTTGCAGTCAAACTATGAATCAGCCTACTCAAAAGTTGCAGAATTAGAATTTGAAGAAGAGAAGAATTTCACTAAGATCGAAAATCAAGAATTCAGTTTTTCAAGAAAATCCCAAATTTTAGGGTTTTATGCTCAAGAACCCTAGAACTCAATCTCTTACAAAACTCTCAAATCTAAAAGTGAATTATTAACTTTAATCTAATATGTTTTTATAGAACCTAACCCCTCAACTAATTGGCTGAGATCTCAACTGAAACAAGCTGAAATTTGGAGTTGAAAAACAGATTTCCTAATCTGCAAACTAGCCGTTAGAGTCATAACTACCGGTTCATGGTAGTTATGGCTGAACTTCTGTGCCCAGGTTCGGATCCAAAAAACCCGGTTCTAGATAATCTGAAACCGGTTCCATATTTTACGCAATTTTATGAGTTAACCCCCTTTTGAAATCTCCACCTTAACTCTGAAAATGGCTGTCAACCAGCAAAACAAATTTTTTAAAAGAAACAAATACAATTTTGCAAAAGATAATATGATCCGTAATTACCAGCTGCCCACATTCACTAACCCCATGCAAGAATTTCAAACTAGGAAGCACTTAAATTAGTTAACATCGACGTATTTAGACCTCACATGAAAGACTTGATGCTTTATGATACATATTTAACAAAAATATAAAATAAACAGGGAGTTACTGATTTTCAAAATATATTTGAGATAGTTATGTATATATTAATTCATTTCACTTTATTATTAAGTCAAAATTAATGAATAATCAAATTAATTCATCACTAATATAATATATTTTGATATTAGAAAAAAAAAAAAAAACCCTACCTGTAGTGTTTAATCCAATTTATGATTTAATCCATTGGTTTATATCCGTTTTGGATATGAACAGTAGATCTGAAAATGTAATAAAGAAATCTTTTAAATCCTTTTATTCATAAAAAAATATGATGAACTCATATACGTTGTACAAAGGAACATACAACAAATGATAGATGATGTGTTATTCAAACTCAAACAAAATTTAAATTATAATTTAGATTAATTTCAATTTTTATCATGTATGTAAGACTTTTTCCATTTTTGAACAACCAAATATACGTTTTCCAATTTTAGTCCTATATATTTTAATTTTTTTTAATTTTGGTCCTATATGTTTCAATTTTTTCCAATTTTTTAGTCAAGTTTTCCAATTGTGATCCAATATTTTTCAAATTTTTTTTCCAATTTTAATTCAATTTTGGTCGGATGGCCGCTGGAAAATCTCACGTGACATCGACGATTTTGAGAATTTCGACCAAAATTGGATTGAAATTGAAAAAAATTGAAACATATTGGACCAAAATTGAAAAATTAGACTGAAATTGGAAAAAATTGAAATATACTTAACCAAAATTGAAATACCTATATTTGATTGTCAAAAAATGGAAATGATCATACATATAAAACCAAAATTGAAATTAACCCTTATAAATTATATAATACATCCTTTTACAATTAGGTAAAATAACATTAGAAAACAAATAGTTGTTTTAAACACAACTTTTGGTAATAAATGCCAAAAAAATAGTGTTAATATATCATTTACCAAAAATATTTGAAAAAATTATATGTTTATATATAGGCTAAGCATGATAGGCAGGGGCGGAGCTAGACTGATATTTTTTGGGGCTAAAGAGAAAAAAACAAAATGACATGGATATATATGCTTAATATTGAAAAATGCAATAATAATTTATAATTCACAAACCACTTATATGGATAGATTGAGACCACTTATATAAAATATAATAATAAATCTAACTTGTGGTTGTCCCTTTATTATAAATGAATTGTTTTTGGGGCTTAATTGATATAAAATTAATTTTAATTAATAAATATATATAATATTTAATTTTTTTAAAAAAGTTAGGGGGCTAAAGCCCCCTCAATCCTTATGAGGATCCGCCCCTGAATTGATAGGGAAAGATTTAAGGAGTAAATCACGAAAGAGAAGTTTGGGGAAGCCAAAATCTAATCTGGATAATTTCAGCTCTGGACGTTAAAGACTGCAAAGAAGTGGTGGAGCTCCAATGGTAGAGAATGGTGGATGACATGGCCAGGAAGGGGAAGTTGAGGGAGAAAATTGAAAAGTGGAAGAAATTGAGTTATTTGAAGGATAAGAAATGAGAAAATGAGAAGATGGAAGAAGAAGGGAGAGAAATGGAAGATAACATGAAAGCATGTATGACATGTCATTTGATTTTGACTTAAATCCTAATTTGATCAAAATATTAACTAATTTTTTAAATTATGGATAAATTGACAAAAATAAAAGGATTGACCAAAATAGCAAAAACCCGAAAAGTTTTGGATTTTTTTGGCTATTTGGTCTCATATATATATATATATATATATATATATATATATATATATATATATATATATATATATATATAAACATGTGTGAGGACATAATATAAATTAAAATTTTCTCACCAAAAAAGCTAAAACAAGTCACATGAGATCTTTTATTAAACATCATGTTACATCTAATTGAGATGTAGCGTGTAGTAAATGCCATAAAAATATAACAACAAATAGAATTGCATGTATATAAATGTTATTAAAATGTAACACCTAATGTAACTAAAGATCTGTAACACAACGCCTTCATAAACATAATTCTCTTGGAATCTGACACTTAGCCAAAAAAAACCCACCCGCCAACAGCTCTCCTCAGCAACATGCAAAACACAAGCATATCCAACACAAGACAAAATGAGACAAAATCAAAGTTTAAAATACTGCACCATTTTTGCTACAAGATCATGAGTCGACTGGCATGCATCCTTTTTACTTCCATTTTTATCAAGATCAAGATATTTTCTGGAACACATCTAGTAAAGCTAGAATTCTCATCCCAATTAAGGAAAAAAGGAATATGAAATAAAACTAATGTCAAAATTACATAAAATAACACTAATGAGCACATCTTGGTTTGATTGATCTTGGGGAAATCAAACTCTCAACATAAAAGTCTTTACAATGAATTGGAGAGCTGAGCTGTGCAGGGTCATCTAATTCAACATCATTAGGTGGCTCTGTTGGGCAGAAACAAGAAGGCAACAACATGTTAGGAGGAAAAATCTTAAACTTAGTCCAGGATTCTTCAACACCATATTCTTTCATTACCCATAGTTCCACGTGTGAATGTTTAGTAAACATTGTAGAAAGACATCCATCTACTTGTCCCAGTACGAATGTATGTAACTTATAAGTCATTCCATCAGATATCGCAATCCTTCTAACTTTCTCATTTCTCAAATCATATGATATAATTGTATGCTTACAATCCTCCCTATGATATGTGGGCCAATGCACAGTACGATGGACAAGGGTCCCCATGCCTTGACAATGGCTATAGTTTTTGTCGATGTTGTGTGATGATTTCCAAGAATCGGTGTCAATGTATAACCTGATGAGGTGGATGTGATAAGCAGTCCCTAAAATGATCTTATACTCATCATTATCATACCCAAACCAATAGAACAGATTATCTTGATAGAAGGTAATTGGGGGTCTTTTTATAGGTATATATTCTGCTTCATGCAAAGCTGGATTCCATAACAAAACACCACCAGCATACTTGTTGTTCTTGTGTACAGGCAACAGACATACCAAACCATTACAGCTTCCAAAGGATATGGTCTCAAATATCCCGTCTGCTTCTCCTCTCTTCTGCTCAAGACAATCGATGTAGGTACGCCAGTTCTTATGGATGGCCCTCAAACTCGACTCTGCTTCTCCATGTTGCTTAAGACGAAAGTAGCTATATACGTCGAGATGGATGGGCCTGAAACTCGACCTGTTGAGATGGAGACGAATGAAATCATCCTTGGAAATGAGGTCGAAAAAGGTTTTGGAAACGGACTTTAATCGTATCAAGTCTTTCACACCAAGTCTTGATAGGATTTCCATCCATATATCCAAACTCAAGTACTCCATCACAATGACAAGAACCTGCACAACAATATCGATAATCATACTAAATTGACATACATATATTAACAACATTTAAGCCTATCTAATCTTCATCAAATATATCTAATTTCCATCAGGTTTTGAGATTCTGTTAAAGGATCATTTCAGATATATTCTATTATGTTATTCACTGATTGTGAGTATTATGTTAGTTTGTAAATTTTATCACCAAAAAATTATTTAACAAAATCATGTTCATCTTTAAAATTCCAAAAATCTTATTCATATAATTCCAGAATAAATTCATTTAGTAGCAAATTTTTGATAAAATCTAGCGCGCATTAACTAGTAACTATGCAAAACAGCTTCTTTTAATTTTATTTTTAAACAAATCGATCTGTAGAGTTATTTCTAAAAGAAAAGCCTCGTGAGAAAAGTACTGAAAAAAAATAGCAAACCACATAAAAATTTCAGTTAGTACATATATTGTATGAAAAAACTCCAACATCACATGAATATCATCACATAAAGCTATATTAAAAAAAATTATTGAAGTCGCTTTCTAATTTGTTGGAGTATCTGAGTTTGCAGAAGAGTAGTAAAATAATCAAATTTGACTGCAATAATACTTACCTCAAATTCAACGAAGATCTTATCTGATTATTGTAGAGAAAAAAAGGGATTTTTTTTTTTTTTTTTTTGTCACTGAAAGAATTATCTTATAGCAAGCCCAATCTCCACCAAGTAATTATAATCTATCTATATATAAAGACAGTCAAATTTAGTTTTGATTATACCGATCTCTCTCCCATAAATTTCTCTAATTTTCAGTTATATATCAATTCCAACTCCATAAATTTCTCTAACTTCTTTTCAACATTCAGAAAATACCAGACTTCTTTTTTTTTTTTTTTAGCGTAGAAAATACCAGATTTCCAGTTGCCTTCTTTAGCTATAACTTGTACAAATGATTTGGTTACTGGGCCAAAAAATACTTTTTCATTGCGATCGACCAAGTTGAACTTGTATGTTATACTTTTAGCTTTATTGATATATCTTTTGTGACAATATATCAAATGCAATATGAGATTTATGATGCAGAATTGTATGCTGAGTTGCTTGTGAGTTCTGTTTTTTACTTTACATGCATCTTACAGGTTTAACAGGGAGTTAGAAAATCGTATGTATGACTAGCAGATAAGCAATCACGGCCTACCTGTATAGAGACAAGTTTACCAATCAAGTTTGCAATGCTTAAGATATCTATCTGTTTCGTGCATTCTATCAAACACTATGTAAGCAATTTTCATTGTGCTGTTGAATTATCTATTATTCCATCCTCATGTCATGTCATCCATACTATTGATCCGCTGTTGTATTAGAATACATTTAAGTATGTTCGTTGAATCTTTATAGGTAGAAATAACCTAAAATCGAAAGTACTATTGAATGTGCAGTATTTTTTTATTTTAACAACAAAATACACTGAAAGTCGTTGCTAATATATAATAAAAATTAGACGAAGTTCATTCAGTTCGTCGCAAATGTTAGTGGCGAATGTATCTATTGTCGCAAATAAAGTTTAGCAACAAATAATATAATGTAAATTATTCACATTAGCGACGAATTATTTAGCCGTTAAATTTCAATTTTCTTGTAGTGACAAGAGAAGATCCAAACTCAAAACAAAGAGTTATCATAAGATCTGATCACTAAACAATAACACCAAATGTGATAGATGATCATAACTTAGAACAATGACCTGTATATAAATGTAACATAAAATACTATCACTAGTAACACGTAGCGTGTAGAAAATCCGGACTCAAAACAACTTAAAACACAAACTAACACTTAAGAGAAACTACGCCTTCTTCAAACACTTGGTCAAAAAACCCAACAACAGCTCTCGTCAGCAGCATGCAAAACACCAACATATGCAAACACAAGATAAAGTGAACACAACTCATATCTAGTAAAGCTAGAAATTCTCATCGCAAATTAGGAAAAAAAGATGAAAAATATCAAACAAATGTCAAAATTACAGAAAAAAAATAAAATAAATAAAACACTAATCAACACATCTAGGGGTGGACTGATCTTGGGGAAATCAAACTCTCAACATAAAACTCCTTACCATAAATTGGAGATTTGAGTTGTGCAGGATCATCTAATCCAACAGCATACCGCTCTCCTGTGTAGATGCGATTAATATACAACATAAATGTGTTTGAAGGTAAAATCATCAACTTAGTCCAGGATTCTTCAACACCATATTCTTTCATCACCCATAGTTCCACCTGGAAATGTAGTTGATATGTACCAAACAATGCAGAAAGACATCCATCTACTTGTCCCAGTACGAATGGATAAATCTTAGTCACTCCATCAGGTGTCGCAATCCTTCCAACCGTCTCATTCCTTAAATCATATGATATAATTGTATGCTTATTATCATCCCTATAATATTGGGGCCAATGCACAATACGATGGACAAGGGTCCCAATGTATTCATGATAGCCATAGGTTTTGTAGATCTTGAGTGATGATTTCCAAGAATCGGTGTCAATGTATAATCTGATGAGGTGGATGTGAAAAGCTGTCCCTAAAATGAGCTTATACTCATCATTATCATACCCAAACCAACTGCAACGGATGGTCTTTATTGGGGGTCTTTTTATAGGTACATATTCTACTTCATGCAAAGCTGGATTCCACAACAAAACACCACCTGCATACTTGTTGTTGTCGTGCCTAGTCAATAGACATACCAAACCATTACAGCTTCCATAGTATTTTGTCGCAATGTCGTCTACTTCTCCCCCCTTCTGCCCAACACAATCAAGGTAGGTATGTCTGTTTATATGGATGGCTCTCAAACTCGACTCTGCTTCTCCATGTTGCTTAAGACGAAGGTAGCTACATCTGTAGAGATGGATGGCCCTCAAACTCGACTTGTTGAGATGGAGACGAATGAAATCATCGTTGGAAATGAGGTCAAGAAAGGTTTTGGAAACAGATTTTAATCGTATCAGGTCTTTCACACCAACTCTTGATAGTATTTGCATCCACATATCCAACCCCAAGTACTCCATCACAAATTCACAATAACAAGAAGCTGCACAACAATATCAATAATCACACTAAATTAACATAAATATATTAATTTAAAGCTTATCTAATCTGAGTTTAGATATCTAATTTCCAAAGTCTTGATAGAATTTCTATCAAGATATCCCACCCAAGTACTGCATAAGAAAAAGCTGCACAACAATATCAATAATCACAATAAATCAACATAAATATATAAACAACATTTAACCTATCTAATCTTCATCAAATATATCTAATTTCCATCAAGGTTTGAGATTCTGTTAAAGAATCTTTTCAAATATATTATATTATATCATTCACTGATTCATGAGTATTATGTTAGTCTTTAAATTTATCACCATAAAATTATTTTAAAAGGTTAAAAGAAATGTCCATCTTAATTTAAATTTCCACATATCTTATTCGTGCAAGAATGTAATTCTAGAATAAATTCATTTAGTAGCATAAATTCGATAAAATCTCGCACGCATTAACAAGTAACTATGCAAATCAGATTTGTTTTTTTTGTTTTTTTTGGTTGAACAGATCGATCAGTAGAGTTATTTCTAAAAGAAAAGCCTCGTGAGAAAAGTGTTACAAAGAATCACGAAAACACATAAAAAAAAATTCTGTTAGTAGTTAGTACATAATATTGTATGAAAAAAGTCCATCACATTCACATGAATATCATTACATAAAGCAATATTAAAAAAAATTAACTAAATCGCATTCAAATTTGTTGGAGAGCCTGAGTTTGCAGAAGTGTAGTAAAATAAATAAATTTAACTATAATAACACTTACCTCAAATTAGCCAGAAAGTAGAACTGGCCAACGAAGATCTCCGACTTGTAAAGAAAAAGAAAAAAGGGTTTTTAATTCTCTGTTAATGGAGAAGAAAGGGATTTTTCTATTATAGCATATTTTCATTCTTCTTATGCATGGGCTTGGCCCAAGCCCAATCTCTACCAACTAATTATAATCTCTCTCCCATAAATTTCTCCATTTTTCAGTTAATAATTTCAACTCCATAAATTTCTCTAACTTCTCTTCAAAATTGAGAAATATCATCTCCAGTCATCTCTCTCTTGATCACAATTATTCTTTATTTTTTCCTCCATTTTCTTTTTTTTTGGCACGTACGTTTTAATTTTTTTTTTATAAAAAATATACGTTATAACTTATACACACAAACATACAACAAATGCAAGAAAATGTGTTATTTGTCCTCAACAAATTTTAATATAATAAATACATTTTTTTTACACTTAAGTAAAAATAACATTAGGAAAAAAAAAAGAGTCGTTTCAAACACAATTTATATGAAATATAAATCTTACTAATAAATGTCAAAATAATATTAATACATCATTTACCAAAAAATATTAGAAAAAACTTCAAGTGTATATATATTTGAGAGAGTTGAGAGGACATAATATGAAAATAAAATTTTCTCACAACAAAAGCTAAAATATACCACGAGATATTTTGTTATACCTCATGTTACATTTAATTGGCACGTGCGTGTATTAAATGTCATACCAAAAGTATCCTCAATTACTCATATCAAATTAGAGAGGATTGTTAAGAAGAAGGAGAAAAAACTCCAATAATAACTATACTAAATTAGGGGTAGATCGGTTTTAATATCATCTTTTTTAATCTGTGTGAAAACACCTAAAACGACATTTATTTTCGGACGAATGAAGTATAAACATTTACATCATGTTATTATGGATTTTGGATTATAGAGCAGATTTATTTATACATGTGATTGCAATGTCAATGTATTTGGTGCTGCAAAGTGTGCTCTGAAGAATTTGTTTGGCAGAACATAACCCTATATGGACAAGCTGAAAAGGTAATCTTTACTGACATGTATGGTTAGTTAATTCAGTATATAAGTATATAACACAAGCATCTATCTAAGAAATTATTTTCCTTTTCTTGAATTTCTTTAATCTTCAAATATAAGCATTTGATGTGAGGCAATTCACACCAACTTGGATGACATTTTCATTCCATACATGCATTTTACAGATTAACAGGGAATTAGAAAACCAATCAAGTTTTAACTGGATGATATGTGAAAATTTGCAATGCTTAAGATATCAATCTATTTGGTGCATTCTATCAAACACCGTGTAAGCAATTTCTGTTGTGCTGTTAAATTATCTATTATTATATTCTCTTTACAGGATAAGTTGTTAGAGGAGCTGCACATACAAGGAATATTTGTTGACGATATTGCAGAGTGTTTCAAAAGGGTGCCGTTGCATCCTCATGCCATGTCATCCATACTATTGATTCGCCTTTTGTATTAGAACACATATATGTATGTTCATTAACGTTTGAAGTTGATGAATTGCGTTGGATTGAAATTGTACTTATTTTAACTTTGACTATGTAAAACTCCATCAACAGTTTCGATCTAAAATTATTAAAATTATTATTATCACATATTGCAGCTCGATATTGAATCTTTATAGGTAAAAATAATGTAAAAAATTTATTTTTTATAAGGGTTTTTTGAGAAAGTAAATTGTGATTGCATTTACAAACATGATCACCATACAATTAAGACACTCCTTGATTAGCACCTCCAAGCCACATAGAGTAGCAGTGAATTAAGAAGAATGCCTCCATACATACATTGCTTTAAGAATTTATAAATAGCAACAAAATATTATAACATTATATATACAGAATCCAACATATTATGATCTAAATTAAGGGAATAAATGTAAATTGCCACCTTAAATCTTTAAATCCACAAAATAGATTAGGAGGGTGCAAAAACATTTTTCGTCAACGAAAATCAGACCAAGAACAACCTAAGTTTATCTTTCATTCTACATTCGCTAGTGTTTCTAAAATACTTTGAAAGTTGTGGTTTCGCAAAGGACATAATGTTCATATATGTTGTTGCCTTTCGAATCACTTTATGGATTATATTTGGTTAACTACTTTGTTTGATTAACTGTCCTATTACAGGTTTCCAATCATGCATGAACAAATATGCAATCATGAGTGGAGAAGCTACTTGTTTGAAATGGAGAAGTTATTTGTCTTAACGGATGAGTTATTTCAATAATGAACTATTAACTTTGTAACTTCTTTTGTGTTTATAACTTTACTTCTTTCATCCAGCTTTAGTGTCTTCTCCTGTTTGGAGATTTCACCATCTTGTAGGACACTTTGTTTCACGTGCACCTTATATTTCTTAGATTAGGTATAATTATTCAGTAAGAATCCTTAAGAGATGGCTAGCACATGTAGGAGAGAAAATACACTTCTTCTAACACTTAGCAAAGAAACCCAACAACAGCTCCCCTTTTCAGCATGCAAAACACCAGCATATCCAACACAAGACAAAACGAACACAACACACATCTAGTAAAGCTAGAACTTCTCATCTCAATTGAGGAAAAAAGAATAAGAAATCAAACTAATGTCAAAATTACAGGAAAAAAAAAACACTAATTAGGACATCTTGGTTTTTATTGATCTTGGGGAAATCAAACTCTCTATTGCGCTGCAGCAGCGAATAGTACGCAAAATGTCTGGACGCAAAATCATCAACTTTGTCCAAGATTCTTGAACACCATATTCTTTCATTACCCATACTTCCCTGTGGTAATTAAAGTGGTCATATCCATCAAACATTGTAGAAAGACATCCATCTACTTGTCCCAGTACGAATGGAACGTCACAAGGTGGCGCAGTCCAACCAACTGTCTCACTGCACAAATCATATGACATAATTGTATACTTACGATCCCCCTTATGATATGTGGGCCAATGCACAGTACGATGGACAAGGGTCCCCAAGATATCACAATGGTCATAGCTTTTGTCGATTCTGAGTGATGATTTCCAAGAATTGGTGTCAATGTATAACCTGATGAGGTGGATGTGAGAAGCAGTCACTAAAACGAGCTTATACTCATCATTATCATACCCAAACCAACTGCAATGGATGGTCTGTATTGGGGGTCTTTTTATAGGTACATATTCTACTTCATGCAAAGCTGGATTCCACAACAAAACACCACCTGCATACTTGTTGTCGTGTCTAGTCAATAGACATACCAAACCATTACAGCTTCCATAGTATTTTGTCGCAATCTCGTCTACTTCTCCCCCCTTCTGCTTAACACAATCGAGGTAGGTTTGTCTGTTGATATGAGTGGCCCTCAAACTCGACTCTGCTTCTCCATGCTGCTTAAGTCCAAGGCAGGTATATATGTCGAGACGGATGGCCCTCAAACACGACTTGTTGAGATGGAGACGAATGAAATCATCGTTGGAAATGAGGCTGGAAATGAGGTCAAGAAAGGTTTTGGAAACGCATTTTAATCGTATCAAGTCTTTCACACGAAGTCCTGATAGGATTTGCATCCACATATCCAAACCCAAATACTCCATCACAATTTCAACAAACTGCACAACAATATCAATAATCACACTAAATTAACATAAATATATTAATAAAATTTAAACCTATCCAATCTTTATAAAATACATCTAATTTCCATCAGGTTTTCAGATTCTTTTAAAGGATCTTTTTCATATATTCTATTATGCTATTCACTGATTTGTGGTATTATGTTAGTTTTTAAATTTTATTACCATAAAATTATTTTAATAAGGTTAACAAAATGTCCATTTTGGAAATTCCAAAATCTAGTTCGTATAGGAAAATATAATTCCAGAATAAATTCATTTAGTAGCAAAAATTTGATAAAATACAACACGCATTAACAAGTAACCACGCAAAACAGATTTTTTTTTTCTTTTGGTTGAACAAATCGATCTAATATTGTATGAAAAAACTCAATCACATTCACATGAATATCATTACAAATTACATAAAGCAATATTAAAAAAATGTAATTAAGTAGCTTTCAAAATTGTTGGAAAATCTGAGTTTGCAGAAGTGTACCTCAAATTTCACAATAAAATAGGGTTTCTGAGGCCAACGAAGATCTCCGACTTGAAAAACAAAAAAGGGTTCTTTTTTTCTTTAATGACAGAATTATTTTATAGCATATTTTCCAATGAGCTAACTTGCACTGCACTCTTGTTAAGCATGGGCTTGGCTCAAACCCAATCTTAAATATAATTCCAGAATAAATTCATTTACTAGCAAGATTTTGATAAAATTTATGTTGCATTAAGGTAGAGTTAATTTTACCTGAATTATTGGATTTTTTTATAGTGAATGTCTAAACTCAAAAAAAATTCAGATCACTATCCATTCTTTTCAAAATTTTCTAGTTAATACCCCAAACTCAATTTTTGACGTATTTTCCAGCCAAATTTTGCCGTAAAACTTGAAAATGCAATTTACCTCCAATTATCAGTTAAAAATGAATGATTCATATTCCAAAATGACCCTTATTTGAAATACAATTATAACACCAAATCGATTTCATGAATCTCATTCGAATCGATCACAAATCGAACAAAAATTATTCTAGGGGTTTGAACAATTTTTTGTTCGATTCAAGTTTAAATCAAACAAGAATTGTTAAATTAACTTAGGGTTATAATTTGACTTTGAAAGAGGGTCCTTTTGGCACATGAATCATGTAATTTTGGCTAATATTTAGAAGTCAATTACATTTTCGAGTTTTTCGATGAGTTTTGGTTGGAAAATGAGTGTTTGAGGTAGACACCGAATTTTTTTAAAGAGAATGGGTAGTGATTGAAATTTTTTTTGAGTTTAAGCACCTAGTGAAAAAAAACGCAATAGTTCGGATAGCAAATTGAAATGTAACCCTCACAATTAATTATGCAAAACAGATTATTTAGCAAAGTGAGAAAGTGTTAAAAAAAATTAGCAAACCACATAAAAATTTCAGTTAGTACATAATATAGTATGATAGAAGGGGAAAATATTTTTAAGTCTCGTAACTTAGCCCTTGTTCAGAAAATTTCCCATAAGTTTGATATGTCAAATTTCACAAAAACTCATGTGCACCAGGTGCATGAATCTTAAATCCATATAATCCGGGTCGATCTGACCTGGATCCGCAAATTTATTTATTTTTTTCCAAATTTTTGTCTTGACTTTTATGTATAAATGTGTGACCTTTATGTACAAACATCCGTACTTTATGTTTGTAACTTAGAAAAAAAATGAAGATTTTCAACATAATTTGTATTGTATACCTTTATATGATATCAATATGACATTTATGTTATATTATGTCATATTTATGTACAAATATTTTAACCTTTATGTAATATATAAAAGTGCATAAAAGTCAGAATATTTGTACATAAAGGTGACATGATATAATATAAATGTCACATTGATATCACATCAAGGTATACAGTTCAAATTATGTTGAAAATCTTTATTTTTTTCTAAGTTATAGTATATAAAGGTCATGATAGTTGTACATAAAGGTCACACTAATACAACATAAAGGTAACAACCTGAAGCAAAAAAAAAAAAAAAACTAAATTCATGCATATACACCAAGTGCACACAAGACCAACTCGTCAAATTTTAGTCCTATATGTATAATAAAATATCCAATTTAAGGATTTCGGTCATCGTCGACCACTTAAGTCGCCGGATTTTGGCACGTGAGAGCACGCGACAAATTTAATTGGGGATTTCCGACGGAAAAAATATAAATTTTAACTAATTAAATTGGTCACTGCTCTCACGTTCCAAAATCCGGCGAAAAAAATATAATTTTTAACTAATTAAATTGGTCGTGTGCTCTTATGTGTCAAAATCCGACGAAAAAATCATAATTTTTAACTAATTAAATTGGTCTCGTGTTCTCACGTGCCAAAATCCAACGACTTATGTAGTCGACAATGACCGTTTAAATTGGACATTTTATTATATATATACAATACCAAAATTTGACATATCAAACTTACGGAATTTTTTTTGAAGAATGACTAAATTATGGGACTTCAAAAAATAATTCCCTATGATAAAACTCCAACATCACATGAATATCATTACATAAAGCAATGTTAAAATTTATTTTAATGAAGTCGATTTCAAGTTTGTTGGAGAATCTGAGTATGCAGAAGTGTAGTAAAATAAACAAATTTAACTATATTAATTTTTACATCAAATTCACAATAAAATTACCCAGAAAGTAGAATTGGCCAACGAAGATCTCCGACTTGTAAAGTCAAAAAATAATAATAATAAGATTTTATCCGTTAATGGAGAAGAAACGGTTTTCATCCAAAACCTCATTTTTCACTTTTTATTTTTGTTTTATTATATGAAAATTTTGATATTAAAGATATACAAAATATAAACTCCAAATCCGTATCCACTGAAATTTAAAAATGGTAGAAAATTATTTGCATCCCCTACGCTTAAGGCAATTTGATTAGCTATACATATATAAGAGTGAGTCTCTTATTTACATATCTGTAAGATTGTAAAAGGAAATGATTCCGTGATTCATATGATTTTATGTAACTAATTTTGATAACTCTTAAAATATCTTTTTAAATATTCCTAATTACAAGTTGATAACGTAACGAATTTTCCCAAAAAATCTGTCCATCTCTTTTTCAAAATGGATGTGGCTGTATTATCTTAAAATCATTGGAAATCGGTATGATCGTATAATCAAAAAAAAAAAAAAAAAACCACCGTGAGAAGCCATTGATAATGTGTATTGATCTCATGTTCTCATTATATCATCATTGTATTAATCTCATTTTCTCATTATAGAAAAAGTGAAATTAATAGGCATTCTTGATTTTTGACACATCAACCATGAACACATCTTAACGTGTCCACGGTAGGTGGAGTAAGAGTTTTATAATCCAAAAGCCGTTTTTTTCGAAATTTTAGAAATATGTTTCAATAAATTATGTTAAAATCATAGGCACATTCATCAACCATGAACACATCTTAATGTGTCCACGATGGATGGAGTAAGCGCTGATAATCCAAAAACTGTTTTTTTACGAAATTTTAGAATATGTTTCAACAAATTATGTTGAAATCATATGCAGATATTAATTTGTCCATCGCAATTACAACACAATTATTAAATATGGAGAAAAGGAAAGCACCGACAAGCCGACAAACAATGGCTTACATTTCAAATCACAAAACATTTAGATATTTTTTGTCGCAAATAATTAATTTTCATTGCAAACAACTTAGTGATGAAAAACTTTCGTCGCTAAAATTAGTGATGAAATATTTTTCGTTGCCATCAATAAAATAAAAATTGTCGCGAATACTCACTATGCAATTTTTCTAAATAATTGTCATAAAATGTTTGCAGTGTAATTTTCTCCATTTTGTTGCCAAATTAGCGTAAAAGTGTAAACTTTCAACGCCAAAATAACGGCTAAATTTTAAATTTTGTTGCAAATGTAGAGGCACAACCACAACTTAGCAACAATTTTGGTTAATTTTGTGGCAAATTACATCTTAGCGATGACTTGTGCAGTTCCGTTGCAAACTAAAAGGCACACATCTGCGAAATCAGAAAGTTATCCACGAATGTGAAAATTTTCATTGCAAATTTAGTGACAAATTGCTTGGTTTAGTTGCAAAATAACAAATTTGCAATGACTTCTTGAAATTTCATGGCAAACTTAGTAGCATGTTTGCCTTTTAATTATTCACACTTAGCGACAAATTTGTGCAAATTTCATTGTAAAATTAAAAGGCAAACTGATTTGATTTGTTACTAAATTACACCTTAGCCACGAATTTTTAAAATTTTCGTTACAAAATTAACGGCAAACTGATTTGTTTTGTCACAAAATTATAATGTAGCCACTTATTCGAATGATTTCATTGCAAAATTAGCAGCAAATTTATTAATTATGTAGCTAAATTACTACTTACAACAAAATCATTTTCCCCAAACAAAATCACAATATTCTTACTCCTAAAACTTTCACAAAACAAGCTGCAAAATAAGATCTCACATCTCCATTCAAAAATTATTTGGTGCTGGTGAGAGTGAAAGGTACGATACTTTACACTACTCACCAAGTCAAGCTTCTTCCAGCAGCTGATCTCATTTTGGTATGCTCTTAGTAACAAATTTCACAAGTGAACTATAGTTAATGTATAGATCTATAATATCAGTTTAGAGTTAACTAGTGTGAAAAAATCATCACAGGTGAGTTGTTCCAACACTTGCCAAAAAACCAGCATATCCAACACTAAAAGATGAACACAACGGACATCTTCTCATCTCAATTCAGGAAAAAAGAATAAGAAATCAAACTAAAGTCAAAATTATAGAAAAGAAACACTAATCATCACATCTTGGTTTTTATTGATCTTGGAGAAATCAAACTCTCAACATAAAAATCTTTACCATAAATTGGAGAACTGAGTTGTGCAGGATCATCTAATTTAACAGCATAAGGCTTTCTTCCCCAGTTGCGATAATTACGCCACATGTTAAAAGGTATAATCATCAACTCTGTCCAGGATTTTTCAACACCATATTCTTTCATTACCCATAGTTCCACGTGGTCAGGTTTAGTAAACATTGTAGAAAGACATCCATCTACTTGTCCCAGTACGAATGCACGAAACTTAGTCATTCCATCAGGTGTCCCGATCCTTCTAACCGTCTCATTCCTTATATCATACGATATAATTGTAGGCTTACCACCATCATTATAATACGCGGGCCAATGCACAGTACGATGGACAAGGGTCCCCATGAGTTCACAATGACCATAGTTTTGGTTGATCTTGGGTGATGATTTCCAAGCATTGGTGTCAATGTACAACCTGATGAGGTGGATATGAGAAGCAGTCCCTAAAATCAGCTTATACTTATCATTATCATACCCAAACCAATATGACAAATTATATCTATAGAAGGTAATTGGGGGTCTTTTTATAGGTACATATTCTGCTTCGCGCAAAGCTGGATTCCACAGCAAAACACCACCTGCATACTTGTTGTTCTTGTGTCTAGGCAATAGACATACCAAACCATTACAGCTTCCAAAGGATATGGTCTCGATCTCGTCTACTTCTCCTCCTTGCTGCCTAAGACAATCGAGGTAGGTATGTCTGTTGATATGGATGGCCCTCAAACTCGACTCTCCATGCTGCTTAAGACAAAGGTAGGTATGTTTGTTGAGATGGATTGCCCTCAAACTCGACTTGTTGAGATGGAGACGAATGAAATCATCGCTGGAAATGAGGTCGAGAAAGGTTTTGGAAACGGATTTTAATCGTATCAAGTCTTTCACACCAAGTCTTGATAGGATTTCCATCCATATATCCAAACACAAGTACTCCATCACAATAACATGCTGCACAACAATATCAATTATAATCACACTGAATCAACATAAATGTATTAACAACATTTGAAAGTATCCAATCGCCATCACATACATCCATTTATGCTATTCACTGATTTTATGTTAGTTTTTAAATTTTATCACCATAAAATGATTTTAACAAAATGTCTATCTTTGAAATTCCAAAATCTAATTCATAAAAGAAAATAATTCCAGAATAAATTCATTTAGTAGCAAAAATTTGATAAAATCCAGCACGCATTAAAAAATAGTTAAGCGAAACCAGATTTTTTTTTCCGAACAAATCGATCAATAGAGTTAGTTATATCTAAAAGAAGAGCCACGTGAGAAAAGTGTTAAAAATAATTACCAAACCACATAAAAATTTCAGTCTCCATGACATGAATATGATTACAGAAAGTAATATTAAAAAAATGTAATCAAGTCGCTTTCAAATTTGTTTGAGTATAATAATAATACTTACCTCAAATTCAACGAAGATCTCCGACTTGTAAGAAAAAAAAAAATTAAAAAGGGTTCATAATTATCTGTTTATGGAGAAGAAAGGGAGTTTTCTTTTATAGCATATACTTTCCAATTAACTCAGCACTCTTCTTAACCATGGTCTTGGGCCAAGCCTAATCACAAATACAGTTTTGATTGTACGGATCTCTCTTCCATAAATTTCTGTAACTTCTCTTTAAAATTCAGAAATATCAGATGGACGGTTGCAAATCTCTACATTCACACCTCATTTCGACGACAATCTCTCTCAATCACACTGATACTTTTATTTTATTCCTCCATTTTCTTTTTTTGTTGGGAGTGATTGTGGGTGAATTGAGTGTTCATGAATATAAGAAAAATATCAATGGTTTTTATATGTGTGAAGAGCCAACTTTGTTTTTGTGTTTTTTTTTAATGAGTCTATGAGATGGTTGATGTAAAAGAGAGAGAAACAATCTCTTTAATATTTGGCAGTATAATTTTTTTCTGCAACGATGGGTTATAGATTAATTAATTAATTATAAGACTGTGATAAGGTGGTCTTATTGGGTTTTGCTTAGGGGTGGAAATCGAATGGATCGGATTGGAAATAAGGTGTTTCGGAAAAATTTTGAAAATTTTCGAAATTGAAAATCCAATTCCAATTCCGTTCCAAAAAATTTCGGAATTGTAAAATCCATTCCAATTCCGATTTTTCGGAAATTTTCGGAAATTTCCATATATTTTATCATTAAAATAATAAATTTATATAAAATGTTATCATTTTTAATTAAATTTATAATATATTTACCTATGTAAATTAGATATTTACTTTTTATTTTATATAAAAAATATACATTATATATATATATATATTTTTTCGGAAATTTTCGAATCGGATTTCGGAATTTCCGAAAATTTTAAAACTAATTCCAATTCCGATCCGAAATTTTTCGGAAAAATCGGAAATCGGAATTTCAGAATTTTGGATTAAAAATATTCGTTCCAAAATCGGAAATTTTCGGATCGGATTCAGCGGATATCGGATATTCCGTTCCGATTTCCACCCCTAGTTTTGCTCATAGTGGGTTGATCCGTCTCTATTATTTTATATATTTTTTAATTTTTTATTGAAAATATAGATGAGTAATGAATAATAATGATAAATATTTTTAGTACAAGTAATGAATTCTTAATACGCGATTTTTTTAAATAATTGTCATAAATATGTTTGCGATGAAATTTTCTCCATTTTGTTGCCAAATTAGCAACAGAAGTGTAAACTTTCATTGCAAAAAAATTGGTTAAATTTTTGTATATTTTTTATTTTTTTATTGAAAATATAGATGAGAAATGAATAATAATGATAAATATTTTTAGTGCAAGTAATGAATTCTTAATATGCGATTTTTCTAAATAATTGTCATAAAAATATTTGCGGTGAAATTTCCTCCATTTTGTTGCCAAATTAGCAGCAGAAGTGTAAACTTTCATTGCAAAAAAATTGACTAAATTTTAAACTTTATTGCAAATGTAGGACACAACTACAACTTGGCGACAATTTGGTTAATTTCGTGGAAAAATTACAACTTAGCAATGACTTATGCAGTTTCGTTGCAAACTAAAAGATGCACATCGGCGAAATCAAAAAGTTAGCCACAAATTTGAAAATTTAGTGACAAATTGCTTGGTTTCGTCCCAAAATAACAATTTTGAAATGAGTTCTCAAAATTTCATGGCAAACTTTGTAACATGTTCACCGTTTTAATCACAACTTAGCAACAACTTCGTACAATTTCGTTGCGAAATTAACAGCAAATTGATTTGTTTTGTCTAAATTACACCTTAGCCACAAATTTTTAATAATTCATTGCAAAATTAGCAGCAAACTGATTTGTTTTGTCGCTAAATTACAACTTACAACAAATTCATTTTTCCCATTATTATTTATTTTTGGAATATTCTTATACCTAAAACATTCATTAACAAGCTGCAAAATAAGGTCTGAAATCTTCATTCAAAACTTATTTACAACAAAAACTCAATTCAAATATTTTTGAATAAATATTACTAATATTATATTCAACAACCTAATAAGTTTTAAAAATTTAACTCCTAATGAAGAACGAGTCTTCATTCAACAACCTTAAAAAAAAAAAAAAAAAAAAATTAGATTATTCAGAAACATGCAAGGATGAAAATATTCATATCGCATGTCGTATCGCAACCTTGATTTTACGGATATATCGATATCGCATATCGATATCACAAAAAATTGAAAAAAATTATGAAAACTTTATTAAAAAATTGGAAATTTTACATAAGATTTTACAGACTATTATAACATCCAAAAATACATCTATTTAATTTGAAATCTCAACAAAATGACATGTTTACAACATACATATAAATAATAAACATACAAAAGTATTACGAAAATTGACATTTATTCAAAATTGATTGATACAACCAAATCTCTAGAGTCAAAATGATGATCTATAAGATTCAAAAATAACAGGTGTAATATTATCTTTGTCTAAACAATATTGGTAACAATTCATCACATTTGAGTAATTATGAATATAATTATGCACATGTTGTTGGTACGTTACTCTATCTCTTCCAATGATTTCACCATAAATTGGATAGTGTGGATTGAGTCAATCACCATTTTGTTGATACATGCTTCCATAGAACATTTGAGGGGTGGATAATTAAATACATTTTGAGTACTCCAATCAAACCGTGACCTTTCATATGTATCATGGGTATATGATTCTTGAGACATGTCATGGTGCCCAATTATATCTACTAGCTATGTGCATCAAATTTATCTTTAGGCAAAAAATACATATTTTATAAAAAATCTCGATTTTTGGATGGATATGGATATGGATATTTTGCGATATATCCAGGATATATACGGATTTTTTTCTAATTTTACACTGAGACGGACGGATATGGATACGGATATGGATATTTGCGATATATTCGGGATATCCCGGAAGAATTTTTTTACCCCCTATATCCATGTCGCAACCTTCAAAATACGGATATATCGCACGAATATCGGGATATTTTCATCCTTGGAAACATGCAAACATAAATGGATTAACTAAAACGGAAAAAATGGTGTGCTCAATGTAAATTGGAAATTAAAAGCAAAGAATCAAATTTAGTAAATGCTGATTTATGATCCCATTACTTATAAATCTCTCAATAAGGTTCATTCTGGAAATGGTTCCTGAAACACCAATAAATTAAATCTCTATGTCTGAGGAATCCAACAGTCAATATTTCCAATAATATGGTTCCTGAAACACCCAAGAATCACCACAACCCTCATACTGTGATTCACTAAATCATAGGCAAACAGAATTACATGCTTGTTGGATCTTCTAACTCTGCTATATAGTCTATATCTTTATGAGCAAAGAAGAATGAGCTCACCTAATTTCTATTTTCTTGAGCAAAATTTGTGATTCAAAATGCAAACTTACAAGAATTGGGGCTTGCTGGTGTATCACAACCAGCTTCCTAGAAAATCTGTGAGCAATATTTATGTCTCCCGCGTGTAGAATTATATTTTTGCAAAAGAGAAATGATATATCAAATATGGGCTGCACTTATGTGCCCCTTGCCTCCAACATTATCCATACCTTCTTTTATTGGGAGTACCTTAGTATTTAGATTGATTCATTTGTATTTTATTTTATTGGGCTTGTCTCTTGGCGGATCAAGAAACAGTCTGTGGTCTCCCGCTCTTCCGCCGAAGCAGAATACAGTGCCATGGCAATCACGGTCAGCGGAATACTTTGGCTCTGTTGGCTCTTGCGCGATTTTGGCGTTCACCAACATGGTCCGACACCTCTCTTCTGTGATAACCAGGCAGCTCGACAAATTGCCATGAATCCGATTTTTCATGAGCGCACGAAGCATGTGGAAGTTGATTGTTATTTTGTTCGCGAACGTGTAGTTAGTGGTGATATCCTACCGTCTTCGATTTCTACCGTTCATCAAGTTGTAGACATATTTACTAAGGCCCTCGGTGTTGAGCGATTTCAGTTTCTTCGGGGCAAGTTGGGTGTTCGTGATCTCCACACTCCATCTTGAGGGGGAGTATTGGGAGTACCTTAGTATTTAGATTGATTCATTTGTATTTTATTGGGTTATTGTATTATGAGGCGCATTACACTTAGTTAGACTTTTCTTGTCTTTGTTGTGTATTTGTATAAGTATCTCTAGTTGTGAATAATACAATCAATAATGTAGCAATACACAAAACTTTACATCTTTTTCTTTTTCTTTTTCTTTTTCTTTTTCTTTTTCTTTTTTCTCTTTTCGCTGTGACCTTTTTTTTTTTTTTATTGCACTGTTTTTCTTCTTCCTTTTCTTCTTTTTTTTTTCTCTCTCTTCATTCTCAATTTCTTCATATAATTGTTACAAAGTGATACCTAAAGAGTATACAAAGTGATATTTTTCATTGAATGAACAACTAATACATTAAGATTTTCATTGAATGAACAACTAATACATTAAGAGTAAATATGTAATACCTTATACCTTAAAGGTAAAATATGTAATATCTTCAATGTAAATATGTAATACCTTCAAGGTAAAGACAATTTGCAGTGAAAAAATTTGCTACATAAGTAAAATTTTAGTTGCAAACATGGTGAGGAATTTTAAAAATTTATCGCTAAAATCTATTATTATTATTTTGAATTTTATCTTCTATTATTCTTATCGCTAAAAGAGTATTATCATCGATGTTATACTAGATCAAAAGTAGAAGATAAATTATAAAAAGAAAAAATCAACATAATAATATTTAAAATTTTCTTCTGATATATGTTTAATTTTTTTAATCAGTGTATTACATAGGCTTATACATATTATAATAAATACATTTATTTACACTTAGGTAAAAATAACATTGGAAAAAAAAAATATCTCAAACACAACTTTTGCGAATAAATGCCAAAATATAATGCTAATATTTCATTTACCAAAAATTAACATAATCTTATCAAGTTTTTCACACCAAGTCTTGATAGGATTTCCATCCACATATCCAAACCCAAGAACTCCATCACAATAACAAGAATCTGCAGAACAATATCAATAATCACACTAAATCAACACATATAATAACATCATTTAAACCTATTCAATCTTCATCAAACATATCTAATTTTCATCAGGTTTTGAGATTCTGTTAAAGAATCTTTTCAGATATTTGTGAGTGTTATGTTAGTTTTTAAATTTTATCACCATAAAATTATTTTAAAAGGTTAGAAAAATCTAATTCGATTTAGAATATAATTCCAGAATTTAATAAACTTCAGCAAGCAATAACAATTAACTATGCAAAACAGATTTTGTTTTTAATTTTTTGTTTAACAAATTTATCGATCTATAGAGTTAAAAATAAAAACCTATCAGTATTGTTTAATCCAAATTTATGGATTTAATCCGTTAAATCCATTGGTTTAAATGCGTTTATACCCATTTAGTAGAGAAATCTTTTAAATCTTTATACATTAAATCATAAAAATTTTGATGAACTCATATCATATACGTTATACACACAAACATACATGATACAACAAATGCTAGAGAATGTGTTATTTGTACTCAAACAAATTTTCATATATAAATACATTTTTTAGAAAAAAATTGTTATTTCACACACTATTGTATATATAATATAGCCTTTAGGAATAAATGTAAAAAATAATATTAATATATCATTTACCAAAAAATAAGAGAAAAAACTATATGTATATACGTGTCTGAGGATAAAATATGAAAATAAAAATTTCTCACCATAAGCAAAAACGAGGATAAAATATGAAAATAAAAAAATTCTCACCTTAAGCAAAAACAAACCACGAGTTTTTCTTTTTTACACCTCATGTTACTAATTGGCACATGATGTGTGTTAAATGTCATGAAAATATAATACCAAATATAGCTGACAATATATAACAACAAATGTAGCAGAAAATCCAAACTAAAAACAATGACCTATCATAAGATCCGATCACTAAACAATAACACCAAATATAACAGACGATTTGGACTCAGAATAATGGCATATCATATGAATGTAAGTACGTAACAGAAGATTCATATGTAACATAAAATTCAATCACTAATTGCACGTAGCGTGTAGAAAATCAGTAGAACTCAAAACAACGTAAAACACAAACAAACACTTTTTAGAGAGAAATTACACTTCTTCTAACACTTAGCCAAAAGACCCAACAACAACTCTCCCTGGGTTGCATGCAAAACACCAGCATATCCAAACACAACACACATCTATTAAAGCTAGTACTTCTCATCTCAATTGAGAAAAAAGAATAAGAAATCAAACTAAAGTCAAACACTAATCAGCACATCATGGTTTTTATCGATCTTGGGGAAATCAAACTCTCCACATAAAAGTGTTTACCATAAATTGGAGAGTTGAGTTGTGCGGGATCATCTAACTCAACAACATAGCCACGATAAGTACGCAAAATGTTAGAAGGTAAAATCATCAACTTTGTCCAGGATTCTTGAACACCATATTCTTTCATTACCCATAGTTCCATTTGGTAATGTAAGTCGTTATATTTACCAAACACTGTAGAAAGACATCCATCTACTTGTCCCAGTACAAATGGATATAACTTAGTCATTTCATACGGTGTCGCAATCCATCCAACCGTCTCATTGCTCAAATCATATGATATAATTGTAAGCTTACGATCATTTCTATAATATGCGGGCCAATGCACAGTACGATGGACAAGGGTCCCCATGTCATCACAAGGACCATAGTTTTTGTCGATCTTGTGCGATGATTTCCAAGCATTGTATAACCTGATGAGGTGGAAGTGAGAAGCAGTCCCTATAATGAGCTTATACTCATCATCATCATACCCAAACCAACATAACCTACAGCTCTCGAAGATCTGTTGGGGTCTTTTTATAGGTATAAATTCTGCTCGATGCAAAGCTGGATTCCACAACAAAACACCACCTCCATACTTGTTGTTGTTGTGTTTAGGCCATAGACAAACCAAACCATTACAGCTTCCATAGGATGTTACATAGCACATTGTCTCTACTTCTTCTCCAACATGCTGCATGCCATAATTGAGGAAGGTTTGTCTGTTGATATTAATGGCCCTGAAACTCGACTCTGCTTCTCCATGCTGCTTAAGACCAAGGAAGCTATGTCTGTAGAGATGGATGGCCCTAAAACTCGACTTGTTCAGATGGAGACAAATGAAGTCATGGTTGGAAATGAGGCTGGAAATGAGGTCAAGAAAGGTTTTGGAAACGCATTTTAATCGTATCAAGTCTTTCACACTAACTCCTGATAGGATTTGCATCCAGATATCCAAACCCAAGTACTCCATCACAATAACAAGAAGCTGCCCAACAATATCAACAATCACACTAAATCAACATAATTATATTAACAACATTTAAACCTATCTAATCTTCATCAAATACATCTAATTTCCATCAGCTTTTCAGCTTCTGTTAATGGATCGTTTCAAATATATTCTATTATGTCATTCACTGATTTGTGAGTATTTTGTTAGTGTTAAAATTTCATCACCACAAAATTATTTTAAAAGGTTAACAAAATGCCCATCTTTAAAATTCCACAAATCTAATTCATATAAGAAAATAATTCCAGAGCAGAATAACTACGCAAAACAGATAATTTTTTTGTTCAACAAATAGATCTAATATTGTATGAAAAAACTCCATCACATCTACATGAATATGATTACATAAAGCAATATTAAAAAAAAATGTAATCAAGTCGCTTTCAAATTTGTTGGAGAATCAGAGTTTGCAGAAGTGTAGGAAAAGAATGAAATTACCCAGAAAGGAAGTGGCCAACGAAGATCTCCGACTTATAAATAAAAAATTAAAAAATAAAAAGGGGTTTTATCTGGTTATGGAGAAGAACGGGAATTTTATTTTATAGCATATTTTCAAAGAGTTAGTTACCAAAAAATAAATATGCTCAAACTCAGTTTCCATTCTATCTCTCTCCCATAAATTTCTCTAATTTTCAGTTATCAACTCCATAAATTTCTCTAACTTCTCTTCAACATTCTATAATTTTCGTCTCTCCACTTACATATATTAAAGTAGACTTGCAAACTTATAAAATAATTTCTTTTCTTTTTTTAAATAAATTTCATTAATAAATGGTAGAAGAAATGTCCTCATTTAGGAGGGCAGTTATAATTGATGGTGCCTCAACAAAGTAGAAATAGGAAAATCACAGCATTATGAGTCAATGCATATGCAACTTGGTTCGTTTTTCTTCAAGAGAAAACAACAGGCGGTCCCTCAAGAAGGCTTAGCAAATGATGACAATAAGATACAATGACACTAAATTCAAATTGATCTTCATTTTTCCCATGAATCGCATCAACCACGTTCTTAGCATTAAGCTCAAAAATTATATGATGAAAGCCTAAATTCTTTGTCCATATAATAACCTCCAATAATGCAAGACTTCAGCTTCTGTTATAGAACAAATCCTAAATTCTTTGTCCATATAATAACCTCCAATAATGCAAGACTTCAGCTTCTGTTATAGAACAAATCCCGGGCTTCAACAACATTTTGGATGCTATAAAATTACCTTCGTGATCACGAATGACAAGGCCCATACTTGTAACTTTCTGTTCCTTCACCAATGTGGCATCAATATTACATTTTACATACGAGAACGGAGGTTTCTGCCATGAACCTTGGGATATCCCCAATACTGTTGTGACACTCAGATGTTGGTATTTTTGGTGTTAATCTCATCTGAGTGTACTTTTTGTGGTTTGGGATCAGAAAATTCTTGGCATATTTTTATTGGTTGTAGCTTTGCAAATGAATGTTGGAGAGAAGCGGGTTTGATGTCTTTTATTGATTCATTCAAGACTAAGTTTCCAAATCTTGCACCATTTAACTGGTTCATTCAATGCATCACTTGGGAAAATATTCCCTAGCCACTTATATTGGTTAAAGAAAAACTTGCATATATATGTTTGGTATTTGCAAAAATGCTTATCAACGAGAAATACAACAAAGAAAATTCGCAAGTCACAAACTTACACTTACTTGTTCAGAGTGGAATTTTAGAGCAGCCACTTATGCTACAAAACATTGAAAATTTACATTGGAACTGTAAAACGCAATTAGTTTTAATTTCAATGTCAAACTATATCATCTAAATCAAATGTGCAATTCACCCTGAAACTAGACAACAACACAAGAATAACATAACTAGTAAAATTTTACTAATAACTAATATGAACTATGATGAATACAATTTAGATCCAAGTGAAGAAGATATTTCAATTGATCAAAGGCACAAATAAGCTTACAAACTGGTCTATGATGAAATGTCCAAGCACCAACACACCAAATTATTCATACTTAGAATCAAGAAGATCGTAAATATGCAAAACTGATCAGAGAATAATTTAGTCTTAAAACCAAGAGGATATATGACTGAGCCAAATCTAAGTTCATCGAGTAAAGCTAGAAATTCTCATCTCAATTCAGGAAAAAAGAATAAGATATATGCAAGTAGATATAAACAACTAATGTCAAAATTACATAAAATAAATAAACTAATGAGCATATCTTTGTTTGATTGATGATGGGGAAATCAAACTCTCGACATAAAAGTCTTCACCATAAATTGGAGAGCCGAGTTGTGTAGGATCATCTAATTCAACAGTATAAGGCTCTAACGTTGGGTGGCGATAAGTAACAAAGATCATCAACTTTGTCCAGGATTCATGAACACCATATTCCTTCATTACCCATACTTCTTCTGTGTTGTAATATATTGAAAGACATCCATCTACTTGTCCCAGTACGACTGGAACTGGAACCCGAAGATCATTCACTCCATCAGGTCTCGCAATCCAACCAACTGTCTCACTGCTCAAATCGTATGACATAATTGTAATCGTATTACTATCCCTATTATATGCTGGCCAATGCACGGTACGATGGACAAGGGTCCCGTGGACTTCACGAGGAAAATAGTTTCCGTCGATCTTGAGTGATGATTTCCAAGAATCGGTGTCAATGTATAACCTGAAGAGGTGGATGTGAGAAGCAGTCCCTAAAATGAGCTTATACTCATCATTATCATACCCAAACCAATAGCTATAGATGATCTCTACTGGTCTTTTTATAGGTATAAATTCTGCTTGATGCAAAGCTGGATTCCATAACAAAACACCACCAGCATACTTGTTGTAGTTGCATATAGGCAATAGACATACCAAACCATTACAGCTTCCATAGGATATTGTCTCGATCTCGTCTACTTCTCGTCCCAGCTGCTTAAGATAACCGAGGTAGGTAGGTATGAAGATATGGATGGCCCTGAAACTCGACTCTGCTTCTCCATGCTGCTTAAGATAGAGGACGGTATATCTGATGAGATGGATGGCCCTCAAACTTGACTTGTTGAGATGGAGACGAATGAAATCATCCTTGGAAATGAGGTCAAGAAAGGTTTTGGAAACGGACTTTAATCGTATCAAGTCTTTCACACCAAGTCTTGATAGGATTTCCATCCATGTATCCAAACTCAAGTACTCCATCACAATGACAAGAACCTGCACAACAATATCAATAATCATAATAAATTGACATAAATATACCAGCAACATTTAAACCTATCTAATCTTCATCAAATATATCTAATTTCCATCAGGCTCCGAGATTCAGTTAAAGGATCTATGAATTATCATGTTATTTACTGATTTCTGAGTATTATATATGTTAGTTTTTAAATTTTATCACCATAAAATTATTTAACAAAATGTCGTCTTCAAAAATTCCAAAAATCTTATTCATATAGAAATATAATTCCATAAAATACAGCAAGCATTATAGAGATGGAGTTATTTCTAAAAGAAAAGCCACGTGAGTAAAGTGTTCAAAAAAAAAAAAACCAATTACCAGGGCCTGTTCACTTTGAAGGATGGGTTTGTTAAGATTGTTAAAATTGGTGGGCTTTTACTGTTCATTTAAGACAAAATAGCACTTTTTGGGGTGTTTGGTATGTAGGTTTTGGGATAGGTTTGAGTTAAATTTTATGTTTGGTTTGAATGATTATGGATTTGAAAAAATGGGTTTAATTTACATTTTGTGTTTACTTTGTGGGTTAGGACTGATAAAAAACATGAAAAGTCGATTGTGCCCTTACTTTTAATAATCAAAATCTACGAATTAAATTAATTATATATATATATATATTAAAAGATTAAAAAATAATTTAATATATGTATAATTTAATATCCCAAAATTTAATAATTTAATAATTGAAAAGATTAAAAAATAATTTAATATATGTAAAATTTAATAATTGAAATGATTAAAAAATAATTTAATATATATAATTTAATATCCCAAAATTTAATAATTTAATAATTGAAAAGATTAAAAAATAATTTAATATATATAAAATTTAATATCCCAAAATTTAATAATTGAAAAGATTAAAAAATAATTTAATATATGTAAAATTTAATATCCCAAAATTTAATAATTTTCAGTAGGGGTAGATTAGTAATTTTCGTATGGGTACTGTTGGGCCTATATTAAACCCACAAATAAAGGTGAGTTTACAATTCAACCAATTTCGCACCCTAAGTCCATGGAATAAGCCCAGACCAAAACCGAAACCTGGGCCTGAAACATGAATATCAAACATTGGTTTAGGCTGGAATCCAATCCCAATCCAGCCTAAACCCACCTACCAAACGCCCCCTAAAAGTTTCAATCTCCATAACATTTACATGAATATGATTACATAAAGAAATGTTAAAAAATGTAAGAGTTTGCAGAAATGTGTAGTAAATTTAACAAATTTGACTATAATAATACTTAGCTCAAATTCACAATAAATTTAACCAGAAAGTAGAATTGGCCAACGAAGATCTCCCACTTGTAAAGCGAAAAAAAAAAAGGGTTCTTAATTATCTGTAGTGCAATGTAACTCATTGGAAAATATGCTATAAAATAAAATAATTCTTTCACGAACTAAAATGGAGTTTGATATAAGTTTATAAGTAACTAATTTCCCTAAAAAAATTATTTCCATCTTTTTTCCAAAATGGATGTGGCCGTATAATCCGAAAACCATTTATCCGAAATTTGAGGAAATTGTTTCAACAAATTATTGATCACATAGAAATTGTAAATCGGTAGATTTAAAAACTATTTCGATGTTTTTAGAGTATTATCTAATCATAATTCATACTTTTAACTAAATCTCCTAAATAATTGCTCATAATTTCTCGATGGGATGTGTCCAACCATCTTTTGATAATTTTAATATTATATTGAATATGCAACACGTTTGTTATAATAGAACATCATGTACACTTTTTTTTAATGGTTTAATATGTTTCCCATTAAGGAATAAAATTAATTTGATTCCACGATTTTACCTTTTTCGTAATTAATCTCATAATGATATATTTTTTTTAATTTAATCTCATAATTTAAATAATTAATCGATATTGTATCATTTTTATGTTGGAAATTTCAATTTTTATTGGAAAAAATCATATGTGTTCCACTTGACTTTCAATTTGGGGCCTTCCAGCAAGCAAATATGATGTGGCACCAAATAGCATTTTACAATTGATTTTCGAAATTTATTTTCTTAAGAAATTAAATTATATTTACTCATCATTCAATTGTGCTACCTCATAAATTCAATTCTCACATTTAAGGTGGAAATCAACCGATACACTTTTCCCCTCCATTGTTTTAGAAAAATCGTGGCAAAAACTCATTAAATCACCAACAACTACCAATTTATTCGCTGGAAAACAATCATGACCACCACTGTCAAGCTCAAATTCGATTTTTTCTAATTCATAATCAAAATGCATGAAATTTGACTCAAAATATTCGTCTTATCATGTTCTTTTAAAGCCTCATATCATTTTTAAGAAAAGATTTAGAATCGTACTAGATTTCATAAAAATACACTTTGTGTTTCAACTTCATAACCCATTTTCTTGATGCCCAAATTTGTACATATTGCTAAAATGGGTAATAATTATTATTACTCAAATAAAAAAATGGATATAATGTTCAGTTAATAAGATGTAGAAAGTCTCTAATTTATTGACTGTGGAGACCGGATATATATAATATTGCAAGATTATTTTAACGAAACGAATATCTCAAAATTTAGTTTTGATTATGTTATTAGTTCTATAATACATAAAATAAAATACACGAGTGTAACACTAGCTAACATCTAAAAATATATATATATAACAACTCAATTATACAATAAATTAAATTGAATGATTATTTTCAAGTTAAAGAAATATTTATAAACTATTATCTATATATAAATAGGAACATCTTACTTTGATTGAAGTGGATTATATGAGAAAAAGTATAATATTATTGTTTGGAATATTGCACAATTAACCAACCGAATTCATAAAAACTTAATATATTCAAGTGAAAATGGATAAGAAAATGAGTTTATTATCTAAATTGCTCAGTAAATTAGACGGTTGTCAATTTAGGAGTTTTAACTTTTTTAAATTCAGAAAATGTCTAATTTCAGTTTGAATAATTTAATCGGCTGGCATTTTAGGAGTTTTTATTTTTTTTAAATTCAGAAATTGTCTAATTTCAATTTGAATAATTTAATTAGACTGAAATCATATATTGATTGACACAATTGCATTTCGTTATATGGAATATCTATTTGATAAGAGATATGTAGAAAGTTTATAAGTGAATTCATTTCGACTCAACAAATTTTTTCAAATTTAAGTTTGTGAGAAGATATCAAGTTATTCACTTTTTCTAACTGTGTAATAGATATACGCTTATTAAAGTCAAGAGAGTTTAGATACAAAATTTGTGCAACATGAAATTAATCCCTCAATTAGTCAATTTGAATGTCTGTAAGTCAAATAATTGACAAGCAGTATTCAACTCCACCCTTATAAGTTACAACTTTGCAATACATTGAGAATGTATATCCAAACACAAGACAAAATGAACACAACACACATCTAGTAAAGCTACAAATTATCATCTCAATTTAGGAAAAAAGACTCAAGATATATGTAAATAGCATCACTCCCATAAACAACTTATAATGTCAGAACTACAGGAAAAAAAGAAAAAAAAAAAAAACACTAATCACCACATTGTGGTTTTTATTGATCGTGGGAAAATCAAGCTCTCGACATAAAAGTGTTTACCATAAATTGGAGAGTAGAGTTGTGCAGGATCATCTAATTCAACATCATAAGGCTCCGTTGCGATGCAGCGATAAGTATACCAAAATTGTTTAGATAAAACCATCAACTTAGTCCAGGATTCTTGAACACCATATTCTTTCATTACCCACAGTTCTAAGTTGACTCGCGTAGCAAACATTGCAGAAAGACATCCATCTACTTGTCCAAGTACGAATGGCCGACGTATAGACATTCCATCATGTGTCGCAATCATTCCAACCGTCTCATTCCTCAAATCATATGATATAATTGTATACTCACGATCCTCATGACAATACGCGGGCCAATGCACAGTACGATGGACAAGGGTCCCTACAATTTCAAATTTGCTACATCTTTTGTCGATGTTGAGTGATGATTTGCAAGAATCGGTGTCAATGTATAACCTGATGAGGTGGATGTGAGAAGCAGTCCCTAAAATGAGCTTATACTCATCATTATCATACCCAAACCAACAGCTATAGATTGTCTCTACTGGTCTTTTTATAGGTACACATTCTGCTCTACACAAAGCTGGATTCCACAACAAAACACCACCAGCATTGTTGTGTTTAGGCCATAGACATACCAAACCATCACAGCTTCCATAGGACACTGTCTCAATCTCGTCTACTTCTTCTCCTCCGTTCTGCTTAAGACAATCGAGGTAGGTATCTCTGTTGATATGGATGGCCCTCAAACTCAACTCTCCCTGCTGCTTAAGACAAAGGTAGGGAAGTTTGTTGAGATGGATGGCCCTCAAACTCGACTTGTTGAGATGGAGACGAATGTAATCATCCTTGGAAATGAGGTCGAAAAAGGTTTTGGAAACGGACTTTAATCGTATCAAGTCTTTCACACCAAGTCTTGATAGGATTTCCATCCACATATCTAAACCCAAGAACTCCATCACAATAACAATAAGCTGCACAACAATATGAATAATCACACTAAATTAACATAAATATGTTAACAACATTTAAACCTATCCAATCTTCTTCAAATACATCTAATCTAATTTCCATCAGGTTTTCAACTTCTGTTAATGGATCGTTTCAGATATATTCTATTATGTCATTCACTGATTTGTGAGTATTTTGTTAGTTTTAAAATTTCATCACCACAAAATTATTTTAAAAGGTTAACAAATTGCCCATCTTTAAAATTCCACAAATCTAATTCATATAAGAATATAATTCCAGAGCAGAATAACTACGCAAAACAGATATATTTTGTTGAACAAATCGATCTAATTTTGTATGAAAAAACTCCATCACATCTACATGAATATGATTACATAAAGCAATATTAAAAAAAAAATGTAATCAAGTCGCTTTCAAATTTGTTGGAGAATCAGAGTTTGCAGAAGTGTAGTAAAATTAACAATTTTAAATATAATAATACTTACCTCAAATTCAGAATGAAATTACCCAGAAAGGAAGTGGCCAACGAAGATCTCCGACTTGTAAATAAAAAATTAAAAAATAAAAAGGGGTTTTATCTGGTTATGGAGAAGAAGGAATTTTATTTTATAGCATATTTTCAAAGAGTTAGTTACCTAAAAATATGCTCAAATTCAGTTTTCATTCCCTCTCTCTCCCATAAATTTCTCTAAATGTCAGTTGTCAACTCCATGAATTTCTCTAACTTCTCTTCAACATTCTATAATTTTCGTCTCTCCACTTACATATATTAAAGTAGACTTGCAAACTTATAAAATAATTTCTTTTCTTTTTTTAAATAAATTTCATTAATAAATGGTAGAAGAAATGTCCTCATTTAGGAGGCAGTGATAATTGATGGTGCCTCTAGTAAGTAAAAATAGGAAAATCACAGCATTATAAGTCAATGCATGTGCAACTTGGTATTTGCAAAAATGCTCATCAACGAGGAATACAACAAAGAAAATTCGCAAGTCACAAACTTACACTTGCTTGTTCAGAGTGGAATTTTAGAGTAGCCACTTATGCTACAAAAGATCGAAAAATTACATTGGAACTATAAAACACAATTAGTTTTAATTTCAATGTCAAACTATATCATCTAAATCAAATGTGCAATTCACCAACACCCTGAAACTAGACAACAACACAAGAATAACATGTGACAAAAACATATTTACACATTGTGCATGGATCTGTGATCCATGCACCATTTCCGACCCGACCCGTCACGCGCTTGGACGCGCCCGCACGCGCCTCTAGGTCACGGATAAAATCCGCCCAAATATACTCTCAGGTGTCTGACCTTTATATTATGTTAAGCATACCTTTTAATAGTGTTAGACATACATTTTTAGTTATGTTAGACATATCTTTTATGTTATGTTAACTATACTTTTTATTTTAAATATACATTTATAAGTTTGGTGATATTTATGTATTATTAAAAATATTTTTTTATAAACAATAAGATGACCTTTATGTATTATTAAGAATACTTTTTTTATAAACAATGTATTATTAAGAATATATTTTTATAAACAATAAGGTGACCTTTATGTATTATTAAAAATATCATTTATAAACAATAAGGTGACATTTATGTATTATCAAGAATATCTTTTATAAACAATAAGATGACCTTTATGTAGTATTAAGAATACATTTTATAAACAATAAGGTGACCTTTATGTATTATTAAGAATACATTTATAAACAAAACTAAAGTGAGTCAGTTATATATACAAGACATTCACATCAATAAATTCATCTTCATCAGTAGATAACTCAACTATTTTATGTGTATTTGAATGATCATCTATTATAAAACATTAAGAACATGAAATCAGATACAATTTTATATTTTTCTAACTAATAAAGATGGATTTTTAACTTTTAAAATAATAGTCTCGCATCGCGATATGGAGAAGAGGAGGTTTGAGAAAAATAGGAAACGTCGTGTTTAGATAAACAAAGCCAAAAAAACAAAGAAGAAGGGGAGAAGAGATGAGAAGAAGAAGAGATCGAGAAAGAAAGCAAAAAAAACGAAGAAGAAGGAGAGAAGAGAAGAAGAAGAGAGACAGTAGAAGAGAGATCAAAAGCTAGCACGATGAACTGAGATGAGCAGAGGGATTAGGACATTAATTAAAAAATAAAAAAGGTATATATAATTTTCTGTCTGGGCTGGTCTGGGGTTCATGTCAGCCCTACTCATAACATAACTAGTAAAATTTTACTAATAACTAATATGAACTATGATGAATACAATTTAGATCCAAGTGAAGAAGATATTTCAATTGATCAAAGGCACAAATAAGCTTACAAACTGGTCTATGATGAAATGTCCAAGCACCAACACACCAAATTATTCATACATAGAATCAAGAAGATCATAAATATGAAAAACTGATCAGAGAATAATTTTACCTCATGATCAATGAGTAGTCTTAAAACCAAGAGGATATATGATTGAGCCAAATCTATGTTTAAAATACTCCACTAAAAGTTCACATCGAGTAAAGCTAGAAATTCTGATAAGTTGCAAAAATGTCACACTTTAAGGTCATAATTTTTCCATGTTTGTATGTCAATTAATCCTTAAATGTTTGTTTTGATCAAGTCTTATATGTTTCAGATATGAGAAGGATTTAATTGATGCAATGGACCATTTGTAATGATATTTGAAGATGTTGATTTGGAACTTCAAGAAAATGGGCAGAAGAGTGAATTCTCCATAAGGCGTGGTCACGTCTAACTGTTGGTAGAAATCCTGAAGTGAAGAAAAGATACAGAGGCGAATCCTTTGCTAAGGCGTGGGCACGCCTAAAGATCCAGACGGAAAAACTTAACTTTAGCGCCCAAATCTCACCTCTCACATTCAAATCTAATATCCTCCTATATTTTAGGAACCATTATCCCCATGAACTGTTTTTTCAGACACGCTTATTTTTATTGTGAATTTTTATCTTTGAGAGTTTGGCTAGTTTTAGTTTTTAGAAGGAAGGAAGAAAAACTCCCATGGAGAATTATCTTTGCTTTGATCTACGTATTATTATGGATTGCTAAATTGTTTGTCTAGCCAGATAATTGGAGGCATGGTTCAACGCAATATGTGAGATCTAACTAGTTTTTCCACTCTTTCATTTTTCCATCGTTTGTATAATCCTTGTACTCAATTATATTGTTTGGCGGATTTTTTAACTTGATCACTTAATCAATTTGTGAAAATGATATGTGCCAATTAGATCATTAAATCTGTAATTGTTTAATTGTTTCTAATAATTGTGGCAAGTAGCATAATTGATCGCACCCCACTTTCGATTATTGCTATAGGGGATATGCAACCTAGTCTAAATGAATCTACATGTGTGTTTGTTGGCTAGAATTGGGTCTTTCTAGGTTGAATGCAGTCGGTAAATTAAATCCTACGATGGTATCTAGGGTTGTTTATTTGGCTAGGGAAATAATTGGAGATGGTATCCTAATTATCGACTAATTATGGAAAGATTAGGTTGTTAGGTGGTACCAACAACTATAACCAATTTGATGTTAAAGTGAAAGAGCCATCCTTGCATCCGTGAGCATATGAGTTGAATCATTTCGAAGATTGTCTTGGCTAGATATTTTATTTCATCAAATCTATTCATTTTTAATCTGCTGCAGATTTAGTTTAAGAGCAAAATTCTATCTTTCCCCCCTTTTGTTTCATAATTTGCACTAAGTTAATCTGTTTTACCGGTCTCTGTGGATACGATCCTACTTACCACTATCGCAAGTAGTATTTTAGTAGGTTTAATTATTTGTTGGTTTGATTCCCACCAAATTCTCATCTCAATTCAGGAAAAAAGAATAAGATATATGCAAGTAGCATCACTCCCATAAACAACTAATGTCAAAATTACATAAAATAAATAAACTAATGAGCATATCTTTGTTTGATTGATCTTGGGGAAATCAAACTCTCGACATAAAAGTCTTTACCATTAATTGGAGAGCTGAGTTGTGTAGGATCATCTAATTCAACAGTATAAAGCTTTAACGTTGGGTGGCGATAAGTAAGAAAGATCATCAACTTTGTCCAGGATTCATGAACACCATATTCTTTCATTACCCATACTTCTGTGTTGTTATATATTGAAAGACGTCCATCTACTTGTCCCAGTACGAATGGCCACCAATTATAAGGCATTTCTACTTGGTCTTTCACACCAAGTCCTGATAGGATTTCCATCCAGATATCCAAACCCAAGTACTCCACAATAACAAGAAGCTGCACAACAATATCAATAATCACACTAAATTAACATAAAAATTATTTACATCATTCAAACCTACCCAATCTTCGTCGAATATATCTAATTTCCATCAGATTCTGTTGAAGGGTCTATCATGTTATTCACTGATTTGTGAGTATTATGTTAGTTTTTAATTTTATCACCGTAAAATTATTTAACAAAATGACCATCTTTAAAATTCCGAAGGGTAGTAAAATAAACAAATTTGAGTATAATAATACTTACCTCAAATTCAGAATAAAATTAACCAGAAATTAGAAAATCGACTTGTAAAGAAAAAAAAAAAAGGGTTTTTATCATGTGTTTATGGAGAAGAAAGGGATTTTTCATTTTTGTTGGTGAAAGAATTATTTTATAACATAATTTTCCAACTGCACTGCACGCATGGGCCAGGCCGGGCCCAATCTCCACCAACTAATCATAAAATCTATCAACGAACTAAAATGAAGTTTGATATAAGTTTATAATGTAAAGGATGAAAATATCCGAAAATATCTCTTATATTTTTTTAATTTTTTTATTTTTTTCATGTGACCAATACAAAAGGGGTGTAATTGATATATCTCAAATATTTTTATTTTTTCACCTAAAAATGAGAAATTTTGTTAAAATATCGATAAATATCGGTATCGATTTAGATATGCTGGCTTCATGATACAAATTATAGGAAAATAGTGAAATATCGATAAATATTTCGATATCGATGGTTTGATGGTACAAATTATAGAAAAATCGGTGAAATATGAGGAAATATCGGTAAATATATATTGTATATATGTATCGATATTTTCACCGATACCGATATTTCCACGATATTTCCTTAAAACTAAAATACCGATATTTCCATCGAAACCAAAATTTTCTTCCTATAACTAATTTTCCAAAAAAATAAAAATTGTCCATTTTTTTTCCAAAATGGATGTGGCCCAATAATTTGAAAATCATTGTTTCCAAAATTTGAGGAATATATTTCAGCTTGGACAAACAAACCGAAACCGAATCGTGAGAATTCTGATTCCGATTTCGGTTTGTAAACTGCCATTTTGGCGGTTTGGTTTTTTTTTTTTTTTTTTTTTTTTTTTTTTTTTATAAATTAATTTGCATATAAATATTACCATTATTCATATATTACAAAATAACAATTTTCTTTAAATTAATAATTTTATATAAATAAAAAATTAGAACTTACATTTACAATAAACAACAACGCAACATTACAACTTACAAGTTACAACTTCAAAAATTAGAAATTACAATGTAAATACAATGAAATACAAACCTTATACCTAAAAAAAATTACAACTTATAATACAAATTAAAAATAATAATCAATAAACTTAAAATGAAAGAGTAAAATAACATAAATGCATAATATTATTTATATATTATATAATTTTTTAAAAAAAATTAGGTAAACCGTCGGTTTCCAAGTTTGAAATTACCTCGAATCAAAACCGAACTGTATGACCATGGTTCCGATTTTGAATCGAAACCTAGTCAACGATTTTTCGAATCGTTGATCTCAATTTGGTTCTAATTCAGTTCCGATCTTCCAAACCGAATGAACACCTCTAAATATAACATGTTAAATGTGATAACTTCTAGAACCGACTGAAAAAACAAATGTTAAAAATAAGAAGGTCGAGTATGAGTAATGTATGAGTGGTTCATGTCATTTTTAAATTTTATATATAATTCTCTTGTAACAAAATTATGAATGATTAAAATATCTTTCAAATGATGAATATGAAAATGGAGAGGCATATATTTTTTCGAATGATTACAAAAGGTTATATTTTCATTTTGCTGATGAAAAATGAAAATTTGTAATATGTTGAAACATGACCTTTTTTTTTTGGGGGAGTATTATACTAAATAGGTTTAAGGCCTAAGAGTTGTGGCTTTAAAAATACTTTAAACTATAAAATATATATATATATATATATATTTAAATATTCAGATACCAAATATAAATATTTTACCTCAATAGATGTAGTTTAAAATACTTTTCAGGAAAAATGTAATTTAACTATTGAACAGAGAGCAAAGTAAAACTCACAAAACATACATTTTTAAAAAAAAAAAAAAAGGGAATTGGATTAGAAGGTTAATTAAATTACTCAAAAGAGATAATTCTGAAATAAATATTAAAAAAAAAAATCATAGAGGGGTGAACGCTGGGCATTTGAAAAGCACACGAACATGAAAGAATTCACAATACAAAATTTCCACTTCACCCACGTAAAAAGCAAATCGTCTATCATCTAATTCCTGTTTATTACCATCTCAGAAAGGAGAATTGTTTGTGTCACTATCACCCAGTCATAGTGAATTATTGGGATGGAGCCACAGAAGTTATAAGATCACATACTGAAAAGGGTGCAGCTCAAAATGTGCAAAACTGGCAGAACAATCTTACCTAATGATCATGAAGAAGAGTAGGATTGAAACCAAACATTATATTCTTGTTGCGAATAGGCAAATACGTGACGTTCCCATTCTTGAACAAAGCCGAGGCATTATGCTTCGTTGCCTCGATTTTCCTCAGCTCGATCAGCCCCGGCCCTGCAACAGAAGTAGCATCAGAAATCAGCTTTGCAGATTCACTCTCACCCTCAGCCTTAATGATAGACGCCCTGCGTTCCTGCTCGGCTTTTGCAACCACGAATTTAGACATCTCCGTCTCCTTCTGGGCAACCTGCTTCTCCTCCACAGCCTTTGAGAACTCTGCACCATATGACAAATCAATTATGGCAACATCATCCACCTCTATGTTGAAATCCTTTGCTCTTTGGATCAAACGTGTGCGCATGAGCTTAGAGACTTCGCCACGTTCTGTGAGCAATTGATCAGCATTGAATTGTGCAACGACACCTTTGAGAACCTCATTGCCGATTGATGGAAAAACTGTTTCGTGGTATTCAAGCCCGAGTGTTCTGTATAGTTCTATGAGGTGATCAACCTCGGGGTGTGATAGGATACGCAGAGTGAGTTTCACCATCTGAAGATCCTTGGTGCCTGAGGATTAAATAAAATCTCATTGAACTCATGCTTGTGACAATAGAATTAATACATCTATTTGTTTCTCAATAATCTTAGATATGCTGAAACAAAATCACTATTCAAGAATACAATTCATTTGCCAGGAAACCTTCATAATTTATCTAAAAAAACTTTGCATCAGATTTATCATTAAAGCAAATAATCATTGACTCATTTTCAATTATCTCAACTTTGAACTAAAATAGATCTGGACAAATTTGCAGGAATTTCATCTAATTGCAAGCTCTAAAAGAATACATTCAGTATTTCTATGTGCTTAATACTAAATCAAAAACACACAATATATAGTTTCCAACTGATCCATACATTGATCGGACATATTTCAATCCTAAATCTCATCAATCGAACAGAGTAATTACCTCATCAAACATTTCAAAAAAAAAAATGAATTTGTTTCCAGAAAATTCATAAGTAACTATCGCGATCTAATAGAGAAACAAATGTAATCAATCATTAACGCACAAACTTGAAAAAGTAAATCATTATACAGCTAATTCAATTTCGATTTCATCACAAAACCTAGAAGGAATTGTTGGCGGCAAACCTGAAACAGAGGAGATGGTGTCTTGGCGCGTGCGAACGTCGAAGAAGGACGGTTTTTGAATGAACGGAAGCAGGAAATGAGTACCTTCGCCGGTGGTCTCACCGAGTACACCACGGAAACGGTCGAGAAGGACAGCGCGATGGCCGGCGTCAACGGTGTACAAAGATTTGAAAAGGACTGCGGAGCCGGCGAGGACGCCGGCGGCGACTTTCAACGAGGTGCGGAGAAACTGATTGGCTATTTCGACTTTGGAAGGCATCTCTGTCTCGAGTGATGCAGGCGGTTTTAGAGAGAGAAAGTGGAATGCATGTGATTTAACTATCGATGTGTATTTGAGAGAGAGCGGGGATTATCAAATTCGAACCTCTATATATACACACACATAGATAGAGAGATGAGCCTCAGTTCAACTTTGAGAATTAAATAAATATATTGTTTTGTCGGTTAATAATATAATACAATCTAGTTAATTTTTACCCAAAAATATTATTATTATTTTAATGAAGTTACGAGTTGAAACTTTATAAATTGTTAATAAAGTTAAAAAGAAACAATCATATTTATCGAATAACCAAAGTTCGACTTTAATTTTTTTTTCCCTAAAAAGACTTCAAAAATAAAATTACAAATTTTTTTTTTAAAGACCGGTTATCCAATTTAATCCCAGTTTTGACCGAATTAATTGATTTTTCAGGTTTTTGGAGTAGTTCGATTGGTTATTCAACTAGTTTTCAATTGAACATGTTATAAATTTATATTTATGGGGTATTAACTCTTCATTTTCAATGATCTTTGGAGTCCATATTTTTGTATATATATTGTACTCAAAAGGAATGACTAAAGTTGATGAATAAAATTATATCTTCTCATTCACTTCATTTTATTTTATTCGTTTTATCTTATTAACGTATTGATACATAGAAATTGATGCAATTGAGATAACATATTTTACAACAAACAACTCGATTAGTCAAATGAAATAGTTAAAAGTCTAATTCGTTCAACCCATTTGTCCCACTATAATCAACCGTGTCCTTAAGAAAATAGATTATCAATCTTACTAATGTAACAATTATTGTTAAAAAACAACAAAAAAGAAAGCCACGGAATGAATTTGTGTTCAATAAAAATTCCGCGCAAATATCATATGTGGATGATTGATTATGATATGAAATTTTGAAAACATAACAAAACGAAAACAGTCCTTTTATAATAGACGGGATTTATCTAAAAGACTTGAAAATAGTTTGGTAATATCTTCTTAAGAAAATAAAATTTGATAAGTCTGATTATGTTATAATTCTTAGAATCAATCAAGCTACAAATTATATATTGATAAATTTTCCAAATTAATAGGGAATTGATAAGTTAATCCTGAGAACCAATCAAATTGTACTTTTCAAAAATTAAGAGGAAATCGCGTTACATTCTTTCTTACATCATTCATTTTGATTTTGAATTTAGATTCACCTCAAAATTATATATACTAATATTTTTTTTGCAATCTCCTCCTTTTATTGCAAAAAAAGGAGTTTATCCACAATCATGAACGACATTTTTGCAAATGAGAAATACCAAAATGACATTTACCCATATTTCCTTAAAAGGAGTTTATTCATAAAGCTAAATGAAAAGGGGCAGAAACAGTATTCACTACAAATTTTCCACAACACCCATGTAAAATCTATCATGATATCATCTAAAGAGAAGATAATAGTTTGTGTTATCATCAGCCAAAAGTACCAAGCACAAAATGGTAATGAAGCAACTCAAAATGTGCAAAGACCAAATTTACCTCATGAATTGATCAGTGACTACTGACTAGTATTGGCACCAGGAAGCACATTGTTGTCACTGCTGGGCAAATACACCACTTTCCCATTCCTGCAAACAATGGAGGCATTATCCATGGCAGCCTCGATCTTCCTCAGCTCAATCAAGCCCATCCCTGCACCAGAAGTGGCTTCAGAAATCAGCTTCGCAGACTCTCTCTCCCCCTCAGCCCTGATGATGGCCGCCTTCCGCTCCTGCTCCGCTTTCACCACCATGAATTTAGACCGCTCCGCCTCCTGCTGTGCAACCTGCTTCTGCTCCACAGCCTTTGAGAACTTCGAACCAAATGACAAATTAGTGATTGCAACATCATCCACCACTATGTTGAACTCCTTTGCCCTGCGGATTAAGCTCGTGCGTACGAGCTCAGAAACATTGGGACTCTCTGTGACCAACTGCTCGGCATCGAATTGAGCAACAACTGATCTGAGAACGTCGTTGCCGATTGATGGAAATACCTTCTCGGCGTATTTGAGCCCTAGTTTCTTGTAGATGTCGATGAGGTGATCAACCTCGGGGTGATACAGGACACGCAGTGTGAGGTTCACCATCTGAAGATCCTTGGTGCCTGTTTTAAGGAAATTTGTTGATCTGATTATTTCAACTCTTTAATTCGTATAATCTAAAGTTACAGGAAAGTAAGACATAATTGATCTGACGGAAACAAATTATTTAACAGCAAAACTTCATAATTCATATAACAGAAGCTAAAACGAGATTAATGAGTAACGCAACTAATTCAATTCCGTTTTCATCACAAAACCTACAAATTCTGTAATCTCGCAGAGATTTTATCTTTTTTACAGATTTCAAACTATAATCGTCTGAGAAGAATAACCTCATCGAAACATTTCAACAAAAATGCAATTGTCACCAGAAAATTCATAAGTAAACCAATCGATCTAATTGACAAACAAACACAATCAATCATTCACCAAATTAGATCGAGAGAACAAATCGACGGTTATTATACCTAATTCAACTACGATTTCATCACAAAATACTGAATCAGGATCCTACGATTTATCTCTTCGAGATTTCAAAAAACTGCATATAATAGTAGCGGCAAACCTGAGACGGAGGAGTGGTTATATCCACCCACGCGGAGGTCAAAGAAGCACGGTTTCTGAATGAACGGAACCAAAACGTGAGTGCCTTCTCCGACGGTCTTACTGCGCACGCCACGGAAGCGATCGAAAAGGACAGCGTGTTGGCCGGAGTCAACGGTGTAAAAGGATTCGGCAACGACGCCGCCGACGGCGGCGACGCCTAGAGAGATTCTCAGCAAGATTCTAATTACTGCTTCGCCTATTATATGTCTATAAGCCTCAGCATAAGCCATCTTGGCGGTTTTAGAGAGAGAAAGTGGAGTGCATGTGATTAACTACCAATGTGAGAGGGATATGAAATGAAATTCAAACCTGTATCTATATTTATACCTTGGCTCCTAGTGATCGTGCAGTGGCGAGTAAGCTAGTTGTTAACTATTACTAAAGACGCAACACGTTTATTGATTAATTTGTTAAATCGCATTTCTATAATAATTGTTGGAAATATTCTTGAAAATGATTTCGACTTTGAAAATAGGCTTTACCCTTTAAGTTGTAGAGCTTTAACTAAATAATTAAATACTTTTATCTTGAGAAAATAAAATGTGGAGCTCACAAGAAGAGTCTCCAATTGGATCAATTTGAGTCCAATTTTTAATGGTTTGAGTTTTTGACTTTAATTATGCAACTTAATTTTACAAATTTGTTTATAATTCACCAGGCAAAAACCTAATCAGTCCCAATAAATATACATATTGGAGTACAAGTAAATAAATAATTCATTAATTTATTAAAATACACACTTAGAAGTATGTAGCTATTATATTGTCCCAACAATAATTTAAAATTTGCATCGAACAGAAGTTTAATTCCACCAAAATCGAACTTATAGTCACCAAAACTTTTGTCAAAGACGAGTTAACACTCACTTTAATTAACCAAATTTCGAACAAAGTAGAATACATGTACTAAATTTTATAGTTTTATTAAAAACAAAGAAGTAATTCTTTTTTTATAATGAGTGAAACGGTTAAAATTGTAAATTAATTATCAAATTATCAGCAAAAGAGTGATAATGAAGTTCTATATTTTTAGGAGCTTCAATAAATGAACATTTATGAAGTCGAGCTTTTACTTCAAGTATCATCAGTTGATAAAAGAAAACGGAATGTCACCAATGTCAACCCATTAAAATTCATGAAATACGAGATTGAAATATGAAAGAAAACAAACAATCTTCATCTTTAGTACACCTGATAGGCTGATACATTCAAATCAGAGATAACTAGACATGCCAAATTTCTCCACACTGTCTTCGGATTAAGCTGTAGTACAATATCCAATTTCCGACTTTGGATCACTCGAAATCCACCACAGTAAGCTCCCAAAGACGAAAACAACAGTTTAAAAAGGAATAAACTCGAGTTTCTCTCTAATCTTCTGAGGATTGAAACAACTGTTCGACCTCAGTAATGGTGCTTCGAGCATCATCAATTTCTGAACCTTCCTTTTCGCCAGACTCCTCAAGCTCCGCCTGCAGCAAGTAGCTTGCAATATTATTATGTATCATAAAAACGACTTCAAGAATGAGAATAATCTCGGTAGTATTCGTGCAGTCTCATTACACATTCCTTATTCCAATTTCAAAAGACTAAGTGGTTTCAGATGGAAATCTGATCACCATCTTAGAAATTCTTTATATGCACGAAGATTGTCCCAAGGAAACAAAATGTACTACTAACAAGAAAGGTATGCAGGAAATAATCTTCAGCCAATCTGCTATGTATTCAATTGGCTATGAATTCTCATTGAGTAGAGTACATGCTCTTCGACAAATAGCATCTACAGTGAAACAACAGAGAATGCTCTCAACTAACCCAGTCAGTTCAAGTTTATGGTAAACACAAATTTGACATGCATTTAACATCTTCAATCACTTCAGTTCAAAATATATAGCAGGGCAGGAGATGCTCATTCTTTTCATTGTCAAACAAGACTAGATACTCAAATTGATGACATTCAGGGATTAAGAGAACATACAGTCGAAGAATAATGTGAACTTGAATTGAGTGGCTCAGATATGCTAGAGTGCAAATGACTATGAAAACCTTTTTAGCGGAGTTTCGGAATTGAAGTTATTCTAAACCGACGGAAGTTGAAAAAGTAGTTTCAAAATATAACTAAATCCCATCTTCTTGCAAGTTGTTAATCTTTTAATTACATAAATAAACCTTTATAGCTAGATAGATTAGGCAAAAGGTTTATCAGCATCAAGAAAAGAATTCATTCAAAAACATCACTCACCAAAGTGCCTTTAAGATCGGTTAGAGCAGCCTCTAAGCGCTTGCGGCAGTCAGGAACCATCATCCTAGATTCAGCCAGCACGTTTTCCTGAATGAAATACATCAAAACAAAAGTTTTGAAAGCTAGCAAGAAAAAGATTTTATTCAATCAAAATTCTTCTAGCCACCAATACCATAATTTGGCAGACAAAGAACTTGTCCAAAGTGAAAGTCCGTCAATTTAACCTCTTTGTATTTCTTTTTTTAGAACAATCATTAGTCCTTGCAATTGACATAAATCACATCCTAGCACCATATAACGAAAAATGGAGCAAGACCTCAGTACAATACAATCCTATTTTGTTAATTAACAAAGAATTTCCTTATCTTGTTTCATTTAGCTTTGGTTCATTTCTCACACACTTAGACCTTCACACATATACATATGCTTCATAACGAACCGTAATCTATGAAGATGAACATTTCCTATTTAAGGAGCAACAGAAATATCAAAAAGAGGGTATCACATCTGCAAACAACTCCAGTTTCTACTAACAACATTTGATGCCAACAAAAAAAAAAAAAAAAACAAATCAAAACAACAAACAATATAATTAGAAATATTAGGTACTTATATCAATTTAATACTTAACAATTAAATTAAAATGCCAAAGCAACCAGCTCAACGATCTTCACACAATATATTTCTCACTTAACCCATTCAAAACACACTAAATCCAGCATTACATTGCATTCCAGAAAAGATTCTTAAGATCGCACACAATCACACAACAATGAAGGTAAATAACAGGCAATAATTAACATTGTTGCGAGTAAATTAGGGCAAAGAGACCTGCTGTTTGAGGTCGTAGGGATCAGCCCCATTGGCCTTCATATCGGCGGTTTTAGCAGCTTCTCTTTCGACTTCTTTCTCGTAGGAGTGGAGCTCCTTCACTATTCTCTTGCAAGTTGATGTTTTAATCTTCAAATTCCTCAAAGTCGCCATTTCTGTGACCTAGTCGTTGTTCTGTCAATTTAGAATCACAACTCCTCAATCCTACAGGGGGGAGAGAGAGAGAGAGAGAGAGAGAGAGAGAGAGAGAGAGAGAGATTACCTACGTTTCTGCGGGAGATCTAAGCTTTGATTAACAGAAGAATGTTGAGCCGTAAATGTGAGTTTAAAAGAAAAGGAAAAAGAAAAGGGGGAAAATTATAATAGTTTATTCTATGTTTTAAGATGATTGATTTATGGAGAAAAAATTATTGTGTTTGGACTTGTAATATTTGAATTATAAAATTTGAAATGGGCCGATTTCAAATCATTTTAAGTTAAGATTGGATTAAAAATACACTCAAATGCTGAAAAGTTAAATACTCATGGAATCAAATTTATATGTATTAAAAAACAATCAATAAATTTAAATTTGTTTTCAAATCCTCCATCCAAACACTTTTGAGACAAATACAGTGACCCTTTCACATAAAAATTTATATAAATGGTCTTTGATTGAATTTCAAAATCAAAAATCAAATAACCCCTCCCCCTTGAAAATCAAAAAAGTTATGTTGGAAAATTTTGTTGGAAAATTCACAATAAAATTCAGAAAGTAGAAGGAGCCAACGAAGATCTCCGGCTTGAAATTAAAAATAAAATAGTGAAATAATTATTTTATAGCATATTGGATAAGAATCCTGTTAGATTATAGCATTATTATAGCATATTGAAGAGTTTCAACAGAAGACAAGAAATGGAAGAGCAGAAGGTGACAGTATTAGTTGTTACTCTTTTCATACTTAGGTTGTTGGTTGTATTCTTGCTCAGACATAAACAAACATATATTTAAGAAATCAAAGCTTGGTTATATAAAAGAAGCATTTGCATTACAAGAATCAAAGAATTTTTTGTATCTTTATAAATTGTTGTAGTGATATATCATACAAGAAATGTTGCTCTTTACAATATAAGTAACAGGACTAGCAGTTTAAGTTGTGGAAAGCTTCAAAAGGTATTGGTGGAGGGGGGCTTTTCATTGCAACACATTCATATCTCTTCAGGCTATATTTCATCCTAATCTTCTGCATATTGGAGCCACTGCTCTTGTAGCAAAACCAATGTAACGCCAACACACAGTAGCGCAAATCAGAGGGCTTATATGTCGTATAGTGCTGTAATGTGGCGTTCCAGGGCATTGTGGAAGGATCCAGAACATATCGAGCCAAGAAAACCGATGAAGCAGCCACCAAAGACGGCAAGAAACAAAGCAAACAATACGAGAAACGAGAGAGCTCTGCAATGTAGCTAGCCATGCACTCCAAACTCTGCGATGGAGCCTCTTTCCCACCATGGATGAACATCTTCAAGAAGGTCCAAGTCGTGGGCCCCGTCAGTTCGTACTTCAAGTACCTCAACACAGCGCGTTCCATTCGGATGAAATCCTCACCAGAAAGCGCGCGCATTGAAAGTTCAACGCCTACCTGAGTTGTCCTCTCTTCTTCACATTTCGATGCTATCATTATGCAGGTCAGGCCAAGGAAACGAAGGTGTTTCTCATTTTGCATCACGTTGCCTGATAAACAGCGATCCAAATAGTCGATCGCCAGATGCAATGTTTCCGGTTCCAAACAGAGCTTGTAAGCCATGTCAACTAGAAAATCAACACAGCTTGCTCGTGTACTTTGATCAATATGTCTCTGCACCTTCTCCATATAATCCTTCTTGGGCCTCTTCTTCGTCTCAGCCAGTCGCAGATTCTGTAACTGATCTTCGAAGATGTTGCTATTATGTGCAACATCTGAGAAATCTTCAGTGATCTTCATGGATTCGAAGGGGCTTGGATTAAAACTTGGAAATCAAAGATGGTCAGCGGATCAGGATCTTTGGTGAGCAATGGCGGCGGTGGGACCCAAGTTGTGGCGATCGCAGACTCCATAGATGTCAATGAAGTTTCAGGTACGAGGTTTGATGTCAATGAAGTTTCAGGTTTGTGTTGTTGCGTGCATGCATGGCCATGTTTTTATAGAAGGGCACTTGTAATCGTAGTTGAGTAGGAAAAGCAATCCTAGTTGAGTAGGGAAAGCAGCTGTAAACGTTAATTCTAATCATACTTAAATATTATGGAATACGAATTCTGATAGTACTAGGACTTCGAATTATAATCTTCTTATCCATTTTATTCTAACTTATGTATTTGTATCGGATTTAATATGATTCAAATCTAATAACTATATCTTATAGAATCGATGTAATGATCTATCTGAATCTAACGGGATTCTTATCCTATGGGCATATTTTCTAGCATATTTTCACCATTCTCTTGCTACTGAAATAGCATATTGATCTATCTAATTATAACGGGATTTTTATAATTAAAATTCCTCAATAATTATTTTATAGCAAATTTTCCAATGGGCGTGTGCTAGGCTCAAGCCCAATCTCCGCCAACTAATCAAAATTCTATCAACTTACTAAAGTTGAGTTTGATAAGCATGGGCTTGGCCCAAGCCCAATCTCAACCAACTAATCATATTTCTATCAACATATTAAAGTGTTTGAAGATACGTTATCACGTAATACCAAAATTAATTAAGCACATAATAACGTACTCACCTCGATGATTTGTCAAGATTTACGAGTTAATTTGTTTATTTAAAATCCAAATTTCTAATTTCTAATATAATCTGATCGGATACATATCACTGAACGACACAAAATTCTACAAATACATGTTTTATAACCCAAAATGATATGAAACTGAAAACGCAAGTTATCGTCAATCTATTTTATTATTCCAGTTTTGAGATCGATTGACCAAAACGGATCCAATTGATATTGTGGAACAGAATGGTCAAAATTGACAAGTTTATAATTGGTTAAAAATTCGATGCATCATACTTAGGTATATGTCATTTTGACAATAGTAAAAAAATTTATTAAAATAACAATCCATATAAAGATTATGATTTTTCCGACAATTAACCTAATATTAAAACAGAAGACCCAATATGAGACAAAAATCTCAAATACAATAAAAATCTTATTAATTCCAAGAATTCACACAAGACTTATGCTCAGACCATCGAAAGTCGTTGTTCCCATTCCCCTTAAACCTCTTCCAATCCCTTAAAACGCTTTTCAAGTCCACGACTTTAGCTTTAATAGTTCGACAGCAATTAGCATGAACAGTTGCCACTAATCCAACATCTTGACTATCACTGCAAAACCCACTGAAGTAAAGGGTATCAAGAAACCTTGCATTGAGGTTGAGCTCTTTAAGCACACCTTTGTCTTTTACAAGATTCTGCAACACATCTTGCTCTTTCATGCCTGTCAAATTCTTCCTCAAATCGTACCATTTTTGGAACAGCACTATGGTCTTGTTGTTCGATCTTATGAAGTAAAATCCTGTGTTGATTGGGTGTTGGTCTGAAAATGGATCGCCATTGAAACTATCTGTGCTTATTTGAAAGTCCAATGTTGTGTTCTCCATCAGTCTTGTCAATGGGTTTCTTAGCCATAATACATCAGTATCCTGCAGCAACAAGATTAATAATTCGATGGGTTAATTTTCATTTTGATATATTTCTATTTTTCAACAATCAAGTATCCGTTTTTTAAATTTGATCTTTTATGTTTTAATATTTTTTCAATTTCAGTCCAATTTTTATTGGAATTTTCAAAATCATCGATGTGGCAGCAAAAGTCTAATGGTCGTATTGGCAATTTTGAAAATTTTGATCAAAATTGAATTGAAATTGAAAAATTAAAAATAAAAGACTATAACTGGAAAATGAATACTTGATTGTCAAAAATTGAAAAATGTCTTAAATACATGATCAAAATTTAAATTAACGTTGAAATAATGTTTTTAAAATAAAAATATAAAATATATAGCTAGCAAATGACTTGAGTTGAGAAATAATAGTTGTTTAATAAAATATTTTAAACATGTTTAATCCATCTTTTTATTTTTATTTTTATTTAGAATATTCGTAAATATAATATATAGAAAATTACTAATTGTTTTATTATCAAAATATTCACATCACTAAGTACACATACCTATTAAAATATTTACGTACAATGTGATAGATCTCATAGCACACACCAATTAACACTTTCACACAAATTTGGCCCGAAGACTTTTTTTTTTTCCTAGGCAATTAAATTCATCAATTCTCTTGCAACCTCTCGATCTAAATTAATTGTGCTAATTAAGTCAACTACTTAAAAAAGGCATTTCAACTGCATATTAATTGTTCGCTAAATGTCAAATTTTCAACACCTATGGCGATCAACATAAATATATATGAGACATTTTGGTGGGGGGCCCTGGGGTGGCACTAAAATAAGAGACAAATTAATCATACTTTCAGAATTGTTATTGATCCCATAATAATACGTACGTGACTTAATCCGATTCAGGTAAAAGGAAATGTAACACCACAGTTTTTTTATTATCTAATTAATATTCCAAACTAATTTCCACGTCAATATTTATATAGATAATATATTTGTAAATATCTCAATTTCCATCCGAACTAAACTACTTTTTTGTCACCTATGTATCCCAGTTTTGGTCTTTCACCTTTTTTTTTTTTTTTGCAATTTTACTATGAATGTCAACTTCAACCTATGTTCAACCAATGTAGAGTTGAAAAATCCATGTCACTAAAGATGACATCCATATAGCAAAATCCAACTTCGGGCAAATTCGAATGAAAATTGAAAAAAAAAAATAGAAATTCAAAATTAAAATAACTAAGATCAATGGTAAAAAAGTAGACAAGACTTATGTTACGAAAATTGAAATTTTCTTATATATAAATTATCCTTTTTTTTTTTTTTTTTTTTGCATTAACTGAAGACAAAATTATTTTTATAATTTCTACTTGAATAAAATCATCACCTCCACAAGTATCACATTAATATTTCAATTTTATTTTATTATCTCATATTTCAAGATAATCATATACACAATCATATTACACCTATTAAAGCACATCAAATATATATATATATATATATTAAATCCAAATGTAAAAGCATGAAAATTACCAGATTATATGCATAGAAAAGAGAAGAAGTCCACAGATTACGTGCATAGAAATCAAAACGACGTCGTACCGTGAAGACGAAGCTATATCCTCTCTTCAAGACATGCAGCAGAAAAACCGTGCGTCTCCACATCATCTCTATGAACTCCTCCGACATGTACACCTTCTCGCCGGCGAAACGATCTCCTCCGCCGCCGCCGTCCTCCGCCGCCAGTCTGTAGCAGTTCAGCCGCCGGAACCGGCACCTTTCATGGGCAGTTTTGTCCATTGACACCACCAGCAAATGGTCCACGAGCTGCCTTGTTTCTTCTCCGACCCAAAAACTTTCGAGAAACAGATCAAACATCGATGGATACTCGTCTTCATGTGGCTCGATGTAGGCTTCGTTGACGAAGGCGATGATCAATGTCTTGTTCGCCATTGAAGCCTTCTCCAAAGCTTCTTGGAGGTCATCTTTTTGGCTAAATATTGACTGTCAAAAATTAAGAAAGAAAATAAAATAAATTAACCATAAAGATAAAGGCAAATTATATATATATATATAGTGCATTAAATATATTAATTTTTTGGGACCAAAATTATTTAGGAGATGTAAAATTACTGAGTTTGAAAAATTGGAAGAGTATTTCTCTGAATAATACAAGAAATTGCTGCTTAGAACTTCCCAGAAACAGAAAATTGTGATAGTTGCAAGGAATGAGGAGAGGATTAATGCAACATTTGTTTTGGAATTTTTGGAGTAAATATTCATTTTTTTTTTCTTGTTAAGTGAATTTTCTTTGATGGTGTATATTTGTTTGACAATTCAGGCAATTTAAAGGGGTGTTGAGTAGAGAGGGGTTAGAGTTGGCAAGTCATGCAAATTGTTAGGCAAGCTCTATCTCATATATATAATGGATTAAATATTTCATGTCTGGTATTATTTTAGGATTAATTTCAATTATGTTGTTATATTTAACGCATTTTTCCATTTTTGACAACAAAGGTTTGGTTTTCTATATTTTAAGTTTTTTCAATTTCAATTTAATTTATATTGAATTTTTTAAAATCGTTGACTTGATTGTCAAATTTCGATGACCACATCAACAACTTTGAAAATTCTAATCAAAATTGAAAAAAAAAAAAAACATATAAAATCAAAATTGAAAACGAAATATTAAGTTGTCAAAAAATGAAAAATTATCTTAAAATACAGATTAAAAATGAAATTGCTCCTTATTTTATTAATATATATATTTGAGGTGTCATTATTGGAAATAGTGGCATGAAACTCCCTTCCGTACCAGGACCGCAAATACAAATATTTTGAAGCTCCAGATAAATTTGTCTTCATTCAATTTAATTCATTCAATTTGATTCATTAAAGAGAGTCTTTTTAAGTGGTAAAGTGACTATTATGATCCTGAGAATAAAATATAAGACGAAATATATTTAACGTAATTTGTAATCTATTTTCTTTTTTTTTTTGGAAAAGGCTAAATATATAGACAATGTAATCTCATACTTTTAATTAACTTTTATTTATTAAGTTGCGTATCCTCTAATGTCTGTATTAACTTTTAGAAATTTCTTTATCACATATGAAATAAGTAAACAAAAAGTCTAAAAAACATTTATGTTAGTGTAATTGTTCTGAATAAAATATGAAAATTATTTTGATAAATATAACGATTATATACAACCATAATCTAATTTTTATTAAATGTTAAAATAATCAGAAATTGCTTTTTCTTTCAACTTTTATTCCTCGTTTTGTTAATGGAAGGACAAAGATTAATAAAAATACGTAAGTACGAGAGAAAACTATCAATTTTTGTTTTGTAATTTAAGTTGTGTTCATCTTTTTTACTATAAATTTATATATTTCAATTTTGGTCTGATTTAGCTTAAAATGTCAATTTCCGTCAATGCGTGGACGTTGAAACTGAAAAGTCAACCTGCAATTTCGACGTCAACACATGCAAAAATAAAAAATTGGATAAATTTTGAAATATATAACATTGATGGTAAAAAAGTGGACAATGTCTGAATTACAGTTCCGAGGGATAATTTCAATTTAGGTCCTCTATATTTTAATTTTTTTCCAATTTTAGTCCATTTTAGTAGGAATTATCAAAATTGCGAACGTGGTTGTCTAAAATTCTGACGTGCCGCTGAAAAATCTGACATGGCAGCCTGATTTCAGTAGCCACGTCAACAATTTTGAAAATTCTGATAAAAAAAGACCCATATTAGAAAAAATTAAAACATAAAGAATCAAAATTGAAAAACAGATTTTTAGTTATCAAAAAATGAAAAACGTCTTACATATAGGATCAAAATTGAAATTAATCATCTTCCCAAATTGAAAATAAGTAAATGGTAAAACTGAATAGGGAAATAATAAAAAAATATAGATATTTATAATTTTCTATAGATATATCATCAACCTAAAGATGCCAAGAATTCCTACAAGACACATGTTTAGACCATACAAACTTGGTAGTACCATTTCTTGAATGACCATATCCATTATTTTCCTCATCTTGAAACCTCTTCCAATCCCTCAAAACAGCCTTCAAATCTGCAACCTTAGCCTTGATGCTTCGACAACAGTTTGCATGGACAGTGATCACTGATCTAACATCACCACTATCCTTACAAAACCCACTGAAATATTGGGTCTTAAGAAACCTTGCATTGATGTTGAGTTCTTCAAGAACATGGTGTCTTATTAACTTCACCAACACATCTTGCTCTTTCATCCCTGTCGAATTCTTCCTCGTGTCGTACCATTTCTGAAACAACGACACGGTCTTCTTGTTCGATCTCACGAAATAAAAACCCGTATTGATGAATTTCTTGTCGTAGGATCGACTGCCATTGTAAATATCTGTGCTTATTTGTAAGTCTAGGGCTTCGTTCTTGATCATCAATCTTCTAAATGGATTCCTTAGCCATAGCACATCAGTATCCTGTCATAACAAATATCACATATTATGTAAATTATATACTTGTATATATGCTTTGATTGTGAAGTAATAATAAAAAATTATACATATATATATAGAGAAAATTAAAATGCAATTTTTGATTCTGTAAATTAGGTTATACTTTTTTATCACTAATTTTTCGTATTCATATTTTGGTTCTCTAACTATTATTTTAGTTTTCATCCGTTCTTCTTGGAATTTCAATTTTCGCCTATGTGGACTCCTGAATTGCGGATGGATCTTTAATTCCGACGTCCACATAGACATTGTGGATAAAATCGAACTAAATGGAAAAAAAAAAAAGATCTATAAATGATCAAAATAGAATTACGTACATAATATTGGCGGTACATTTGTGGACAAGTCTAAATTAGATAACGAATATTAAGATTTCCAATATGTGCACATGGTATTTTATTTATATTATGATATTAATGCCCCTATATTATATATATATATATATAATATAAAATGATATATTGATTTCATGATACATGATTTAAATGAATTATAGGGCTCCAATCTTATTAGTAAACATGGAATAAAGTTACCTTACTCTTGTTTTCTTGCAGGTCAATCAGCAAGTAATTTTCTCGATGTAAATCTATTTTCTAACCCCAAATTGGGTGTTACAGTATTTGCATAATGGGTCTTCATGGGCCTCTGACCTACTTAAGTCTAAGTCTTGTTATAATTTGTCAAAAGTACAAAATCTAATGGAAAAGTCACATTTTTATGTGATTTGTTATAATTCTTTGAAATTTTCAAAATTGGAATTGTGTGGCAAATTCAAACATAGATTAAAGGCAAGTTTATGTTAGCCTTTGATTACTATTTTGTACCCAACTTACAATGTTAGAAAATCCTTTAGCTGACTACTAAAATAAAGTAGACTTTTCCAATGTTAGGTGAGTATTAAGTGATACTGCACATCTTACAAAATTGTAATAAATCTATGAATTTTTGTCATAAATTTAAAATTGGACAACAATATAATGTCCTTAATCAATCCTTTTGTCCATTTCCCTATGGGATAAAGAATAAAGAGAAAATTGTCAAATAAGCCACAAATATTTATTTTTTGGTACATATAAGTCATTAAAGATTTATTAGACCGATACAAATATAAAACTGATGTTGACAAATTTATACATTTATAGCTGTAATTAACTAACTCAGTAGACATCTCTTACCAACTTTTGTTAGCTATTAAAAATGGACCTAGCTGATATTAATGAAAGAGGAAAAATTATGTTCTCCAAAACACATTGTATAATAAGAACTGACATGTTTTAAAAGATAATTTTTAATTGCATTTTTGTAATACCCTTCTAACTAACTTATGATTAATTATTTAGTTATAACCAACTTTAAATGATTGAATTGATGAATAAATTAATTAAATATTCATTTCAGAATTTTTGTCATATATTAAGAAATATTAAAATTGAAGAAAAATATTCCTCAATCATCTTTTCTCCACTCATTTCCTATGTGACAAGAAATAAATAAGAGATTTTTTGGGATAATTGGGGTAAACTTGAAAGAAATGTTGAACTATAGTTAAAAAGGCGAAAATTTTATACACAAGATTTGATCACTAAAATCATTTAAATGAGATTGGAATTGGATGGTGTATAAAAACTTGCCGACAACTTTATAGCAATTTCTTATAATTAATTTATAATTTAATTACTTTTTATAGACTTTCCCATATTTTTCTCATTAATTATAAACATATTTAGAAAAATTAATTTCCAGAACTTCAAAACGTTTTTTCCCCATAGATTACCTTTGAGTTTTTAAGATTATTTATGAAAATTTCTGTAAATTTCTCTATTCGGGATAAACAATTTAATATGTCAGTTTTTAATTAGCTTTATATATAATTTTTAATTCTTATGCACATGCAAAAAAAGAATCCAAATCTCAAATAGCATATCCTATTACACATTACATAAATCTATAAACAATTTGCAGATTTCAACATATTAAAAAGACAATTCAATTTGACAAAAAAATATTAAATGGGCATTTCGATTTTGATAAAGTATATAAGACATTATTCATTTTTTACAATCAATTATCCGATTTTCAATTTTGGTTTTTTATGTTTTAATTTTTTTCCAACATCGATCCAATTTTCGTTGGAATTTCAATATCACTGATGTGTCTACCGGAATTTAAGCTACCACATCAAAATTTTCAACGACCACATCAACAATTTTGAAAATTTTGATTAAAATTGAATTGAAATTGAAAATTTTAAAATATAAAGAACTAAAATTATAAGACGTATACTTAATTGTCAAAAAAATGAAAAATATTTTAAATACATGATCAAAATTGGGAAAAAAAAAACATACCGTGAATACGAAGGTATATCCTCGTCTCAACACATCCTGTAAGAAAAGCGTCCGCCGCCACATCATCTCTATGAACTCCTCCGACATGTAAACCTTCTCTCCGGCGAACCGATCGCCGCCGCCTTCCGCCGCCAGTCTGTAACAGTTCAGCCGCCGGTACCGGCACCTTTCGTGGGCAGTTTCATCCATGGACACCACCAGCAAATGGTCCACGAGCTGCCTCGTTTCTTCTCCGACCCAAAAACCCTCGAGAAAAAGATCGAGCATCGAAGGATACTCAACCCCGTCGTTTGGCTCGACATATGCTTTGTTGATGATGGTGATTATTACGGTCTTGTTCGCCATTGAAGCCTTCTCCAAAGCTACTCCCAGCTCATCTTTCTGCACATGTGTCTGCTAAAAATAAATTAATCAATAAACATATATAAACAATTACAAAGAAAATAAATAAAGATTAAAAAGATTTCGAAATTTATTACATTGTGAATATTAGATAAATCCTTGACTGAAAAAAACAAGGGTTTGAAGGTTAAGGGCTCCCAAGAACAGAGAAAAGCTGCAGTTGCTAAGAATATTGAAGAGAGAATTGCCAAGTTTTTTATGGAGTTTTTGGAGATATCCATTTAAATTTTCTGCAGTTTTTTTTCTGAATTTTTTTCTTGATAGTTTAAAAACAGAGAGAGATAGAGTCATTCACGGTACCTGAAAAAATATTTGGACTCTCACGAAATAAGATTTCAAAAAGAATATATTTGACCGCTTTTATTATCTGGGAATTGCATTTTAGTAAAACTGATACAAATTTAATTAAGGTGAATCTCCAAAAATACCACATTTTCTATAATTTTGTATTTAAAATACCACTAAATATAATAAAATGTCCAAAACTACCATCAACTATAAAACTATATCCAAAACTACCATAAAACAATGATTGTCATATGTTGACTTTAACTAACTTCCAAAAATCATTAATTTTTCCTTTTTTGTTATTTAAAGAAAATTCACTCCATTTATTTAATTAGATTCAGATAAAGCGTAAACTGATCAATATCAGGTCCAACATGCTTCCGTATTTTTATATTATGATCCTTTTAGATTCAATTTTCGAAGGAATTTGTACGTGGCATTGTTACTCATTCCAGATCACTGTTTTTTAGACAGTATTAGCACGACAAAAGTATTCAAGTCTATATTCTTATTCCAAAGGATAATCAAACCTTAAAGGTTTAAATTTTGAAAATCATATTCTGTTCAATTCATACATTTGCCTTTGTCTCTGATTCTCTCGATTCCGGCTGGTTTTTACGGATTAGCGATCCAACCACACGCTAGCAGTCGGTGGTTCCACTCCGTCTTCACAACGAGAACCCAAATCACAATCCTTACTCATACCCACTTGGTAGAGTTTTCAAGGAGATCACGGGGAGACGCAATGCCGGTATTTTTTCACAGAATACTTATAAACTTTCGAATAGCATGAAGTAAACAAAAGCCTCTTTTTTATTGAAGAAATAAAATACAACTTATATTACAATACTATTTCTCCACCAGTAGAGGAGAATACTTGTTTTAGCCGATCATGGCTTAAACTATTGGGGAAACCCCCATAAACTAGAACACTTAAGACTGAAACACTTAAGACTTTTTAGAGAGAGAAGTACTCAGGAAATATTGATGATTTCTGATCCCCTTCTCCAAAGACCGAATGTCTCCTTTTATAGACGAATTCCGCAGATTTCAAATACGGATTTCAGTCTTCTTCTTTTAGCTATCCTTATGCCAGCTTCCTCCACCTTCTTCTGTCAGATAAGTGGCCACGTGAATTCACCCACCATCCTTCGTCGGTTTGTGGAAGTGGAACATGACTTCACCCACTATCATTCGTCTATTGTAGAGCTTTGGTCCCTCCACTATCCTTTATCGGGTGGAGCTTTCTGGAGTTGTCTCGTAGTGACAACTTATCTTTGGCTCGTGGTAGGGCCTTACAAGGGAATTTTATTCCTAACACGAGAATTAATCCCATACACGGGGATTTAATTCTTATACGGGGATTAAATTCCTATACTACATGGGAATTAAATCCTATTTTACATGAAAATTAAATTTATATGCTACACAAGGATTAAATTCTTATGCTACACGGGAATTTATTATCGAGTCTAATTAGACGTTTTCTCTTACATCTTTGGGTTTTATTTTTTAAGAACCCATTTTTGGACTTTTTTTCTTCGGTTGTGGTTCGGACCGGTTTCCTTTGATTTTGAAGCCTTGTCCGAACAATGGCTTCTCCTGTAGTTGATAGTAAGAACATAGTCGTTCTTCTCATCGTTCGATATGTATCATATTACATATCTTTTTTCTTGTGTTTTCCATCGTCGGAACCTAGTTTTCCCAGATCAGCTTTCTTTTATTCTTAAATAAAATTCTCAGCAAATCCGATAGTATTTTCTGTCATGGAGTTTAACAGGAATGACCACAGAATTTTGAAATATCTTGAACGAGTACTTTACCTTGTCCATCTCTGTGAGACAGACCCAAATTCTTTTACTCGCCTAGTAGATATATCATCTTCAGTGAGAGCGATGACCAGAGGACTGTTGGTTGGTGATGTTTTCACTCTATTGAACGTCATCATGTCTGGTCTTTGTAGCTTCATGAAATGGAAGATTGGATGAGACCCTTTTCCTGTGATTTCTGGAGCTGCTGAAATGAACTTAAGCTCTAGGATGTCTCCTCGACCAAGATGTGGATTATTTTGCCATGAGTTGTGCACGGCAGTGGCAATCCATTTCAGTAGTTTAGAAATCTCCGAAAAGCTTGGTGCAGTTGTAAGAATTGAAGCAATAGCTCCAAAATCGTACCATTCTCGTACATCTCGTGGGTTTGCACCCACCAATATCCACACTCGTTAATATTTTCCAAATCAATCAGTAATTACTTTGTTGTAAAGAAGAAAACGGTTCGTTAGTATTAACCTTTCTTGGGCCTGTCTGTGGCCTAAAGTTAACCTCTTCCTCTTTAACCCCAGAGGTGCTGGGTTAACTTGGTTTGTCCCCAACAGAGTCCTGACTTTCCAAATTAATTGTTCTATCGGAGTCCAATAGATCACTCATTTTGGCATTATCTGTCTTTTCACCAGAATCTGATGAAAAACTTATATCGTCAGGATTTCCTACCTCGGGTATAAAATTACCCTGAGTGTTCATCGATGATGAACCTTTCTCGTGAACCTCTCTCTGGGTCACTGATGATGAACCTGCTTTGAGAAGAGGACTTTCGAGCGCATCCCATAAATGGGCATGAGCTTCTCTCGTAGCACTTATGGCTTTCTGGACTAAGTCCCAATCTACCCTTTGAACATAGACAGCGGCTTCAGCACGCATCCTTAGCAAGTCATATCTCTTATCTAACTCCTCAAGGTTTTTCCTGAGATGTCTAGCTCGTACTATGATGGAATCTGCTTCAAGGATATCCATCTCTCGTCAGGAAATCTACAAGAACATTCTCATTAGATTTCACAATGACAATATAAAATAAATAATATTGGCATTCTGCTTGCCATCTAATAATACGGGCTTTCTCGATTTTTGATTCGAGTTTATTCTTTAAGAAAGCCTTAACATTTGTATTATCCACTTTTAATGTAAATTCTTTTGCTAATAAGAATAAAGGTCATTTTTTAAAAGTCTTCCAAACTGGAAAAAATTCTTTCTCGTTAATGTGTCATAATTTAACTTGTTGTTCTGAGAACAACGCTCCTATATATCTACAAGGTTCTTTGTTTGTGGATGTTTTTCGCATGAGCACTGCTGCCCATCGGAAGTCATTAGCGTCTGTATAGACAACTAATTGATCTTCATCCTGTGGTATTGCGAGTTTTGGCAGATTGCTACAAATCTGTTTTAGCTCGCAAACTCTTTAGGAATGTATATCTTCTCATTTCCATTTTATCTTTTCATCATATTGTAATAGAGGACAAAAATCATTTCTGTATTTTACTAGGTCTTTAATAAAACTACCTGCAAAATTAACAACACTCAATAAGCTTTGGAAATGCTTCTTATCATTTAGAACATCAGGGAAATTACATAATTTTTCAACAATATGTTTTTGAAGTTCCATACCTGTTTGGTCAATAATAACACCGAGAAACTCGATTCTATTGACTATGATTATTATCTTCTTTCAGATATCACTAATCCTTCTTTATGACATGCTTCAGAAAATATTTCAAGATGTTTAATATGTTCTTTCATATTTTTAGATGCAATTAATATGTCGTCTATATAGACAAACATGAACTCGAAATAATCTTTAAACAGATTATCTATTTTTCGTTGGTATATCTAGGTGCATTTGCAAGTCTCATTGGCATTACATTTCAGATATATTGACCTTGTGGAGTAGAAAAGGATGTATACTTTCTTGACTCCTTTTTCATTTTAATCTGGTAGAAATCAGACTTACAATCAAAATTAGAAAACACTTTTGACCCTTTAATGCAGTCAATTAAATGTTCCCTACTCAGGATGTAATAACCATCAAAATCAAGTATCTTATTAATACCTTGATAGTTAATTACTAACCTTACTTTACCTCTTTTTATTTCACCGTGGTTTCTTACCAAAAAACCTGGGCTACTGTAAAAGGAGACTTCAGCTTCAATTAATTTAAGATCGATATGTTCTTTGATAATTTTTTGCATATCTTTCTTATATGTCATGTTCATCTGGATTGGCTTGTATCGAATCAACTCGTATCAGAATTGTTCTTTTACTTTTAGAGTTGCTTCAATCTTGTTCATGTTCCACCAAGCCAAAGGTCCTCATTGAAGTTTCTCTGGATTAGTCTTTTGACATTCTCAAGGGAAAGTAATTTTTCCTCATCAATGTCCTCAACAGGTGTGCTCTCTTTAAGTGCATTCTTCATAAGTTGGATATCTTCTTCGGATGCTCTTTCGACACCCTGTTGCCTGAAAGACAAAAGAGCTTTACCAAATTTTCTTTTATCCTGCATTTTAAAATGTGGTAATTTGGCATTATCACCACGTTTGCTGTGAAAATTAATAGGCATTATTCCATTGAATATTTTTTCTCTTCGCAAAACCTGTATCAAACTACCACAGTTAGTAGTAAAAGTTAACAGGTTCTTGTGATTATCTTGCTTATTTTTTACAAAAGTTTGGATAAAATTATTACCCAACAAAATATGAGCATCTGTATCGTAAATATAGATTGGTGGCATTTTTACCTTATACCAAGGTGTACCAAATCCTCCTCCTATCATGATCCTTGTTTCACAAATACCCTTATTGAGTATCAGGATTTTCTGATTAAAATCCCTTCCTGCAATAATAGGTAATGTGTCCACAGCTTCGCTGAGGAAAACTTTCGATTTTGCCATGCAAATACTTGATCCTGAATCAATATAAGCAGCAAAGTATTCTGTCTTATATTGGTCATACATCATCCCAACGGATATATATATATATAGAAAATGGACTCGTCATTCCACCCTTATGAGGTGTCCATCAAGACTGAATTTCATACATCTTCTTTTTCATCCCCAAGGTTTGTGTTCCTCGAGGAAACTTAGACCCAAGGTCATAGTTCCTTATGTTCTACCTGCATTACCTATGACAGATACTTCATAGCCCGCTATTTCTAGCATGCCTTCGTATCTTCCAATCGTTGGTTGTTGTAAATGATATATTTCATCACAATGAAAAAGTTTAAGTTTTTCTGATATATCAAAAACAACACAAATTTCTTTCCAACCCTCAGGACAATGCATTTTTACATTACTGGCCCTAATTTGTTATGGGTTGAAATCCTCTAAAGGTTCTTTTCCTTTTAAGCTTAATATCCTATATTCGGAAAAAGGATATTCTAGTACTGACTTCAGATTCTAATCTCATTGATCTGTTAAGAACATGATGATCTTTAATCAGTATGTTAACACCACCTATCCTAGGGATTTGGATTGGGTCTCATGTCATTACTTTGGCGAATTCCTTAAAAATTCTAGGAATCTCAATATACTTTTTCCTAAGAAATAAATCAGAATGATGTGTATTGGACAGTGCATATGCAATTCTATATGTAATAGAATATGGTTTGTTACTCTCTTTCATTAGATTTGTTCTTTAAAATCTTGATGAAGGGTTAAGACTCGACTAAAATCTTGGTCAACTAGGTTGTATGTAATCCTAGGATGAATGTCAAATATAAGTTTGTCAGTATACAAATTACCTATCATTGTACCAAGACAACCATCTCTGAGGTTATTGATTCTTCTATCCATTACTGATAGATGAAGTTCAGAATCAATATATTCCTTGAAGGTAGCTTTGATTACTACTTCAATGGTTCCAATATGGATCCATTTCATAATCACTATTACTTTTTCCCTAATTCGGCTCAGTTCCTTAAGAATCTCTTCCTTTGGAATAAGCTGCATATCAATTCTATTATCGGTTAATTCCTTGGAATCGAAAACTCACCTGAGTTCCCTGATAGATGATATAGTGCTTGCATTATCTTAGTCTGATCTGGTGAAGGATCCGACTAACACCTCCAATTATAAAACCGTCATAGGGGCTCAGAGTTGAGTCTTGTCTCATGATTTTTTTCATCGTTTTGTTTGAGATGGTCATTTGTGAAAAGAATCCTGATAGACTTTCTGAAGTTCGGAGTCTATCTTCTATCTCGAGGCTATTCGTTTGATTCTGTTGATGATCCATAAGATTCATTTGAATCAGTCTCGAATTTTTCTTTATAGATGTTTTCATCTGAAGAGATGTCCTCGAACTGGTAAACTGGTACCAAATCGCAATAGAAAACCGCATCAAGGATATCTGCAGTTGGCTTGAATTGGCTAATTTCACTCTACTTTTATGGGTGGCGAAATATATTTTTTCGCACCGCATGTCTAGAAATTGCAGTCTTTGAAACTTTCACTTGTACGAGTATGAGCTCGTTTGAAAGTTCTCATTGTTGGTGTTCTTCATGTTGACTTCCCTGTGGATCTAGATCCTTATGAAGAAAATCTGGAAGGACCGGATTTCTGACTTGACTTGTAGGTTCTGTCATTGGATTTGGACCATCACGATCTTCCTTGGTTGGAAGGTCTTGTAATCCTCCGGACTTGGCATGAGATACACTTCTGAAGTGTTTCCTTTTCTTCTCATACCTAACCTGTTTTGATTCTTTAATTACTGATAGAAAATCATTGCTATTACAACAAAAATGAGTCTTTTTTATTTGTCTTCTGAGTTTTTTCTTGTTCTTTTAAATGGTTGCTTGTTGACATCATTCTCGCAAGCTGTCTTTTAGGAAAGATATCCTTCTTGCAACTGTGTCGACCTGTCCTAGTGGTAACTGGTAGGACTGGATCAACATTTCTTGTCAGGGGCTACAGATCTTTGCAAAGAACATCTCTGTTGCCACATTTAACGGAACCTCTATTTGAAAGTAATATTTACGGAACCAATAGATATATTCGTCTGCCGCACATATACTTTCTAACTTGAGAGCATACAGGGCTTGTGTATATTCTCGACTTTTCTCCTTCTTATTTTGGTCAAAGTATCCATCTCCGATGAAGTAGACTTCTTAAGCATTCTTTTAATCTTTTCGATGATAGCGTATAAACTATCTCCGGAATAGGCTTCTCTTTAACTTGGGTAGATGTTGATTCCCAAGCAGTTCTCGCTGAACCTTCTAGACTACTTTCAATTAGTCTAATGAAGTTTTCTTTTTCTATGTCCAGCGTTATTGAGGCCACTTTCAACGAAACCATCCATTCATCGATTAATTTTTCCATATTTCGGAAGTCGATGATGTCGGTTGTGAGAACCAACCCATATGGGTGTGTTGGTTCTAACATCGTCTTTACCCACGGACTGTTAAGAGGTACTTTGTTTCTCTCTGGTCGTCATCTGGCTCCTGTTCTCCAAATATCCATATCTATCTTGGATTCGTCTCCTGTCTTTGATCTCTCAGGGACTGGTGTATATGAACTCGTACTTCCTTCTAGATTAGGAACTTGAGAGTTCATCTTGATATTAACCAGATCCACTATCCCATGATTGGAGAGTGATTCGGTTAAATTTGAGATATCAACTCGTGATGGCTCCATGTTAGATTTTTCTAATGATTTCACACATTAATTCATCATGACTCTTTGACTCTGAGATTTCCATAGTCTTTCCTTTTGGAAATAAGTGGTTTATCCCCAAACGCATCTTTGAAACGTTCATTCATGGATCTGTTGGATCCTTTTTGTAACTTCATTTTCAGATCTGAAACCTCTCATTGGATCTCGGATAGAGATCTAATCATCGTCTCCGTCTGACCTCTATAGAACTAGATGATCTTCTAGATCTCTCTAAGATCTTGTGAGATCTTAAAACTACTAGGAACAATTTTGTTCCAATCCTTGTTGAACATCATTGGACTGATATTCCTGAAACTTGTATTATCTCGAAAAATATTTCGGATATATATTTTCTTGATTTTCTCCTCTGTTAGGTATAAAATAAATATTGTAAATATAAATCGTAAATTATTTCTTCAATAAACCTAGGCTTTGATACCATTTTGTGGTCCGGATCTAATAAACATTTGGATTAGATTTAATTAATTGATTTTGGAAAAATATGAATTAAATTTATCAAATAAGATAAGGAAGTAGTTATTATCAAATATTGCACATGTGTGTCCTAGGATTATTTTGATCATTTTATAAAAAAAGTGGTATTTTTTGACATATTATTATATTTGATGGTATTTTTTATCCAAGTTTATAAGTTTTATGGTATTTTACATTTTTTCCTCTTTCATTAAAGCCTCTGAAACTTTCATCTATATGACTATAATCTACATCACTACGCCACCTTTTTTTTTTCTTTTTTCCTTAGACTATTTATATCTGTTAACCATAAAGAATAGAATTTGGCAAAAAAATGTCATTTAGTATATGCGATGATCAAAGATACAAGAATACCATTATGAAAAAATTATTTGGTGAATGTTATCATGGTTGTGATAAGCATATATAGAAAAATATGTGATAATGAGTATGAATAGTAGATAATGAATAGAACTTGTGAGACAATCTTACAAGTTCATAATCGATAAAATATAGTTCAACTTGTGAAAGTGAAATGTATGGATTTTGATTGTAGATAATGGAATTCGTTGAATATTATGATCTGTCAAATACTTTGACAAATACTTAAAGAGGGTTTTTTTTTTTTTTACCTAAAGATGGTGGAATTCGTCGTGTCAAATATTAAATATGATTAAGTATTATTAATATTTTGACAAATATTAATTAAAGAGGGTTTTTTTCTTTAAGATTCTACTCAAAGAGGTATTTTAATTGTTTGAGAATGACAAATCAATGTTCTCACAATATTGTACATAATAAAATGTAGCTATTCACAAAAATAATAGGAGAAATTAAGGTTAGAGTATAAAATGGCATTACAAATCGTTGTGAAAAAAGGAAAGAAAATGCGTGACGCGAAAGAAGTACTAATTAAAATAAGTATCTATCTTTTTCTAGCCCAATAATCAACATTTTGACTTTAGATATTCATAAAATGAGTTATATTTAAATTTCCAAGAAAATGGGCCCACAATCAATTTTCTTTAATTTCAAGAAAATTCAACTTCCAAATAGCTTGTCTAAGCTTTCTTACAAGTCATGTAGGCTGACCAAAATGAGAGTTTGCACGTGGCAAATTGAGGCCCAAATGGCCCAAATAGCCCAAATTAATGATTGAATTGGGCTTCTATTTCGGTGCCAAAACCAAGTCAGAGCCCATTTGGCCCACCTGGATGGGCCCAGCTAGGGTCAGCCTGATTTCCAACTCTATATAGTGATTAGGGGTGGAGATCGGACAGATCGAATCGGAAATAGGGTGTTTCGGAAAAATTCCAAAAAAATTCGGAAATGAAAAATCAATTCCAATTTCCATCCAAAAATTTTCGGAAATGAAAAATCCATTCCAATTTCGGAATTGTCGGAAATTTCGGAATTCCGAAATTTTGGAATTTTCGGAAATTTCGGAAATTAAAAAATTCAGAAAATCGGAAAAAATCTCGGAAATTTTCAGAATTTTCAGAATTGTCCCAAAATATCTTATATTATGCAGTATATAAGATAGTATAATTATAAAACAACAGTATAAACTATAGTATGTAGTATAAAATAAAACTATAGTATAAACTGTACTATATACATATAGTATATAGTATATAGTATATAGTATATAGTATATATAGCATAAAGTATATAATATATAGTATATAGTATTCTTCTATAGCATATAGTATATAGTATATAGTATATAGTATATAGTATGTAGTATATAATATAATATAATTAAAAAACTACAGTATAAACTATAATATATAGTATATATTATAAAATAATACTACAAAACTACAATATAAACTATAGTATATAGTATATATAGCATAAAGTATATAATATATAGTATACTTCTATAGCATATAGTATATAGTATATAGTATGTAGTATATAATATAATATAATTAAAAAACTACAGTATAAACTGTAGTATATAGTATATATTATAAAATAATACTAAAAAACTACAATATAAACTATAGTATATAGTATAAAATAAAATTATAGTATAAACTATACTATATAGTATATGTAGCATAAAGTATATAATATAATATAATTAAAAAAACTACAGTATAAACTATAATATATAGTATATATTATAAAATAATACTAAACAACTACCGTATAAACTATAGTATATAGTATATATTATAAAATAATACTAAAAAACTACAGTATAGACTATAGTATATAATATAAAATAATACTATAGTATAAACTATACTATATACATATAGTATATATAATATATTTATATACTATCATATAGTATAAAGTATATAAAATATATTATATAGTATACAGTATTATAAAGTATACTATAATATGTATATTTATATTTACACATAGTATAAAGTATATAAAATATATTATATAATATATAATATTATAAAGTATACTATAATATGTATATTTATATTTACACATAGTATAAAGTATATAAAATATATTATATAGTATATAGTATTATAAAGTATACTATAATATATATATTTATATTTACATATAGTAAATGTATATAAAATATATTATATAGTATATAGTATTCTTCTATAGCAAATAGTATATAGTATAAAATGTTTGAATTATTTACAACAATTGCTATTGGTTTGATGGTAAGTTTCATGCTTTGAGTATGACTATATGAGAGGTCTTGTGTTTGATTTTCAAATGCTTTTACTAACTCTACATTTTATAATTTCCGAAAATTGAATTTCGGAAATATTTCGGATCGGATTTCGGAATTTCCGAAAATTTTAAAACTGATTCCAATTTCCATCCAAAAATTTTCGGAAAAATCGGAAATCGGATTTTCGGATTTCGGATTAAAAATATTCGTTCCAAAATCGGAAAATTTCGGATCGGATTCGGCGGATTTCGGAAATTCCGTTCCAATTTCCACCCCTAATAGTGATGGTGTCATATTCTATATAAAGAATGCATCAACGAATTAAAATACCAAATAAGAAAAGGACAGGATATAATCCAAAGATGGAAGTAAAATCATACGGCATAAAATCCTGCAGAAATATCATAAAACTAGCATATGTAATTCACAAGGGAAAGGAGAAAGGATGAGTGAGTAAGCTCAGAAGAGAGTAATGGAAAACTTTAAACCAAAATGCACCAAGAAGAAAGTAATAGAAAACAGCAAATCCCTTCCAACATATATTTCAGCAGAACTTCATCGATCGATATCCAGTTAAAGGAGACGACATGATTTAAACCGTCTCTTATGTTTCTTGAGCTTTGGAGGCCGAAGAACCACCTTTATGGCTGCATCAAACACAGCCTTCACATTCTGCATCAGAAACGAAACCATGGTTTAATCTAACGGCATTAACTAGATGAGATTCTAATGAAAGTTCTGCATTTATACAAATGAAACGAACCTGCTGCGTCTTGGCACTGCACTCGACATAAGCCACAGCTCCGATTTGCTTTCTGAGCTCCTCACCCTAAAAACAAGTGTAAATCAGCCTCGTACGAAGCAAAGTGATTGTTTTTTAGGTGTTGTGAATGAAATATCACAAGCCCTTTTCATCTCATATAATCATTGGCAAGAATGTCAAGTTTTATTCAGAGTTATGTTCATAAAGACCTCAAATACGATAGTTAAGGTAAAACATGTTGATCGAGAATGTATACCTGCTCGGTGGATATAGTGGATGCCCCTGGATAGTCCTTTTTGAACTGTGGGTCATCTCTCAGATCTGCAATACAAATACAACTGATTATAGCAGATAAAGTCGAAGAGATATACATCAGAATCAAGAAAATTCATTATCAGCAAATGCCCTGCTCCAAAATGTGCAATTAACATGACTTCTAGTCTTTGTATTTGTCCATGTATTTAATCCAAAGATCATTAGTTTATGTCTACCAATTTTTTCCTTCAATTTACTCTATGAATATCAAGATAACGAATCACTAAAGTTCCGGATTTTTTGCTTTCTCATGGTCCTGTTTAAAAGACATAATGAGTATAAAAAGTAAGGAAGGAGCACAGTGGGAATTCAAACAAGAAAAGGAAAAAGTTTACAGGTAATTGCTTTTAATTGAACACTCAAAATACAGAGAGAAAAGGAGAAGACTTTAAGTGAAAGCAAAGCAACCTATTGAGCAACAAATATTTTTGAATTTAATGTAATCATGTTGGATTAAGAACTCTCACCCTGCTTTGTCCCCACAAGAACAATGGGAATTAAAGGAGCATAATGACGTAGTTCTGGGACCCACTGCACCAACATAGCAAAAAGCAGAAAGCAAAAGAATCCATGAAATATACCGTCAATTTAAAAAGTCAGTAACTACCTATTGATTGTGTTTGAAAGATAAAGGGAGAAAAGAGATTTACTTTCTTCGAAATGTTCTCAAAGCTTGGCCTACTGATCAGAGAGAAAGCAAGCAAGAAAACATCTGCACCTCTGTAACTAAGAGGCCTCAATCTGTTATAATCTTCTTGACCTGCAATAAGTTGTTCAAATTTCTTCATCCTCACAAAAAAAGGGTTCATTCTTGCACATGCCCTAACTAATAAAGCCAGTTTCTTTTAGTAAAAGAGAAGGGTTCTTTTTCTTTTCATAAATGAAGTTTAGAGCTACGAGAATTATACTTATATGTAATCACATCCTATTTCTACACTAATTCCACAATATCGTTGTTGAGATCAACATTGCATTGGATTGAAAACACAGCATTTGTTCCCAAGTTTATCATCAATGTTAAAATTCATCAGGAAAATCAAGGCCTATAGGAAATTTTCACTTGGACATTTATGCAAACACATCTAAGTCAATATATCACACACAAACATTTCATTAAATCAATGGGAATCAAAGTTATGAAAAACAGAAACACACACACAATCTGTATCTATAGAACCAAGAAATCAATATAGATAGATGATCATACCAGCAGTATCCCACAATCCCAGATTCACAGTCTGGCCATCAACAGAGACATTGGCACTGAAGTTATCAAAAACAGTTGGAACATAATCCTGAGCCAAGAAACACACACAAACACACACCATAAGTGAAATCGAACTCAAGAGAAAAAACAAACAATGGATTGCAACAAGAAGAAGGCCCTTTACAGTTGGAAATGTGTTGCTAGTGTAGGATATAAGAAGGCACGTCTTCCCCACAGCGCCATCGCCAACTGTCACACACTTGATGAATTTGGTCGCCGTGGCATTTGCAGTAGCAGTAGAAGTATTAATGGCACTCATTTTCACACCATATCAGAATCAAGCAACCGAGATTTCAAGAAAACAGAGGAAATTGGATGGAGCCCTTTAGAGAAATGAGAAACAGGCTTGTCTTTTCTTGATGCTAATGAGTAGAGGCCATGAAAGTATTGGAGAGATGAAGGAAGTGGGGGACACGAGGAGGGGCCAAAAGGGCAAAGCTATAGATTTTCTTGATGAACTTTTTCAATTCATAAGCAAAGAAAGTTGTGATTTTTTGCTTTTTTTTGAGCTGTCAGAGAGGGAAAAATGAAGGGTTAAAGCGCCTTAAATATTCCAATCGGTTATGAGTTGCCAATTTTGGGTGTAACCGAATCCAAGTAGTTTGAGTTTTGGTTTCTTTAGTTATCAAATCAATCGAGCCACAACAAACTATATTTATATATTCATCATAATTAAATGTATAAAAATTATAAATTATAGTTTACGAACTAGCTTGCAAGTCTTCTAACGAATTTGTTGATGAGTTAACGAGTTGAATAGCATCAAGTTTGAGTTTGAATTTATTTGTTTACTTTAACGAATCAAAATAAATAAATTTGAATAAACTTTTATCGAATGAGCTTCGAATAATATATAAACGGCTTAGTTCATTTACATCCTTAGTTGCAAAAAATGAGATAATTTGAAGAAAAAAAAAATTAATCCGAAAAAAATAATATTGTTCACCATTGAAATGAAATACAAGATCGAAGTTTTGGAAATAGGGGCAAAAGCTGAAATTATAGTATTCAACATTTGATTAAAGATTGTTACTTTTAAACTTAATTCGAGTTTGATTCAATAAATATAAGTAACAAACCTTTTTTTTTTTTTAGTAATCTAAAGTTAAGCTTCAACTCCAACAATTGATAGGTGTAGATCAGAATCATCTGATAATAAAAAAAAATTGAGTTTAATTCATATTAGAAAGAAAAAGTTACAGCGAAATTTTTAATGTTGAGTAATAATTCGTTTGAATTTAAAAAACAATGAGTTCTACCATGTTGGTATTTGGAAGAAAATAGAGATGATGATACAATTTCACGAGTAAAAATGAATCAAAATAAAGTATCGATAATTTACATAAGGATTAGCCGAATTGTATCAAAATCAAATATTCTTCCATCTTAAAAAATGTCGTTTAAGAAAAGTTATTTTTTAATTAAAATTTCTACAATATACATTTGATTAAAAGAAATGCATATGAGCTACTCACATTTTCCAATAATAGACTTGATGAGTGAGTAGATGGACATAAGAGCGAATTGAAATAACTTATAAAAACTTAATTAGTTAACCAAATAACAATAATATTTTATAACTATATATATAATTATATATATATATATGTATATCTGTTATTATTATTTTTTTAATTTCCGGAGAGACTAAAATAATAATGTCGATACTGGCCCAAGGAAATTTCACATAAGACAAAGCCCAACTAATTATTCGGCCATGATTTATGGCCCATTTAGACTGGGTAAAGCCTAATTATTAATAGGCTTTTACACAATGAAGATAATAAGCCCATCTAAAAATTTTGGTGCCAAATAAGCACAAAATTGGAGAGAGATTCCCATAGACGAGCAACAATGGCGTCTTCGAAAGCGCAAGCACCGCCATATCCAAGCGCGGCTCGAATCGCCGACTCTGACTGTTACCCTGCCTATACTGCCTCCCTCAAATGTAATCTCCACTTATTTACTGCCACTTTTTCTTTTTCTTTTTCTTTTTCTTTTTCTTTTTCGTATTTATGTTTGAACGGTTAATTTGATTATAGGTTTTCCCGATTTCGTGACAAATGTGTTGTTTCTTTGAAAATATTTTTTGTGAAACCCTGGAAATTATTGCCTACGATCCACGAAAATGAAGTTCCACACTGTTGTTGAGTTTTGATTTTGTTAGGAGTTGGAATTATGTTGAATCTCTGCAATTTCTTGCAGGTTATGTGCAGAGTTAGATTGTTTGTCTGTGTTGTGTGTGTGCGTAGTGATGAAGTACTAATTTGGAATCGTTGAGATTCTGTGTGTTTTGCCTTAGTGTTCTATTGCAAAGTTTGGTTAACAAGTGATTGTGTTTGACTTTGAGTGGTTGTTAGGAAATATGAACAGAGTTATTGTTTAGGTGGTAATATTTTGTGAATAAATCTTATCGTATGGTGAAGACCAATTGAATTGGGCGTTAAGCTTGAGCATTAGGTCTTTTGATCAGTGTAGGATGGTGAAGAATCATGATATGTGGCATGTTAGTTATTGTTGATTTCCTTGTGCATAAACTTTGATTTTCATACAACATTTCAAATTTAGCAAATAAAGATCTGGTGATGAAATCCAAGCTAGTGAGGCCATATTGCTGTGTCATATCCATGTAAGCTACAACACAATGTCCTTTAGATTAATTATTTTCCTAATACAGAATCCCTGCTGCTTTTGTGAACTTTTTCTTTATTCTTTATTTTTCTTTTTCGGGGTTGAAAATAGTCCTATTTTTATTATAACAATCCTGAGCTCAGACCCCCCACTTGCCATCTTTGGCCTTTGGGATTTCCTCACCGTCCTAAAAAAGACGTAGTTTTGTAAGCTGTCGTGGAGCTCTGTTCTGCTAATATGTGGAGAGTTTGAGGTTGTTCTTGGGTGGTTCACTGCCATTTCCAAGCTCTGCAGGTCTCAATTATCCTGGGTTTGGATTTGGAGAATGGCCTTGACCTCTTCCTTCGATTCGTTTTCCAACTAAGAATTCTCCAAAAAAAGTTTCAAGAATTGGCTCTAACATTTCAACTAAAGTGAGGGCAATGATGGTAGGAGTGTGAAAATGTATGGATGGTTCTGTGCTAATGGGGTTGAAGAATGCTAATGCTCTTTTAAATGTTGTGAAAATATATGGATGATTCTGTGGAAAATCTGAAGCCACTTGATGCTTTGGACTTGGTGCCTCATTTTTCCAAAAGAGATAATAAAATTCAGGTTAATGCTGAGAGGAAGGCTAATGGTGTTTACATTCAATTGTCCCTTAGGGTAGAATAAGAGGACGAAACAATAGCAAGAATAGTTTATGGAAGCTGGGAGAATCGGCTTACTGCATGGTAAGGAAGGCCTTCATCTGGAGCTCCACAGTTTTCTCTGAAGACAAGAGAGGTTCTATTCTACAAACATATACAAGGAAGTTTGGCTAGCACTTAGAAGGAGAGAGATGCACATGTCTTTTATGTCTTCGTTTCAGAAAATGAACAACTTTAATGGCTTATGTGATGATACTTCTTTCAAAGTATGGAGTTCATTCTATTTCGCAGAGTGGCAGGCTGAAGCTGGTTGAAGCTGGAGCAACACTTTAATGGAGAATGAATTAGAATCTAGCAGCTTTCAAATATTTCATTAATTTTTGAAACAAATTAATGAAAACAAAGCTTTGTAGCTTACATGGATAGGACATGTCATTATCACATTACACGCTGGCATTCCATCACCATAAATATGGCTGGTGATTTGAATTGCTAAAATTGAAGAGCTTGTGTCTTTATTTGCCGAAAATTGAAAAGTCATATTAAAATTGTCAAAAGCGCTAGGGGTCATGGTTTAATTTGAAATTATACTAACAGCTTTACGCAGTGAGCAAGTTCACCTACAATGTTTATGTTATGCTTTAAGATAGTACAGAACATTGGAGCATTTTTTTTTTTTTTTTCTTTACTCAGTTCGTTTGACTTTACTTTTTTCGAATAACCTAGATTATTTTCATGTATTTCAGACTACTTATTCTGCTTCCATTACAATACTTGCAGGCTTAGAAGTATTTAATAGTGAGAAGAGTAAATGCCAAGAACATTTTGACATTTACAAGGCATGCAGGAAAAAGGAGGTACAGGGTTCAACAGACAAAATGCTTTTACCCCCCCCCCCCCCCGCTTTTGTTATTGTTATGTTAATTATTGCTCTTTAAACCATTAACTAACTACTTGAGTGGTCAAATATCTATTACTTCTTTTTCTTGGTTGTGACAGAGGGAAGCACGGCTAGAACGCAATCGCAGCCGGTCACTATTCTCGTGAGATTATAGGTTCATGATTGCCTTTAACTCTTAATGTTTCGGGTGCAATGTGTCTCAATGCTTCCCTTCTTTGCTAGTTTTGTAATGTTGCTCTCGAATTTCTAATAGAAATAAAAGATGTCTTCCATATTATGTTTCTATAACAGATGTCTCCCATGTTATTTATGTTTATATATATATATATATATATATATATATATATACACGAAAAAAAAAAACCATTTTCTACAATCCATGGCAGTGATCCACATTCCAAAATTCTACAGGTGTTCATCGCTTTGTGTTTGTGCCAAGCGAAGTACTTGAACAGTGCAACAGTTGTAGATCGGTTGATTATCGTCTTCGTTTATCTGTTTCTGGGTTGAGCTTATAATTGGAATGTTGGAAGGGGAGAATTTGCAAAACTGAACAGGTTACATTTCTAGTAGGTGAATAAAGTTTTTTCTTTTTTTTTAAATTTTTTTTCTCTCTGAAGATCATTCACCTAGCAATCAGGGTATGAGTTCTTGTATCTTTGAATTCTATTGACCTTTTTCAGTATTTATAGTTTGTACCAAGGCATGAATTAGCAGGTAACCTTAACATTCCAAGTGCATGGACATGCTTTGTCATTGGTGAAGAACAACAAATATATGTTATATTTCATGGGGCAACATGTCTGTTTCAAAATAAATGTTTATTTACTTTTTTGTTTTTAATCTCAAATATAAGTGTTATATAATTTCAATAAATAATTATTTATATTCTTCCAAAATTGTCACAGTTTACTACTTTCAAATTAAGTGTGATATATAAAAGTGAATATTAAAAACTTACACATGTTGAATACACTTAAACATGGGTGATAGGCGGGTAGCTTAGTCTTTTCTGTGCAAGCATTTTTAATTTGAGTTCGAAAGTTTAAAATAATATTTATTTTGGAACATAGAAAATAATAGGCAAAAAGAAAATTAAGCTCATGTTTTCAAAATAACTTAAGGGATGAGGATAATTACATCATAATATTAAATAATAAGTTGGCGACAATGTAATATGTTTAATAGAAACAACATGATAATTGACACATTTCCATCAATCTTACTATATATGCAAATTAGATATTTCAATCTACATGACTTGTTAGGTTTTGTCACTCAAAATTGCCCATGTTGGCCACTTTGCCTTCACGTGTGGGCAATGTATGTTTATTTAAAAAATAAAAAATCTATCAAATAATTTTAAATGACAAAATATAACAAATTATGTAATTAAAAAATCCAAAATGTAATAAAATATAATATTTTTATGGTATAATGTAAAATAAGCAATTAGGGAAATGAAAATCAGAATGTGTAAAATAAACACTACCACCTCAGCTTGCGCCCCTCTCTCTCTGTCTCTCTTTCTCTCTCTATGTAGTATAGAAAGAAACCCTAGTTTTCTCCGTCTCACACCCAACTCATACACTGTACAAATCTAAGCGTTTCCCCGATTCCTTCGATCTTCCTGTTGGAATTCCTCATTCCATTTGGAATTCCGAAACCCTACATATACAAATAACCGTGCTTTTTGTAGGATTTTTGTGTAATTTTTTTTTTGTTCTGTTTGCAAAAATGTACAGAGATCGAGGAGGAGGGGCCTCATCCAAGGGCGCAGAGATGCTGGATCGGAAGCGAATTAACGATGCTTTAGACAAGCACTTGGAGAAGAACTCACCTTCCACCTCCAGAAACAAGGGTTCTGCCATCGCCGTGCCCTCCACCTCCTCCGCCGCCGGAAAACATTTTGACCCCAGAAATCATCGCTCTTCATCCACCCTCAATACCAGCAAGAACAAGTGCTCCGATGGTACATTTTTTTTATGTAGCTTTTTTATTAGTTCTGATTTTTGACGTGAGGCATTTGGGTTGTGTTTATTTTCGTTCCATTTATAAAAACCATCGCATTTTAGTTGATTGGAATGCAATGTGTGGTGATTTTATTTAAAAACTGGATGCTTTCTTCCTTTCATTTTCATGAAAAGTTATCCTGAATGTGTTAATTTGATGGTTTTTGTGGGTATCTTAAGTTTGAAAATTTGAAGTTAGATTCTAATTTTCACCGATTCCACTAATTTGGTAGATCTGATTGTAGTCGAGTGTCTTGCATGACGTTCTTTAGCTTATAATCTAAGCAGGATTTTGGGAGTACGGAATTGTGGGTAGTATTTATAATCGCAATTTATATTATGTTCATATCTTTTACTTGCTTCTTGGTTCTTGTGGAGTGGTTTTGAGAATCTTAATGGGCATCTGAGACTTGAGAAAGCACTATGTGAAGATAAATTTTATCATGGTTTTCTTGTGTCCTGAAATGTTAATTATAGCATCAAGCTAGAACCTAAATGCTTAAGAGTTTATTTCTCTATAATCTTGAGTTATTTATCGCATTTGAAAGCATCAGATTTGGCGTTACATTTATGTAGAATCACATGTAAGGCATGTGAAATTTTCCACATGGCTGTTTAGGACCTTAGGTTGCCCAAAAAACATGTGCCTAAATGTCAGGAAAAAGAGAACATGCTTTTTTTCTAGTTCAGGTGTAAAACTCCAATAAGGCTTGAGCCTTCATTTCTCTTGTTGGCTTAATTAGAAATTCTGACAAACGTAAAGGGTGTTTTTCATTGAAGACTCATTTAAATGGAATTTTGTTTCCTTAAGTATCTCTATTTATAATATATCTTTTCCAAATATGGACCCATGTTGAACCAAAGTTGGATGACCGCATTAGTGCTTCTTTGGTAGCCCATTCTAAAATGGACTTTTAGACATGAAAGTCCATTTGCAGAAAATATTATATTTTGGTGATTGCTTTCTAGTGGACCTTTGAAATAAATGGCTTATCCAAAAGCCCAATATAGAGAAATGCTAATTTGTGGTTTTTAATTTTTCTTCTTGGACTTCTAGTCGGTGGAAATTAAAGTTTATTTCCGCCAAATAACTAACATTATTCATAAGCACTTTTGAAAATCCCATACTTATTAAATGGACATTTAAAGAATGGACTTACCAATTTAAGTGCTTCGAAACATGCACTTAATTGCTTAAAGATATGGAGTCTTTTCGTCTTTAACCACAACATATTTGCTGATTTTTAGCATCAGTTGGTTCGGACCTTGAGTTAATTTTACCCAAGCTTCATCTTTTTCATGCATAGATCACCCAGATTCGGGTCCATATGCAATGGCAATTGTGCTATGAAGACTCACATTTGCTGCAATGTAAGTTCCTTGGCTTGGACAAGATATTTACTCTTGGATCCAGAGGGTAGTATGTATGCTGAAATAATTTCTTAGATGTATCATTGCATCAGAGCATACTCTAGGGCTCTCGTGATATGTATATTCCTATGCAAGTCATGAAGTGTATAGAGAGCATGTCCTGTCTCCAAACATTGAACTTCTATCTGTCAATAGCTGTAATGAGTTTGTCGTGTCTATGGTAAAAGCTATTATTATTTAGGAAGATGACAAGTGCTGTACTTAGAATTATTGATGATCATAACTACAATTTGGTTTAAGAGAACTTGATATTGAGTTTAGCTTTTAACCTACTTTTCATAGCATATACTCCTTGCATCTTGCACTTAAGGAGAAGGTGCCTCTATACACATGGCAGCCTGAGCATGTAGTAACTATGCTTATACGAAAACTAGTTTATATAAGTATGTGTATATATACATTCTGTCTGAATATTTGTGAATCCTTTTATTAACACACATCACTTATCTGTTTCTATTTTTCTTTTGCGTCAATATATGTAAAAAATTGCACACACACTGTATTGATTAAACAAAAATTAAGATTGCTTAGATATGGATTTTGCAGATGAATCTGAGACAGACAGTGAAGAGTCTGATGTCAGTGGTTCTGATGGCGAAGATACATCTTGGGTTTCATGGTTTTGCAACTTGCGTGGAAATGAGTTCTTCTGTGAAGTTGATGATGAATATATTCAAGATGATTTTAATCTCTGTGGGTTGAGCAGTCAAGTTCCATATTATGATTATGCGCTTGACCTGATTCTGGATGTTGAATCCTCCCATGGTGAAGCATTTTATTTTTTGCTTATTTAGAAGAAATTATTTGAGTTTAGTCTTTAGATATTGTGGCTGTTCTGTTATATTTCTTAAGTGTAATTTGTTTGGTCATTTGTGCCACAACAAGTATCAAGTTCTTTTGTGGAAGCAGATATGTCCTTTTATGACTTGATGCCAAGGACCTCAAAGTTCATTATTGGGTGATTAATTTGGTGAAACTGTAGATGAATCTGCTAAGACTTTTGGGTATGGATTCTGTTGTTCCCTTTGGGAACCTTATATCAGTCAAAATTCAGGACTGGGCACTAACTAATTGAAGGGTGATTGTTTACCTCTGAAAATTATTGCAGTACATGTTAGCTTTAAAAGTCAGTTTCATCTCTTCTGCCTATGTTTTGCTTTTGTGAAGGAGCATATATTTGTTAATATGTTCAATTGAATTTATTGAATGTCTCGACTTAGTTACCCTTTTTGTGGCTTTTTACTTTCTGATGAATTTTCTACAATTAGGATGTTACTGCTGTTTGCTATTTTGATGGTGATTTATATAACATTCACAAATAGCTGCCTGATCTGTTTGCTTGTCACTGTTTCAGTATTTCTCCAGTTAAATTGCCTGAGTTTTGGTTCTTGTTTGTATCATTTATTTATCTTTTGTATTTGTGTGGTTTCTCATACCTGGCTGCAAAACTTTATGTTTTTATCTATATGACGTGCAACCGGTTATCTCTTGTTATCCCATTTTGAAACTTGGTGATTTTGTTCATAACAGTCTTCGTGTTGGGCATGTGTAGGTGACATGTTTACTGAGGAACAGAATGAATTGGTTGAATCAGCTGCAGAAATGCTCTATGGCCTTATTCATGTTCGTTACATTTTGACGACCAAGGGAATGGCTGCAATGGTATCATCATTAGTTGCTCTCTCTCTCTCTCTCTCTCTCTCTCTCTCTCTCTCGTTGGGTAACTCATCCTTTAGTTATACCTTATTTAACTTGTTAAGCTGCAACTTTTAACAGTTAGAGAAGTACAAAAACTATGACTTTGGAAGATGTCCTAGAGTTTACTGCTGTGGACAGCCTTGTCTTCCCGTTGGACAGTCAGATATCCCGCGCTCTAGCACTGTGAAGATTTACTGTCCCAAGTGTGAAGATATTTACTATCCTCGATCCAAATACCAAGGCAGTATCCTTACTTTCTGATTTTTTTATGCTTCCATCTGTAGTTTTTCATACTTCTATTGGGTGCAACACTTTCTCCTTTTCTCATGCACTTAAAAAAAACATTTATTCAAATCATGGCACTATACAGAACTCGTTAACTAGGGATTAATCACCATACTGTTGCCCATTACTGTTCTGATTATCTACTATTTTCAATTTTGTCTTCTGAGCTGCTGAAAAAACAAATGAACCAAGCCTAATTAACTTTAGTCTTCTTGTTTTCAGATTGAAGCATGTATTTGTTTTGCCTCTGCATAACTAGTTGTAAAATTGATTTTTACTGGATTGTTTTTTCTAAACTACACCCAGACCTCTTAGAAAAGAATGAACAATCACTCCCAACAAACTTGCTAGATTGGTGATTTGGTTCTATCTCATTTAGTGTTAATTTCCTTGACTGCCAAAGATATCGATGGAGCATATTTTGGGACCACTTTCCCACATCTGTTCTTGATGACTTATGGGCACCTCAAGCCTCAGAAGCCAGCCCAGAGCTATGTTCCCAGAGTCTTCGGGTTCAAACTCCACAAGCCTTGACGAATGAAGTCTTCAACCACATTGTTGCTAAGCTCTTCATGTTTCTTAGATCACATAGTTCTCATCTGGTGTCCATGGTATACAAGTGGGATCGTTGAATGAGGCAGAGCACCATTCAATGCCAAATTGCTCAATTGATGGAGAGGCAGCTTAAGCAAATTCATCATTGTGTATGTTTAATTTCATTCAGGCTGAGAAATGCCTGTGATACTTTCTCATTGTAGTCCTTGTGGTCGTATACTTATCAGCAATATATTTTCCATATGGAGAAGCATTAACAAGATATGTAGGATTGTATCTTGATGTAGTCCGTTTCTTGGAGCTAAGTTAACGCAAACTACATGCTTTGTAGACTAGTTGCTGAACGGGTAATGTTTATCAATCGATGAATTTTATAGCACACAGAAGATGGTGCTATCTTGCGCGTCTCATTTGCTGGTATAAATCACTTTGAGGCACCGCATGTTCATTTCTTTATCCTATTTTCCTCTACATGTTCTTGTTGCTTTGGTGAATCTCAATTTCGAAAAGTACGATTGATGTTAATGGTGGAAAGAAATCGATCCATGAATCTTATAACTGCAGGGTGATGGATTCCTTTTGAAATTTGTATTTAAGATGATTGATATTCAAATTAAAAGAACAATGTTGATTGAAGCTTGAACTAAAATAAATTGAGCTCTAACAGACTTTACCTGAGGTAAATACTGAATCTAAATATATCAAGCTTAAAAACAAGCTACATACATAATTCTTCCATAAAACTTGTAATTTTTCAATGATAATTCATCAGTGCTGCACAAGTGGTATTTAAAAAAATATGCACAAGTGGTAATAAAAAAAAAAAAGAATTTCTAAAATTAGGAGAATAGTTTTTGGAAACTTTAGACAATATTAAGAGTAGGAGTTTGTGCTTATACTAAAATTGGGGAGTTAAACGTTGTCAAAACCATATGGTCCTTATCTGAAAATATGAGTACTTTATTATTATTTAAAATGATAGATGTGGTCATATAATTTATTATATTAGATTGCATAACAAATAAACAATATGTATATAATTGTGTGTATTAGAGCAAGTTGGGGAGTAGGGGGTCATCAAAGATATAAAAGTCATCCAAATTGCGTGCACCAAACATATTTTACTAATTTTTTAAATAAAAATTGATATGATTTGGTCATGATTTTGAATCCAAACAAAACCACTTCAGCCGCATCAATAGTTTTAAGATTGTTATTAATATATTAGAAAAAATCTCATAAAAAAGTACAGAAAAGAAATTTAAAAAAAAATTATTGATATTGACACTCTCTCTTCCTTCTAAAATGTGTGGCTTCTACAGCTCACATTTCACTCTTTCTTTCCTTTAAAATGCTTCCTTAAATTGTTTCGACAGGAAAATACTAACAATTCTGCTAAAACACTACCAATAAAATTTATTATTAAAATATTATTTATCACTAAAAACACTCCTAAAAATTATTGATGCGGATGCCCAAGAAGTGTCTACGTACACTAATATGTTTTGCATTTGGAGTTACATTTGTTTTTTTTTTTTTTAATTCAATTTCTAATTTGCAAGACTAATCGGCTCTAGGACTTTTTTTTCATTTTTCATCAACTTCAGAGTACGAAAATTTATTCAAATTTTTTAATATATATTATTTACTACTAATTAAAAGATCAATTAATCAACAAAAAAGAGTATATAAAGATCAAATGATACATTAAAATCATATCAATAAAATAATTAATTAAATCAATTGATTAATTCATTATAAAATAAATTAATTATAGATATTACTGAGGAAAAAAAAACATTTTTTTTTCATCCTTCAAGTTTATTTCATTGGATTTTGCATCACATGTTCGTCACCTTTTGTTTTCCTATGTTTTAAAAAATTCATTTTTTGGTTCTGTCTTTTATTTTTATTACAAATTAACTCCTTTAACGATCAAATTTTCAACATATGATCATCTTAAAACTTAAAGTATGATAACATAGTATAATATCGATATAAATGAATGATTACGAATTAAATTACTCATGGAAATCAGTTGAAACATTTTGTGAGGCTTTTTTAGTTTTTTCATAGTTAAATGAATTGAATGAAATTTTCTCAAGTCTTTGGGTCCATTTGATCAAACATTAACGGCAAAATATGCAATTTACCAAAAATTGGACCAAAAAGTGGATTTATTTAAACATAAAAGACCAAATTAACAATAGAAGCGGGACAAGAGAAATTATAAGGAAATTTATCTCAATTATCCTTTATGCTCATAGCATACCATCAAAGCTCGAAATATAGCTCTTAGAAAGCATTTAGCCTCAGACCAAAACAGTACCATTAGAAAGATAATGAATTCAGAAAAACTTGGCTGGTTCATTAATACTTTAAATTCCAGTAAAATATTGCAAAGTACATATAGATTCTAGAAAAGACCACAGACATGGAGTCTCTGTTACTTCAATTGAAAATCAAAAATTTAAAGACAACAAATCCAAAATCAAAAGCCACTACATTTAACTCTCAGTCTGCTCCCTCAACCTTCTGATGGTGCTCCTAACAGTCACGGCACTGGCTGTGTTCAACGTGTAAGCACCGCCTGCTTTCACTTTGCCGCAGTCCTTGCATCCCCAGATGCCAACGGCCTGCCTCTTCACGGCATACTGAAAACGAAACATTGGGTTCAGATTACAACAAATAATTTACCATATAAACTAGAGATGTATGAATTCGGTCTTTAAAGTAACACCTTTCCGCAGAATTCACAGAAGTACTTGCTGTGCTGACTGACTTCCATCTTCTTGATTTGCTTTCTCAAACTAGCACCATATCGGGTGCCTGCATTGGAATCAAACACATTTCAACTCTCTAAACTTTTGCACCAAATTGATCAATATAATAAAGAAGAGATAAGATATGGTAAATTTTCACAATCCTCAGAAAATCGGTGACCCAACATTTAAGATTAACAGAGGTGAATGTTATGATGGAAAAGTACAAAATAAGAATTGAACCCACCATATTTCCCGACAATACCAACCTTCTTGGTTCTCTTGGCCTGAAGAAAGCAAAGAGTTGCAGTGAGAAACTAAATAATCATTGAGGGTCTATTTTGTTGCCTATCAGCTTATGTAAAAAATACATAATCTACACTAAACATAAAAAAACCAGAACAATTACAAAACATATGCAACTACAACAGGATACCAATAGCAAAAACTAATACAAAGTTATTTTCTTAAAGAAAAAGATGAACTTTATTCATGAAGAACATCATCTAACGTTACCCAATTAATCAAATAAGAGGACTAAAATAGGGCAAATGCATGTAAAGAGATTATGAATATCTGAGAAGAAACTGCATATACAACACCCAAGCCACGAACAGTTATTTATAAAATTAAATAATCACTCTAGGATTAGGTTTAATAGATCTAGCCAAAAAATTGAAGAAATGAACTAAAGTACTCAACAAGATCATAGATACGGATAACAAAAAAAATGAAAAAACACCTAATTGCAAGGCAAGGCTGATTTTAGATGAATACACTCAATCAAATTAACATCCAAGTCATTAAATAAAACAACATAATTTTCAGTAGGTAAATGCAAAAATTCGTTTAAGGAATTAGCAATCAGGATAAGTTTCAAAGCTTCTAGCCATAAAAATCAGAAATGTACATCTGAACCCTAATTCATCCATGAAGCTCATAAATTTCCACAATAAAAACCCCTAATCCAAAGCAAACCAATAAATTTACACATATATACGCCCAATATAATTAAAATCCAAGCCATTAAATAGAAATCGTAGGCTATCATAGTTCTTCACGCTTTCAGATAATCAGATAATCTCGAAACAACCTATGCAATACTGCGTGTACAGAGAGAGAGAGAGAGAGAGAGAGAGTAGTACCATTGAAGCGGAGCTAGAGAGGCGAGTGACAGACGGAGCGGCAAAACCTAGTTTTAACTCTGCTAAGGTTTCGTTAATGGTACTCCATATATATGCATAGACGAGAGCCCTAAAAGAGGGTAAGCCCATGGGTTATTGGGTTATTTACTGTTTTGAGCCCATTAATTAAGCCCAGATAACTATGCCTTAATTAAGCCCAGATAATTAGGGCCAGATAATCAGGCCCAAAGGTCTTGGGCTGAAATTGACTACGGATTATCTGCTAATTTTGTAGCTAACTTGCTGTATTTACTTGATTTGAATTTTAATTACAAATTTAGATATATGATAATTCCAAAAGTTAAATAATTTTTTTTTTTTGGAGGAAGTGTATGCTAATATACTCTACTCCCACAAAATTGTTTGAACATATGGAATAACATTGTTGTTGTTGTTTTAATAAACACATTTTGGTTTCAGTGCTTCTATCCTCAGCTCTCTTTTTATCAACCCAAATTTGCCCTTTATCCTCTAATTTTTTAGAACCCCATATATGGAAATTGAAATAGAGACAATGATTGTACAAACTTGAGAAACATACATGAATATACACCACATGAATGCAAGTTATGTGTAGTTCAAGGTTGGTGAAGTGTTTTTCATTGAGGACAAATTAGTCAAGTTACATAAGGATTTTGATTTCTATTTTTTTTTCTTCATTTTTTTGATTAAATAGTAATGGTTCTATTAGAATGGGCCAAAGTCCGAATCATCCAACACAAAAGTTGTTACATGTTTTTTTTTTAACAGGCAAAACAATATATTACCAAGGAGTACAAGAAAACCATTCCAAATTAGAGTAAGTCTCCTTAACTCTCCCTTTCACTGCTAGCCAAGACCAAGTTCTTGCACTTTTATCATATAAAAATATTCCATAATAACTAAATTAAATCACTTCTTTCTTACAACACTTAATTTTGTAAATAGTACTTCATAATTTTGTAGAAATTAGTTTCTTTTTAATAATGTTGTTTCGGACTCGAAGATAATGTTTGATGAGATAAGAGCTAGGGTTTGGTCTTGGTTTGTTGTTAGAAAGAGGTGTAAGGCTAGTTCGTCGGTGAGGAAATGGTTAATGAATCATTCCGAGTGTTTAGAAGATGGTGGAAGATAGACACATTTTGTTTTGATTGTGATTTTATTTTGTAAAAATTTTATAATGTTGTAAAGGGTTGGAGGACCCCTTGTCCTCCTTTTGGTATAAATGATTTTTCCTGATTAAAAAAAAAAAAGAAAAAACCTTATAATTACTGAACTTTTGAAACAACTAAGAAGTAGTTTGGTTTGGTCGATTAATTTGTGTCCACATTTATTCATGAAAATTAGTTCATAATCAAGAAAATTTTCATAAAGTACAAAAATATATGATGTATTATTTCATCTATAAATTTTAAAACTAAAATATTGTAAGATGAAAGTTAGTTGAATCACACATGTTGTTGGTGTCGAAGACTCGAACCAAGATTTTAAAAAGATTTATTATTAAAAAAAGATTTTGAAGAAATTAAGTAATGTAAATCAATCTGGGTAGTTACTTAAATATTCTTGGAGATGTAAAATGCAGATGTCCAAAAATATTGCATGTGAATAATGTTTGAATGTTGTGCCAATATTCACGCAACCTAGTCTGCTAAATCATACATTTTTAAGGTTTTAAGATTTCAAAAAATCTTCACAACTTGGTTCATGCATTAAATGTCATAAAAATATTAGATGCTTTCACGAATTACATTTTAATGAAACAGAGCCATAGATTAAAAAAAAAAAAATTGTATATTCACAGAATTGACATGATTAGTTTCTTCGATTTTAAGTTTGTAAGACGGTCTCATAAGATACTCACTTTACTCGTATTTTTGAACTAGTCTCACAATTTGGCCAAATTACACTCGTTTCGGAACTTTGGAATTTTTATTTTTATTTCTTTTTATTTTGGGCTCTATGTACACATTGATATGACAATTTTTATATGATGAGTCAATTAATGTGCTGATTTTACTTCAATTATGGTGGATGTTAATTTTTTTTAATTTTATCTTTAGAATAATATTATGCATAAATTATTGTGAAATTTGTCTTAAAAGTAATACTGTTTTGTTTCAATAAAAAATGGGACAAAATTTTTGGTAGGCTGGTAGCACAAGTTTTCCTATAATGGCCCTTACTCAAGCCAGAAGCCATGGTCACTCTTTAATTAAAAGGAATATATATATATATATATATATATATATATTACAATTAATAATAAATTAACAGCTGCATGCTAATTATAAAAATAACCTTAGGATTGCATGATGCCTATGATTTTTCTTGTTGATCTGAGGAGATAAGTGACTTATTATGTAATTGTAATAATAATTAATAGGTGTATATATTTATTTATTTATTAACAATGTGAATCGTATATACTTTTTTATTTCTAGAGAAAGAAAGAAAAGTATTTGTCCTAAATAAAAGCCAGCCAGCCAACACAACAAAAGAAAGTTCAAAAGTTCATATGCAATCCACCTAACATTTAAAACTTTGAGGACTACTCTTAAATGTTGAAGGTGGTTTTTTTTTTTTTTCTTTTTAATATACAAAGCAGTTTCCGTTCCAAATTTACACTTGATTAATTTGAAATAATGATTAATCATTTTAAATTGCTACCGTATAAATAGTAAATATATCTAAATTATTAGATTTGTAATTCGAACTATTGATATCATTACAAATATCATATCCCTTTTGGGAATAAGTTCGTTTTTGTTTGTACAAATTACACATGCATGACAAGATAAATTTTGGATTTACGTGCAAACTGGACCACCAAAGATTCGAATGTTTCCTAGATGATTAATAATAAGTATAATAACACTTTATTTTATTTGTTTATATTTCCCATGCATGCATTATACTTACTTCCTATTTTAGCTAAAATGATAAATTGTTATTACAACAATTTCAAAACCAATTAAACCCAATTCAAGACTACAGTTCGATTTTCTTATTTGTGTTTTATATCATTTTTCGTTATAGTGACATATGTAGTTGTTGTGTATTGATGATCATATGTACTAGTGTTTGTACTTGTAAATACATATAAAATGAATATAGTAATGTTATCAAAATACGAAATGCAAGAGTAGATACAAATATTAAATTATACTTTGTAATGTTGCATCAAATGAAGATTATCAGGTACATTATTTGATGTTGTATACATAAAAAACTGTTTATACCTATAAATATGAATATCGTAAACAATTAATAATATATTGAATGTATTTTATCGAATGTAGAGTGTTCTACACTCAAAATTAAAATTAGTCATGTAATTGACTTATTATGGCTAATTAAGTAAATTGTGATGAATAATACATTAATTAAAGGTATTAATCAGAGTCTTAAAACAATATAGAGTGTCTACTGTCTAAATAAAAATCTTAATAGTATTAATTAATCTTGCAAATTATAGATCGAATTTTGAAATAATTAATCCAATCGTAGTATGACGTCTGTCAAAGTGATGTCACCATTCACCAATTTAGCTGGGCTAAGTCTTCGTTGACTATTTAAATAAATAAACAATGACCCAAGATAGAATACTTACGTGATATGACATTCTTTAATTTTTTTATTATATTATTATAATAATATAATACTAAAATCTAAACTTTTCAAAATTTTCGCATGTTATTCATCAATTTATTTTTTTTGGTTACGTATAATCGACTAAATTATATAAATTATTCAACTATCAAATTTTCCAAACTACCTTGCAAAAAAATTTACTTGAAACATTAGTAATATAATTATAAAAAAAAAGTCAATATATTATTTCAATATTTTGATTTTTTCATGTTTATTAAATAACTTTGAAGATATTATTTGAATAAATATAAATTTATCAAATGATTGTAGATTGTAATTTTTTTTTTTTTTCTATGATATTTTAGATTCTTAAGTGAAAGAAATGTCCTATCACGTTAAGTTCATACAATATTTTAAGAATATAAATTTAATGTATGTTGGTCATACTTATTATATTTCATATGTTTTTTAAACTAATTATATATTATATATTATATACAATATATAATATAATATAGCTATCAACAATACATAATAAATATTGAAAAAGTCAATTTATCTACAATCTTCACGTAAATCATACGGGACTTATATTATTTAAATAAAAGTATATTTTATATTTTCTCCAATAAATACATGATTTTATTTTGACAAATTAGTTTTTTTCTGTTAATATTAATTATATTAGTACAATAATAGTGTTGATGCGCACCTCTCTCTCTCTCTATGTAATGATTAAATCACCATATAGAATAAAAATTATTGACTAAAGTAATAGAGTTCAATTTTATTTTTATAGAACTATTTTGTTTTTATGGTCAACATTTTTATATCTAAATTACAACATTTTTTGTATTAACTTTTTTTAATTATTTTTCGAACCTTTTTTTAAACTAAAGTACAAAACTTAAAAAAATCAATCTTATATTTTTATTCAAAAAAATTTGTAATTGAGAAATTCTGATTTTAAGGCATTAGCAAAAAATTATAATTTTTTTAATGGTATGTTAAAATTAGATTTTTTTTAGTAATAAATTTTACACTCATTATGAATATCGTATTGAGCCTATATTTGCACAATTTTTTCCACATCAATTTTGAAAAAATATAATTAATTAGTAAAATAGAAAGAAAATATATGAATATAAGAAGGGTTAATTGCAACAACCCATCTAACTATCAACGATTTTGCATATAAAACCACCGAACTTTTTTTTTTGAAACCGATATATATATAAATTATATGGAATTGGCACTTAAAACACCAAATTAATTTTTCGATTATTAATTTGTCGTCGAATTTTGGCATGTGATTTGTGCATGTCATATTTTTAAGAGTTTTTTTTTGTCCAAACAATTTTGAGTCGTTGTGTTCCGGCTACATACTTAAGAGTTATTTTGAATATAACATTTCAAATGTTTGGACAAAAAAAACCCTTATGAATATGTCACGTGCCAAAATTCAGTGAAAAATGATCGGATACTTAGTTTGATGGTTTAAGTGTCAAATCCATATAGTTTATATATATGATTGGTGTCACGGAAAAAAAAAAAGTTTTGGGGTTTATGTGCAAAATCATTGATAGTTTGATGGGTTGGTTGTTGCTGCAATTAACCCACATAAGAAATATTTAAAAAAAATTAATGACATGGGTACTAGATATAAATTGAAATAACTTTGAAGAACCATATTGTTTGATCATAGTCAACAATTTATTTCAGAAAATTACATCACTTAAAATTTATATGCACAAGCATCATATGGATACCAAACGACATTGAATTTTTTTCTTAAATTAAAATTCCACATCAAATTAAATTGAAATAACTCTTAAGATATAAATTATTATTTTTATGTTCAACATTATTATGTCAAATCATTAAAATAGTAAAGTTTATATGTTTGTGCATTGCATGAGACCTACACTAATAAAATTAAAGTAAAAAATCAAAATATTTGGTCGGATATATACACAAGTTTTAGCTAGAAAATCAATAGTAGTTTTAGCTAGAAAATCAATAGTGATTCTAATAGCAAAATAAGGTTATGTACATTATTTTCCGAAATTTGAATTTTCCTAATCAAGCCTTGTAAAGAAGGGAAAAAAAAAATTATTTTCTTAAATTTGAAATTCCCTAATCAAGCCTTGTAAGAAAGGAAAAAAAATTATTTTCCTAAATTTGAAATTTCCTAATCAAGCCTTGTAAAAAAGGGAAAAAAAAAATTATTTTCCTTAATTTGAAATTCCATAATCAAGCCTTGTAAGAAAGGAAAAAAAAATTATTTTCCTAAATTTGAAATTTCCTAATCAAGCCTCGTAAAAAAGGAAAAAAAATATTTAATGTGTAATAATGGGAAATGGAATTGAATGAAACATACTATGGATTAAAGTAATATCTAAATTCTAATGCGATCAAATTATGAAAAAAGAAAATGAATGAAATTAGAAACTGAAATTAATAATTTGGATTAAAGCTTTTAATTCTGCAGAATTTACACACCTATAAAAGACCACAATTCTCATACACTTCGGACCATCACTTCCATTGAAAATTTTATAGAAAAGAAAAAGAAAAAACCAGAAAAGATGAAAAGCTTTGCTGTGATTTTCACACTGTGCTTAGCAATTTTGCTAGCTCTATTCGCTCCATCTCTGGGTAAAATATTTCATCCATATAATGTTCTTTCATAGAGATTATATATATATATATATATATGGGTTAATTTCAATTTTGATCAAATTAAGTATATGTTTTTCAAATTTGATTCTCTATATCTTAATGTTTCAAATTTCAGTCCAATTTTTTTGGAATTTTCAAAATCGGTAACGTGACTGCCGGAAATTTTGACATGGCAGCCAAATTCCGACGGTCACGTCATCGATTTTGAAATTCCGACCAAAATGGGACTGCAATTAAAAAAACATTACAACATAGAAATCAAAATTAAAAAATTGATATTTGGTTGTCAAAAAATGGAAAATGTCCAAAATTAAAATTATCCCTATGTATGTTATTACTCTTTCTTATATTGTGTGTGCATATCCTTATATAATATTACTGCATTAATTTTTTGTGCGAATTTTTTTAGGACAAAAATATTGTCCAGCTCCAGATATTCCAAGAAAAGGTTCATGTGCTGGAAATGGAAATAGTGAGTGTGAATTACTGGTATTGGGGAGATATGCAGCAAGTCAAAGGCCCTCAAAAATTAAATGTGTGGATACTGGAAATAATAGTAGCAAATGCACTTGTGAAATTCTTTGTTGAAGAAAAAAATATGTTATTTTGTAGTTGTTTTTAATAATCAATGGGGTTGTCATGATATATGATCATCCTCAATTGAATAATTAATTCTATGTTGGTTTTGAGTCATTTTTGCTTTCATAATTTTTTAACTTCATTAACCCAAAAAGTAACTCAATCTTACATGTTATAGTTCGAACTCGGCAAATGAAAGGTTATAAACTTATACGAATAAAATAAAAAATGAAAGACAAATAGCCAAAAATTCAAGAAAACAAAGTTAGAGGAAAAAAAAAAAACTTCCCCATGAAAAAATAATACTTTTATAAAATTATAAATACAAAAGTATGAAATACTAAAAAAAATCAGAATATTTGAAAAACAAAAGTAAACTTCTCTAGAAAAGTGAAGTTATCTTTTTAGATTTGAAGTATTACATTAACTTGAAATTCGGGTTTATTAATCAATAATCATAACACCCTTCTAGATTAAGTAATTAAAAAATTCATTTCATATATAAAATCAAATAATAAAGTGGAATTATTTATTCTTATTAGATGTAATTTTCTTATATTACAACAATGCATCACACGAGGAAACACTAGTAAAATTGAAAATAAAAACTGAAGTGGAGAGAACAACAAGCATTTTTACATTGACCTAATTAAGAGTGAAATTAGAACTGTTAAGTACCTAACAAGGTTTGACTTTCTATAATAGGTTAGATTGGAGAAACATCAAAAATACCACAAACCTCTGAAAAAATCCACATATATTGACCAGAAATTTCAACATATGCCAACTTTTATACTTCCACTATTTTATTTTATTTTATTTGTGCGAAGGACATTCAATTGATATATTTCGGTTAAAATATTTATGGTTTATTTGTACATAAACACAATATATATATACCTACTGTTTATCAATTGAATGGTTTATATATATACATAAACACAATATTTATCAATATATATATATATATATATCAATATATATATACATAAACACAATATTTATGGTTTATTTGTACATAAACACAATATATATATACCTACTGTTTATATATATATATATATATATTACATTTGATAGATATAATTCAGCAAATATAACATTTTACAAGACCCATTTAACCATACGAACCAAACTTTTCTCCATTTTGCAATCAACGTTACATTTAATTTGTAATGAAATATTATACTGAATATCTATTATATGTTAAGGTTTTGCAATTTTTTAGATGGATTTCGTTTTTTTTTTTAATCTAAATAAAAAAAATGAACAAAAAATAGTATAAAACCTCAACTCCAACTCTGTTTTGTTTCTTTCTTTTATATTCATCATTGTAGAATCCTTATTTTCAAACCTAGAAATGACAAAGTCTTACAATTCCTTACAATATTCCACTATCAATATGTTGTAGAAAGTGAAGACAAACTATTACACGTTTGGATGGCAAGGTGGAGAAAAACCCATAGCTTAAATTGATTCTAGAAAAAATTTAAACAATAAAGTATAAAATAAATTATATTTCGAATTATAAATTAATATTTTATATGCATAAAACTTGGAATATATTATTTTAGTTTCTTGGTGCGACCGTGTGAGAATTGTTGTTATGCGTTATAATGCAAATCATAATTCAAATCAGTTTTTACGAGTTAAACATTGTTTTGTTGGTTATATTTGTAAAATGATCTGATGAAAGTTGACTCATATGTGGAAGTGGGTTTAAAATCATTTTTGATCCAATAATTACGATATCTTCCGATTTTGGTTTCATAATCATGATAATTTGTAATTTAATCTCACAATTAATTAGGATTATATCTGATTTTAGTCAAATTTTAACAAATTTCATCGGAATTAAGATGTTACGTGCCAAATTCTTATTGATGGAATGTTAAAATCAAAGTTTTAATAAAAATTTGACACGTGATATTTTACGGTAAAATTGTATTGAAATCGAATAAATTCTTAGATTATAAAATTAAATTGAAAATCGTAATAATATGGAATCAAAATGGATGACGATATAGTTATAGACAAGAATGATTTTAATCTTGTGCAGTGTGATAGGGAATATTATTGCAATTCCAACAATCTAATACCATGCAATACATTGGATGATTAAACGTGGGAAATAAGACCAAGTCCAAATTTCCAGCCTAACAACTGGAGAATTTATCAAACCGAATATACAATAAGACAAGAACATAAAATATTATTTTAAGAAGACTTCTGAGTTGTGTCACATTCCTACTGTTTGACCACGATTTATGTAAGTCCAAATGATCACAATTTAAATATAACTTACCCTTAACTTTGGTTTTGATTTGAGTATTATATATATAAATTAGTGGATCGTGGATTAACGTATAAATGAGCTGTACCTAACTTCTTTTATTAATGAAGAAGTGATTAAAAGTTTAAATAACTATCTTTTATATATTTGTTACAGAATTCAGACTTTTGTATATACATATATATATATATGTATATATTGTAAGCATGAATTATACAATAAAAACGACATATTATATTTGATGAATAGTAGATACATATGCTATACATGTTGGATGGTTTATTACATGAACAAGAATAATCATGTCTCATTTTGTTGGGTCTTTTTGAATGTTTTCATAAGAGCAAAACACTAATTTTGTAATCAATAATTATATATTGAAAACCCAAGGATCTCATTACATAATAAAATAAACTCAAGATGTAATAAAAGCTGAGAACTTGATAGAATGCAGAGCCTCATTATATATTAAAACGTTGGTAAGATCAAATATATTGATGAGCAAAATAGTTAATTTTTAATAATATAAACATATAATTAATTGTAAGTGCTTTTATTTTTTACTTAAAATTCAATTTCATTTTAGTTAATATTTGTTTAAATAAATCAGTGTATCCAATCTTAAAACCGTTAATTAAACTTAATTTTGTTACCAGATATTTTTTAAAAAAAACTAGAAATTTAATAACATTTGTTTCTTCTCATGTCCATCTTCTTTGGGACCATTCAACATCTTGCTTGTAAAGAGCAGATGATCTTTCTAGACCTTCGTGTCCCAATTGTTTGTACTAGGAAACTCTCTCTCTCCTCTCTCCACCTACAAAAGCAGGCTTATTTCTTGTAGAAAAAAACAAAGAAAATTTCTTCAACTATTTCCTCAAAATCTATTTGACAGCAACCCCTTCTCACTTCCAGATAGGAGAGAGAGAGAGTTGTGCAAGAAAATGAAGAAAGAAACATGAAAGCAAAAACCAGATATATATAAATATATATATATGGAAGATAAATCTTCAACCGCGTTGAAAGTCCAAACAGTTGAGCGAAAGCAGGAGTAAATGCATTGAGAGGTATAATCATCCTTTGAAGCATTATTTCAAACGCTTAATCTTCATACACCACCTCTTCTTCATCATTATCCATTCAAATCCAAGGTCCTTTAATTTCTTCGATTTTCCGCGTGTTTATGTTAGAACTCAACATCCTTAATCTGCATCGACTCTGTTTTCAGCTGGATTTTTATGGATAAGGTTTCAATTTAGCATAAGTCGAGAAAGAAGAAAACATGAAGTGTTTCTATTACTTTAAGGATAGGAATCGAAGCAGAGTGCAAAAATCAGCCCCAATTCTGAACAACCAGAGTTGCAATTCGGACATATCCGAAGCTGAGAGGGTGACAAAGTCGTCGTGTTCGGTTACCTCTCCTCGTAGTATTCCCGAACTGTACGAGGAGAAGGCTCAGAATTTGAGGGTTTTTACATTCTCTGAACTGAAACAGGCAACGAATAACTTTAGCAGATTGCTTAAGATTGGTGAAGGTGGTTTTGGAAGTGTGTATAAAGGGATGATCAAGCCTGTTGAAGGAAAGGGTGATTCTATTGTCGTTGCTATCAAGAAACTCAACAGAGATGGCTATCAGGTTTGTTTCGATTTCGTTGTGTTAATGATTTGTTCGTTATTTGCGTTGTTTTGAATTTGAATTAGCTTGAGGGATTCGTTTAAGGTTCTTGTCTGAATTTCGATGAGATTGATGAGACAAAATGAGGTTTGCAATTTGGAAATGTATATTGGGAGTTGAAGATTGGTAGAATCTTTAGAAATGCATCTATATTTCTGCGAATTGAACTCGCATTTTTGGTTGAGAATCACTAGTTAGTAAGAAAGGTTCCTAGAACATTAATGTGTTAAACAACAAATTGAGACACGTTTACTATGTATTTGACCTAAATTATCCGAGCATCAAGAATGTATTCGATAATACTCTAATCTATGTTGCTTTTGCTTCATAACGAACATATAATCGATATTTTAGATCTGCAATAGTATATGAATTCTTTTGTTGGATCACTATCTGCAGGGTCATAAACAATGGGTAGCAGAAGTGCAATTTCTAGGCGTAGTCGAACACCCAAATCTCGTTAAACTTATTGGATACTGTGCTGTGGATGGAGAGAGGGGTATTCAGAGATTACTCGTGTACGAGTACATGCCGAACAAAAGCTTGGAAGATCATCTTTTCGACAAGGGTTATCCGCCATTGTCATGGGATAGTAGACTGCAAATAATTCTTGGTGCAGCTCAAGGATTGGCTTATTTGCATGAAGAGTTAGAAATCCAGGTATTTACCATCTTTTCGTGAGCCGAATTTGTTCTTCTTGAAGAGGCTTAGTTTTTGAAAACAATGTGTGGCCCGTGATGCTTATTGTTGTTTGCTTTAATGATTAGGTCATATATCGAGATTTCAAGTCATCGAATGTGTTGTTGGATGAAAACTTCAAGGCAAAGCTTTCGGACTTTGGGCTGGCCCGAGAGGGCCCGAAAGCTGGCTATAGCCATGTTTCAACTGCGGTACTTTTCCTTTCCTAAACATGGACTCATGATTATGTTGTGTAATAAATGTAAGACTAGACTTATCCTTTGTATTAGGTTGTCGGGACATATGGATATGCGGCCCCGGATTACATAGAAACAGGACATCTCACTTCTAAAAGCGACGTTTGGAGTTTTGGTGTTGTCTTGTATGAGATCTTGGCGGGCAGGCGATCTCTAGAAAGGGACCGGCCCAAATCGGAGCAGAAGCTATTGGAGTGGGCGAAACATTATCCGTCCGAGAGTCGGAAATTTGGCATGATCATGGATCCGAGGCTCGAAAACCAGTACTCGCTTAGTGCGGCTCGTAAAATCGCCAAGTTGGCTGACAGTTGCTTGTTGAAGAGTGCTAAGGACCGACCGAAGATGAGCAAAGTGGTGGAGACATTGAAGGAAATAGTTCAAGTTGAAACGGTGGAAAGCCCTCCGACAAAGTACGTAGACGGTGTCGAGGACGAGTCGAGAAACGAGCAGCCAGTGAAGGAGACGGGGGGCCCGGAATCGGCCAAGAGACGTATGGCGCACTTGGTTAAGATAAGCGAACACATCGGTGGGGTGAGTAGGAGAAGGTTTACGATCATGCAACGGGCTAAAGTAACATGATGTAATTAAAAATCGAGTTAGGGTTCGATCTCGAATCGAGTATTGAGTAGTTTGAGCACCTTAAAAGAGTGTGTGTTGAAAATTTTGTGAAAGGAATTAGGTGCAATGAATGGTGTAGTGTTGATGGCTTTGGGTGTGGCATGTGGGAATGGGTTCTCAATGTTTATGGAAGTGAAAGTATATTATTGAAAGATATTAGGATGAATTACAAAAACTAATCTTTGGATCTGATCTAAATATGGTTTAATAATGGAATGCTCCAATAGTTTCAAAATAATTATCAATTCATAAAATTGAATTTATTTAAATCTATATGTCACTTTTTAATTATAAAAAAGATTTAGTGATTTTTTTTCCGATTTTGCTTCTATCTTGTTTTTTTATTAGACTTTTATTTAGTGTAATATATTAATTATGTATATTAAATATTAGGTTACGTAGTCATTTTATAAATGTTTTTTTTTTTTTTGTAACATTTTCAATTGATGGCTATTTTGAAACGAAAAGAGTATAATCCATTTATTATTTCTCTCCACCAGATATTTGTATAATTACGTATTAGGTTTCAATGGACTTATACTGAATAGTTAGTCTTTTGTTCCTTTAATGTCTACTTATTTCATTAAAAATCGTATTTGCATAACTAAAGTTAATAATACAAACATAATTATTTTTGTAGGACATGAGTAGTAATCTTTTACAAATGCACTATTAACTAGGCTAATAATAACCTTTATCCTATGATATCATAAATAAATTATATGAACTGGATTCACGTAAGCACTAAATTTTGGAGAAAAAATAAGTAAACATCTATCTTCAATGTAAAAGAATTTATTACAAACCTATAAAATTGAAAGTCTAGACCAAAAGCAAAAATAAATGATCTACGACTTTGAATGTAAGTGTACTTGTATTCTAGATGTAGGTGGGAGATATTGACAATGCTCCACCCACTCTCATTAAGTTATGAAATCTTGACTTTCTTCTCCTTATTTTCTATATTTAATTCACAAAACGTTATTTTAAACAGATTTTACAAATTTAATTTTATGAGAAAAAACTTCACTATTCAGAACCCTTCTCACAAAATTACCCCCTCCGTCCCACCTCAACTTGCCTACTTGCCATTTTGGTTTGTCCCAACTCAACTTGTCAGCCCATAAATGACAAACTTTTTTTTACTTTAATATCCCTATATTTCAACATTATTACAAAAATGCCATCAAAAAGTGCATATCCACTTGATTTGATGTGCATATTATTACAAAAATATCATCCAAAAGTGCATATCCACTTGAGTCAACTGCATTTTCTTAATCTCTGTGCCCGATCAACGTAGGCAAGTTGAGCCGGGACGGAGGTAGTAATTTTTATCAAGGGATTGGTTTTTTAAGATTACAAGATTATAAGGTATGCATGCATGAAATTACAAGAAGACAATTTTAATAATAATAATAATAATAATAATAATATAGAACAAATTGTATTTACTACTCTACTCATAAGTTTACTATTGTATAGACACTTGGCACATTCTACAAACTAGTTTTCTAAGACGGATTATTTAATGAGTTCGAGATGATGGGTTATTATATAGGTTTGGATCGTGGATAATAAGGATCGTTTCATGAAAATTATTTATAAAATCGTTTTACATGAATTTTTATGTAATTTTTATGTAATGAACATAAAAGAGTTAAAAAGAGGGGAAAAAAAGGGTGAAAGATAGGTTTTACAATATTTTAAGTTAATTCTTGAATTAAATTTTACTGGTTACGTGTCTCTTTCTGAAGTAACTTTTATTGTTAAATAGTTGTACCCAAAATAATTGGTATCTTCTGATTGGGTTCTACAAGAATCTAAATTTTTATAGAATTAAAGTTTTATATATATAGTTAGCACAACTTTTAAGAAAGATTTAGGTTAAGCACTATAATATTAAAATTTATTAATAAAATGGAAGGCACATTGTTCAATAAAGATTTATCAATGCATGTGCCAATGAAGTTTCATAGAACCTTCTGAGTTTCTTCAATGGTTAACTTTTCCTAAACTCATTAAATGTATTTAATTAGTAATTGCAAAGTGGCCCTATATATTAGCTTTCACTCCACATTGGTCCCCATATACTCTCTTTTTTCAATGGAATAATACTTTAATCGTCTTGTTTAATCTATCGTTTTAGAAAGTATAATTTGATGTTACATGTCTAATTTTAATCATGGCCAAAAAATTTAAAACATTTTATACTCTGTCAATTCTTTAAATTATGATTTATTTAATTATGTTTCAACTATTGGAGTATAAATTTGGTCTATTTATTAGGATCAACACCTTTTTTTCTGATGTATATGTGTATGTGTATGAAATTAAAAGATACGTGGATTCAATGTGATTCTGACTGTGATCAAAATTCTTTCATGAAAATATAATTTGAAATAAGAATATTATCTAAAATTTCAGAATTGTTTTTTTTTTCTTTTATGTTCAATTATTATATAGTCATTTATACTCCGATCGTATGTGAATTGAAGAAAATATCTAATTATAATTATCATGTGTTGTTAGATTTGAGAATGAGTCACCTATTTTTTATTGTGATAACGGAAATAATCGAGCTTGCACTAATTGAAGTTCCAAATGAATTTACAATTTGTTTACCTCTCAATCACAATAGTCTAGCTCATGAATTTAAAAGAAATATTCATGCTTACAATTTCATATTTTCCTTCACATCATCTAAAGTTAAGTTAGATAAATAGATAACATTTAAAAGACAAGAAATTTTCACTTCTAGATATAAGGAATGTTTTATCGTGATACTTCCAGATTGATTTCATATGGAAAATATTCTAAGGTTTTTTCAATTTTTTTTTTTTTTTCAACAAATACGAAAGTTGAAAATAAAATGAAAGATAAGGTTTTCTCGAACGTTTTTACACAAATAGTCTGCTCAAATTTCATAGTTAAACTCATGTGTGCAGGTTTTCAAAAGTTTCAAATTGTGAAGATTATATGAAATTATAATCTTCGATTATAATATCATCTTCACATCAAATTGTGAAGATATAAAATTAGATCAAGGGCCCGGCTATCCGCACCCCAATTTTTACTAAACACACCTCAATTATTTTCTTTTTGATTTAAAAAATTCAAGAAATAGTAAAAAGACAATTTTGCCCTTCTTAATTAAAAAAAAAAATTAAAATTTCTCCTCTCTCTCCTCCCCTCCCTCTCCCTCCAGTCGGCTTCTCTTATCTTCTTGTTTTTTATTTTCTTCTTTCATTCCTTCAACCTTGAATTTATTAACAAAAATCATTTTATGAGTTAACACACCTGAATTTATCTCATAAAATGAATTAACAAAAATCATTTTATGAGTTAACCTTGAATTTATTCCTCCAATCATTTTATAAATTTATCTTCGATGTTCAACTCCTAGTGGTCGAACACACTTCTTTATGTTCGACAAACCAGGGTCGAACGGATCCTCAGATTTGTTGTTATTTTTTCATTCTTTTTATACGATTTCACACGATTATTATATACTTTGTTAACTCATAAAATGATTTTTCTAAGGGAATTTAAGGTTTGAGGAATGAAAAAAAAAAAGGAAGAAGGAGAAGCAGAAAACGGGAGGAGAAGAGAGAGAGGAGTTTTTTTTTTAATTAAGAAAGGCAAAATTGTCATTTTGCCCTTTTTTGAAATTTTTAAATAATTAAAATTATAAATGAGGTGTGTTTAGTAAAAACTGGAGTGCGGATAGCCGGACCCTTAGATCAATGTGTCTATAATTCCCAACAACAAATCAAGTTGTGGGTTGCTATATGGGCCAAAGGATATAATAATTATGTCATTTAAACTAGCTAGCTAGACATTACTGTTTATGAATTATTCGGCGTAAGACATAGCACACAAAAAAGTTGCAAAGCTTTAAATCTAGGGTTCCCGTCCACTGTACACAATTTTTAAATTGTTTGAAAAAAAAATACATTAAAATATAGGTTATTTCAAAAAGTACACTTAAATATAGTGAATGTTACCAAAATACCACATTTTTTGACTAGTCTTCATGTGAATAGTGTAGAGATATGATTGTTTGGTTAGTGATGTAAAATCATGTCAATGAGTCATATTAGTTTAATTAGTTTAATTATATGAGAATAATTATAGAATTTTAGAATGTTTAAATTTATAAATATAGAATTTTAGAATGTTTAAATTTGGTTAAACCCTAAAAAGTATTAATCCCTAAAATAAGGAATTAACAAAAAAGCTTAACGAAAATTAGGGTTTTTCGTTAATTATTTAACAAAAATGAAACCATAATTTTCGTTAAACACTAATAAATTAGGGATTAACGAAAATTATGGTTTCATTTTCGTTAAACCCTTATTTTTTAGGGTTTAACGAAAATGAGACCATAATTTTCGTTAAACCCTAAAAAATAAGGGTTTAACGAAAATTATGGTCTCATTTTCGTTAAACCCCTACTTTTAGGGGTTTAACGAAAATTATAAATGAGATCATAATTTTCGTTAAACCCTAATTTTTTAGGGTTTAACGAAAATATTATCTAGGTTTAATTTTCGTTAAACCCTTAAAAAATGGTTTAACGAAAATATTATCATATTAAATGAATATTACCATATTAAATGAATATTACCATAATTTATTACCCAACCATATTACCTTTTCCTTTTACAATATTAAATGAATATTACCATAATTTATTCATTTGTTCGTTAAGGGTATAATTATAGTTAAACCCTTAAAAAGAAGACAATATGTAGTTAACGAAATTTGTAGTTTAATTAAACCCTACAATATGCATGCAATGAATTAAGGGTTTAACGAATTAAAAAGAAGACAATATGTAGTTAACGAAATTTGTAGTTTAATTAAACCCTCAATATGCATGCAATTAATGAATTAAGGGTTTAACGAATTAAAAAGAAGACAATATGTAGTTAACGATAATATGCATGCAATTAATTAATTTTCGTTAAACCCTTCTTTTTAAGGGTTTAACGAAAATTAAACCTAGGATAATATTTTCGTTAAACCCTAATTTTTTAGGGTTTAACGAAAATTATGGTATAATTTACAATTTTCGTTAAACCCCTACTTTTAGGGTTTAACGAAAATATATATATTTTGGATATTTTCATTAAACCCTAAAAAATAAGGGTTTAATGAACATTAAACCTAGGGACAATATTTTCGCTAAACCCTAATTTTTTAGGGTTTAACAAAAATTATGGTATAATTTACAATTTTCGTTAAACCCTTACTTTTAGGGTTTAACAAAAATATATATATTTTGGATATTTTTGTTAAACCCTAAAAATTAAGGGTTTAACGAACATTAACTATAATTTTTTATATTTTCGTTAAACCCCAAAAAATAAGGGTTTAACGAAAATTGTAAATTAACGAAAATTAGGTTTAATTTTCGTTAAACCCTGATTTTTTGGGGTTTAACGAAAATTAGGTTTCATACGAGTAAGAGTTTATAAGTATAATATGGGTATATGATATAGAGTCTATCAAATATATTTATTGGTAAGGGAAAAAAAAAGATAAAATTATTAAGTAATATGAAAATTGGGTATTTGGGGTTATTGGTAAGGGAAAAAAAAAGATAAAATTATTAAGTAATATGAAAATTGGGTATTTGGGGTATGACTCATTGACAACCCAACAATCACATCTCTACACTATTCACACGAAGACTAGTTAAAAAATGTGGTATTTTGGTAACATTCATTATATTTAATTGCACAGTCAAACAATCATTCATATTTTAGTGTATTTTTTTTCTATGAATTTAAAAATTGTGTACAGTGGGGATTTCCCCTTAAATCTATATTATAAAATAAAATAAGAGAATTAAGTGTAAAAAAATAAGAGCATTATTATTGATAAAAGTTGGACATCACTTCCAGGCATTAAAGACATTACTTTGTCGTGAAGGCAATGGACATAGATTTCTATGTATTTAGACATGGGTACCCGTGTAACTATGAAAATCGATGAGAAGATAATTTTATGTAGTATTTTATATTTTTAACATGATTTCATCAAATATTAAAACGTCATATTACTCATTTCACAAAAAATACATTTTTTTTAAGACCCAAATTAACCATTTGTATTTGTAAAGAGATTTTTTTGTTTTAAATCAATGTAAGGATTATGACATATAATTCATTTAAAAGAGAATATTTAATAAAATTCCGTTAACAGATATTATTATAAATTTATGTATTAAAACCTATTAAAGAAAAATTGATTACTAGACCTAAACGTTGAGGTACAATATCACTTTAGTTGGTCAAATAATTAAATACTCATTTAAAAATAGTAAAATATTTTATAATCATATAGATATAAAAAAACATCTTTTCTAATCATTTTCTACATTTTGGACAAATATAATCATTTGTAAATAGTAAATATTTTTATACTTAAAGATGAATAGAAATGTCTTTTCTAACCACTTTCTATAATTTTGGACAAAAATATGTTTTTAATTTGAATTGAAAAATATGAAGTAATCATATTTTTAACACTTTATAATAAGAATATATGATTTTGTAGGTGACAAATAATTTTTAAAAAAAACATGAATTTACTTATATCATGGCAAGAAAAGCAATTATGTTCCCTATATGGTATTGTTTGGAAACACTTTCTCAATAAAATTCCACTAATTCTTTTTTTCTATCAAGTGCTTTAGAAAAAAATACCTTTAATTTAACATTATATATAGGTAAATTTCATTTTTGTTTACTTCCAAATGCAATTTTTTAAAAGAAGTTACAAATTACCACTTAGAATGACTTTCCCAAAAGTTCATCTGAAATGTATTTCACAAAATCTATAAACAATTTGCAAATGAACCATCTACTTCTCTAGAGGTTCTCAATATCTTTGTGCAGATTTCCAGAGGTTCTTGAATAATAAGAGTTTATAAACCTAAAATTTGGAAAGAAAACTACAAGACAAATCCATCATCAAACCATAAAATCTTCAAGAATATAAATTAGAGAGAGAGAGAGAGAGATGATTGAACTTGGATAAAATTAGCATTGAATAAGAGATGATTAAAACAAAGATTCATAACATCTCATGCAATCCCACAAAAGGAACTTTCATCATCATATAGACATCAAAATGCAGAGTACCAAATAAACAAAAAAAAATCATAATCAAAATTGTTTAATGCAGGACCTTCTCTCCTTCCTGCCCCCCTTTCTCTCTCTTTACAGATCTCTGAATTCTCAAAAAAAACTCTTCATCAAATCCTGCATCTGAGTCTTCTGGAATCCCCTCTCTCCTCTTTTTTTTTTCTTTTCTTTTCTTTATTGAATCTTGATATTTATTTCTATAACACAGGCCTGAATACTTAGGCCACAGCCACAGTCCCTGTCCGTACAGCCTTGTTAGTATCAGATTCCTTGGTTGAATCCTTGCTTTGCCTAACACTACTAGATCTCTTCGTAGAAATCCTCCATCTTTTCTCATTCGCCTCATCCATTTCTATCTGATCTTGCCTGCATTCTTGGCTACAAAACGGTGCGTTTCCCCTAAATTCAAGAAAACAAAAACCCATCAATAAAAACCCAAAATAAACCCAAAAACAAGATCCCTTTTCGAAAAAAGACCAACCTGTACATGTAAATGTCACTGTTTTGGCTGAGAGGCTTATTGCAGAGAGAGCAAGAATCAAGAAAATGGGGTTGGTGCATCTGGTGCTCAAACGACCTCATTTTCCGGCGAGTCTACGGCGGCGCGGCGGCGGCGGTGGTGGTTGATGCTGAGCGGTGATTGTGGGAGGTAAAGGGGTGAGGAGTTGTGGTGGTTTTATATAGTGAACTACTAAGCAATGGCAGTGGGAAAGGGTTATAATCAAGGGTGCGTGGACCACCAAGACCAATGAGTGCACCTAATGAATTTTCTCACAAGTTCGAAGTGACAGGTTTTATTGGCCGAGACCATCGCGGTTTAATGGGCCGGGGACCACTGGAAAATGATTTGAGATGATTAAAATTAAAATAAAATAATAATAATAATAATTGAAACTAAAAACCAGTGGCAGTTTTGCCCAAATCCAAGGGGTTGAAGTTCAATCCTGTGGCAGAAGAAGTAGTAGTACATTGCATCTGTTGGACAAATACAACAAAGGTTTTTGTAGTAAAAAACTGTTATTTGCAGTTTGGTCCCTTATGTTTTGGGGAATCCTTTTGGGTGCATGCATTTGTGTTATTTTATTTTGTAATTTTGATGGGATCTATGTTGGGTTTTAACTTTTTTCAAAAGAGAGCAATGAAAACTGGGATTTTTTTTTGGGCATCTTGAGAATAGACATGCAATCTATTTTTAAAATGATGTTAATCAGTAGTTGTTTTTTTTTTTTTTTGTTTGATCCAAGTGTGAGAGGATGTTTGGTTAAGTTTATTTGAAAGACTTTGATAACATTTATATTGAGTTTGCCAAAAAATAAGATTTTATTTTAAAATAAGATGATATATCATTACTTAAAAAACAACTTAAAGTTCAGAATATTTTATTATAAAATGAAGTAAGATCTTATTTTCAGATGTTTGACAATCATTATTGGACGTTCATAAGTTCAACTAAATACCGTTTATATTTAAGACTACAAGTTATTTTTAGATATTGATTGATGTTTTTATGTTACAATATTTTATATTATACGTTGAATTACTTTTTGTTCGGAGGGTATCCATCTTTTCTTTTCCTTAATTTTGTTACCTAATATGGCAATACTACTTTAATCCCCTTGCATTCTAGAAACTGCATATATAGTTTTATTTAAATTTTATTTCATAAAATATAATATATATATATATATATATCAAAAAAAAAAAATTGAGAGATAATTTGAAATAAAATAGTCTTATAACTTTTAAAAATATTTTAGTAATATAAACCATAAAGTCATTGAAAAACGCATTTTGAACTTGTAGGAGGATAAATCTTAGTTTAGTTGATAACTCGATATATTAAAATAAAATAGATCCTAGTGCTTTTGAAATATAGTAATATCAAAATCAAAGACATGATCTTTGGCTCGTACTTATTCTAACCAAATGCGGACATAACAATGTTTACGATTAAGTAACTAATGAAAGGCTTATTAATATTTAACTTTAGAACCATCCATCGGTCGTTTCAACAAACATAAGAACAAAAAACTCACCATCTTTGTAACTTAAGGTTTGACTTTAATGCACTCACAACTATTTAAAATGATAAAATAAATGTAAATTTTTAAATAATAACACATTTATTTGTGAAGTAAGACTCTTACCATTTTGTTTCATGAAAATATGGCAGTAAATGATACAATTTAAGTCGAACGAACAACTCTTCAAGTTTGTATAAAATATTATCAAACTTGTCTGATAATCAATGAAGTCGAACTTGAACAAGTTTTAGTCTAGCCGAATACAAGTCAAGCTTGAGTAGTTTGATATTTTTACGTTTGTTTTTATCTTTTTATGATAATCAAACTCGAGTTCAAGTCGTACTTTAAATTTTATCAAATTCAATAATATGTTCAAGTTTGTCTAATATATTTATCGAATTGAGCTCAAAAAAAACTTTTAACAAACAATCTCGAATTGAGTTAGAATAGTTTGTTTGATTTTCAACATAACACACATCTAATTTAATAAGACGAACCAACTTATAAATTATATCCCATTAAATAAAATTAATTAATGAAATCGAGTTAGAATTATAGGTACTGGACTCCACCGCACAAATTTTATTTATGATATACAATCACAATTAAAATCAAACATAATTTTGATAACTTCATATAAATTTAGAATTAATTTAAAATTAAATACATGTGTCTCACCTTTTTGGTTCATAATTCCACTCCTTCGTTGTCTTTGAATTTACACAAATTTATGTAAATATATAGAAAGATATATAATTACCAAAATCTACCAAATATTGAGATCTCAAGTTTTCTTGGGGCAAAAATATAATTTCACAAATATTTGAGGAGTAAAATATAGAGAAAGCACATAGATTCGGAAAATGTCGAAACGCCGAACCCCACCATAATTGATGACAACACTCAAAATTTCATAATTTCATAATAGTCCCCACACTTTTTTGTCGTTTTCCCATCCGCCCAACTTAGAGCGACGTCGGATGGGTCCCACATCCCACCAAGGTGGGTCCGCCTCCACAATAAATACTCGCAAAAATCATGTATGGGTGGGCCCCAGAGGGGACCATCGGGTACATGCGGGCTCAGATTCCGAGGCCATTGTCTCCCTGCCCGAATCCCCTGCCCATTGCCCGCGGGCAGGCTGCAATATTCCAAACCTCCAATTTTTTCCAATTTGCATTTAAAAAATAAAAAGAATGCATTTAATTTGGAATTGTCCGTTACACGTGAGGCCTAGAAATGAAACCAGCGAAGCACCCGATAATTAAAAAAACTGCCACGTGGATTTTATTACAAAACTCGATGTACGGTGCTTCTAGATCTACGTTATGGGAGTGCCTTTCTTTTGGTCAACGAAATCAACGGTCCAGATCAACCGTCGGATGATCGCACGCATCATCCTCTATTATTGGTGTGCACTCCCCTTGCCTTAGCAATTAAGTCTCGATTAATTTTCCTTTATATTTGTTTCGTCTCAAAATAAATATCAATTTAATAAAAAATAAAATTGTTCTCTACTATTATTATAAGATGCCAAACATATTTATTTATAATTTATCAAAAATATCTTTATTAACTCCTATCAACTTAAATATGTTAAAAAAAAAGAGAGAAAAAAATTTATCACAATAATTGTATTTAAATAGAGGTTGATTAATCTTTTTAACATCATCTTTAATCTGTATGAAAAAACCTAAAACGACATTTATTTTGGAATGGATGAAGTAAATATTAATAAACCATTTAATATTTATAATTATGTATACAAAATGGTTATCTTATAATATTTAATAACATTGTACATTAGTTAAAATTTTAACACATTTATTAACTTATTTTGATAATACAAGTTACATAGAAATTGAAACAATTATATTTTCTAAAGCTACAATTATTTGAACATATGAAATATTTATATGGGAAAAGCCTAAGTATATATAACAAAATATAATATTTTGTGAATATGGAGTCCTATCAATTTCTTACAATTTATTATTAAGTCAAAATGTAGGTCATTTACGTCGAGATCTTCTAAATTGAGTTTCGATCTCACAAGTCACAAATCTTTATCCACAAGATATGTATACATATAATTTTAAACAAAATATAGACTCCACATAATTATATAAGTTTGAGAAACAATGAATTTAGCTTTACTTTTTTTTTAGTAGATTCGAATATCATATAATTCAAGATATACTTGATGAAATATATCAAATGCATGATTTATTATTTATCTGTACAGTGTGTGTGTATATATATATATGAATTAGATGATAAATATTGTATTGATGTAATTTATCAAATGCATGTATAAAACCTTCTCATATGATCATAACTTGTACGTATTCCATACAGCTGTATAGATTTAATAATTACATATGCATCAAATGCATGTATCAAATGCATGTTTTTGTTAAATGTATAAGGAGAATCATGACTTTCAAGAGCTTTACAATATTTCGTGGAAGTTCTTGTTTTTATGATATTTAATTGATCAGTTGTACTTATATATTCTATGTATTATGTATTTAAAAAATAAAATATGAAATGGACGAAGGTAAAAAGGATTGGTGCAATTGAGTTATTTATTTGGGAAATTGTGTTTTATTATACTACTTTATTTAGTTAAGGAATCCTGGGGAATTGTATTTTTGTTGGATCGAAATAATCAGAAATGGGGAATCACACATGTGAGATAAGATATTCATCTATAAATATCATAATACTCCATTAATTTGCACGAACCAACAATTTGTACGATTTGGCCTTAAAATAAATAAGTTAATTAAGAGTATTTTAATTTAAGTGGTGATATATATATATATATATATTTATTATATCACTTCATAAAAAAATACAACAACTTATATAAGATGGTTTCATAAATATAATTATGTAAGATTATGGATGAACAAAGTCGAATTGGAACATAAAAACAAATTGAAACGAATGATTTTTTTTTTTATCATAAAATGTTTTGATGCGTGGAATCGGATAATATATCATATTTATTTTGTACATAAATTATACTATTTATCTTTTATTTATACTTTATTTATATATAATAAAACTATACTGGAAGATTCGAAAAAAATCAATGTCTAAACCGAACCAAATTGAATTTTTTTGATTTGTTCGTGATAGAGTAAAAGTCTTATTCGATTTATAATAAAATAATACACTGTATTATTTTATTTTATTAAACTCACAACCATAGAAACATAAAATAACAAGATCAACATACAACACTCAACACTTAGGTCGGCTGAAAATTGTGTGTGTTTATATTTAACTATGATATTTATTTTGTGGGGCAATTGAGTAAGGTTAAAAAAAATTCCATATCAATGATTTATAGATATTTCATTTAATATATAATATGTGAAACTCGGCCTAGCCAAAATACTTGTTATAGTTTGACAGATCCCTATAACTGATATTCAATATTTGGCATCTAAATATCAAAATCAAATGCAGAAAAATTTCATTTTCAAAATACCTGTTATATGAATTTCCATAAATTATTCTGATCATCACACTCAAAATAAATGCCTAGCATTCTTTAGGCACTGTCTATTCAATGATGAAATGTGGCCACAATGGAATGTCAATAATCAATACGGTAAACTTCCAGCTCATATTCAATTATGAGAACAATGCCAATTGATAATTGCATTTATGTCCTCTTAATTTAATTTTATTTTAATGTTTTTGAATCTCAGAATAGCTATGTATAATTTGAAAAACTGGTAGGGTATAATAGTCTCTTAAGGAAACTAACCAGCATTTTTAATTAGGGGAAAGAATCAACCAATTCAATAGTATAACATTTCTTAGTATAGTTTTTAATAGAACTCTTCTTGAAATGTTGCACATTTTTTTAATTTATGAGACATGTCAATTCATAAAATAGAGTTGAACTTATGAAAATGATTTTGATTTGTAGGTCACGGTGGAACAACGTCTCACATATATAATTATGTAAAACAATTTCATATAAACAATTATGTGTATAACTTTTCCTCTAAAAAATAAAAATCCTAGCTAGTAAATTTTTGTGTATTTGGACTTTGTTTTTTGAGTTGCAAGTATTTGGATATAATAATATCATAAAATTACTAAGCTAGTTAGCTACTTACTAAAGCATTTTAATCTATATTGAATACATTAAATATATTTTATTTATTCTCTTGTATAGTACTTAATATAATTACTTGATAAAAGCAAGCTAATGTCTCTTGTACTTCTGAGATGAACTTATACAATTATATATTCTTTTTTTAGAGGAATTATATTTTCATTTACTTAGAGGTTTTTAAACCCATTTCATAAGATATTTAGAAAAAACTAACATAATACATTATAATTAGAAATTAATTCTGATGAATGCTCACCCAAACAACGTCTTAATCAAACTATAATAATTTATATTATAGCAACCTACGACTTTGGGTGGAGAATATAATAACTGATTAATTTTGGGATTTTTCTTCTCAATTATTAAATATATATTTTTTACTTTTTAAATAAATGTCTTGAACCCAATAATCGGAAAAGAAAAACAATAATAAAGGCACAAGTCATATTCAAGAAAAATGTTATTACGTTGTTTCAAACATTGAAATTAAATTGGATTGTTTATTGAGTTGATTAGGGGTGGTACGGTACGGTATACCGAAAATTTCTCGTCATACCGTTACCATACCGAAAATTTCGGTATACCGAAATTTCATACCGTTACTTTACCGAAAATTTCGGTATACCGTACCTTCGGTATACCGAAATTTTGGTATAAGAAAAGTTCATACCGTTACCATACCGTCATTTCGGTATACCGGAATGGACTGGCATACCGTTCCATACCGGTATACCGAATGGACCGGCATACCGTTCCATACCGACATACCGTTCCATACCGGTATTCCGGAATGGACCGGCATACCGTTCCATACCGAAAATGATTTTTGTATTACCGAAAATGATTTTTGTATTATAATTATTAAAAAATAATATTGATATTTATTTTTATACCAGTATACCGAACATCCTTTTGTATTAGAATTATTAAAAAATAATATTGATATTTATTTTTATACCGGTATACCGAACATCCTTTTGTATTAGAATTATTAAAAAATAATATTGATATTTATTTTTATACCGGTATACCGAACATCCTTTTGTATTAGAATTATTAAAAAAAATATTGATATTTATTTTTATACCGGTATACCGAAAATTATTTCGGTATACCGGTATACCGAAAAAAAAAAAAATTCATACCGTTACCGTACCGAAATTTACCGGTACGGTATCATACCTTACCGAAATTTTCGGTATTTTCGATATTTTTTCGATACGGTAAGTGCGGTATACCGGTATTTTCGGTATATTACCCGCCCCTATAGTTGATAGCTTAAAAACTTGGGTGAAAATGAATCATGAGCCATCTTTTGACTCTCTCTCTCTCCTCCTTTTCTTTTGATGGTGATTGCACCAAAAATTTTGGTAATATTTTTGGCTTTGTAAGTGTCAAAGTACATGTGATTAATTAATGTACATGATTTGTCCAAAATGATTATTTAATAGAAAATTCGAACGGATCAATGACATTAAAAAGACTATTTTACTTTCCACTTTCTGATAGTATGTTTTTGCTGAATTTGATAATGGTTACGGAACAATTTTTTAATTTCTGTAATTTTCCAATTTCTTATTTCATTTTGGAGAATTTAGCAAACTTTCAATATTTTTGTATCTTAATTGTTGTTTTTTATTATTCTCTTTTCTACCTATGGAGAAATCCAACTATATATATACTTACTAAAGTGAATTTTGTATTTGATATCTCTTGATATGTTTATGAAACAATATAAGATTTACATTTTCTATTTTTCAAGATTGACTTATGAAATAAATATAAAATTTAAGAATTGGAGTTCCTTCTTGTAAAATTATATATTTTGAAATCAAACAGTTATACAAAGAAAAATATTATAAATAAATTTCTATCTACTTATTGTTTGCATAATTAAGGAATAGTGGGTGAAAAATAGAGAAAAGAAAAAGAAAAAGGTACTCTCGATGTAGATAGACCGGTCATTAAGCATTTGAGTGTGATATATCGAGAGTTTGAGGACCATATCATAAATATTTATTTAAAGTATTTTGATTTAAAAAAGAAAAGAAAAAAGAAATCAAGTTGTATTAATATAACTTTTGTGGAAAAGTTACTTTAATCGGTATTTGCTTAGTCTTCACTCACTCCTTCCTCTTTTAGAAACCGAATCAATTAGCAATTTAGCACAAGAAAGGCAAAATGATATGATTTGAATGAAATCGAACAAAATTTAATTATTCAATTTTTTTAATTATAGGCCGACTTATTTTTTATTTAATATAAAAAAAAATCTAGCATAAGTCGAAGTTAACCAATAAAAATATTTTTTTACCAACAAAATACAATTAAAAATCTGAAAGATCTGAATTTAGTTAAAAAGTGAACAATTTGTGATCATTAAGCTAATAAAATATTATTCCCTAAAATATTTAATAACTAAAAAGCATCAATAAGTGTGTGTGTGTGTATATCACACACTCTTAATCAAACTCTTATCTTTTAAATACTTGATAATATTTCCCTACAACTTGGTAGAGAATGTAATATATGGTTCGTTCATCTTGGGATATTTCTTTTTCATCCACTTGTTATGATCATATTTATAAATAAAAAAAAAAAGACAAAAAAAACCCTTGATACAATTATTAAAATATAATATGTGTTAAAGAAAAAGTCTTCAACCCAATAATATAAAAATAGACAATACCCAAGTATGCAAGAAAACATTCATGTTGGGTTTGTTTTATTGAGTTGACAACTCAAAACATAGGTGGAAATGAGTCGTAAACATGTGATATAGATTATAATTTATAGCCTACTCTATTTTATAATATCAAAAAATCTATTAAAATTAGTGTTATTATATCGTTTCTTTCAATTTTCTTTTTCAATTGATGGTGATGGCACCAAAAATTCGGGTTCTTTTTTTTTTTTTTTTTCTTCTTTTTCTTTTTTCTTTTTATATTTTTTGCTTTGTAAAGGTGAAAAGTACATGAGATTAGTTGCTATATGTCATTTTTCCAAAAAAATCCTTTAAAGAGCACGCAGTATAAATCAATGAGTTAAAAAGTACAATTTTCCTAAAATGATATGCAATTTTATAAAGATCATAATTCTAGGGTTTATTAATTAGAGGTGGTAATTTTAGTTGAATAGGATGGATCAACCTAAAAAAGGATATAAAAGAAAATTTATAGACAATATTTGTTTTTTTCAAATATATAAAAGATGTTTTTTTAATGTGGTTGAAAAATGAAATTGGACCAACTTTGTGGAAGTAGCCATGTAAGGAGTATATTCAATATTTATAATAAAGTAAAAATAATTATTAATAAACAGTAATATTTTCCTAAAAATAAATTAAAATAATAATCAAAATGTTAAAATTGCTGATTTGGAACGGCAAATCCGTCAACCTCTCCGCCCAATGAAGAAACCCCCAAATAACCGCCACCAGATCGGCGGCGGAATATGGTGGCCGGCGCTGGTAGCCGCCGCCGTGAAACTGCTCCTGATCCCCGCCTACCGGAGCACCGATTTCGAAGTCCACCGCAACTGGCTAGCCCTCACCCACTCCCTCCCCCTTTCCCGATGGTACTCCGACACCACCAGCCAATGGACTCTCGATTACCCTCCTTTCTTCGCTTACTTCGAGAAATTCCTCTCGCTCTTCGCCTCTAGAGTGGACCCCACCATGACTGATCTCCACCGCGGCCTCAATTACGCCTCCCCGCTCACGATCCTCTTCCAGCGCCTTTCCGTCGCGTTCTCCGACGTCGTTTTGGTTTACGCTGCTTATAGGTTGACTAGGAATAGAAATTTTAACAATTCCGAGAGATTTTTGGTATGGGGTTTGGTTATTTGGTCGCCGGGGTTGTTTATTGTGGATCATTTGCATTTTCAGTACAATGGGTTTTTGTTGGGGATTTTGTTGTTCTCCATTTCGTGTTTGGAGGAAGGAAGAGATTTGATGGGAGGGTTTATTTTCGCGGTTCTGCTTTGTTTTAAGCACTTGTTTGCTGTGGCTGCGCCGGTGTATTTTGTGTATTTGTTTAGGCATTACTGTAGAGGTGGATTGGTTAAAGGATTTGTGAGGTTGGTTCTTATGGGGAGTGTCGTTTTGGCGGTTTTTGCAGTGGCGTACGGGCCGTTTTGGTTCTACGGGCAGGTGAAATGTTGGTCTCAATTTATGCAATTGTTAATGTTGATTGTTAAAATGTCAAATGATATGTGATTTCCTATTTGTGTTTTGAGTTTGCTGTGATTTGATGTTCTTTATATCTCACAAATGTATTTAAATGAAGTGTTGTTTAATATTTAGTGATAGACTTTCAGCTAGATTTTGGGGTTGATAAGTTGATTTCTGTGATTCTTGATACATTTGGAAACTGATGAATATAGTAGACTAACATGACGGCTAGTTAATGAAGTGATATCTTTGTATATTGTTTGTAATATTATGTTACAGAGTTACAGTTGAAATATAAACGAGATTTGTACATGTGTGGAATTTGTTGGAAAGCTTTGTTAGGTTGGATACGGTCTCGAATAGGCATTTACAGATTTGCGGTTTCTTGTGACCTTGCAGATGCTAGAAGTTCTTCATCGCATGTTTCCTTTTGGCAGGGGACTCTGCCATGCTTACTGGGCTCCAAATTTATGGGTGTTCTATATAATATTGGATAAAGTTCTAGGATTTTTGCTCGTGAAACTCGGGTTCAATATCCAAGCCCCAAAAGCTTCATTCACTGGTGGTCTGGTGGGGGATTCCTCACCTTTTGCTGTATTACCCACTGTAAGAATATCCAGTCTCCTGCTCTATGTTTAATTATAGTTACTTTGAATCTATAAGGAAATCATTATCAAGGAATATCATTTATTCAAGGGTTTGTTGTCGTGTACTTTGTATTTCTTTTTTTATTGTGACCTTATATTGGACATATTAGAAATTGAATGCTCTAAGGGTGATATTAGTTTTTTTAGCTAATATGATTGATTATGTGAAATATCAAGAGTAATTTTTTGATTCATTGAACAATAAAATGCAGATCACCCCTTTGATAACATTCATCACAGTCCTGTTGGCACTATTTCCTTGTCTAGTAAAGGCTTGGAGGAATCCCCAACCAAGGATGGTCGGTAGATGGGTATCCTATGCTTATACGTGTGGCTTTCTGTTTGGCTGGCATGTTCACGAAAAGGCATCTCTTCACTTTGTGATTCCCCTTGCATTGACATCCCTGGAAAGTGGGAAGGATGCTAAACATTACTTCTTTTTGTCGATAGGTACGTAAATACTCGGCAATCTTTATACATGATATACCTTAAATTCTTCTTTTAGTGAGTAGTATTTATTTTTGGATTCGACATCTTTCCAGTTTTATAAATGTTAATGGTAGCTTAATGGACATCAATTGGTGTTCAAATTTGTTAGTCTCTCTCAAATTATTTTATACAAATTATATCATTATTTACTTGTTCGTATGTGTTTAGATTGGTTAGATTAAAATAGTTTTATGCCTTAAATAAGATAAGTCCACCTGCTAAAATGACAATTCTTCAAATTTTCTTGTCTATGGAGGATGCTGATTGCTTAAAGCTAGCTTTACTTTCCTTTCTATCTCTGTTACACACACACACACACACACACACACACCCAGGCATAGATATTACACCTCAATCTCTTTATAACCGAAACATTTCAAAGTTCTTCAGAAAGAGAATCATAGTTGCTTATTAGGAATTCAAAGCCAGATATCAATTTTTGAGATTCTTTTGCAACCATTCAAAATTTTAAAATTTGAAAACTTTGGTCCTGTGTACTGGTAGTCTGTTTTAAATGTAAACAAACTGAAGAGTACTCGTGGAAGCATGACTAGCCATATCAGCCACACAATCCTGGCTTGAAATTAAACCCAAACATGTATATATAACCCTCACCTACTCGACTTTCAGTTCTACCATCAAAATACCTAATAAGCTTCTTTTCACATCTTTTTATATTGCTACTATTGTTCGTGCAATCCAGAGAAAAGAGAATCGCAATGTTTTCCACAGGGTTTGTGAAAATAGCGTAGAATTTTAGCACCAACTTCTAGATGAGGTTACTAGAACCCGAGCAGTTTCAGCAGAAAGTGAGATATAGTTATCTGTATGCAATTACTTTTGTTGTTCGATATCGTACATCAAGCTAACACAAATCTCCTGTATTATATTATATGCAGTGTCATGCTACTCGCTTTTCCCTCTTCTATTCGAGGCTCAAGAATATCCAATTAAAGTTGTATTTCTGCTTCTACATGCTGTTCTGATGTTTTTTGGGTTCTCCTCGCGTTTTTCTGGGACAACTGCTACAACAGAAACAACAGTCAAGGGAAGTGATAAAAAATCAGAAACTCCTGCTTTTAGTATTGGATGGTTCGGAAAATCCTACCTCTTCGGCTTATTAATTATTGAGATATGGGGACAGTTTATCCACCCTATCATTTTTGGTGACAGGCTTCCGTTTCTGCCCCTTATGATGATTTCTATATATTGTGCTCTTGGAATGGTATACTCGTGGATTTGGCAATTAAGACAGATCGTTTCGACACATTGATTTATAGAGTGATTGCCCTGCTTATATAGGTGGGATCACCTTAACAAACGTTGCTAACAAATGAGAAGATTTTGTTGCTGTATTTGTTCGGTACTCTTTTTGATTTTATCAGTTTATTATACGAGGATGCTTAAAGCCTATTCTTTAGAAGAAAGCAATAGGATGATTCTCCATCTCTCTCTCTTTCCAGTGATGAATTTTTTACTCGTGTTTTTCTATGATTTTTAGAGAACCCTTTTTCCTCTCTATGAGAATCATAAGAAAAAATGCTAGTTTTATTATCAATGAAGAAATTACAATCCAGTTATGTTATGTGGTGAACTAAAATACGAGATTGAAATTAAAAAAAAAAATTCTTAGGTGAAAGGATAACATGTAATGTTCTCAATTCCAAATTGTATTTTGTTTATTTTCTATTTTCATATTATCACATGTTTCATGTCTTTTGATAACTTGGATGTTGATAATGCTTGACTTTCTTCTTAATAAAGTGGAGATGTAATGAATTTTATTCTTATATTCTTCTTAAGGTATTATAAGTATACAAAAGGGTTAAATGGACCGTAAAATACTTGGGCCCAATCAAACCTAAAGCCCATGTTATAATTAATACAGTAAAAAACAATAATAATATAAATAGTGACTTATATAGTACAAACTTATGGATAAGTCCATAGTCATATGAGAAGTCAATATTATACTTAAATTGAAGACTTTTGTTTTATGTGGAAAATTATTTGATATCATCGTCTCACGTGTTTCAAATAAAAACTTCAAACTCAATGTATGTATAAATTTGGACTTTATTGGTCTCGTGTATTACTCACAAGAAACTCATTACCACTATTAAGGTTTGAGATTTTCAAATTTTTTTACCTAATCATCATTATCATCAACGTTCATTATGCCTCGAAGGCATAAATGAAGATTTATAAACGTGTAGATAAACGTTTATTGTCACTTTACTCACTACATCCTAAGATATCCTAAAATAAATGTCATTTGAGGTGTTTTCACACAGATAAAGAAAAGTGTTATAAAGATTGATCTATCCCTATATAATTATAATTATTGTGTGAGTTTTTTCTCTTTTTTCTTAACAACCATATTTAATTTGGTAGGAGTAAATGAAAATATTTTTGATAGATTATTAATAAATATGTTTTGAAATCCTAAAATGACATTTATTTTAGGATAAATTTGTTTACTAAAACGACGTTTATTTTGAGACGGGACGGTAGAGTATTTATCGATCTCAACAAACACAAATAACTTAAAAACCTTGTTTACCTACCTTTATGTGATGTTCACATGTATGTTTATTTAGTGTTGATTTGATGTTTGTTATAAATAGTTGATTCATGATTTATTAATTATATATAACTACTTTTGAGTTACTAGTCATTCATTAATCATTATTAAAAATATTATTTTATTTTAGTATCTTCTAATACAACACATTATTTCAAATTTATTAAAAAATATATATTTGTCACGAGTTAAAATTCATAATCGTATTTGTGAACATATTAAAATATTTGTTTATGAACAATTAATAAATATATACATAAAAAATTCGCAAACATATTTGAATATTAAATAAAAATAAAAACAACTCTATAAAATATAAAAAAAAAAAAACTCTCATTTATTCATTCTTGACCCATCAACATACATGCAAATTATTCTCATCAAAGATTAGGGGTGAGCACTCAGTCTGGCCGATTGAAAATCGAACCAAACGAAGAAAAAACCAAAAAAAAAAAAAACAATCATTTTCCAAAATCGAACCAAACTAAATCACTATTATGTTTGATTTTTCGATTTCGATTTGATTTTGCTCACCCCAATTTAACGCCCTAAACCTTAATAATAATACTATTATTATTTTCTTAAAAAAGTAAAAAAGAAAAAAGAAAAAAGAAAAAGAAAGAAATGTACAAGTTGGAAAGGGAGTGGTGTTGTGGGTGTATAGAGGGCCCAACACCTATCACACGTTAACATGCCAACCGCTGACCCCTCACTTCCTTGCTTTCTTACAACCATCTCATCTCTCATCTCCTCCATTTTTCCTTTCCTAATTCTTCATTTCTTTTTTTCTTTTTTAATATCGAGGAGAAAATAATCATGGGTTCAAGTAGCAGTCATCTATTTTTCTCAGAATCATCGTCCTCAACAAAGTCTTCTTCTTCTTCTTCTTCTGCCTCTAGTGGGTCCAAGCTCAGCCGCACAAAGCGCAAGCTTTCCCAATTGTTTTGTGGTGTTTTCACTCCAAAGTCAACCTTTCAGGTTTTCCTTTTTTTCTTTGCTTTTTGTTTTTTAGGGTTTCTGATTCTTGTATGTATATTTACATAGTTATGACTTATGTGTGTTTGTTGTGATCCTGTTTTTTCTTGATTGAATTTCTCAATTGTTAAACTTTGAGATGATTGATGATATTTGGTGCTGATTATGATCCATAGCTTTTGTTCTGTGATTATTATCATCTTTTATTTTTTGTGGGTATTTTGAGTGAGAGTGCTAAATGTTTTCTTCTTTTTCAGTCAATTTTACTTCTTTTGGTTTATTGACATGTATAATAGGCACATGTAGGAACAAGATTATGTAATGAAATTTATTTTACAAGGAATTAGTAGAACTGGTAATGGTGAAGAATCGATTTTCGTGTGTAGGGATTTGTAGGCCTTATGAGGCGAAATACGAAAATTCATATGAAATTATTGCTTTCCAATTTTAAGGATTTGGCTTTGTTCAAGATTTTCCGTATGAATTGATCTTGTTATGGAATCGTTGGATTTGATTATTTTCGTTTTGGGGTTAAAAAATGTGTAGTTAACTCTTCACGTTTTTGTTCGTATAAGGTGGAAGATTGTCCAGAGATATCATCCATTAGCTCTACAAAAAGCTTAGCTCCGATAGATAATCCTCAAAACCCCGTCTTAGAATCTTCTTCACTATTCGCATCAGAAGTAGAGGATACAATATCTGTACATGAGAATCGGGACATTTCTGATAGAAGCAGTATGATCGAGGAAGCTTTTCTTGAATCCAATCCTTTAAATGTCCACACAAGCAGAGATCTTGAGCCACTTCAGGTACATATTTTCATTGTCGTTTCCGGGATTTATGGTGGGATTGTTACTCACAACATCTTGGCTTCCTATGACAGCTCGTTCAAGAAGATGCTTTCGTTTATCCAAGTCTTGATGAGTCAAACAGTGCACTTGTGGGGTTCAATGGTTCTGATTTAAGGTCTCTTTCTATTGTTTCTGATTCTTTACAACGATTTCGATTTCGTGGGGATGACGACGATGCTCACGTGACAACCACTTCTAGTTCAGGACTTGTTGTGTCTGATAGTGGCCAGGATTTGACGAGTGGAGATCTTCTTCGCCTCGATTTGGTTAGTATCTCTTCCAATGCCTTATCCGGTATCATTGCCGAGGCAAATAGTGACGAGTCGAGACGGAACAGTTTGAGGCTGTTTTGGGATGCTTTATCGAGACGTAGCTTGAGAAGGCACAGTGATGCACCTGCATTCATTTTTGCCACTGGTCTAAACGATGATTTGAGGTCCCATGATAGATGGCTTCTCGATTTCAGTGGCGATTTCCATTATCATGGAGCTGGTCGTGATGTTGATTCCTTCGGTTCTAGACTTCATCGTAGAAACGAAAGGAGGTGGCTTTTGAGATCCGAGGTTAGAGATTTTGTTGGTTACTAACTTTATAAGACTTCTTGAAACTTATTAATATCCCCTATTCTTGAAGCTAATTGCCCCTTGTTACGATGCCTTAATGTAGTCACCAAATTGAAAATTAATATCGATGTATACTAATGTGAATGAAGGCTCTTACATATGTTTAATCCATGTTACTAGTTTTCTGTGAATGAGATGATTTAAATACTTGATGTTAGTTTTCTATCACTCAGAGTTCGTGCATTTGACTATCCATGTACGATGATTTGTGTCACTAGGTCTCGGAAAGAATAGATGATTTTAACGAAGTGGCCCGAGAACCTTTACTATGTTCATCGGGACTCCATCCGGACGGTTCATGTTCATGCGATTCATTCTTTACAGCTGAAGAATCAAGCAGTCTTGCAAGTATATCACGAATAATCATGCTCGCCGAGGCATTATTTGAGGTAGATCCTTTAAACACCATTTAAATTTGGAAACACAAATATACAACATTATCTTAATTTGATTATCATGAACGTCCTATACTGAATTTTTGAGTCGTCCCTTTTAATTGTAAATTTATCACCTATCTTCATTTATGATCTTGTTAATGAATTTTTGTTTCCATCTCAAATCCTGTCTCAACATTTCAACATTGATTGTTTTTTCGTTCTTCCTAGCTATCTGTGTTATTAATTCTTTGACAAATTCTTGATAGTAATCTTAAAAGTTCTCGTTACCTATTCTCAGGTTTTGGATGAAATTCACCTCCAGTCTTTGTCACTATCGCTATCTACTCTCTCACTTCCCGCTCCAGAATCCATTGTGGATGCGTTTCCTCTCAAGTATCACAAAAAGATAAAAAATGCCGAGAGTGATTCTAGCGACGTTCGACAGTAAGTCTATTGATGATATTTAATCAAGAATCGATGTTTCCAAAGTTTATGATTACGAGCTATTATATATGAATCTCTAAGTTTTCTCGTGTACTTATAATGTAGGGAAAATTGCAATTTTCGTCCGTGAACTTAGGCATTGCCCACCTTTTTACCACAAACTTTACGTATTTTAATTTTGATCCTCTAACTATCACTTTTCTCCAATCTGTATCCGATTTTGCCTGAACCTTCGATTTTTTTCCTACATGGACGTTGGAATTGAAGGCATGGATTTTTCAATTCCAGCATTTATGTATGCAGTAATTGGAATTTTGATTCTCTATCACTTTTCTCCAATCTGTATCCGATTTTGCTTGAACCTTCGATTTTTTCCTACGTGGACATCGGAATTGCCGGCATGGATTTTTCAATTTTGACATCTACGTAGGTAGAAATTGACATTTTGAACAAAATCAAACCATGTTTGTACAAATGTGATAGTTAGAGGACTAAAATTGAAATACGTAAAATTGGTGGTAAAAAATTAGATGAGGTCTAAGTTGCAGGACGTAAATTGAGACTTTTCCTATAATGTATTATTTGAAATAAATTCATCTGGTGATATAACATTTATGCACTTTACAGATGCTATATTTGTTTATCCGACTACGAGGAAGGTGATGAACTACGAGTTCTCCCATGCAATCACGAATTCCATGTCCCATGCATCGATAAATGGCTAAAAGAAGTGAATAGGTATTCCAATGAGTAATTTACTCCGTGTACGTTTGTTTGTGTCTTCATCGTTCATAACATTGGTTTTCTCACTACTTATCCTTCGCAGGGTATGTCCGCTCTGCAGACACGACGTCTGCGAGGGTAGTGGAGATTGTTCCGTCTCACATCCAGAAGTGTAAAACGACTCTTAAATGTAAATATATCGATACATAATAACCTAATACTTATGCTAACTTATTATGTTTCATACTTGTGTAATCGCTAAATTTGTTGGATATGAACTTATGTTTTTTGTGATAAATAAATTCGATGCAACTAATCGAAAGTGTGCACTGGGTAAACCTCGTTTTCGCACAGTTGGTTGCAAATGAAACCATGTTTAGTTGTTTGTTTTGTCAATCTATTTTGCAACCCAATGCCTCTTAAAATAGTGAGCAGATTCAAAAGTTGTTTCTGAAACATCTTAGAAGAAAACTTCTCAAATTTCTAGGAGCAAAATGAGGGTCAAAGAAATCCACAATTTTCTTTTGTCACACACACATACAATTACATTATATATATATATATATATATATATTTATTTATTTATTTAAAGAATTATTCATAACGCCGCCGGAAATGGTGGTTGGTCGCCGGAATTTATGCAGCATGGGTGGCTGTGATGAGATTAGAGTAACATCTTGAAGAAGTCATTGTTTAAGAACCTATATATGTCTTAATATATAATTACCTTATCATTATTATTATATAGATGATGTCTATTAATAAAAATAGGGATTTTGTCTACGAGAATGCTTAAGCTTTGGGCAGAGGATCAATATTAATTAAATTATTCAAAATCTTGGTCAACTCAACCCAGTTCGTTTGGAAAGGTCAAAGTGGCTAAGCAAGAAGGTCAAAATTGATTTTTTTTTAGACATATAGGTACTAGGTAGCTACTTTCGTTAGCTAGATTCATGGAGAGTTCTTGAAGTTAATTAATTATATGGAACGATGTCTTATAATACCACATTTTATATAAAAAATAATTTTTATCATAAATGATAGTTTTGTTTATTTTTTATTGCAAATTAGAAAAATCGATAAAATTCGGTAAAAAAACGTACATCACATAGTGATATATATTACAATAAGTAAGTACAGTGTCTTCTATAGTTATTGATTAGCTTTTAAAAAACGTACATCACAGAAGATAAAAAACGCACATAAAACATTGGTATATACTATAAATATAAGTTCTTGTAATAATTTTCTGCAAAATTAGTTTTAATTCATAATAACATGTCATAATCAATCAAGAACCGTAATCATGAAACCCTAAAGGATATATACATACTATTGAATAATATTATAAATAATCAATATCTACTAGAGTTTTAACACACTTTTCTTCAACGATATAGCAATAAAATATGACGTGTAAAAAATAAATTCGACCTTTTAATATTAGAAGACATATTCATTTTATTTATTTATTTATTTTTCTATAGAAAGCGAACGAAACAATCATCATTAGAAGGGAAATTCTTCTTTGAATGTTCAAAGACCAATAGTCAAAAGTTCATAAACGAGGTTCTCGACAAGACTAAAGCATCCAAAACTTCTTTTAAGTATGATTTTAATATGATCGTTTTATAAATTTAATTTAATAACATCGATCAATCCATAATTTATAATTTACAAAATAAAAATTAACTTGTAAAAATAGATTTAAATTATAGATATTAGGTATTATATATTTCATATAATTATATCTCATAAAACAATCTCATATAATATAAGTATTTGTAGAATTATTAAATGAATTTATTGTGTGAAAAGGTGTAAAGATAAAAAAGTGCACGAATGTGTAAGTTACTTTCATTTTTAATTATGATGTTGTATAAATTTAGCACACTCATGAGTACTAAATTAATTTGTCACTAAATAAAAAAATTTTAACCTTTTGAATCGAATTAATTAACTTAAATTATAAAAAGATTAGTCTGAGTACTCGATCATATACTCAAATTTTATCTCATGAAATATGATCACTTAATCTATTATAATTAGAGTGAACTAAAAACGAGTTGACTATGAATTATGGCAAGCTCACGCCATGAAAAGACCATTGTGTCCTTTTTCCACAATTACAAAAGATAAAGAGTACCTTGAACAAGATCTAAACCAAGAGATGAAAAAGAAAAGCAAAAAATAATGCCAAAAAAAACAAAAAACAAAAACAAAAACCAAAATCCTTAAATAGATGGAGCCCATCATTTACGCATTTGGGACCAAAACAAATTAATATCCACAAAATTGCTCCACCTCAAATGAACGGTGAACCCACTAATTGTTATTGTGACGATTTAGATCTTTTAACCTCATCTTCTTTTAAATAGAAAAAAATAAATATAATCTACGGCTAATTGCAATAATTTTGCCAGATTATCAACGATTTTATACATAAATTATCAATTTTTTTTTCTTGTGGCATGATACATATAAATTATATATATTTGATATTTAAACTACCAAACTAATTTTCGATTATTTTCATTGGATTTTGGCACTTGACTTGCGTGTAACATATTTTTAAGGATTTTTTGAATACAACCATTTGAGTCGTTGAAATTCAGTGAAAAATAGCTAAAAATTAGTTTGGTAGTTTAAATGTTAATCCATATATTTTATATATAAGGATGCCATACAAAAAGAATTCGATAATTATATACAAAATCGCTGATAGTTTTATGGGTTGCTGCAATTAACTCTATAGCCTATTCAAATAGTAGTTGAGAATAAAATAAGAGAGGAGATGAATTCCACGTAGTGAATCTAAAAAATAAAATTTGTTTTCAACAAACATTGTGTTTGAGTAAGTGATTGAAGTGCATTATGTGTTTTATCGATTTAATAAATTAATAAAATCAATAAATTTTGTGAAATTTCCATTTACTATATAAATAGAAATGATTCATACCATACACCACAATCTCGGTTTCATGAGGAATCCATACTAGACAATAAAATTCATATTACGATAAATATGATATTGATAATAGCAACAAAATAAAATAAAAATATGAAATTGAAACCATTTCAACTTTAAGAGAACTAAAAAAACATTATGGATTGTTGGTTGAAATAAAACCTCAAAATATTCGACATGTCTCACGAAGGTTTCCTTAAGATAGAGACCATAATAACATGATAGTATTTTGTCATGTAATGGCCTACTCGTGCCTATTAACAAAAATACCAATTTGATTTTGAATTTTATGTCATTTTTTCATTTATTATGCATAGAATATGATATCATCATATTATTTCAGTAATTTTGAATCCTGTAATTTTTCTCAATAACAAACCATTAATCACTAAGTTATAAATATTTATCAAACAAATCCAGATCTATATATCTATACCTAAAATATTTTTAACAATTTAAATAAAATATGTGAAATCCATGACACAGATTCTATTTCTTTAACAATTATATTGTATTGTTTTTTTAATAATTGGTAAAATTTATATAATTTTGCATATAGTATAATATTTTACATTAATCTATGAATATAAATACTCTGAAAATGGCCAAATTGTCCAAATCCATCTGCTTTCTCTCTCTAAATACATTTTCTCTCACTATGCCTACTTCACCCACACAGTCGCCGCCACTCGCCGTCGTTGACGGCGGTTCCGGCGAACCATACTCATCATCTTCTCACTTCTCCACCACCTCTCAGTCATCGTCATCCATTATAATTATAATTATCATTATCGCCTCCGCCGTCATCATCTCCGCCTCCACATACCTCCTCCTCCGATTACTCTCGAAGCGGTTCCGCCGCGCCTTCTCCGCCGCCGCCGACGACGTCGTCCTGAGGTACGAGGCTCAGAATTCAAACCACCAGCCATGCCACGTGGCCTCCGCGAATTTGCTGGACTCACTCCCACTCTTCTCCTTCCGCTCCGTCAAAACAAACGGAGGGGACTGCGCCGTTTGCTTGTCGAGGTTTGAGCTCAACGATCAGCTCCGTTTGCTGCCGTTATGCTGCCACGCTTTCCATGCCGCGTGTATAGACAAGTGGATCGTCTCCAATCAGACGTGCCCTCTCTGCAGGTCCACCGTACTCCCCTCTGGCTCCGATGCACTCGATAAAATCCTCAACCGCGGCAACATTGATAACAACAGCATCGCCGATGGAAACAGAAACGCAAACGGAAACGGAAACGGAAACGGAAACGGAGGAAGCTTTCGGATTGAGCTCGGAAGCGTCAGTCGCAGCCGCGGAGCGGCGGCGGAGGCGCCGGAAAGAGCGCTGCGGTCTTACTCATTAGGCTCCTTCGAGTACATTGTGGACGATTGCGCGTACGAGGTTTCTTCAGAGTGCACAACCCATCGGAGAGTATTTTCCGATGTGAATTCAAAGGACAAGGACTCGCCGGAGGATTCGGCTGCGGAGGTTTCCGGCGGGAGGAACTGGCTGAAGGAGTACGTGGACAGACTAGCGTCCATTTCTTCCAGTACGATGTCGATTAGAAGCTCGAGAAGATTCTTTACCGGAAGCAGCCGCCGGAGCGAGGCCGCCGTCGTGCCGGAGGATTTAGAGTCGAATCGGGTCGGCGAGGAAATAAGTGAACTATTTAGCTGGGTTTCTGGGATTTAACTGTAAATTCTTTAAACTTTAGGAATATTAAAGTAAATTGGTCCCTTAATACTCATTTTCTTTTCCATATAATTTTCTTAACTGGATTTTCTTTTCCAAACACTCATCTCTCCCTTTTGGAAATAGAAAAATGAGAATATCAGTGAGATTACTATTTACTCTTCCTATTTTGTTCGATTCTCATATTTATTTCATATTTTATACATTGAGTACAAACTTAGTCTATATATGTGATATAATATTTAATTTTAGCTTTTATAAATTTGCAAGCTACTTTATTTAGGTCAGAATTTTTCAGTTTATTTAGTTCCAAGTCTACCCAATTCAAAGTCAGTATATTATATATTTCATTTAGTGTAATATTTACATATTCTAATTTCTAGATTATATATTTATTATCAGTTATGTTAATCTACCTATCTTGGACATATTAATAATGTTCTGTTTGTTCTATCGAGATAAGTCGCTTCAACTTGTTCTATCCAGATAAATCGTTTTTTTCTTCCTCGACTAGCAATGTTATTGAGACCTAGCCCCTCTCTCTAGCTGACCGAACCCCTTGATCATATAATTGGGAGGGAACGTGTCTTGATCAAGTATAGGAGTCGGTATGCAAGCTAAATCAATAGTCTAATGAAATTGAGTCAAAAGATATAATATTTATTAATTTTACATTTAATAATTTAAAATGATGAGATCATTACACATCATTATTGTGTATATTAAGAGTTGACATTGCATTTTAATAGTTTCGTCTACAATATGATCGTCTACAAACATGATTACTAGAATAACACAACATGATTGTCTAGAAATGTTAAGGATGGACATTGAAGTTGGAAGCACAAAATGTTGATGTTGTCAACCATTTCTTTCCCCCAATGTTTATATTAATCTCAACATACCATTTTCTTTCATATCTATATATGTGAGACATTCAATGTAATGTCAATTAATAAGAGAATAGAATTGACTACATATATAGCAACACTATGAAGAGGACGCTTGAAAGAAAGCATCGTGAGTTTTACTAACCAACCTAATAAATTGTACAATCTTTTGTTGTGTGTATGTGTGCGGATGGAATAAATAAATGATGTTATATTTAAGAATAAATTTAATAACAACACTTAATTTATATAATAATTTTGAAATTTCTCAATAAGAGATTCAATTTAATTTTATTTATCAATTTTGATTTTCATAATAGATTGAGTTTTTAATTTAAAACGAAATTTCATTTTCATTTTCATTTTATTTATATTTTAATATATATTTGTATTTTGAATAAATTAATTAACCTTTTCACTTTTTATTTTATTTTTCTTTTTATTGATATTTACAGATTTATAATTATAATTTAATATGTATTTATATTCTAAATAAAATAAGATAAATTAGTACAAATTTTGGAAGAATTTCAAATTAACGATGAAGGGTAAAGTATGACAAATCTTATTACTTAAGAATAAAGTGTAAAAAAAAAAACATAATTAAAAGAATAAGATATCCAAAATAGGGCTGGGGCTGGGTGAGCTCAGAAAAGAATTCGGGTTGGTGGGTAGATGAATACGGGTGAGGTAATCGGGTTCAGGTCGGGTCAGGAGCCGAACTCTCTAGAATCTAACCCAATTAAACTAATTAAATCCCAGTATAAAGCCTAACTTCCAGCCAAGGCCCTCTGAAGTTTGTACGTTGAGCGTAGAAAGACTGAAGTAGAGAAAGTACAACACCTCATTGCAGTGCCCAAAGCTCTCGCTGCCTTATCCATGGCGTCGTCTTCTTTCATTACCCTAACCCTAGCCAATCCATTTACCGCACAGAAACCGAGCTTCCCACGTATCTCAATTCCAAGACCAATTGGTTAGTTTGGTCATGTCTACATCTTCTGTTTTCGTACATTTTGTTGTGTTTCGAATTCAGTTCAATCGCTCTTTGAAAAAAAAAAATATCTGAAATTAATTTTGTTCCATTTTTTGGGTTGTGAACAGGTTTCCAGAGAAGCTCTCTGAGAATCAATGCTATTGGAAAGACATATGAACCCGCCAAGGTTTTCCTCCCTCCCTCTCTCTCTCTGTGAAATTGGAAATTGGGGTTTACAGGATATTGTTCTGTGTGTGTAGGTCGTTCCGCAAGCTGATAGGGTTTTGATTCGTCTCGAGGAGCTGCCAGAGGTATTGTTGTTCACTACTGATTGTTATCAATAAATGTTAGTGTTCATTGATGTCACAAAACTGTTTCTTTTTTATCAGAAATAAGGAATTATTTCATTAATTTGAAGGCTAATTTTCCGAAAATGAGCATGCTACAGTTTTGTGTTTGGAGAATTATAAACAATGCTTCGTGGATTGAATGCCAATATAATCCTGGAAACACATCCTTGCTGTTTAAACTCTGTTGCATTTATTAAGATAAAACTCAAGATGAAAAGTTCGTTTTAGTCTGAAGTTATTGCAGTGATCATCTCATTCTTATCATCCTTTAGAATAATTAAGCCTGATGCTGATGATTATTTAGACACAAACTTGAAAGTGAGTTTAGAATTTGAACAAGTGTTTGAATATGATGTGGATTCTTTCAAGAAAGTGTAGAAGCTCAAGCATTCAAACGAAGGATTAGTCATGTGTCCTCTTCTGTTTAGATAATACAGCTTTTTTCTGGGCACAGAAATCTGCCGGTGGAGTTTTGCTTCCCAAGTCTGCTGTGAAATTCGAGCGATACCTTGTGGGAGAGGTGAGTTTAGCAAATTAGTTCATCTTTCTTGAAGGTTTGTTCATCATGAGTATATCTTCTTTTACAAGTACTTAGAAATGCATACTCTTGTGTAATTCCTTTGTTAGGTTGTTTCTCTGGGTACTGAGGTTGGGGAAGTGGAGAAAGGAAAGAAGGTAAGTTTCAGAAGTTTTTGATATCATACCCACTCTGGAATTCCTCTTTGTGATTGAGTTAATTGTTTTACTAATTTTATCAAACCCATTTTTCCAAATACTGAATCTTGATGGTGATGAAATTGCTTCTGTGCAGGTGCTTTTCTCTGATATAAATGCCTATGAGGTACGTGTTTAGAACACTATTTGGGGAAATCCCTCCAATTTCGATTATGGGAACACTATCAATTCTCTGAGCATGGCTGCCCATGTTCATAGTCATCCATGCTTCCTAAAATGTTACGTTTGAGATAATTATTAATGATATGAAATTCTTAACTCTAAATCCATTTTGAGATAATTATTAATGATATGAAATTCTTAACTCTAAATCCATCAATCTATAACGTGTACAATAGTTTCTCAAAATTCTGCGACCCTGGCATGTTTGTTACATGAATTTCTTGAAAAGATTGAATTGGGCTTCGTCTCTTGCATTTAACCTGTGGACACATATGGTATTACCAGGTTGACTTGGGAACGAGTGGACGACATTGTTTCTGCAAAGCTGGAGACTTGCTTGCTGTGGTCGACTAGAGAATCATGCAGAGAAATACCTTGTTGATGTGCTCACAAGAATCGGGAGCAAAGTAGTATTATTGAAGTGGTCTTCTTGAAGACACCCATCAGCATGATTTCAAAAATCTTGCCATGTTTTTGTCTAGTAATAATTATTTGAAGATATGGTTTTAATTGATCAACATTTTTGGCATCTTAGCCCTATCAGAGAATATTTTGTTTGAAATATTGAACCTGCAGTTTAAGGTTTTCATCCCTTTAAGGAGTAACTGAATTAGGTTGAATCAATACATTGGTAGGTTCAAAAGCTTGAATCAACTTAGTTAAAATTTCAAGGCTAAGTTTGAGACATATTAGTGTTGGCAAGCCATTGAGACAATATGAATCTGACTCGAAGTTATTGAAATGGGCATTGAATATAGAAGAACTTGAGATCTAGTTTAAAAACTACTCAAGAATCAAGTAACTTGACATCGACTTTATTAATTTCATATTGAAATTGATTTTTCTTTGAATCAATCCCAAGTAGCTTGTAAACAGGCTTGATGTGCAAACACATAGCCCAAATGTTAAAAATATACACTTCACATTTCCAGAAAGATGTTGCGGAGACCGGATTTGAACCGGTGACCTCAAGGTTATGAAAGGGTTGCAGAAATTCTGGCTCAATCTTCTTATCACATACACATGATTTAGAATCAAAATAGCCTAAAGCTTTCTGGAAAATGAACTCTTAGAAATGAATGAGATCTCACTTTCATAAAATCATGTAAGGCTGCACTCCCGTTTAAGACAACATATCTTATGAGTAGCCTAAACTGACTTGTACAACTGAGTAAATACGAACAAAAAATGACTTCTTAACTAGATATGTTTGCAGCCTCAGAGAGTAACAAATGCAGGCTAAGAGGTAGATAATAAGGTTAGAACTCAAACAGGCGTAGTTCGACCATCCCTTCTTTACGTGTTGTGGAATACCAGGCAACCACCTTCCCAGAACCAAGCAGCCTTAGCGAGTAATTCAGGCTGTACATCAGATCTTCCAAGTGTGGACCCTGTTTGCCAGATGATGAGTCGAGGGCAAACTTTGAATCTACACGGAAAACAATAGGCCCTGCAATCTGCATTATTGTAAATATAATAAACATCATGCCCATGCAACTGGTGTTTCTTAAGCAATGTAAAGATTCAGAATACAGGTAAGCATCTTGAGTGTTCATCCGCTATATCTCTATTATTTAAAGATTCTTTGTTCTGTAGCTACTTAATCACAGTTAAACTCCTATTCATCTCATAAAAGATTCTCTTCCTAATATGTTATATTAACATGAATGATGTACTATATGGCTCACCTGTTGCTGAAAAATTAAATTGAGTCTCGGAGAGAGTTCATTCGGTGGTTGATTGCTTTGTGTTTTCTGGAAAAGGCTGGACACCTTTTTGGCTATAGCTGAAGCTGAAGAAATATCCAAGCGAGCGTCTATTCTGGTGAGGTCTCCAAATGTATTTCTGAACTTCCCGTGTTGGAAAGTATAGCATGCTGAACCAAATAAGTCAGCACCAAAACGACCTCTATTCTTAGTCGCTGGAGAACTCTGGTCCCCACCAAACCATGCCTCACAAGTAGCCCCTAAATGTGAAAAAGAGGATGCATAAACTATATTGAAACACTAGTCACAATATGGAGACCAGGTAAAAAACTATCACATACCTGAAAGGTATAAATAAAACAGGCAACAAATATGTATCTGGGTTTTATCATATTCATCATTAGCAATGTTCTAAAAGGCGACGGGTTATGCCCAGCTCATAGGAGGGAACCTGGGATGGATTAGATAGGAGCCTAGGTAGGGCCTTTCAAAATATTGACCAACAGAAAACATTATTTTTGCTAAATGAATTGAACCCATTATCAACTATAATTTGGAATGGCCATCACAATAATTAAATTATAAAAATGCAGAACCCACTTTTGTATTATGTAAGATTTCTTATGTAATTTTGGAGATGATAAAAAATCATGGGCGTAGAGCTTGTGTAAACATCCATGTTTGCACTTAGCATTATGTATCTATACATCTCAATTAGGCTAGTCCAATAACATAATAGACTCTGCAGATATCACCCGTCTATATTAACTCTAAAAGTAAACATGCCCCAGGTGAAGCATGCAACCAAACCTGCAACAAAACTACATACATTAAGGTGTCAAAACATGTCATTTGAGAAAAAAGAATATATTGCAAGAAAAATTGGTAAATTTATTAAGAAGATGAAATAGATAGAGGCAGAAGTAAACACATTTTATGAAACCTAGAATTACCTATAATTCCAGATATTGCAGCGTGAGGCTCCTTGAGACGAACATCATATGAGGGACGCCAATTTGGACCCTGATCTGTCTCTATCATGACATCCTCCTTTGTTTCCTTTTGCCTCCATAAGTCCTTTGACTTCTCATAAGAAAAACCAGCTTTTGCACAAAGCCCGGATAATAGGGCAAGGGGTGTTTCAGTAGCAACGGAACTAACAGCCTGAGGAAGGCCACTGTTATTATTTACACCGAAACGGTATCGCAATCCTGACTCAGAGATAAGGGATAAACACTCCAAGGATATTGATTCAGGAACTTCCCAGTACTTCCCTTTATGGTCTATGAAGAGCTTAGTCCATGCAGCTTCCAAAGTAATATCATGATTCGGAAGCTGCAGGTGAAGAGAAATACATAGGGTAAAATTAAAATACAGATCAATGGATTATATTCAATCACACCATAAGTAAATCAATGGAACTACGAGCATTTGACTTAATAAAAAACAAGTAGTAGATGAAGTAATCTTTCTACTTAGTAAATGTCAAAACCAGAACCCAAGCTTCAAGTAGAATGTTATTCTACCTATCTTTATACATTTCATATAATAATATATTGCTCCAATTATTTGATTATGCTTAAAATTTGTTATTCAAGAGCCCATAAGACAACGCCACCTTTCATGATGAGAAATCCAAAGGAAAGAAAGAGAGCAATCGAAATTGTTAATGCTCAACATTCTGAAGAATTTGTTATGCAGCTAAAGAGACAACAATGATCAACATCTCAGTCTAGCAGCTGGTAGTAACTTCTTCAATCTCTCAGTTTTTAAATAACCTTTTAAATGTTATCCAACTTGTTAAGAAGCTCTAGATCATACAGTGAAAATATGCACATTCTTATTTGTTACCAAGGGAATATGCCTTGCTCGGTTCACTATCTGAAGCAATTTGCTCTACTTCCACTTCCATTAAGAAAACACACTCCGGGACACTGAATGAACGCTACAGGTATAAGGGCAACCAAGTTACTTTTGTAACATGAAATATACATAGAGTACTAGGTGTGGTTTCCTGCTATCCTGAACCTATCCGACTCAATTGATCAAAACAAAGAAATCAAAATAGAGCGAAGTGATTCTAAATGCAATAGTAAAACCATGACAAAACTGTCAAGGGAGCTAATGCAAAAGGTTCAAAACTTTACCATGGTGTGGAGCAGGGCCTTGGTGTGTCGGTTCTTCTTCTCGCCATGCTTTGCAGTCTTAAACACTACATACGATGAGGGTGTTAATGATATCTGTGAGCACAGACCCAAAGCATAGATTGATTTGTCAAGGAAATGCTTTGCAGTATCTTTAAACAAAGATAGATCCCAATCTTCAGCAGCTGATACTTCGGCTTTGATAGACGATATCAATTTTTTCGGACGAATTTGCCCAATCAACCCAACCCACCTACATAAAATCCAACGTCAGTGCATCAATGTAATTCAATGGGGGTTCATTTTGGCGGGAATTCATCAATTCAAACCCTACATAAACCCTTACTCTTCCCCCTTCAATCACAACAATTCCAACAAAAAATCAATCACCCAATAACATGAATTCGCATTGATACAAACAAATACACAGCATAAATCAGCAAAGAAATCAAAGACAAATACCAGTTATCGAAAACCGCTCTGCCAACGTGGGATTGCAGTGCAAAGGAGCCCAATTCCTTGTGATTAGGCGACGGAGACAAAGATGGAATGATGCCCAAAGGAAAGCCATTACCCAACAGAGAAATCTGCTGAAATCTGAGCACTCTACTCGCTCTAGAACCGTCGAGGGGTATGGGATCCCCTGGAATTGCCCTGGCAGCACCATCAAGGGATTGCGGGGACGCTATGTCGAGGTCCCAAAATGCAGCGTCCATTGCTGATCTTAAATTCGCCATTCTCCGGCGAAGGTTCGCCGCCGGCGTAGGGCTTTTTGGGGTTTTGATGTGATTTCTTATCTGGTGGTGGAAGCAGACAATTTCCAGTAGGGACTGAGAAAGGCAGGGTTTTTCTTTGGGTTTAAAGTTTTCGGGAATTGCACTTTGACCCCAATATTCTTCACTATTTTACTTTTTACACTCTCTCTCTTTAAGTGATTGTCTCGATTGGTGGTCCAAATTCTAATGAAATTATGTTTTTAAAGTTTATTATTTATAGAATAATGAAATAATATGTTAATTATTATTCAATTAATTGCAATTTTAAGGAAGTGAAGGGAGAAATGTAATTAAAAACTTATGTTTTTACATAGTTTTAAGAAGTTGAAACTATTTTACGTAAAAGAAAATGTTTCTATGTGAAATAGTTTATCTTCCATTTCTAAACTTTAAATTTGCAGTCATACACATCTCTCTCGCCTTCGATTTCTACCCACCTTATTTACAATTACTCTTTACGTAAGAAGAAAAAGAAGGAGGAGGATGAGGTTGAGAAGAAATTCTAAAATATGCGTAGAATTTAGAAAGATGAAGAAGAAGAACGTATTCCCCTCTCTCAATAAAGCGCAAAAAAAAAAAAAAAAAAAAAAAAAATCTACATATAGGTGGGTCTGGGATGGTGGAGCGGGTTGGGGGCACGCCGGGACACAAGAGTGTCTCTCTAATAAAAATCATTCACTATTGAACGATTTGAGATTCTATAGGATGGTTTTGGATTGATTTGTGTTATTTTGAATTTTTTAATTTCTTAGACGAATTTCATTATATATCATGGTAGGATTTTATATGGATTATTCTTACTTATATATATATATATATATATATATATATATTTTTTTTTTTTTAAAGTTTTACTTCCTATATATGCAGGCATTAATGGAAGATATATATCCTATTGATATTTGACATATCATATTTTTATTATATACAAATAAAAAATTTCTTGAAATATTGACATGAATTATAAAATTAATAATGACCTTATTTGTTTATAATTACAATACTTAATAATCAGCTCCAGAAAAGATTAAATCCAAATAATGATGAAATTAAAGACTAATAAAATATAAGTCTATCACCTATGTCCACTTTATTTTTGATTCAATGAATTCCTTTTAATATGCTGCACGCGAAATTCATTTCATATATATAAATTCAAAATAAAAATGACAATTTTTATATACTCGTAATACGCTGTATTTGAATTTTATTAGGATTAAGTCTACATAAATACAAGTTGCAATTCTAATGGAAGACGATTGTGAAAATGATTAAATTTTTTTATGATATGTATTTGGTGTTTTTTAACCACTGAAATCAATGGCTCAATTATTTGGTTATCTTATTATCATTATCAAAATTATTTAAAAGTGTTATTTATATTTTTTAAATTCTTTAGATATCATTGGAAAATTATAGTTATAATTCGTCCACCACAAATTAAGCTATCGAGTGCGAAAAGACTTATGAAAACTGTCCTTAAAGATATTGCGTACGTAATACATATTAAGTCTAATTTAATAAATCTTTATATTTACACTATATTTAAAAATTTATGTAAAGATTAATTAGAGACATATATCATCTTATAAATATAAAATTATACACAAAAACTCATGTGAGACGGTCTCACGGATAGTTTCCGTGAGACGGAGCCTCATCAACACAAATAACATGTTAATTGTAGGGTTTCGATGGTGGGTAACTGGGTTGTGGGTTGATCCGTCTCATGCAATACATTAAAATTCCGTGAGACGGTCTCACAAGAGACTTACTCTATATATAAAGGACTCTTCATGGGGATATATTAACTATGCGTGTAAGTTATCTTCATAGAAACGGATTATTTATAAAAGAAACTTAATCGAACTCAAGTATTTGTTTAGAGAAACATATTATTTAAATAATAACTTAATGAAAAATGGTGATTTTAAAAATATTATATAGCTGAACTCAGAGTGATTTTTATTTTTATTTTTTATATCAATGATAAAAAAAAAAAGGAGTGCTGGATTGAAGAATGATTAATGAAGGTGACATTTGAATTACGCAACTGAACTCGATTGGTGATTATAAGACTTGGTTGTCATACTATTGAAGTACAAATTCTATGTGAATCAAATGTTTGTGATAAATTTTTAATTCCTAGAATGACATTGACTCATTCAAATAAAATTATAAATAATTACCTTTTATATTTCAAAGAAGATAATTTTCATTTATCGTTTTAAACGTAGTGATGATTAATAAAAAATAAATAAATTAACGAATGATAAAGAATAAGAAAAAAATTGACATGAATAAAATTTTTTATCTAAAAATGAGATAAAATAAGAAAGAATGATATAGAATAAGAAAGAAATTGAGATGAATAAGAAAAAAAGTTTATTTAAAAATGGAATAAGATAAGAAAGAATGATAGGCAAAATTAAGTTATGTAAAAAAAAATTCAAAAGAAATTACGTACGTAAAAAACAAAAAAAGCAAAAAAAAAAAAAATTTACATACGTGCCCGTAAAAAAAGAAATATAAGCGTATAAAAATAAAAAAGAAAAATAAATTACGTAGAAAAGAATATCACGCTAACTCGCTAAGTAGAATACTGAGAAACTTAAGATATACGTGTGTTGCCACATAAGCCAGGCTCCATAAGAAACTCAACCGTGGGTTCCTTATCATTACTATATATATATATATATATATAGAGTGTTGATCAGGCACGCACCTAAAGAATGCGCACCGTGCGCACTTCTTTAAGATTTTTTTTTTTTTAATTTTTAATATTTCATATTATTTCTTTTCTCACGCTACCACTTCACATACGGAAATTACAACTTGCCTCGCACATATCAACATAGATTTCTTCCCAATTCTCACAATCAATGTACTTTTTAATATATTATATTATTATACACATAATTTTCTAAATCATAATCAATGTAATTTTTAATATTTTATATTATTATACACATAATTTTTTCACTTCACATACGAAATTCTCATTTCACACATAGACATAACCTTCATCAATATCTTCACATACTTTCTTGTATAAATTATCAAATGAAAAAACAATTTCAAAGGCAAACTGAAAAAACAATTTCAAAAGCAAGAGTTTGTCGTTGTTGTTATGGACATGACAGGAGAAATTGTACTACATCTATAATATTTTCTTATCTTTTCTGAAAGTTTTTACATTTAAAAAATTATGGTACTGATTTGTTTTAAAAAAATTCACGATGTAGATCCATTATATTTAAAGACCCAAAATACAAGTAATTAAAGAGACTTGGAGATTTTGAGGATTGATTGAAGACTTCTCGAAAATTGATGATTAAGTTGGAGAATATGATTTGTTGATTTTGAGAATTTGTTGAGTTTGAGATATGATTTGTCGATTTTAAGGATTTGTTGATAATTTATTCTCTTTGTTACTTAATTCATATTTCAATTTTTATTATTCATTTTGAGGATTTGATTCAATTTTTATTATTCATTTTGAGGATTTCTTGAACTTGATTAGGATTTTTCTTTAGAATTGACTAATTAAATATTTTTCGTTCTTTTCTTTAATTGTGGGCTACAATAGGATTGATCTTGAGGATTTATTGAGTATTGATTGAAGATTTATCATATTTGTTAACTAATTCATATTTTGTAATTTTTAAAAAATGACTTTTGATGATAACCAAATTTTCATGGTGTAGCATATGTAAGATGAGAATTGGGAAGAAGATCTATGTTGATATGTGGGATGCAAATTGTATATATTGATGATAAGTTAGGTTCATGTGTGAGATGAGAATTTCGTATGTGAAGTAGTAGCGTGAGAAACAAAATAATATGATATATTAAAAAAATTTAAAAAAAAAAGAAATCTTAAAGAAGTGCGCACGGTGCGCATTCTTCAGGTGCGTGCCTGATCAACACTCTATATATATATATATATATATATTACTCTTATAAAAGTGTGGATGGTTCATACAAAATATGAATTGGGCGAATACATCTTTATCAAATCTACTTTACCAACATGGGTTTTGCTCTCTCATTGATAAACAATTCAAGTGATTTCTCAATGAAAGGCATGATCATAATGGCTATTACAAGTTGAAATGGAAGTCAAAGGGAAGTACTCTTCTCAGGTATGATTTTGAATCTGTATCTCATCTTTGATTTACATGTTGAAAAGTTTATAGAGATGACTTGAATGATTGATTACAATAAACAGATTTATGTTAATGGAAACAAGTAAGTTTATTTGGGTCAATTGAAACTTATAGGTGAATTTATATAGATGATACTGTCTCCTTTCATTTTGGCTTTATGTATATATAAATGTCTTCTCATGTTTCTAATAATAATGCATTTAATCAAAATTTGTACCTTAGTTTGGACTGCTCAACTTCAAATGACCAATATTCCTCAAAATAGTTGGAAGATGATTTGATTTAAGACCTGAGGCACATGCAAATTAACAATGATTTTGGGTCATACTTTGCAATCATGACACAAACTTTCACTATATAATCTTTCAACTATTTTTCAAATAGGCCAATTCAATGAAATTTTTTTATTTTGCAGGGACTAAGAGATTTAATATTCCAAAAGTTTGATTTGATGAATAGTTCCATAACTTAACATTGTTAGGTAACAGGTAATTTAAGCATACCATTGGCTAATTCAAAAATAACATTAGATAGCACATGAAAAGATTTGATGTAGAATTCTAATTTTCTTGAACTAATTCTAGCCCTTTTGAACTCTTCTATCTCTTTCTATTTATCCATAATATCCATGGTTGAATTATTTGCCATAAACTTTTCTACAAACAAATAGAAGCAAAACTAAAGAAACTATTAGAAACTATAAAACCACACTATTTGAACTTAGTTTAATTTTAATAATAATTGTGAGAGAAACTTTCAATGGCTATATATGACTTATCTGATAACATAAGAAGATAAGAATTGCAGACTTTTTAAGCATGAAAAATGTTGCAATTGCTAAGGTTGTCAATATATTGTAAACTGTTAGTTCCACTCTTTTCCTGCTTTGACTTGGAGGACTTAAAAGTGTTTGCCTTTTCATTCTACTATTGATGTCGATGATAACTCAGCTTTCCGAGAACAAATTATGTTGATTTGGAAGTTTTCACTTTGGACCTTTGGTAGTGAAAAACTAAGCTTAGTTTTGTATTAGTTCACCATGTGTGCTTTTCAACCTTTTATTTTCAAATTTAATGTTGTGAAACTTTGATATTTTCTTCAACAAAAATGATATGGATATTATCAATAAAAATTAGCATTTACATTCTTATTTGGCTCTTCTCTTTTTCTCTATATTTTTTTTCCCTGACCTATGATGAAGTTTTAATTCCTTCCCAAGAATATTAATTGTTTGCAAATCATGGTTGAGACTTGAGATGGATTTATCCATAGGAAAAAATTTGAGTTATATCAATCAAGAGATATACCTCAATAGTTCTCATACTCATGCATTTCCAATTTGTAATAGTATCCTTGAAAAAAAAAAAAGGAAGGTCGACACATTCACAAAATTGATAAAAAGGCCGCGTATCAATTGCCACAATTAAAGAAAATAAGAAAAAATATTCAATTAATGAATTAAAAAAAACAATAAAAATATCCAATTAATCAATTAAAGAAAACAATGAATAATATTCAAGTATTAATTCTCAAGATATTCTAAATCATAATCAATGTAATTTTAAATATTTTATATTATTAAACACATAATTTTTTAAATTATAATCAGTGTAATTTTTAATATTTTATATTATTATTTTGTTGAGAATTTATTCTCTTTGTTACTTAATTCATATTTCAATTTTTATTATTCATATTGAGGATTTCATTCAATTTTTATTATTCATTTTGAGGATTTCTTAAACGTTGATTAGGGTTTTTCTTGAGAATTAACTAATTGAATATTTTTTTCCTTTTTTTAAATGTGGGCTACAATAGGATTCATCTTGAAAATTTATTGAGAATTGATTGAAAATTTATCATATTTGTTAACCAATTCATATTTTGTAATTTCTAACAAATGACTTTTGATGATAACCAAAACCAAACACACAACGATCAAGATTTTGTTAACTAAGCACCCTCTAGTTACTTGTTGATCAAGATTTTGTTAACTAAGCACCCTAGAAGCAAAGTGCGTGTGTTTAAGGAATGTGACCACTATATCCATTGTAATGGCTCCAGGTTCAACCAAGTATCTCTACAGAGACACTCTTGCCAGAAATATTGACTACTTATACTTTTTAGTGATCTTATTGTGGATTCTATTCCTGGCGCAGACGTATTAAGCACATATTTTAAAAAATTTAATTCTTTTATTGTAAATTAAAATATACAAAATAATAAAGAAATACATAATATAAATAATATTAAAAATATTCTCATTTAAATCCAATTAAAATATACATTTAAAATCACTTCATATATAACTATTAAGCACATAAGCACATATTTTAAGAAATGTAGTTCTTTTATTGTAAATTTAAAATATATAAAATAATAAAGAAATATATAATATAAATAACATTAAACATATCATCATTCAAATCCAATTAAAATATACATAATATTTCGAAATGTACATTTAAAATCACTTCATATATAACTATTAAGTACATATTTTAAAAAATTTAATTCTTTTATTGTAAATTTAAAATATACAAAATAATAAAGAAATACATAATATAAATAACATTAAAAATATCCTCATTTAAATCCAATTAAAATATATATAATATTTCGAAATGTACATTTAAAATCACTTCATATATAACTATTAAGCACATATTTTAAAAAAATTAGTTCTTTTATTGTAAATTTAAAATATACAAAATAATAAAGAAATACATAATATAAATAACATTAAAAATATCCTCATTCAAATCCAATTAAAATATACATAATATTTCGAAATGTACATTTAAAATCACTTCATATATAACTATTAAGCGCATATTTTAAAAAATTTAGTTCTTTTATTGTAAATTTAAAATATACAAAATAATAAAGAAATACATAATATAAATAACATTAAAAATATCCTCATTTAAATCCAATTAAAATATAAATAATATTTCAAAATGTACCATAATCACTGCTGATCCAAAACTGAACCTAATTTACGATTATGAATCGTTGCGAATGGAATACAAAATGGGCGTCCCCGGCGAAGTTGCCACCGGCGGTGGCGGCGGTTCACCTCGCTTCAATATCATCATCGCTGCCTCAGCCACTCCGACGGCGGCGGTTCTCCAAAAAATATGTCAACCAATAGATCAATACGCCGATACGCCGATATTAGGGTCGTATGCGGACTGGGGCAACTCAATATTTCGATATTCTTACTCAATATTTCGGTAAAAATTGTGATAATTTTTTCTTAACAAAACAAATTTAGTTAAGGCTATTATCTGTGTATCTGGTAATCGAATTAGGGAGTGGATTTACAATGTACTTTTGACTCGGATGTTTTGAAATCCATTTACGCACTCACATGGAAGTAGATCAAGAAAAATATTTAATAAGTAGATTAAGAAAAATGAAGTGTACAAGTAGAATCTTAGCCTAGAGAAATCAATGGTTATAAGTATGAAAATTTCGATAAGTAGATTAAGAAAAATGAAGTGTATAAGTAGAATCTTAACCTAGAGAAATCAATGGTTACGAAAATATCGTGGAAATATCGGTATCGGTAGAAATATCGGTACATTCAATGGTTACCAAGTGTGAAAATTTCGATTTCGTTGGAAATATGGTATTTTAATTTTACGAAAATATCGTGGAAATATCGGTATCGGTAGAAATATCGATACATAAGTTTATCGATATATTTCCGATATTTAACGATATTTACCGATATTTCCCCAACATTCCACCGATATTTACCAATATCGGTATCGGTAGAAATATCGGTACATAAGTTTATCGATATATTTCCGATATTTAACGATATTTACCGATATTTCCCCAACATTCCACCGATATTTACCAATATTTTCATGATATTTCACAGATTTTCATATAATTTGTATCGTGAAACCACCGATATCCAAATCGATATCAATATTTGATTGATATTTTCCTGATATTTCACTTATTTTCCTACAAATTGTACCATGAAGTCATCGATAATGAAATTGATATATATATACAGGGACGGACACACATGAGAGCCAGGGGGCACTGGGCCCCCTGAAAATTTTCAAAACAAGTAGGGGTGTTTAAGTAATTTAATAATATTAATTAAAAAAATGAAAAAAAAAAGTTTCAGCCTTTCAGCCTGTAACTTCTACCTTCTGCATGCGCCGAACTTCTTTTCTTCCTTCTTCAATCAAAATTTTCACTTTTTTTTTACAAGACAAACCCAAACTTTCTCCTTATCTAAATTAATGTTATCTCTATATTATTTTGCTACTTTTCTTTTTCCTTCATTATTGTTATTTATTTATTTATCTTTCTTTAAATTTAGTGATTAGTTGGAAATATTTGACAAATAATTTTATATTTTGTTTACGGGATTCATTATCTATGGTTGAATTAAATTGTGAAAAAAATAATCATTGTTGTAGGTGATGAACAAACTTATTTTTATTGAATTACTATGTTATTTAATAATGACAATTAATATTTAAGTTTTGGTGAAGATATAGAAAAGATATATATCAAACATTGAGTAAATGACGAAAGTAATATATCTTTTCTTTTAAAAGTATGTGACAAAAGTCAAAATTGTGATATATTTATGTTCTTAGTTTATAACTATTGTATTTTTTATTAATTGATTTGGACCCCCTGGATTGAAATCCTGGGTCCGTCACTGTATATATATATATATATATATATCGATTGCATCCCATTTATTTTTGTATTGATCACGTGAAAAAATGGAAATATCGAAGATATTTCCGGATATTTTCATCCATGTTGGAAAGGCATATGAACCCGTCAAGGTTTTCCTCTCTCTTTGTAAATTCGGTAATTGGGGTTTACAGGATTGTTCCGCAAGCTGATAGGATTTTGATTCGTCTCGAGGAGACGCCGGAGGTATTGTTGTTCACTACTAATTGTTATCAATTAATGTTAGTGTTCATTGATGTCACAAAAATGTTTCTTTTTATCAGATATAAGGAATTATTTCATTAATTTGAAGGCTAATTTTCCGAAATTGAGTATGCTATAGTTTTTTGTTTGGAGAATTATAAGCAATGCTTGGTGGGTTGAATGTCAATACAATCCTGGTAACTCATCCTTGCTGTTTAAACTTTGTTGCATTTGTTAAGATAAAACTCAAGATGAAAGTTCGTTTTAGTATGAAGTGATGAAGTGATCCTTTAGAATAATAAGCCTGATGCTGATGATTATTTAGACGTGGTCATCAGTAACTTGAAAGTGAGTTTAGAATTTGAACAAGTATATGAATATGATGTGGACTCATTCAAGAAAGTGTAGAAGCTCAAACATTCAAACGTATGATTAGTCATGCGATCTCTTCTGTTTAGATAATAGAGCTTTTTCTTGGGCTCAAAAATCTCTTTTGTCTAGTAATAATTACAGTGTAATTCTACAATACACCGTTGCATTAATACACTCACTTATTTTTTTTATTGCAGTAACTCCTTTAAAATGTAACTTTTATGTTTTAAACTGCTAGATGCATTGAATTTTTTTATATTATATTTAATTTTGGGTTGCAATATAAGTAGATTTTTTAATGATTTTGTATGGAGTGATTCTATACACAACCATCAATATTCTCTCCACAACCACAATTCATTTAATTTCTTTATTTTATCCTTAAAATTTTAATTCTTTTCACAACTACCATATGTCCACCATCTTCTCATTATCTCAACCGTCCACCTTCATTTTCTTCAAATCAAAACACCATTTATTTCAATCTCCATTTTCCCATAAAATACACAATATTTAGATTTAAATGTATAAAAAAAAAATTCAATATCCATACATTTTTATTCGAAATAATTATTTTTAGATTTAAATTTTTTCCAAAATATTATATCCCTCTACAACCATGACACTCTCTTTTTCTACATTTGGTACTTTGATTAATTTGTATTGTATCAATATAAAAAAGTTTAAGTATTGTCCTATGTTCCTCAATATGGAAACAATTTTCTTGATTTTTTTAACTAGGTATCTTATAATATTAATTATTTTAGTGAAATATTTTGAGATATTAAAAAAATGTTGAGAATGAAATGAGTGAAGAGATAATTTTTAATAATTAAAAAAAATTAGATTTGGGTGGCTATAAAAAAGAAAAAAAAATTTCAATGTGGAAACAATTTTCTTGATTTTTTAAGAAGATATCTTATAATGTTAATTATTTAAGCAAAATATTTCGAGACATTAATAAAATATTGAGGAATTAAATGAGAGAAGATATAATTTTTCATAATTTTAAAATTAGATTTGGGTGGCTGTAAAAAAGAAAAAAAAAGTTCAATATGGAAACAATTTTTCAGATTTTTTTAAGGAGATATCTTATTATATTAATTATTTAAGTTAAATATTTCGAGATATTAAAAAAATGTTGAAGAATTAAATGAGTGAAGATATAATTTTTAATACTTTAAAAAAATTAGATTTGGGTGGCTGTAAAAAGAAAAAAAAAGTTGACTTAAAAGGTTAAAATAGAGAATTAACATGTATAATGACTGTGAACAGAATTACCTTTTTATATGTTGTTACATGCATTTCATTTTATTATTGTTGTTACAAGCATTACATGCATTCCATATGTCTAATTCACAGTAATTGTTTAGTCATTTAATTAATCATTTAAATTAATTATTTTGTGATGTTAATTAAAATCATTATAAGTAAATTATCAGAAAATTATTGGTTCATAATCCTAATTCGTAAATGACATAAGAACAAACGATTCTAATTTCACTAGGCGAAGTATGCAATAATAGTAATAGGTTGACATTAATTATGCGTCATTGCCATAACTGTTAATTAATTTGATTTTATGCAGGATAGAATGGTTTCAATTATATATTTATGTTAAAATTATTTATATATTATTTTAAATTCATACAATTTGGATCTATTCAATAATTTATATTACATATTTAAAATGAAATCTATATTTTATATAGATTGACAAAATGATTTTTAATGATAATTATGTATTATTGCACCCATATTATAGGATATGATTGATGCTACCATTGTTTTGGATGCTAACCAAAACAATGATTGTTAAATGATGAAATCGAATATGTATTTTATAGATTACATATTTTATTTTAATAATGATATATTAGTGGATAATAATGATGAAATTGAAATTTATCGGTATACTGAAAATACCGTTATACCAAAATCAAAAATATATACCGAAACTTTGGTAAACCGAAAACATCGTTATATAGAAATGAAAATTACATATCGAAATTTCGGTATACCGTATCGAAAAATATTATATTTTATAATTTATTAATGTGGAATTAAAATATTTTTTAATTAATATTAACATTTTCCATATTTCGGTATATACCGAAATACCGAAACTTTGAAAATATCATACCGATACCGTACCAAAATTTTTGGAATGGTATCACACCGTACCGAAATTTCGGTATTTTTGATATTTTTTTGGTACGATAAGACCGCTATTTCAATAATTCAATATTTTTCTCCACCCCTAGCAATAAACATTAAATAATTTTTGGAGGGTATTAAATAACAACCACATACTTTATTGATATGCTCGAAATTTGGAAATCATTAAATTTTAAAAATTATGTCTTAAATTTTGAAAATAAAGAACTAATTTATTTGAAATTTACTGTAAAATTCTATAAGATAAATTTGAAAAATATTATGTTGGGTCCCAAGTGGTCAGAGGTTCAGAGGGGTGAATGAACCTCTATCGATTTTTCAAAACTTTTCAAAACAACTAACTGATGAACAAGTTTCTGTTTCACTAGGAAGACAGTATCCTGTCTCGAGTTAGTAACCTGGCCCTAGGCGAAATCAGGTTGTTGTCCCGGTTATCAGAATGCAACGCAGCAGAATAAACTTGATAGAGTTTCTGATGAAAAACCGTTTTTTTTTTCAAGATATGACTTTACAAAATACGTTTTAACAATATGCTTATGATAGATGCAACAAGATAGATATGGAATAAAGATAAAGTAGCAAGCAAGATAAGCAGTAAACACTTATGGCTTATAGTGGTTTGAAGGTGGTGTAATCCTTCTACGTCCACTCTACTCCTTCTCAGAGGAGGAACTTCATTATGGTCAGTTTGATTTACAAGACTCGTCTTTACAAACCTCTTCCAAAACAAGTTATACCTACAGAATCCCAGATTCCTAGGTCTACACTCACACATGGTTTACAAACTCCTACATCGGGACACACTCCCACACAGGGAAAGATTAGCCTACACAAGACTAATAAACTTAGCAAATATATAATCCTATCAACTAAGTACACTAAATAAAACAACCTAGCACACATAACACAATGGTTAAAAGAAAATAAATCTTCAACTGGTGAGAAATAGTCTTGATCTCTGAAAGTTCTTTTGTTGTTGTTGTAGACTGCTCCTAGAAGGTTGAGTGGCTGAACATGTGAAAGCTTAAAAAGTTTTGGATGATATATGAGTTTTCTCTCGACTTTGTCCAACACTTTCTTCAATCAGCCATACCTTCTATTTATAGATCTTGAGAGTTTTATCCGTTGGGAAGTATCTGTTGAAGAGAGATGCTTCTCATTCTTTGAACTGTAGCTTTGATCTTCAAGATCTTCTTTGTGGTCACATTAAATGTATCTGGGTTGTTTCTGACATGAGCATTTAATGCACCTACTGTTTGCTCCTGGCCCTTTCTGACATTCCTGCTGACCTGTCCAATCGGTATGGGCTCAAGACTGAAGTTCATGCAACGGTAACTTGATGGAAGTTATCTTACTTCTCTTCTTGCTGTATGTTCTTCCTGATACTTTGTGAGTAGCGCTTTTCTGTTGGCTACTTCCTACTTCTCTTTTGTAGACAACAGTAGGTCCTTCTTGCTTGCTGCTCAGGATGTGACTTCTTTCTGTTTCGAACCAGGATTCTATTTCAGAACAACTTTCTGTTCCTGAAACCTGTAGCCAGCTTCCTGTCTGTTTGCCTCCTGCTCCGTGTCAGCTTCCTAATACTTGTCAATTTCCTAGGTTCAACATCCTATTTCAGAACAACTTTCTGTTCCTGAAACCTGTAGCCAACTTCCTGTCTGTTTGCCTCCTACTCCGTGTCAGCTTCCTAATACTTGTCAATTTCCTAGGTTCAGCATCCTGCAACTCTTCCCCCTAGGTTCAGCATCTTGATACCTGTCAATTACTGACAGCTTCCTGTTTCCAGCTTCTTCCTTCCTTTCTGTGCAGCTTCTTGCTTTCTGAGTTCTACTTTCAGAACAGCTTTCTCATAACTTGCTGACTACTTGCAGTATTCTATCTCCTTTTTACTAAGAATACTCGTTCCAGCTTGCTGTTCCCTACAACATGCTTGATCCTCAGAAGTATTCTTATTTCTTCTAAGGTTAGTTTTCCTTATAACTTGAAAAACCATTACATGATCTTTTCTTAGTATCGATAAACTTGTGATCATGTATAATGTGGAAACTAGGTATCAGTACCTTAAGCAAACTGTTCTTTTCTTATTGTGTATACAATTTTGTCTTATCAAGATAACTACTGAAATATCCTAACATAATATTAAAATCAGAAATTAATATTAAAAATTACATATATAAAAACATAGTCTAGAAATAGAAAAAAAATGTTTAAAAGTTAGAAGGTTATTTTAAAAACTAAAAAAATACAATTAATGTCTGAATAATAATAATAATAATAATAATAATAATAATAATAATAATAATATTGTCTCTGATTAAACTCAAAATGTAAGATATAAAATAAAATCTAAAATTTAATTTATATATTTATATATGTAATATTAAGTTTGAAAAAAGAATTAACAAATAAAAAAACATATTTAATAATAATATTTAAATGAATTCGAAACAAAAATATTGGGCAATTGTTTTTTTAAAAAATTATCTTAAGAAAATAGAAGGATATACATAATTTTATTTATAAAAAATTCTGCAATTTGTTTTCAAAAAATATGAAGTATTTTTATATCACCAATACATCATATATTTACAGTTTATATCGATGATTTTGATTAAAACATGTGACATAAATTTATAATAAGACAGAACATAATATGCAGTATTTAATTACACACACAATATCTTAATATTCATGCATCAATAAGGAGACATTTTCATATTTATATTGAGAACATCTTAACATACATAGTCTAGTTGAAATGGCATAAAGGGATCAATTCCAAATCATCATGATCAGGAAAACAATCTTATTGTGATCTTATATTTGAGACAATCTAACATGTTAAACTCCGATTACAATGAGCACAAGAGCTTTATATATTAATAAAATCATAGAAAATTACAACTTCTTGATTGATAGATTAACTATACCTCCATGCTTATTTATTACAGTGTCTTCATTTTTCAAATAATAGGTAGGCACGCAACATGTTAGAATAAAATCTATTGAAACTACTTTCTTTGGGTGTTTGGTTTCTTTGTACTATTAACAATCATTATTTTTGTCTTGTGATCACAATGAACAAAAGACCATTTCTATTACCAATTGGTCACATAAAATAATAAAAGGAAGAGTAGATCAAGTGATATACTCCATGTCCATGCTCATTTGTTTTACTATTTTCATTATTTTCAAATATTATTAGGTAAATACATGTTACATGTTAGGAAAATATTGATTGAGACTACTTTTTTTTTTGGTAGTTAGCTTCTCCATACTTTCAACAAGCATTGCTTCTCTCTTTGGAGTTTGGGAGGGTGGGGATGGGGTGGGGTGGGGGGTGTTCATTTTTCTTGAATTCTACCTTTTGACTAAAATTACATTAAAAAAAAAGTATGTGATGGAATTGGTTCTCATAATTTTTACTTTTGTGATAAGGATGAGAAAAATGCATATATTCTTGAAATACTTAAAGAACAATATGATAATTTCCTTTACAAATGCTGGGCCATACTTTAAAGAAAATCATTAACCACAAAGATTTTATGCATTGCCATTTTAAGTGTCTTTTACTATTGTAGAAGCCTAATTGAGGGTTTAGATCTATGTTTCCTAAATAATAGAAAAGAAAGAAAAAGCAACAAAGCTTACATTTCCAAACGTTGTCCCTATCTGAATCCCATGATCCTCTTCATAGAAAGTTGTGTTTGTCATTTACAACCATAATCTCCACAAACAACATAGTGTTTACTAAGCAATTATGTAAAGCTGTCAATAATTTTTGATTAAATATATGTTGTAATTGTGCCACATGTCTAATAAAAAATTAATAGAGAAGATATAAATTAATGTTTACAAAAAACACATGTAAAATTATATTACAATTATAATCATTTCATGTATGTAAAACAAAGTCCATTACGACTTCACTTACAATTCAAATTTATTTTTACAGATCATATCTTATTTGTAAATTGTGAATTATTAATTGATCAGTCTTATAAAATTAGATCACAAAAATGACATACTTAATTTATTTGGCCGGTCAACTATATTCTTTATTGAGGATACACTATACAGTCACAAATTCTAAAATTTAGCAAATGAATATAATTTGGTCTTGGAAAATAATATCTTCAATTACTTTTAAAAGGTTAAAAATTAAAGTACCTAAACCAAAAAAAAAAAAAAAAATTATAAATTGGGCCTGTATATTTACGACAAACATTTATGTTATTATTATCTATTTTGGATTTTGTTCTTTAAACTTATTGAAAAAATTTCACAATCATAAATTCATACTACGGTCTAATTGAGATGGAATTTATTTGCACGACCAACACTATTTGCCCATAATTTCTGTCTTTGTTTCCATAATCCCATATGTGTGTGTGTATATATATATATATATATATATATATATATATATATATATTGGTTTTATCTCCAATCCATTACCAAAGTCAGCTGCCATATATATATAACCATCTCTCATGGGAAGATCAGAATTCAGATAGCAGAAAACAAGAAACAAGAGAGAGAGAGAGAGAGAATGAAGCCATGTTCATCCTCCTTGATTGCATTCATCATCATCTTGATCGTGATACAGACCATATCAGCCCAGAAGTTGATCAACTCCACTTGCTTAATTCTAGCCCGTGATGATCCAAACATCGACTACACTTTCTGCACGACTTCCCTTCAAGCCGCCCCAGCTAGTGCCTGTGCCACCCTCCAAGGGCTCGGCATGATCTCCATCAGGCTCGTTCGATACAATATAACCGACACACGGTGTTTCATCAAACAGTTGATGAAAAAACAGAAGTCTGATCCATATACAAAGCAGTGTTTGAGTGATTGTTTCGAGTTTTTCTCAGATTCAATCCCTTCTATCAAACAGGCCATGAAATACTACAATATGAAGAAGTTTGACGATGCTAATGTGCAAATAAGTGCGATCATGACTTTTGCCACGACGTGTGAGGATGGTTTCAACGAGAGGAGAGGTGTCGTTTCTCCTCTTACGAAGAGAAACAACGACACCTTTCAGCTCTCGGCTATAGTGCTATCGATTATGTATATGATTCAGAATGGAAGGGGATGAACTGAATTGTTGTTTTTCTTGTTTATGAATATATATATTCTTCATATTTATTAGATGATGATAGGGAAGTTAGTTTATCTGGGGTTTCAATGGTGAGATTGAGGTACTTGTTGATGTTAAATCTATTATGTTTGAAGTTTGAACTGAGTTTCTGAAAGGAATACTAGGATTTCACTTTCTTTAAGGTTGTTTAGCCTAAAAAAATCACTATAGATATTTGGTTGCTTAAAGCTTTAATCTTGTCTGCCACTTCAAAAACAACTATTCTTTTAGGCTGTGTTCGGATGAATGTTTTGAAATATAAGAATTTGGATTTATTATGAATTTCAAATCCTTCAATCCAAACACAGCTTTAGAGAACAAGGAAACAATTTCCGTCCCTACATAGAACTGAAAATAACCATCGTTTTCTTGATTATTTTTACATCAATTTCATTCTTTCAGCAGTGAAAAGTTCATCAAAGATCAGAGAAACAACATGAACTTATCAAAGCAATACAAGTAGACACTTGTGCAAATATTCAACTCCACTTCAGGGATATTTTATCTCGTAAAGAACTAAATTGTATCCCAACAAGTATCACATTTCTATAATAGTACCCACGTTCGAGCAAAGTGTGTTTACGAACCTTTAAGACATGGAAGACCAAAACATGGGAACATGCATCTTAGCTAGCCATGGGATGGTTGTGAATGTATTCAATTGCAAGAGCGCACGAGTCAATTTTATCGGCTTCCTTGTTTGGAATTTCCAGCTTAAACTCTTCTTCAAGAGCCATCACAATCTCCACAGTGTCCAGGCTGTCCAAGCCCAGATCCTTGTGGAAATGAACATCAGGAGACACCTGCAGAAATAAGAATGGAAATGGCAACATCAGGATGATGAACAATGGAACATACACAAAAATTCTTGTGTTTGACAGAGACACTGAGTGGTGTAATCCAATGGTTAATCAGAATGAGAAGCACCAAATGAACATGGAATTATGTTTTACAATTATTCAACTAAGATATGAAATTATAGTCCTAACTCCTAATGGGGTTTCACAGCTAATTTTGTTGCTTCAAAGAACTACCCTGAAGTGGTACAGCATGTACTATTAGGGTGAACTTCATGTGTTCCAATGTGAAAAGACTTAATCACACATTTCTATTAAAACCTTTCAATTGGTTGTATTGATAAGGCAGTACATGCTACATCTGGCGTAGTATCATTTTTTTTTTTATTTCCCAACATGCTTCCATGGGTGTACACACATTTATGTACAAATGAATAGAAGATACTATCATTGCACCAATTATATGCCATGAATTCCACCCAATGTAAAATCTACAGGACTGGGTATTGAGTTAATTTTTCTTCTAAGGACGACTAACAAATATATTATAGAATAATGTTTATAATGTTACCAGTAATCAAGAATTATGAAACATTATAAGTATATCCTTTCACTTTGTTACATTTTGATACTTAATTTTCATCATGAGTTTAAAATATTCTTACAAATTACAAGATGATACTTCAACTGAATTTTTAGAATGTGAAAACCACTCAGCATCTTCAAATGTTCTGTTAAAATTTTATACACAAAATAATAGCAAGAAAGATCAATTTGGTTGTTACTGCTATTATACAAATGACAAATCATGTTTGTCCATTTCTTCTTCTTCTTCACAAGCTAATCAGAACTTATCATTTGTGATGATTAAATAATTCAATAAATTGGAAAAAAAAAAAAGTACTAAAGCACAAACAAATAAAATCAAAACAGAAGCAAGACAAAATTGAAAAATCAAAATGATTACAGTACTAATGTAAACGTCATTCTGCATATTTCCAGAAATAGTGAAAATACGACGAAGAAGTATTTATTGTATTGAATAACCACTAATGTTCACATCTGTGATTCAGAAAAACAAATGCGCCAAACTATACTGCATTCCTATTGAAAACAAGAGAAGTTTATGCATACTTACAAATTACAGATAAAAAGCTAAGAGATTCATTTTCCCTTTTCTTTCAAGTTTCGACATACCTAAGTTCATCCTTAGGGATAATACGAGCTTAGTAACAATGGTGAAATTCACAATGCAGCCAATAATAAAATCTGGTACAAAAAACTAAAATAACACTGTACTTCTTCAGCATTTTAACAAATGATTTTAAACTTTGTGAGTAGAAAAGCCAATATTTACAAGAACTACTAATAAAGCTACTTTTAGGTCAATTAATCAATTTTAATTAAGCACATTATACTAAAACCTAACATGATTTCTCCCTATCTTCATATCAGCATTAAATCACAGCTCCATTCAGAGATAAATCGAAAATTAATAAAAAGAACAAATTGAAAACAGAAAGTCCTAGCTCGTTTACACAACTCAAAACTTCCTTCAAGCAAATCTGATGCAAATATAATCAGAAATTTTACACATAGAAATCAAGAAGCATTCGCATGGAAGATCGAAAAGCAGAAACCAGTTGCACACAGTTCTAAAAATGTTAATATATACCTTGGAGGGGTCGACTTTGGGGAAGCTCTTGACGACGTCGATAACTCGGTCGATTACTTCCTGCTTGTCCAGATGATCGTCGCCGTGGGATGACATTGATCGGACGGCCGTTAGCAGGGATCTGGATTGAGATATTGGCACCCGAATGTGGTGGAGCATGGCGGATCTCAACGCCGACGCCATTTTTTCCGATTATCTAAGAAATGGCCAACGCGAATTTCTTTAGTTAATGTCTCTGTGAAAGACCACATCTGAGGGTATTCTCGGTATTTCGAAGTAGGGTGTTTTCTAGATATTTTTTTAATTACCGCTCTCCTATGCACACCACACCATCTACTAAATACAGCTCAATTTCTAAATATACTAACAATTAAATTTTTTTTATTCAAAATTTTCTAAATACAACCCATCACATTACAAATATACCCTTTATACAAAAAAAAATTAAAATAAAACACAAAATTAAATGATTTCCTAACCACATCCCAACATCATCTCCACACACCGATTATCATTTTTCAACTAAATTGAAGAAAGAAGAACCCTAATCCTAACTCTAAGGGCCCGTTTGGTTCATGAGTTTAGGTTGGTTTGGGTTTATTAACCAACCTAAACCCATGCTTGGGAATTGGGTTTGAGGCCCGATTTTGATTTTTGGGTCCGGAGTTAAAATTAGGTTTATGGTGGATAAAGTGTAGGTTTATAAACCTACCATACTTGGTGGGTTTATATGTGGCCCAACAGTGCATAAACACATTTTACCATACTGCCCTTGCTTTTTTGAAGCAAATGATTATACATTATATCAAATCTTTAAAATATTATTTATAAATCATAAACTGCTTATTATTTAAAATATAAATCAAATGAATATTAATTATGTTGGTTTAACTGCTTATTATCAAGTATTTTAGTAATGCAGTTAATGATTTATCCAATTTAATGATTTATTCAATTATTTATAATGTATTACTAAATGCAGTATTGTCAATTATTTATAATGTATTACTAAAATACAGTATTATCAATGATTTATAATACATTACTATGTTAAATGTATAATGCATTTCAATTGAATAAAACTGCATTTTTTAGATCATACTATACTATAATGTATAATGATTTAACATAGTCTAAAGACTAATAAGTTTATTCATTATTTTGGGATAAATGTAGTTTTCTCTTTTAATTTAATAAATTATTTTATGATTTTTTAAATGAAGGGCAATTTAGTTTTTTCATGTTTTTTATCAGTCCTAACCAACAAAGCAAATATAAAATGTAAATTAACCTACATTTGCAAATCCATAATCATTGAAACCAAACATATAATTTAACTCAAACCTACCACAAAACCTGCAAACCAAACACCCAAATAACATCATTTTTGTCTTCGGTGGACAGTAAAAACCCACCATTTTTAACAATCTCAACGAACCCATCATTCAAACCCATAATCATTGAAACTAAACATACAATTTAACTCAAACCTACCACAAAACCTACAAACCAAACACCCAAATAACATCATTTTTGTTTTTGGTGGACAGTAAAAGCCCACCATTTTTAACAATCTCAACGAACCCATCATTCAAACCAAACGGGCCCTAAATTGATTAGAAATCAATTCAATTGAAATGTTCGACCTTAGTTTGAACAAGTTTTGGGGAGTTCGATTTCACATTTTCAAGCCTACAATGGATGAATTTTTGAACCTTAGTTCATACTCGAATTTTTGTATATAAATTATGAATTTATCATGTTAAATTTGTTTAATGTTATTTGAAATAGAATGTAAATTGTTTAGGAGGTTTTTTTTATGGAAACATGTTATAAGTTGATGAAAATTTGAAAAAAAAAATGGAATCGCGTGAAACTGTTGAATCTAGATGGGATAGGTTCGGCTCTGGTCGGCCGAATAGAATATGGTGTGTTCGACCAGTGGCCGAATAGATTGATAGGTATTCGACCAGTAGCTGAATGAATTGAAATGTGTTCGGCCAATACATGCTGAACGTAGTTCCTAGGTTCGGTTAATGCAGGCTGAACGTACTGGTTAACACAATCCTTGTGTTTGGCATGTATTGGCCAATCGCGATTTTCGTAAATTTTTTTCTTTTACACTAATCGAAAAAATAAATCGGTAAAACAAAACTTAAGAACTTACATTGTTTCATGATATTTTTTGACTAACTAAAGGGATGCGTTTAAGGTTTTAGGTTTGCTTTTAAAATTTTAATGCAATTTGAAGAAGAAGATAATAAGGAAGAAGAAGATGTGTTAAATGGGGTGTGTTTAGTTTTTAATTTAGATGAGTGTGTTTGGAATTTATATTTAATATTGTTTTTTGTTTTTTTAAATTATTAGTAAGGGTATAATTGTCATTGTCTATATAATTTCATTTATATTTAATTTTATGGGGTGTGTTTAGAAGATAATTGGGCCTTTTTTTTAACATTAATTTAGATTGCCCGAGAATATAATTGTAATTTGAAATTAGATATCAATTTGCTATCTGATTTGTCTTTTTTTTTTTTTCCAATGGTTGTTTAGATTTAAAAAGTTTTTCGATTATTAGCCATTCTCTTCGATTTTTTTTTTCAGTGGATGTCTGAATTTAAAAAGTTTTTCGATCACTAATAATAATCTTCGAAATTTTTCTGGTTGCTACCCGACCTTAATTCTTGACATATTTTCTAGCCAAAAAACAACAAAAAGAAAAAAAAAACTTAGAAAACGTAACTCCAAACATCAATCAAAATGCACGAGTCCTACATCGAAATGACCAATTTTCGAAGTCAAATGATAACTCTAAGTCTAGTTAAAGATTCTTGTTTGATTCAAACTTGACTCAAACAAAAATATTTTAAAACCCTAAAATATTTTTTTGTTCGATTCGTATTCAAATTGAATGAGAATTCAAAAATCAACTTAGTGTTAATTTGGTTTCAAATAATGGTAATTTTAACATATAACTCATGCATTTTTTTACTAATATTTGAAGATGGATTGCATTTTCAAGTTTTCCAAAGAATTTTTGATGGGAAAATTTATTAAGAATTGAGTTTGAGTAGCCACCAATTTCTTTTTAAGAAAATGACTAATAATCAGATTTTTTTAGTTTACACCCATTGAAAAATAATGCAGGTACCAAATTAATATTAACCCTTAAAATTATATATTTATTGGACATTATTTGCAAATTGTCAATAAATTAATAAATGTCTTCTCCGCTTTCAATTTCTTGACTCGAACAAAGACGGATAGTAATAAACCCATTCATTCATTCATTCCCAAAACGCGTAAGCCTACAATTTCCACCGCATCGTTTCCTCCGGCCAATATCTCCGTCCATTTTTCCGGCGAGATCTCGACCTTCCGTCGGAAAAACTGCGCTCGAGCGGAATTCGAAGATCCGAATTTTTTTTCTTGACAACCGACCCGAACTTGATTGATGGCTCCGGTTTCCGCTCTCGCGAAGTACAAGTTAGTGTTCTTGGGAGATCAATCCGTAGGAAAAACGAGTATCATTACTCGATTCATGTACGACAAATTCGATAACACTTACCAGGTGTGCAATCACTTTGCTGCGGAGTTTATATTCAGTGTTTAGTTTTGAATATATCTTTCGGAAAAATGTTATTGGTGTGTGGATCTAATCCCTATTATCACTGATTGATTTTGAATTTTTCTTAGTTCTGAGTAGTTTGTTAGATTTATAATAATTTTGATATTATATAACTGATCAGCTCAATTTCATGCTACTCTTACTTTTTAGAATTTTGTTCTTGATCTAATCATAAAGATTAGCTCCCCTGTACTGCAATGAAATTCTTAATGTGCTTTCATTCTCTTTTAATGGTGATGATACTATACTTTAATGGTTTGTATTGTAATCTTTCTCTGTGTCGACGCAACAGTGTATCAATCAATCAAGTTTGTATTGAACTGTTTTAATTTTCCTTCAATCATGAGTTTGAAGAAAGGATTTTTAACAGGTTTTATGCAACTATGATGAAAAAATATGTTGTAGTAGAGAAAATTGCAGGAATGTTGGAATTAAAACTCACATACCTTGTTTTTCTTTGATCTTCTTCAGGCTACTATTGGTATTGATTTCCTTTCAAAGACAATGTATCTTGAAGATCGAACTGTACGATTGCAGTTATGGTAAATGATTCTCTCTGAACTATATTTTACACAATGCTCTTGTACATGTAGATCCTTTGCATCTCCATTTCTAAATTGTAATAATTTACTGGAAGCAATGACACCATAGTTGTGTTTGTCTTTTTTCTACTCATTCTGAGAAACAGTACAGACTATGGATGGTGAAAATAACCAGTTGTGAATGAGTTTCATTTATCCAGGTTGTAATGATTGGATGGTGCCTTTTGTTCCCCGATCACTGTTCTTACTTTTTGTTGAGGTCTCTTTGATCTTCTGGTCTCATGACAAGATCCCAATAGGCATGAAGTTGCTCCCTCTGCTAGGTTCTGATCTAGAATTACATTTGTTTCTCATTCAGTGTAGTGTTTGGACCTGCATGTTATTTATCTTCATATTTGATCAAATGTTCTCCCTTCGCTCTTTTTCAGTTACTCAGTTTATTTTCTTCTTCCTAGTAGTTAACTTTTCTGAAGACATGTTTGTTGTTTGATGTGTTCAGGGATACAGCAGGACAAGAAAGATTTAGGAGTCTCATTCCAAGCTATATAAGGGACTCCTCTGTTGCAGTTATAGTATATGACGTTGCGAGTATGGAATTTTTCTTCTTAACTTTTGGGAAAATGATGTTTTGAGTTGTGGAAGATGCACTTTTAACTACATGTTTGGATCCTTTTGCATGCTCTGTGGCTTGACCTAAGTAATATAGCTTGATTATGTTCACTGAATATTAGGTAGACAATCCTTTCTCAATACTGCAAAGTGGATCGAGGAGGTCCGCACTGAGAGAGGAAGTGATGTTATAATCGTGCTAGTTGGCAACAAAACTGACCTGGTGGACAAGAGGTAAATTCTACTGGTATCTGCGTGTAGTTTTTTCCTTAAGAAAATATCTAAATTATAGTCAATAGTCAGTTTAACTGAACTTTTCCAGTGAGTGCGATATATATATATATATATATATATATATATATATATATATATATATATATATTTACTGTCCTGAACTTACAATCGTATAATGGAGCAGAAAAAAAGAACTAGACAGATCTAATCAAAAGAAAGCACTAGACACACCTAAGCAATTGTACAACTTGAACTTTTAGTCATTGAAAATGTACAAGTTCTTCTTCAAAACGTTGCAGGACTTGTTTGTTTCTTCATCAATGAGCAAGTATATTTTAAGTGGTAGCTTTAATGTAGTTTGAAAGGATGGTAAAGCTAGTGGGAAGAACTTTTTGAACTTCTATATTTTTATTATCCCTAAGGTGTCACTGTAAAAGAAATGGCCTCTTTCTTTTTTTTTTTTTGTGTCGAAAAGTTTGAAAGTAGAAGTAGAGTCTCCAAGCCTACAAGATCATATTATTCCAATTGGGTAAATAACATCATGTCAAGATGAAGATGTTGTGTAATTTGTCCTCAGCTTGGATTTATATCATTATTCTCGACAGATTTATTCTTTTTGCATCATGAGTCACTGATTTGTTGATGCTGAACAAAATTAACTAGTTTGTAACATTTGGTATATAGCTATATGTGATTCCAAATTTCATTTTCATATCCAGGCAAGTCTCAATAGAGGAAGCAGAGGCCAAAGCTCGTGACCTTAATGTCATGTTTATTGAAACTAGTGCGAAGGCTGGCTTCAATATTAAGGTGAAAAATAACAACCAATTTCCTTCTGATATTCAATTCTAATGGAAAAATATAAGAAAGTTCGCATAATTCATATGACACCTGCAAAATAAATACTGCTATAGTTATAAATAAATTGCTTACAGGGCCTTCAATCCTCAAAAACTATTTGCATAATTTCAGGCACTATTCAGAAAGATCGCTGCAGCCTTGCCTGGAATGGAAACTCTATCATCAGCGAAACAAGAGGATATGGTCGATGTCAATCTCAAGTCAAGCAACTCTAACGGATCTCAATCCCAACAACAATCGGGAGGGTGCGCCTGTTGATATCTTCTCCTGTGTTGTCACATTTTGATCGAACTATTAACGTACCTGTAAAGTTGTTTGTGATCGATAGTGTTGAATTTTGGTTGTGATCGTTATAGCATTCTGGGCTGGATATATATTAGATCGTTGCATTAGTTCATTGTACTCTGTTTCATCTGTGTGTATCATTTGCTAGACCTACTGTTATTCATACCATGAAAGTTCTATGATGCTTGGATTAGCATTCTATAAGAAACTGGTACGGTTTTTTAATTTTTATAAATTTTAAATCCAATGTGAGGAATAAGCTTTTTGCTTGCATAGCAACCGTCCTACTATGGAGGGTTGTATCAATTTGTTATTTGAGCTATTGCATGCTTTTTTAAGTAACGGTCTAAATTCAAAAAAATTCCAATCACATGACTCATGTACTTTCACTTAGAGCTAGCAATTCGGGGGCTCGACGCAATTTAATGGGTCAAACGATAAAGTCAGACTGGGTTTGGCCAACCCATCCTTTGATCAGGCCTATTAAATTGGAGCCCGACCCAACCTTGTTTGGGCCAACGGGTCAAATTGGCCCAAATCCCTAAATATTTTTATAATTAAAAAAATGTTAATTAATTAAATTCTTAAACCAATTTTCATGGAGAAATAACTTTATATACAATAATTTAACGCTTACAATTTAAATTATAATATTTTATTATCTAATTGAAGATAATTTATTTAATATAATTAAATTATTAATAAGGGTAAGATCTAAACTTTTTCTTTTTTACTTTCTTTTGTCCTTTCAAAACCGTTTCAATTTAATTTACATAGCTTGCAAATAGATTATAATAATTTACTACCCTAATTTTCGGGTCACTATTATTAGAGCCCAACTCAACAATATTTTCGACCGTTCGGGCCGGCCCATCGGGCCAGGATCAAATTGCGAGCTGAATCACTTAAATTTTGAAGTGAATTACAATTTCAAGTTTTTTTTTTAACTTTTGATCAAAAAATATGGGGATGGGGATAATTGTGTAAAATCCCCTTGTGGTTTGGAAAATCGGTGTGAAACCCTTTTGTACTTTAAAAATTGCCCCTTTGTGGTTTTCTAAATATAGCTCGAAATCCCCAACTCCGTTAATGTTAGCGAAAGTGTCATGCACGCTCTCATCATGCGTTTCTTTGTGTGTTTTTTTTTCTTTCTTTCACATTTATGCTATAAAATGACATATTTACCCTTTTTGACTATATTAAAAAACTAATTCTCTTGTGGGAGTTTCTTACAATTGCAAACACTTTTTTCAAACTTATTTTCCATATTAACACATATTTTTATTTGATTTTTTTTTCAATTAATTTTTTTAGTTATTTAGTTATTTATTTAGTTAATTTAATTTTTAATTTTTTATTATTTATTTTTTTGTTATTAATACTAATGGTCGGTACGTATCTTTCTATTTTACTTTTGTTTATTTCAATTAATTTTTTTTCAATATTGATTTTTATTTCATTATTTATATTATTGTTATTAATGATTTTTTTTTCTTTACTTTAAATTTTTTAAGTACATTTTTTTACCATGTTAAATTTTTATTTAGTTATTTATTTTATTGTTATTAATGACAACGGTTGATACGTATATATATTTCTTTATTTTTATTTTTTTCAATTTATTTTTTTACAATGTTAATTTTTTATTTAGTTATTTTTTATTGTTATTTATTCAACTATTGATGAAGATATATTGAAAAGATCTTACTTGATATTAAGAAAAATATAAAATAATTAAAAAAAAAGACTCAATACTTAAGAATTATTAGGTATAACAAACAAAATTAATCATATCATGAAACAATTAACATACCAATTGATCAGAAACAAATAAAAAATAATAAAAACTATACATGAAAACTTGGAACATATCAATTTGTAAGAGACAAATAAAAAATAAAAAATATTATATCGGAAAACTTCAATAAACCTTGTACTCTCTTTAGGTTCTTATTCTAAAACAAAATGTACATCAATAAAGAAATTTCACATTGTTCGCGCCATTAATCAACTAGATTTCTCCGAAAAAATTAATGGATTTTTTATTTTTTTTGTATGGACATCGAAGGTTTTTTGTTTTTTCAAAAAAATGTAATCTAATTATATTTAGGGTCTCGTTAATTACACTTTGGGGTTAATTTGAGGTGAAAATAACATACTATCAAATATTATCACATCCTCCTCATCAATAGTCGACATTAATAATAATAAAATATAAAACTATATAAAATATTAACATTATAAAAAATTAAATTAAAAAAATCAAAAGCAAATAAAGAAACATACGTAGCAACCATTGTCATTAATAACAATAAAATAAATAACTGAATAAAAAATTAACATTGAAAACAAAGAATAAGAGAAAACTGTAAAAAAGAAACATAGATACCAATTGTTATGATTAATAACAATAAAAAAAATAACTAAATAAAAAATTAACATTTAAAAAAAAAAAATTGAAAAAAAAAACAAATAAAGAAATATGTATTAATATTGAAAATAAGCTTGAAGGAAGTATTTGCAATTGCAAGAAACCCCCCACAAGTGAACTAGTCTTTCAATATAGTAAAAAAAAGAGTAAATATGTCATTTTATAGCAAAGAAAAGTGAAAAAAAAAAATACAAAAAACGCATGCAAAGCGCGTGCATAACACTTCCGTTAACAATAGCGGAGTTGGAGATTTCTGGCCATATTTAAAAAACCACAAACGGGTTTTACGCCGATTATCCAAACCACAAGGGGATTTCGCATAATTATCCCAGAAAATATGTCAAAGAGTGAGTTCGGGTAGAATCGAAAAAAATTCGTACAAGTTGGTGTAGTGATCAAAATTTTTTTGTATTTAAACAGTAACTAAAAAATGCAACAATTCAGATAACAAATTGATATCAACCCAAAAAAATCTATGAAATTGATATCAGCCACATTTATATAAATATATATATATATATATATATATTTTTTTTTTTTTCCTTTTTTTTTTTGCCCCTAATTTTTAGCCCTCCTCTACTTCCCATCTTCATAGCCGCGCTCCTCACTTCTCTTCTTATGATTTCTTCTTTCTTCATCTTCATTTTCTTCATGACTCTATCTCTTCTTCGTATTGTTGGATGGGTAGATTCATTGCATTGAAGGGAAACCTTGGAGCTATTCGTTCTATCTGTTATGTACCTAATGGCAGATTCATGACAATGGTAGAGCCTACAGATTTCGTCCACATTTTTGATGTCAATAGTGGGTACCATAAGGATTAGAAAATTGATTTCTTTGGTGAGATATCTGGTATGTCGTTTGGTCTTGATACCGAGTCCCTTTTCTTGAGTTTGGCAGACACAGGGACTACTCGTACCTTGACACTATTGTATAAGCTAGCCCTGTTATGACAAGCTTAAGCAAACGAAGTCGTGGTGCATTCTTCAACAGGGGTCCAAAGTGTATAGTAGTAATGTTGTGCATTGCAGTGTAATGGTCTTAGTTTAAGAAACTAAACTCGAGAGTTAATAAGGATTTTGAGAGGGAGGGAGGTGTATAGTCTTGGTCGTGAATATTAGCAGAAGTTGAGCTATTGGTTTTCCACTGCCTTTGTGATTTTAGTTGAGATATTCATTTGTTTACATTTTTTGAGCAAAATGAAATTACATCTTGAACAAGTGTGTGGAGATTTTGATATAGGTTATAATAGCATGCAGTGATGATGATTTAGATGAAGATCTATAGGAGCTGATCATAAAAGAGAAGAAGTTTGATTCATGGAGATGATCAAGTGTTGTAAATTGTGTGAATAAATATGTTATTATTATGTTACTTTTATCATTTAATACCTTATAATATAAGTATATAATACCACGACGGTAAATATGTGATACCTTAAAAGTATTTATGTAATACCTTGAAAGTAAAAATGTAATACTTTAAACATATTTATGTAATACTTTAAAGGGTTAAATGTAAAAAAAAACCTAAACTATTGGTCTTTTTCATTTTATAACCTAATTTTTTTTTTTGTATCAAATTGCAACCTGAACTATTTAAAATTTATCAAATTGCAACTTCCGATCCATTTTTCGGCGAAAAACGTGAACACATGATCCACATGCTAAAAATATAAGAGTATTCTTGTAATCTTGTAATTTAAAATGTCCTTCATATGAAGTCAGCATGAGTGTTACGTGTTCACGTTTTTGCCGAAAAATAGTTCAAAAGTTGCAATTTGATAAATTTTAATAGTTCAGGTTGTAATTTGATAAAAAAAAAGTTTAGGTTAGAAAATGAAAAAAACCTATAGGTGGTTGGTTTGTCAGACCAACAAAAATAAAAACCTACTCCGAAATGAGCAAATGAATGAGTATAACGGCAAGTAGGGTCGATCCTCAAGGAACAATGTTTAATTCTTTTGAGCATACAACGAACCAAAAGAAGGGGGATGATATCTACTAAACTAAATGAAACTAAACTAACTAACTAAGAAAACATCAAATAAAATACGAATGAAATAAACAACGAATGAAGAGAAAAAATAGGGGAGAGATTAACCTCACGAAGCTCCGATTCAAGGATGTCGACATTCGATTGCATCATCGATCATAGACTACAAATAGCTTCTTGCACATTCAAGCATTTAACTTTAGACTAAACACGAAGCCGTAGAAAAGTCTATGTTTTCCAAATTTAATTGATCGAACCCAGCATCCAATCAAAACTAGCTACTAACTAATTGGCGCGCTTTCCAAATTAATGAATAACCGCATTAAGCTCCGGTGAAAACAGTTAAACCTAAACTGAAACCTAGAACTCAATAATCGAGATAGCTGCAATTACTAAGCCTATGGTTCCATTAGTCTCGTTGATTCATTAGGCAATTACACAATCCCAGCAAAAACATAATCAACCTATTGCTACTAAGTACCAATCATTCATCAATCATACATCCCAACAACATATAAAAGAGAACTCATGGATAACATTAGCAATATATAATTCAAATCAAATTGTCAGATCAACTCAAACTATATATCACTATATGGAATTAAATCATGGATCAACAGATACTTGAATAGAACAAGAAATAAAATCAAGCACAAAACCTCACAATGATAGCAATCGAATTAAACGACCCTTGAATCAGAGAGAGAAATTAGCCACTCATTCTTTGATTGATCTTCTCCATGTAAATCTTCAAGAGAAAAACTTAGAATGTGTATGTAGAGTGGTAGAATGATAGAATTATGGAATATCTTCTAAATCTAAAGAAACTAAAGAACTAAATACTAAGGACATAAAAGTCCATACAAAAATGTGAGAGAATTCTCTTCTTTGCCCCTTTCTTCTCCTTCAAGCCATTAAGCCCATGATCCTCCTTTAAGCCCACTAATTCCATCTTCACCCTTTTAGTATGATTTGATTATTTTAAGCCCAATAATTGCTCAAAGCCCATCAAGGTATAATCCTACAAACAACAATGATAATTAAATCAATTAAAGCACAAATGGACTATAACCAAGGATAATTATGATGATGAAATATATACAATTAGAGACACATCAATAGGTGAGGTTGTTTTTTCGCATTTAACCCTACTTTAAATATAAATATTTAGTATTTTAAACTATAAACATTAATACATTAAATGTAAATATGTAATGTGCACATATGTAATATCTTATATTATAAACATCAATACCTTAAAGGTATACCTTAAAGGTAAATATGTAATACCTTATATTATTATCTTTCACTGAATGAACAACTAATACCTTATGAGCGTGCAACTAATACCTTAAGAGTATACAACTAATACATTCACTTAAAATCTTAAAATTTCAAATGTTTCATCATCTTCTTCCTCAAAATTTCTGCAAATCATGATTTCATCATCTTTTTCGTCAATTTTTTTTGCAAATCGTGATTTCATATTGTTTGAAATAATTGATTTTCAATATTTTAAAATTATTGTAATAAATTGTGATTTGAAATCAATTTATATATACAATGCTTTAAAGGTGTTTATGTAATACCTTAAAGATAAATATTTTATACTTTTAAGGTAAATATGTAATACATTAAAGGTATATATGCAAAACATAAACTATTTTAAATGTATTTATGTAATATCTTAAAGAGGAATATGTAATACTTTATACTATAAACATCAATACATTCGATTGCATTCAACTAATACTTTTATGTATTCACTTGTAACCAAAAAAAAAAAAACATTGCAGCAGTGTATGCTGAGGAGCAATTCAAGTGCTGGATACCAATGGTGTTACACAAATTGAAGAAAAATCTAGGAAAGGGAGCTTCTGCACAATGATTTATATCAAAATTTTAGTCAAAAAATGACACTAATTACGGGGTGGTCAAAAAAATTGAAGTTGAAATTTGTATTACATTGGTTGTATATAAATTGAAAGAAGCAGATTACTCATGTATTTGAGATAATTACAACGAAAGAGCCTTAAGTTCAATTGCTTGTTGCTTTAGAATTTCTCGAACCTCTTCTTCTCCTTCTAGGTTTCCTCGAATGAGTTCTTCCAATATCGTCCTCATCACAAACATCTCACAGCCAATCAGCATGATACTTTTCTTCATAAGGAACGATCTTTCCTTCAATATACGGTTCTTTGGTCAGAGGACAAACAGTTTTGGGTTCTTACAAACCTAATCTCAATAATTTTTCCAACAAACAAACAAACAATAACAACAAACGAGTACAAATCAAACAAAATAAAAACAAAAAATACTGGATTATGGGAACTAAAACACTATATATGACAACAAAACTTCGAAAAATGCATTAAACACTTACCACTAATAAATAGAAGTGAAAATCTATAGAAATTCTTCAAAAACACCGAAAATCTTTCTAGTAAAACAAAGAATTAACGAAAGAGCGAAGAAAAGAACAGAAATCACAAAAATAACGTTGAAGAAACTGCTGCAAAGAAAAGTTGCACAAAGAGAGTGGCAAAGGATGCAACGGAGAAGAAGAAATCAAAAAAAGCGCCATTTAAAAAATATATATTAACTCATTTTTTCACAGGGTTGGGTTGGTTTGGGGGCACGAATCCTAGAATCCGTGCCTTAAGGTATAGAAGTTTTTGCTTTTTTTTAGTAACTTAAAGTGCCATTAATATTAATATCCTAAAGTGCGTATACCAGTGGACTTAACTGAGTCACCTGATAAATAGAAAATGTCCAATTATAGTGTCACATTAAGAAATTTTTTTAAGAGCAACTCTCATGTGCATCTGTTGCACATACAATAGCTGGTCGGGTTTAGGTTTGGATCAATCCGGATTCACGTATTTTATTTTTTTTTGGATCTTGACCTGTTAGTCATATCCAAGGACAAAAATATTAGTATCGGTAGAAATATCGGTACCTTGATTTTACGGAAATATCGACGGATATATCAATTTCAGTGGAAATATCGGACATTTTTAAAAAATATATAAAAACTTTGTAAAAAAAATTGAAAAATATATCTAGTACTTTACATAATATTATAAGTAACATTAATACATATATTGAACTTAAATTTCAAATAAAAAGATATGTTTTCAACAAATATAGAGATACACTAATATTATATACATCATAATCCTTTTATTAAATTTAAAAAAAATTTAACTAAACTTAATTAAATTATGAAAGAAATCTAAATGCTAGAATACTAATTTATTTCAAACAATTTAACTAAATTTATATAAAGTAATTGTTTGCTCCACTCATAGAAAAAAATATAGATATATAAAAAGAGAAAGATAAATAACTCAATTTTAATAAATATCCTTCAAATACACCATAAAAAAGATTCATAATAAAAAAGAAAAAAAAATCAATTAAACTAAATTCATAATGAAAAGGGAAAAAAAAATCAGCATCATTTTAGGAAATTAGGAATTAGGAAGGAAATAAAGGGGGGAAAAAACACACACAAATACACTACACAATACAGAAAGAAAAAAAGGAAAAAAAAAAAGAAAAAGAAAAAGGAAAAAACATAAGAAATGGGGAGTCTATGCCTTGAATGAATCAGTAACAATGGATTAGTGGAATGAGGGATCGAGAGACGGATAGGGGGGAATGGCCTATCAATCATTGGTGGACCTTACCTTCTTCCAGTCACGGAGCTCTCAACTGAGTTGTTTAGATTCTGGAATTTCATCTTTAGTTAGGGTTTTCGATTCGAAGGAACTCAAATGTGGTGCGGGTTCATCTCTCTCGACCAGTTCAGGTTCAAGGGAGCCGAGGGGACCCAGACTTTCGATCTCTTCTCTATGGCGGGAGGTTTCTTTCGTATCAAGGCAGCAATACAGCAGAAGAAAAAATGGAAAAAAAAAAAAAGGAAAAAACATGGCAGCAATACAGCAGAAGAAAAAAAGGAAAAAAAAAAAGAAAAAGGAAAAAACATGGCAGCAATACAGCAGAAGAAAAAAAGGAAAAAAAAAAAGAAAAAGGAAAAAACATGGCAGTGTGTGCAGACCACATGCACCGACATTATCGCGATATATCGTGATATTTTGACGGATAACGATATATTGCCGAAATTTCGGCGATAAATAGTGAAAAATTGCGATATTTTGAACGAAATTTTTTGTACCCTGTATCTTATTTCGGTTCCTTCATTTTCGCGATATTTCGCCGAAATATCGCGATATTTTAGTCCATGGTCATATCTTTATGTCCAAATATCATAACCGTACAACATTTTAACTTAAAAAAAATCGCTGACCTTTATACTATATTATTCATACCTTTATATTATATTATTCATACTTTTATGTTATATTAGTCATATATTTATGTACAAATATCATACATTTATCTAAAATGTTAAGGTACAACTAACATTACTAAAAATATGAGTAATATAACTAAAATGTATGATTAACACTACATAAATGTATGACACCTCTGAACGAGTTTGTGTGCGGATACCTAGTCGTGTGGTGGTGCGTTAGAATAGGGTTGACCCGAATGTATGAATCTAGGATCCATACATTAGATGCACAAATTTTTTTATGATTCTTTAATATTGGGGAGTTAAAATTAATTAGCTAGGAGTTGGTCTCCTGTACACCCGTCGCACGGTGCAACGGGACCACGCATGGTCGTGCCTTGGGATACAATCGACCATGCACCACAACACAAAAAATCACATACTTAGTCCTAAAAGACATACTTAGAGTTAAAAATCACATACTTGTGTGGCTTACTATCGACCGTGCCCCATACCGTGCGCTACACATGCGTTGTATTGTCACGCACAGTCGGACCGTGCCCCATAACGAGAGAAAAAATCACATTTTTAGAGTTGAAAATTACATACTTAGAGCAGAAAATAACATACTGTTGTGGTACACGATCGACCATATCTCGAGACATGACCGTGCATGGTCCCATTGCACGGTGCGACGATTACATGCAAATTTTGTAACTTGGGGATTAGCTAGTTACTCTGCATTTTAGAATAGGTAGAGCTTAAATTATAGATTTACTATTTCTGATTGAATATTGGACAAAAAGTTGTCTGACCTACATACAAGTGGGCATGCACCAATTCTCATACAGGGGTAGCAAAGTATTGTTAAAAAATTAGAAAATTGTGAAAATGTGGATTTTTAAAGGCATTATGGTAATTTGAAGGTCCCAATTGCGACTTGAATTATTTTTATTATAGAGTCGCAGCTCCAAGCCCGACTTCAACTACAAACTTTACCATTTATATATATATATATATATATATATATATATATATATATATATTCTTTTGCATTTGTAGTTCGAAATGATTCATATAGTATACATACACATTTTTGAATTTTTTTAATTTTGATCTTATAACTTTAGCTCTATATATTCATTTTCAACCACTAACTTTTCATGCGTGTTTGTATAGTAATATTCTTTAAAATTTAATTTTTTCAAGTAATTGTAGAGAAAATCAATTTGGATGTATAGATAAACTTCTCGTTAGTGCCACACAAATCAATTTTCTATTCATACAACCGAAATCCTCGATTTGGATTATCATGTGAACATCATCAACATCTATAATAATTAATAATTATCATCTGAAATCAAATCTTTAATTAAAACAAAATTAAAATAAAATAAAAACAGATTAAAATTTCTCAAATAGTATACCTACTAAAATTCATCAAATGCGGTATACATTACCATTACTAGTAAACAAGTTACTATTTAACTTCTACAAATTAGAGTAAGATTGTTTTATGTTGTAAATATGCATGGTGGATAAACTTGAACATTACCACTATAGTTGAGATTCAACTATATAGATCATCAATTTATACCAGGCTTAACAGCCAACCCTAAACCCCTACATATAACATATCTACTTCAAAATTCAAACTTGCAAATTTGACATATTGTCCAAAAGAAAAACTTGAAAGAATCTCAAGTGTATAAATAGGGGTTCTTTCCTTACATTGAAACACACCAAATCCAAAGCAAAACAAACATAGTATCACAAATAAAAATGGGTTATAACCATGCTTCTGCATATTTCCTGATCGCTCTCATCTTTTTGGCCACTGCAAATCCAATAGCCCATGCCCAACCAATACTAGGCCTACCATTACCAAACCTGACAAACGTGACTGTTCGTGGACTCGTTTGTTGCACCCCCACCGGAAACTGCACCGTGGGCAGCCCACCCGTCGCCGGGGCCCTCGTGGACCTGAACTGCACCAATCTTCTAACAGGTACAGTTCAAAGAATTGGACAAGCAATCACCACCGGGAATGGAAGCTTTAGCATTACTGTTAATTTAACTACTCTTCTTAACCTCGGTAACCTTCTTGGTGGATGCACCGTCAGAGTCGGGCTTCCGATCAACGAAACTATCTGCCCCGTTTTGTCCAACGTCACCGGCGCTCTTGTCGGAAGTATTGGCCCTATTACCCTACTGTTAAATCAACTCATTGCTACAGTGTTAAGCTTAGTTAGAGTCTCGCTCTAATTGCCATTAACGATGATATTATATTCTCCACCACTTATGAACAATAAAGCAGCTTGAATAAGCTAAAGCAGCAAGCATGCATGCTATGTATCATGCAAATGAATAAATAGCTTGTTTCGATTTAGTTTTGTTCATTTCTGCATTCCCTCATGTATTTCACACTTTGAATAATGGAGAATTAAAGTTCAGTACGTTTTAACTTGATTTGTTTCAATTATTTAGCTGTACAATATATATTTATTTCTATGTTGCTTGCTTTTAAGGAAAATTTCAATCTTATCCTCTAACTTAGGTCATGTTGGGTTTTTATTATATTATAGAGATCCTTTACATTTTAATGTTTGTTTCAAAATTTAGTCAATCAGAATTTCATAGCTATAATTGCTGACATTAGTTTTGGTATGCTCATGTAGCACTTTAAATTGAGCATTTTATGGGGGACAATTAATCCATGTTGCAATAAATGAATGAACAATCTCTATTTAAGGTGCATAAATCAAATTTCACTCAATTTAAAAAAAAAAAAAAAATCAAATTTCACTCACTACAAAGACCACAATTGTTATATTTTGAGTAAGACACGACACATTTATCTAGCCAAAAAATTAATCGTACTCTCTGATCGATCGATCAAAATGCTACATATATATGACTTATTTTACTGCTTTTTATTTTATTTTATTGTTATCCTATAACTAATGTATGTTTTTCTGTGTTGCAACAAATTTTAGACTTTAGCTCTTAGGAAAAAAAAAACTTATTTTATGTTTATTGTAAAATAATTTAATAGGAAGAATTCCTATTAATTGATCAAATTGGGATATATTAATTTGGATATTCCAATAAGCAAATGAATAGTACTGTTTTAATTTTTGTTATATTAATTTCTTGAACACATGGCGTAGTCCTCTCCCTCCCTCTCTCTCTCTCTCTATATATATATATATATATATATATCAGCTTAGTTGTGTTTATGGATTGTGGAAGAAGTGGGTTTGGCTCATATTTACTTTGAAAACTTAGTTAATGTTTAGAATTACTTAGTGTTTGTAACATTCTTTGAATTAATACAATTTTTATGTATGATCAAATTAACAAACAAATATGATAATAATTTAGTAGTAAAAAAAATTGTAACCACAGCGTTATAGAGGTTCAAAGACTGATATAATCCCCTTAATCATCTCTTCTTAGTCTTTTAGTTGAATTCACTAAATTATAATTTTACAATTAATTTACATATGAACTTTTAGTTTTTAATTTCAAGGACCATGTATAGTAGTAGAAAGCCTTAATATATTACTTTACTTTTAATAGCCTCAGCTATATTTAGTCAAAGTACGTTACTCCTGAGAAATAGGAAAAGGCAAAAAGTAAATTACTTATATTCATTTATAGTCTGATGGAGGATTTATTGCTTGTCAGATTTCTAAGCACCAAGGGGCTGCACTTTTGCGATTAAGGAGGCTCTTAATTGGGTTAAAAGGCTCTTCGTTCTTGTCTTGGGTCTTTCTTAATTGCTCCAAATTATATTCATATTTTATTGAAAGTTGATTTTAATCATTCCACTTAATTAAATTTTCAACTTTGGTTAAAAAAACACACATAATATATACTATAAAAAGAAAACTCTAATTAACATTTTGGTTAGAAAATTTATACGTACCCGCCTATAAAGCATCTAAGTGTTAAGACTTAAAATTGTATGTAATTAATAAGGGAGTTAATTAGCTGACTAGTTACGCCTCAGTACTTTCTAAAATAGCTAGGCTTCAATTATTTTGCTATTTTACATAGATTAATGTTGGATAAAAACCGTTTAACTACAAGTGGAAATATGCATGTAATTAAATGTTTCATAAATAGGGATTATAAATAGAATTATTCAAAAAGTAGTAGAATTTAATAATCATATGAGATCTTCTATTACAATTGGTATTACATTTTTTATTTCAAATTAATCATCACATCCCACGTTTATTATTTATATGACATAACTAATTAACATGTGACGTGCAGTAAATATATATCATGAAATTAACATGAAATATACACTAAATGTAATAGAAGATCTCATGTGACAAAATTCTAATATTTGTTGATATCTGCTCTCAGCACTCCTTTGTGAAGTGTCGTGTATGGTGAAGCATACTTTTTCATTTTCATCATGAATAGACTGGGGTTAATTTTGTAAAGTAATAGATGAATCCTTAGTATATTTTTCTTGATTTTAGTTTTGGATTGTCTTATGAGTAAATGTCATTTGAAAAATGCATATATATGACCATTCTAGTCTTCAAGTTATTGGCTAACTATAAGGCTATTTCCTCTTGACCAAGACTTTTCATCCAAATATTGCAACTAATGGGGAGATGCGTGTTGATGCATTGAAAAGAAACTGGAACCCAACTCTTAGCTTACGTCATGTCTTAGATGAAGAGTACACAATTGTTGGTTTCTTATTGGAAAATTTTCCAGAAGATTATTGTTCAAATTGTTCAGTAAATTAGTGAGTTTCATGATTTATCCAAATTATTATCCAACTCTTAGCTTACGTCATGTCTTAGCTGAAGACTGAAGAGTACACAATTGATGGTTTCTTATTGGAATATTTTCCTAAATTATTATCCAAATTGTTCAATAAATTAGGGAGTTTGACAATTTAAAACTTTAAATTTTAAAGCTGACAATTTAGTCTGGACTTCTAAAAATTTGCCCAATTTAAATCATAATCGTCAATTGGACTGAATTTGCATGTGAGTCGCATGTGAGCCTTTCATTTCAGGCTTTTCGGACCGAATTTATGGATAATAAATTCTATCTCCCGGTATTGAAAATTTTAGTTGACTTTTTTTATTTTTTTTTTAACAGGAAAATGTATTAATATGCTAAAGCAGCTAAAGTACGTGCACCAGTGGACTGAATCGACATACCTGATGAATAGAAAATGTCCAATTATAGTGTCACATTAAGAAAATTTTCAATATTGGAAAGTTAAAATTAATTAGCTAGTGGGAATGCACCAATTCGCGCCTACATTACATAGTGGGGTGGTTTTTTTTTAGCAAAATTCTTAAATACATATACACATTAATATTTAAATATATTGAGAAATTATGAATTTTGGTCATATAACTTTGGTCATATATAAGCCTTGTAATTTAAGTGATACCATACCTTAATAAAAATGCAAATTTTGATGACCAGTGTACTTCAAATCTCAATCACACAATTTTTTTTGTCTTTATTCACTCCCTCTACGTCATTAAAGAAATGAGAAAAATTCATTTTTCGTCCTTCCCTAGGGACGTTGTCCGTTTGTTTTCCACTTATTTTCCGATCATCAATTTTAGTCTTCCTATCTCAAAATTTGTCTAATTTTGGTCCAATTTTCCCCGGAATCTCGATTTTCCGGCCAATTTCGGACGACTACACAACACTTGCCCCCAATTTCAACCAACCCTTGATTTTATGCTGATGTGGCTTTTATTTTCAGACGTGTCATTTATTTCCGATTTTATTTTCTATCCAAAATGCCATATCATATGACATGTCATTATTTGGTGAAAAAAAAATGATAAACAAAATTAAAATAAATGAAAATCAAAATTGAAAACAAAAATTAAACAAGTTGGATGAATATGTTACTACTCAATTTAATTAATGATCTCGTAATTGAAACCTACATGTGTACTTAAGGTTGTTTAATATATGTAAAGAGTTTATACGTCACTAATGACTCCACTCCACATGGGATAAAAAATAATTTAATCCCATAATTCTGGTTTTTTTTTTTTTTTTTCAAATAGTCCCACAATTATATGTTTTTTCTATTGAATCCCACAATTTAAAGAATTGCTCCATTTTAATCTTTTTTTTTGTCGGAAATTTCAACTTTCGCCGGAAAACGTCCATAACCACCACTTTCAAGCTCAAATTTCGAATATTCTTAATCTATAACCAAAATGCATGAAATACGTCTTAAAACACTCATTTTTCCTTATTATTTCGAAGCCCCAATTCAACCTGAAGAAAACTTTCGAATTCTGAAATCATTAATTAATTTTATTGAGTTGTTACAGATCCATCTAACTTGATCGAATTACTATAAGATCAACCGATAAAATAGTTTTAGCAAACAAACTCAGAAAGAACAAAATCTTAGGACATGAGTTCTAAATCCAAGATCACAATTAACACCATCAACGTTACATCGATTGTGATTTTTGTGGCAATTATCTTGTATAAATCCAGAGCAATCAATGAACCTTCTTCTGAAGTTTCATTGCCCCCAATCGACTATGAAGATGACATATATATATGGGGACCGATAATAATCATACTTTTTTTGACAAGAATTACAAACTTGTCAAAAAAAATTGTAATTTTAATGACTTTTGGTTATTAGCAAATATAACATGACTTTCAATGTCTTATACATTTGTAATCAACAAACAGATTTCCGACATCTTTTAAGTCTATAAATTTATGTTTTTAGGCCAATTAATATATGTTTATTGCATGTAGTATGTAGCATAAATTTTGTGTTTTCTTCATAACTTTTGAAAATTTGAGGATTTCTGAAATGTTTGAAATCTACCCGTTAGAATTTTGTGTTTTCTTCATAACTTTTGAAAATTTGAGGATTTCTGAAATGTTTGAAATCTACCCGTTAGATATAAATGTACGAGACCTTGATATTCATGTTAAAATTTGCTAATAACCAAAAATCATGTTAAAATTGTAATTTTGGAAAAGTTTGTGATTTTTGAGGCAATTATATACCCATAAAATATAAGTTCTCATAGTTAATAAACATATATATATTTGCTTAGATGGTTGTTTTGTTTTGGTGATGAACTGTACAAACACTGGATCAATTAGTAATGCAGCAGAAATTAACTTCTTGTTTTCTTCGAATAAACAAACTTAAACAATAAAATTTGACTTCAAGACGAGATTGAACAACCTTATAATTAATTGAACGAACAACAAACAATTCATGCTCGCGGTTAGGGAATCGTTTGCAGTGCAAATAGGACAAATATTGTTTGAACAAAAGTGAGACAGTTTTCTTTGAGACAATTCGTCGAACATGTTTGACCTCCTCTGAAGAAAGTCTGAGTTGTGTGTGATGTGAACTGTATCTCTCTTTTGGTAACAACGGAAATAATAATTTTATTTTGATAGAGAACATAATAATTGATATGTGGAAAATACATGCAATTTTGTAATGTTTAATATGCGATTTTATGATCGATTATTTGATGGAATGCATGATTTTCCTATATAATTGTGTTTTGTGTCTCCAAATACTTCATAAATCATTTTCTTGATTATTTCAGGAGTTTTGAAGTGTTTTGGAGACGAGACGAGATTTTATGGATCGAGGGACGAAGAGAAGCCACCTGGGCCTATTTACTTAAAGAGTTGAAGTGAAGAGGAGAAAATGGACGAGGCCCATGACTTGAAGAAAAGAGGCCCAAAGTGTCCATTTGCTAAACATAGGGCAGCTATATATATTTGACTTTCTTCCCAAGCCACTGTGGACGCAGACAACAATTAGATTAGGAAGAGAGAGAGTGAGTCTTGAGAGAAAAAAAAGTTTAGTTAGAGAGAGAAAGAATTCATTTAATTTTCCTAGATTAATTCGGATGGAGTATTCAATTACTTTTGTGGATTTGACATCAAGGATGATCGGCTAATTTTCTTAATTCCGGTTAGCAGGGATGTTTGAACCCGTTTATCTATTATTTTCTAATTAATCCGTATTTCCCTCTCGATGTTTGATTGGAATTGATTATATTATCTGTGCATAATGTTTTCAATTATTAATGCTTGATTTAGCTTGATCACCTAGGTTAAGTGTTTGATAATTGACTGCTAGAATCTTAAAGCGCCGTTGCGCCATTTAAGTTTCATAAAGTGGTAAACTAGAGGTCGTGCATCTCTAGGGTAACATAATCCTAGAATTATCGAATCACGCGTGTTGATTTGGGGTCTAGTTCATCCTATCGTCTTGATGATTAATGCATTTGAATGAATTAAATCTAGTGAGCGTATCCTAGGTTGTTCAATTAAATAGGGTTAGTTAGCGAGCGTATCCTAATTAACTAATCTTAAGAGACGATTTGGTTTAATGACGCGTAGTGTTAAGCTAGGGGTGATATGACAAGCATTATAATGAAAATTAGCTTGGAAAAGAGAATTTTATTATTTGAAAATTCAGATAATTATGTTTATAATTTCAGCTAATAGTAAATTTATATTTCTCGATTTTTAGTGTAAATATCAAATCATATCAGAAAATACATTTTCTTAACAAAATTCCGGCCAAGTAACAATTCCTAGTGAGATTTGGTTTATATGACAAGGAAAAATACGATGATTTCAAATTAAATTGTTTGTTCAAAAATAACCGTGATCGATTTAATTTGGCGAGGGCAGAAAAAAATATCAAAGTTCCGGTATACCACACTTATCATACCGAAAATTTCGATATGGTACCATACAGTATGGAAATTTTTGGGGTATTGTTATGATATTTTTTATATTTCTTTATATATCAAAATACCGAAAAATAGTTATATTAATTTAAAAATATATATATTCCACATTATTAAATTAAAAATAACGGTAATAGTACAAAATCAACCGTAATTCTGCCAACCAAAATGTTGTTATGGAATCAATTTTACATTTTTTTTCCTCGACAACAAAGTTGAATTATAACCTTAAATCCACGTATAGGTATAATTAGGTTTCAATTATCAAGATCATTAATTAAGTGAGTTGCAACAAATTTATCTAACTTGATCGAATTACTATCGGAACTCATAGCATGATTTCAGCAATAAATATTTGCTGAATATTATGTGTGTCTTTACCTATTATGTGTGAGCCCATTCCTTCTTAGTCTTGACATGTCCATCCATTTTGTCCCATTTTTTAGCTTTGAATCAGATGCACATTAAGTTCCTTCTTACATGCCATGAGTGTTGTTTGTGTGTATTAGGAAATTAAAACGCAATAAATCATGGAGCAAAAACATTAAGTCATCCCTAAAGGGTTAATCACACCTAAAATCATAGGAACACACTAGTTAATATCCAGAAAAATCAATGCAATACGCGTCAACTTGATAAGCCTTGTTAATAATCAATTGAAAATCCCTCCCAGGACAGAAGTTCAATGCCTCAGGAGTCATAATATGAGCAAAGCAACCAGGTGTAAGATTTGCTCGAAATTCATCGCAACATCCAACAGTCACCAACGTTTCCGTTCGAACAGTAACATCCTGACACAACGCGTTGAGAATTTGATTTTTGCATTCTGTTGTTAGACTATTATCGCAACCTACATATACGCCAGTAGCATAGTTGGTTGGCGGCAATGCAACTTCATTGGTTGCTTGGCATTCATCCTGGATAATTGCCCCAAAGATCACCATCAATGTGATGGTGCCAATTATGGTTTTGGATTTATAACTCATGTTGTAATATTTTGTTTGCTAAAAATCGTTCTATTAGTTTTTATAGTAATTCGATCAAGTTGGATGGATATGTTACTACTCAATTCAATTAATGATCTTGTAATTGAAACCTACTTGTGTATTTAAGGTTGTTTTAATATATGTAAAGAGTTTATATATACATCACTAATGACTCCACATTATGTTTTGTTTGAATATTGGATCTTTTATTTATTTATGCAAGTGTTTAATCAAGTGATATATGTTATGATCCAATTGAGAAAAATGCAGAATTTTCTCATCACTACTCTATGAGTTACCCCAGTTATTTATTTTTAAATCAACATTTATTCTTAAATTTTCTTATTTTTATATTGTCCTGTAAATCCCAGCCCCACTAATCTCACTAAGAATTGTTACGTGAACGTAACAGCAACCAATTGAAAATTTTGTTAAATTTTCCTTAAATCTTCTCATCCAAATAGAACCTAATAATTCGAATGATAAAATATTCTCTTTCTTCATGAATTTATTGGGTTTCAATTTCCAATAAATAAAACAACTCTCATTCAATTGGAACAAAAAATGGACAAACATGTCAAGACTAGAAAGGAATGGGCTCAACATAATAGGAAAAGGGATGGACACACATAATATTCAGCTAATATTTATTGCTAAACTCATGCTATGAATTCCGATAGTAATCATTCGATCAAGTTAAATGAATTTGTTACAACTCACTTTAATTAATGATCTCGATAATTGAAACCCTATGTGGATTTAAGGTTATAATTCAATTTTATGACCAAGGAAAAAAGTGTAAAATTGGAACCATAACAATAGTTAATATTGGTTATCAAAATTGATCCAACTATTTTTAAATCGACAAGTTAATCTTAAATCATCTTATTTGCCCTTGTCATATATAAATTCCCGAATCTCACTAGAAATTCTTGCGTGATCGGAATGTTGTTAGAATTAAAGATGTACTTTCTGACATGATTTGATGAACGAGGACAAACTTTTCCAAGCTAATTTTTATTGTAATGTTTGGAATTCATCTGAATTCGTAAAGTATGGATAGTGATCGGAAATTTTTTTGGTTTATACATTTACTTAAAAAAAAATACAATGATTGAAATAGCATTAATATTTACCCAAAAATTTGTCACAGATTGAAACTCATTGGCCATCCCAAACAACATAATCATAAAACAACTCCAACCAACACTTGTCATCTACAAATCTTTTTTTTTTTTTTTTTCAATTAGCAACTCATATATATTATGATTACTATTTTGTTAGTAACAAACAAAAAGAATGGTTAACCATTAAACACACACAATTGTGTAGTTAAAATCCTGAAAAATCAATGCAATACAAGCCAATTTGTTAAGCCTTGGATACAATCAAACCAATATCCCTCCCAGGACAGAAGTTCAATGCGTCAGGATTAATTACTGTCGGAATTCATAGCATGAGTTTAGCAATAAATATTTGCTGAATATTATGTGTGTCCCCATCCCTTTTTCTATTATGCTGAGCCCATTCCTTGCAGGTCTTGACATGTTTGTCCATTTTTTGTTCCATTTTTTTTTTTTTTTTTTAGCTTTGATACATTATGTACCTTCTTAAGAGTTGTTTTATTTATTGGAAATTGAAACCCAATAAATTCATTGGAAAAAAGAACATTTTATCATCCAAATTATTAGGTTCTGTTTGGATGAGAAGATTTGAGGAAAATTTTGAATTCATAATAGTAAATTTATTAGTGGTGTTTGGATAAATATAGATTTAAAATTCATAACTTTCATTGTGAACTAATTATTTAGCAATATGAGTGAATTTTGAATTCTTTAATTTAAAAAAAAAAATTCTTGCATTTCAAACCCCACAATCCAAGCATAACCTTTATTGGACAATTTTAGCATTTTAAAATAACAATTTTATCCTAAAAAGGTGTAATTTTTTATATTTAGATTTATACATGGATAATAACAATATAAATATAAGACATGAATTCAAGAATAAATGTCGATTTAAAAATAAATAATTGGGGCAACTCATAAAATAGTTATGAGAAATTTTGCATTTTTCTCAATTGGATCATAGCATACATCACTTGAGTAAACGCTTGCATAAATAAATAAATAAACGATACAATATCCAAACAAAACATAATGTGGAGTCATTAGTGACGTATAAACTCTTCACATATATTAAAATTAACAACCTTAATTAAATACACATGTAGGTTTCAATTACGAGATCATTAATTAAATTGAGTAGTAACATATTCATCCAACTTGATCGAATTACTATAAAAACTAATAGAACGATTTTTAGCAAACAAAATATTAAAACATGAGTTATAAATCCAAAACCATAATTGGCACCATCACATTGATCGTGATTTTTGGGGCAATTATCCAGGATGAATGCACGGCAAACAATGAACCTTCTTCCGAAGTTTCATTGCCGCCAACCAACTATGCTACTGGCGTATATGTAGGTTGCGATAATAGTCTAACAACAGAATGCAAAAATCAAATTCTCAACGCGCTGTGTCAGGATCTAACTGTTCGAACGGAAACGTTAGTGACGGATGAATGTTGCGCAGAGTTTCGAGCAAATCTCACACCTGGTTGCTTTGCTCGTATTATGACTCTTGAGGCATTGAACTTCTGTCCTGGGAGGGATTTTGAATTGATTATTAGCAAGGCTTATCAAGTTGACCCGTATTGCATTGATTTTTCTGGAATTTAACTGCACAATTGTGTGTTCTAATGATTTTAGGTGTGATTAACCCTTTACCAAAAATTAATAATCATAATATGAATTGCTAATTGGAAAACAAAAAAGAAAAAATGATGTTGTAGATGGCAAGTGTTGGTTGGAGTTGTATTATGATAATGTTGTTGTGGATGACCATCGAGTTTGCATTTGTGATAAATTTTATGGTTAATGTCAATTTGTTATCTGAATTATTGTATTTTTTTTTAATAAGTGTCTATACTTAAAAAATAAAATCTAATCACTATCCATATTTTACAAATTATTGTCAATTTCTACCCGTACTCAATTTTTAATTTATTTTCCGGCCAAAAACAACCAAAAAAAACTTGAAAATGCAATCTACTATAAACATCAACCAAAATGCATAAGTCATACACAAAAATAACCAAAAGTCAAATTATTATTCTAAGTCAAATTCACGATTCCCGTTTCAATTTGAACTTGAATCAAACAAATATCAATTGAAACCCTAAAATGATTTTTGTTTGATCGGGCTCGAATCGATCAGGAATCATGAAATCAATTTAGGATTATAATTTGGCTTCGAATAAGGATCATTTTAACATATAACTCATGTATTATTTTTACTTATGTTTGGAGGTAAATTATATTTTCAAAATTTTCAATGAATTTTGAACATAAAATATGTCAAAAATTGTATTCGGTAGGAACTGGAAAAAAAAATTGTGAAGTATTGTAGATTTTTTTTTTTTTTTGAGTTTAAACAATTCTTGGAAAATCTTGGATGTTATTTTTTGTGGTAATGTACAAATTGTTGATCAATTAGCAATATTACAGAAAGTTTACTTTGAATAAAAGCTCGAACAACCAACCCTATATGTAATTAGATGAGCGAACAAACAAGCATGTTCAAAATTTTCTATGAGACAATTCGTCTAATTAAATGTTAAAATTAAACTTTAAGAGCCCGAAAAATTCAAAATTGAGGGCTCATGTATGATTCACGTGCAAATTCAGTCCAATTGAGCGATTCGGGATGAAACTGAGCAAAATTCGTGAACCCTAAAAATTTAAAGTCTTAAATTGCCGGCCCGAAAACTTCAAGTCGTAAATTGTCCAAACCCCTAATTTACTGGGCAAAAAAAAAAATTATAAACTCCAAAAATAATCACGACCTTATATATGTATACACACTCTCACACACACATAGGTGCAATTTTAATCATAAAGGAAAATAATTTGAAAAACTGACCGATCTCAATACTGCACATATACATGGATCGTAATTAATGTTGCAACATTGGAAAAGAAATTTTTAAAATTGTAATTTAGAAAAAGATCGTGAGTTTATTGAAAACTAACCCGACATTATTTGACATTTAGTTAAAATTTGACAAATACATTTTTTTATTATTATCAAAAACTCTTGAAAAAAATCCCCATTTTTAGAATACAATTGTCATTTTAAAATGCTAAATGATGTAATGTTTTTGCTCCATGATTTATTGCGTTTTAATTTCCTAATACACACAAACAACACTCATGGCATGTAAGAAGGAACTTAATGTGCATCTGATTCAAAGCTAAAAAATGGGACAAAATGGACAGACATGTCAAGACTAGGAAGGAATGGGCTCACACATAATAGGTAAAGACACACATAATATTCAGCAAATATTTATTGATGGAATCATGCTATGAGTTCCGATAGTAATTCGATCAAGTTAGATAAATTTGTTACAACTCACTTTAATTGATGATCTTGATAATTGAAACCTAATTATACCTATACGTGGATTTAAGGTTATAATTCAACTTTGTTGTAAGGAAAAAAATGTAAAATTGATTCCATAACAACATTTTGGTTGCCAGAATTACAATTGTTTTTGTGCAATTACGGTTATTTTTAATTTATTAATGTGGAATATATATATATATATATATATATATATTAAATTAATATAACTATTTTTCGATGTTTCGGTATATATCGAAATACAAAAATTTATAATTATCATAACAATACCCCAAAATTTCCGTACGGTATGATATCGTATCGAAATTTTCGGTATGGTAAGTGTGGTATACCGGAACTTTGATATTTTTTCCTTCCCACAACAAATTAAATCGTTCACGGTTATTTTTTAACAGACAATTTAATTTGAAATCATCTTATTTTTCCTTGTCATATAAACCAAATCTCACTAGAAATTGTTAGACCAGAATTTTGTTAAGACAATGTACTTTCAGATATGATTTGATATTTACACTAATAATAGAGAAATATAAATTTACTATTAGCCCAAATTATAAACATAATTATCTGAATTTTCAAATAATAAAATTCTCTTTTCCAAGCTAATTTTCATTATAATGCTTGGAAAAATCTGTATTGTAATTATAAACTTAATTGTTCATTACATCCTAACTTTTTTGAATTTTTAACAATTCAATCATTCAAAGTTTGCTAAATAAATTACAATCTTCACGTTATGATTATCCATTTTTGATCTCTTACTCACCATTGGGCGAGGCAAATCAACATGTAGTGTTTGTGGCAAGAGTAGTACCACATCATTACTTAAATGGCTTAATTGGAAGGGGTAAAAAAAAAACACTATCTTTTTCAAAATTATAATTTAATTCTTACCTCTTGAATTTAGGAACAAAAATCTTTACATTTTCTAAACTTAGCTATTTAATAATGACTTTTTCAATTTAGGAAAAAAAAAAACTAAATCACTACTATATGCATGCACTATTACAGTTATAATCACAATTAGATCATGATTTTAACATGGTATTTTTCTTGAGACATGAATTTGGATTGTTGGAAAATACTATTATGATACCAATTACAATTGTGAGGTTTTTGTGTTGTTGCTATATTAAAAAAGGACAAAATTCATTTTTCGTCATTCCTTAGGAATGATATTCATTTAGTCCTTCTATCCCAAAATTTGTTCAATTTTGGTCCGATTTTCACCGGAATTTCAATTTTCCGGCCAATTTTAGGTTAGTGCACAACACTCGTCCCCAATTTCAATATTTCACAGAACTTACACTTATGTGGTTATTATTTTCACATGTGGATTTTATTTTTGTATTATTTTACTATTTAAATTACCAAATCATTGTCATGTCATTTAAGAGAAAAAAAAAATCATAAACATAAAATCACTATTCATGTCATTTAAGTGAAAAATATATATATATATCATAAAGAATTTTTTTTTTTAATTGACATAAGAATTAAAAGAAAATGATAATCGCCAACTGCCTCTACATCATTTAATAAATTAAAAAGGACAAAAAATAATCAACTTAATTAAAAAAATTAATTCAAATCCCCAATTCACACTCAAGAACCCTAATTTCTAAATCTCAAAACTCAAATCCCCAATCCAAACTCTAAAAGGTCAATGAATTCCGTCTTTCGTTCTTCTCGTTTCCGATCGCCGAAGCAAGAGTAGTTTGTAGAAACCTTGTTAATGTGGATGCAATACTCGAGAGCCAGGAGAACTTCGGCGACGAAGAACTTCACCGTCGAAGCCAATAGCTAGTTGGAAGGCTGCGAAGGAGATGTGTGAGAAGGATGAGCAGATTTTCAGAGTTAAAGATGGAGATGGAAGGAGTTGAGCGGCGACGGGTAGCCTGCGATGGGGGAGAGATGGGTTTTTCCAAAGAAATTAAACTCCTCTTCTTTGATTTTGTTTGTTAGTTTTTGTTTTTAATGTTTAATCAATTGATTAAATAATGGTTTTTTTTTTTAAAATTTAATTCTGTTCTTTTTTATTATATATATTTTTCATTTTCCATTTTTTATGCATTTAGATGATGTGGCGGGTGACATGGAATTTTAGAGAGGAAAATAATACAAAAGTAAATGCCACAGGTGAAATAAACTGCCACATAAGCGTAAGTCATCGGATATCTCGGAATTGGGGGCGAGTGTTGTGCACTCGCCCAAAATTGACCAGAAAATCAAGATTCCGGCGAAAATCGGATCAAAATTGGACAAATTTTGAAATAGAAGGACTAAAATTGATAATCGGAAAATAAGAAGACAAAAAACGGACAATGTCCCTAGGAAATGATGAAAAATGAATTTTGTCCTATTAAAAAAAAAGGAATAAATTACAATTTATCTAAAGATGATTTTTTTTCTAAATACAAAAAGTCAGGGATTTATTTCGTTTCGATTTCCAATAGATTCAAACAACTCTCATGGCACATAATGTGTATCCCATTCAATGCTAAAACAAAATGGGGAAAATTAAAGGCAGACATGTCAAGTGTAAGAAGGAATGGTTCAGACATAATGGGAAAACTGGGAAAGAGATGGAAACACACATAATTTTCAGCAAAAAGTTATTGCAATGCAAACAATCTTATTATTTAAGTGCCAATTGAGGAGCCATTTTTGAAGCATTAGCAAATTGAAAACAATCTCAACCAAAAAATTTGAAGTGAAAGAATTCTTTTGCAACTTCATCATACAACATCGGTAAGTATCGTAATTACAGGTCACACATGCATATCTATTATGAAGAACAACTTTAACACATTGTCTTGTTGTTGCACTATATAGATTTTATGATGAAGATTATAAAGATATTAATTAACATTTTCCATGTTTTTTAATGTTAGCATTTTAGATCATGGATGCTCATCTGTTGAAGCTATTGGTGTGTTTGTTCGTGGCTTTGCAAACTCAACTACTTGAAGCCCAAACCTCAGTCAACATAACTTTTATACGAAGTTCTGTTGCAAAAGGAGCTGGTTCGAATATATGATCATATAATTTAATTAATAAATCAAATTAAATACTAATTAATTAATTAATTAATTAATATGATTACTAAAGAATTAATATTCTTGATTTTTGCACACAGTTTGCTTGGATGGAAGTCCAGCAGCTTATTACTATCTTCAAGGATCTGGAAATGGAGCTTTTAATTGGATTGTGTACCTTAAAGTAAGCAGGCTTAATTATACATATTTGCAAACTTATTAAATCAATTAAATAGAAGATTTTATATATGTCTCACTGAATTTTGCCCATGGAAGTACTTTAATTGTTGGGTGGTTTTATAGGGTGGGGGATGGTGTACATCTAAGCAAGACTGTTACCGCAGATCAATTGGATCTGATGGTAGTAGTATTCTTTTCAGTAGGCACTTCCCTAGATTCACATTCTCATCAACTGGCATACTCGATGACGATAAAATATTTAATCCAGGTATATATTATATTTGTACTCTCGATCACTAAATTAAATGAATATTTATTCTCTTTAGTTACATACGTAGACATAAATCATGTAATTTTGATTCCTCGTTATTTTTAGATTTTAGTGATTGGCACAAAGTTTTCGTTGTCTACTGCGATGGATCATCTTTCATGTCCAATATTGAAAAAGTTGATCCTGTAAGTCTCATATATATTAATTGTTACAACTTTTTTTGTAACTTGTATGATCAATTGAGGTAATTAAAAATGTACTAATTATTGTTGTTTCAGATAAATGCTACATATTATAGAGGTGCAAGAATTTATGATGCTGTGATGGAGGATCTCCTGCTTAAAGGGATGGGGAGTGCCCAAAATGTATGTTTAATTTTGATAATTAATTAATGTGTGTTTTTAATTCAATTATTAATTTGTAATATTTTTTACAGGCTATATTGGCAGGTGGGTCAGCTGGTGGATTAGCCACAATCCTACATTGTGATAAATTTGGGGCTCTTTTTCCTAATACTACTCGAGTTAAATGCATTTCTGATTCTGGGTTTTTTATCCAAGCGTAAGACTTGTAAACTAGATATATTTTTCACCATTTATATATATACAATATATATATATGAAGTATTTAAATGAATATATGTAATATGTATACTAAATAATTTCATGTTTAATTGACAGAAAGGATCAGCCTGGAGTCGAGTCGCGAGAACAAACTTTTGCTGATTTAGTTGCAACTCATGTATTTTTCTCTTTCTCCATCTCTAATTATTTTTTTCTTATTAGGAAACACACCATATAATATATATTTATATATATATATATATATATATAGGCAAGGAATTATGGCCACTTTTTGAATATGTATAATACTTCTTTTCATTCAAAAAATAAATAAAATGGTGTTTCTTCAATCATAAATTTGTGTTTTACATGCATGCAGGACTTAGCTCATTCTTTGCCTACATCATGCACATCAAAAATGAACCCAGAAATGGTAAAACGAGTTGTATTATATATAATACATTTTTTAATTTCTTATATCTACATTAATTGCTATATATGGTAACATTATGTTATAACATTTTAAAAAAATTCAGTGCCTTTTTCCTGAATATTTGGTTGGAGATACTCAAAAGCCGATATTTCTGATCGAATCAACTTTTGATAAATATCAGGTAATTAAGGTCTCCATGATATATAATATTATGATCAAATAACATAAGAATATTGATCAACTTGAAAATATATATAGACAATTAATTAATTTATAAAAAAAATTCATTTCAGGTCGGAAGCTTGACTGCTGCTCTAGGTGGCGTTGATTGCACAAGAAACTTAACACTTTGCAATTATACCCAATTAGAAATCTTGAAAGGTAGAACTCATTAATGATTAATTAATTAAAAAAGCAATTAATTATTCTCATAATTAAATATTATTTCAGATTTTCGAGGTGCTTTCATAGAGACTTTGCAAGAACTCGAACCATCTTCGAGCAGAGGAATGTTCGTACACACTTGCTTTCTGCATACACACATTCTAGGAAGAGAAGAGTGGACATGTTCTTCTGTTGTGGGCAATGTTCTTGCAAACAAGGTAGGAATTAATACAAATAATTTATATTCTTTAATTTTTTATTATTTGCATAAAAAGTAAAATTTCATATTTTTTAATGTTATTTATTCATATTGATATGGAAATATTGTTCGTTGTGAAATTTGCAGACAATTGGACAAGCAGTTGGTGATTGGTTTTATGATCGAAGTAATTTTAGCGTGATAGATACTCAACATGAGTTCCCACGTTATTGCAACAATAATTTTAGTGCACCAGAATTCAACCAAAAATGTCTTGCTGTTTTGCCTCATAATGGATCCAGGCCCTTTCTTTGAAATTATATATTATTTATTATGAATATCATATGTAATTTGTTTTTCTTAATGATCAATGATATGTTATGTAGTATGTGTTTGTAGACCTTGGATATGTATTTAATCTATTTTATGTGATTATATTATCTGTGTTTAATTAAATAGACTTACGTACTTTTATCTAAACTAGCTAGAATAAAATAACCTATTAATTATTTTCTTATTTCCACATTGATCTACATTTACAATAATTGTATTATCCACTAAAGCAAAAAATATATTTATATGTTTCTATCAAAATAAAATTGAATTATTTCCAACGTTTCCATTTGTTACCAAAAGAGAAACACTGTTCACACACACAACTCAAACTTTCTTCAGAGGAGGCCATACATGTTCGACGAATTGTCTCAAAGAAAACTGTGTCACTTTTGTTCAAACAATATTTGTCCTATTTCACATTTGCACTGCAAACGATCCCCAAACTGCGCTTGGCTTGTTTGTTGTTCGTTCATTAATCATAAGGTTGTTCAATCTCGTCTCAAAGTCAAATTTTATTGTTTAATACCTATGTTCAAAGAAAACATCAAATTAATTTCTTCTGCATTGTTAATTGATCCAGTGTTTGTACATCACCAAAACACAACCATCTAAGCAAACATGCATATGTTTATTAACTATGAAAACTTATACTTTAGTGTTTATTTATCCAGAACCATCAATGCAATACAAACCAACTTGAATAGCCTTTGATATAATCAAACCAAAATCCATGTCAGCAAAAAGGTTTATTGCATCATAAGTCATAATATGAGCATAGCTTGAAACTCTGCACAACAATTATCCGGTCACTAAGTCCGATGATCGAATAGTAAGATCCCGACACATTGCATTAAGAATTTGAATTTGGCATTTTGTTGTCAGATTATAATTGCACCCTATATATATGCCATCATCATAGTTGATTGGCGGCAATGAAACTTCAGAAGAAAGTTCGTTGCTTGCTTGGGACTTATCCAGGATAATTGCCACAAAAATCACGATCAATGTGATATTGGTGTTAATTATGATCCTTGATTTAGAACTTATGTCCTATTATTTTATTCTTTTTGAGTTTATTTGCTAAAATCATTTGAGCTACACTTGTGTGCCCTGCCCCCGACCCGCCCAGACCCGCACACATATTTTTTTATTTTTTTATTTTTTCGCGCATATACTGTTGAGGTATTACAAATTTGTTCTATAGGTATTACAAACATGAACTAAATGTATTAATACCTGAAGATTACATGTGTGATACCTTTAGACTTGTGGGCGCATGGGTGCGCGGCGTGAGCGCGCAGTGTGGGCGCGCAGTATGGGCGTATGCGGTTTTGAGGTATCACACATTTGTTCTATAGGTATTACACATATGTGATACTTGAAGAGTATATGTGTGATACCTTTAAACTTGTGAGGTGCGCACGGCGGGTGTGGGCGCATGGGCGCGCGGCGTGAGCGCGCGGTGTGGGCGCGCAACATGGGCGCGCGGTCTTGAAGTATTACACATTTGTTCTATAAGTATTACACATATGTGATACCTGAACAGTATATGTGTGATACTTTTAGAACAAATGTGTGATACCAACAGGTATGCGCACGTGGACACACAACAAGGGCGCGTGGACGCGCGTGGGAGCGGCCCATGCGCCGGGTCGGGTTGGGGGCACGGATCCGTGGCCCTGGGGCATAGATTTTTTTGTGAAATCATTTTAGCAGTTGCTCATATAGTAATTCGAGTAAGTTTGATGGATCTTTTATAACTCAATTTAATTAATTAATGATCTATTAATTGAAACCTACAATATGTGTATTTAATTAAGGCTGTTTTATGATATATGAAGAGTTTATGCATCAAATGTGACTCCACATTTTATTTGGATCATATTGGATCTTTTATTTATTTATGCAAGTGTTTAATCAAGTGATATATGTTATAATCCAACTGCGAAATTAAATTTGTCTCAGAATTACAGTACTATATGAGTTGGCCCAATTATTTATTTTTAAATCGACTTTATAAGTTTCGAATTATCTTAATATCTATGACTTGTTTCACAAGTATAAAACAAGTTCCACCAATACCTATATATCTCAAATCAATCTATTTAAAAACTACGAAATTAGAATCATATATATACCCTTCGCCTCTCTCTCTCTAAATCTAATCTATCGGATCACTAATCTTCTCTTTAAGGGTCAGTACGTCTGCCGTTTCCATATCGATGTTTTTTGTTTGTCTTAATCTCTATTTCACTATTGCTTTGGTTTTTGCTTTTTAAATTTTCTTTGTATGGGTAATTTTAGTGGTTTTATTGTGGATTTGTTTTGTGTATTGATTGGTAATTTGTTCTTGATGAACCATGCTTTTCGTGATCTGAATTTTGTTTTTACTTTTGATTTTGCCAGAAGTTGTCAATTATTGTTATGATCTTCTAAACTAGGGACTAGGGCTGTTTTAGTTTCGCAGTGCCTTTTCGTTTATTTTAGCATTGTTTCATATCGAAACTCGGACTAGATAAGCTTTAATTTGTTGTTGATGAATCATGCTTTTCGTGTTTGTTTGAAACCTAGATCAAGGTTTTTCTAGAATGTTATAAAAGAATTCGATACGGATCAAGATTTTCAGTAACAAAAAACCCCTTTCTTCTCCAGAAACATTTAAGAAAACTTTTTTTTTTTAATTTTTTATTCTCTTTCAACTTGGAGATCTTCGTTGGCCACTTGGGCAATTTATTTTAAAGTTGTTTGAGACGGTTTTATATATAAGTATTCTATAAAAGAATTCGATACGGATCAAATTTTATCAAATTTTTGCTACTAAATGAATTTATTCTGGAATTATATTCTTTTATGAGTAAGATTATGTTATGCTAACATGGTTTTCTATCTTTTTACAAATAATAAGAATAGGCACGCACACATCCACATGTTTTGGAATTTTAAAGACGACATTTTGTTAACCTTTTAAAATAATTGATTCTCGCAGGATCACTCACAAAACAGTGAACAACATAATAGAATATATCTGATATTGTTAATTTAGTGTGATTATTGATATTGTTGTGCAGATGGGGTACTTGGGTTTGGATATCTGGATGGAAATCCTATCTGGACTTAGTGTGAAAGAGCTGATACGATTAAAATGTGTTTCCAAAGCCTTTCTTGACCTCATATCCAGCCTCATTTGCAACGATGATTTCATTCGTCTCCATTTTAACAAGTCGAGTTTGAGGGCCATCTGTGTCAACAAACTTAACTACCTTTGTCTTAAGCAGCAGGGAGAAGCAGAGTCGAGTTTGAGGATCTTCCACACCAACAGACAAACCTACCTCTCTTGTGTTGAGCGGCATGGAGGAGAAGAAGCAGATGATGTAGATGTCTGGACAATGTTATGTGGAATATCTTATGGAAGCTGTAATGGTTTGGTATGTCTATGGCCTCTATACAACAACAACAAGTATGCAAGTGGTGTTCTGTTATGGAATCCAGCTTTGCATCAAACAGAATATGTACCTATAAAAAGACCCCAACTGCACGTCAATAGTTGTTGGTTTGGGTATGATAATGGTGAGTATAAGCTCATTTTAGGGACTGCTTCTCACGTCCACCTAATCAGGTTATACGTTGACACCGATACTTGGAAATCGTCATTCAACATCAACAAAAACTATTGCCATTCTGAAGAAATAGGGACCCTTGTCCATCGTACTGTGCATTGGCCCGCACATTATATTAAGGATCGTGAGGATACAATTATAACATATGATTTGCGGAATGAGACAGTTGGAAGTATTGCAATACCTGATGGAATGGCTTATGAGTTTCATACATTCGTACTGGGACAAGTGGATAGATGTCTTTCTACAATGTTTACTGCATCATTCTACAGGGAACTGTGGGTAATGAAAGAATATGGTGTTGAAGAATCCTGGACTAAGTTGACGATTTTTCCTCTTAACATGTTGTGGTCTTGTTTCTGCCCAGCAAAGTCATATGAGGTTGAATTAGATGATCCTGCACAGCTCGGCTCTCCAATTTATGGTAAAGACTTTTATGTCGAGAGCTTGATTTCCCCACAATCAATAAAACCATGATGTGGTGATTGATTAGTTTTTGTTTCTGTAATTTTGACATTAGTTGTTTATACATATATCTTGTTTCTGCTATACCATATGTTTTCCAGTAATTTAAACTTAGATTTTGGCTCCTCTCATTTTGTCTTGTGTTGGATATGTTGGGTTTTTTTCAACACTTTATCTCACATTCATGGGAATCTCAGCATAGTCACCATATTCTAAGTCATTAACTATATCAATCAAACTATATACTCAATTATCCTTTTTTTTTCTTTTAGAGCATGATTTTTTTTCTTTTTTAATTTATAATTGTTTGCCCACAAATAATAAAAGAACAAAGAATTAAAATTAATATGACATCCTGAAATCAAAAAACAAATTTCACATTTAAATTTCAATCTTAGTTATATGCAACAGAAATAAGCCCAATTATGTAGGCCAATGAGAATTGGCCCATGAGCGAAATGTAATATGAGGCCCAATTCTTATCAGCATTTTCCATTTTCCTTTATAACCGACCCAATTATTTCAGTTGGATATATGGGTGGGACCATCCACACCCCAAGAATTTCCAAGCACATTCCAACTTTATATTTTATAGTAGTAATTCTCGATAATATTTGTTGCTTTTCTTCAAATCAAATAATATTGTTGTTATTTCAAATATGTTTGTTGTAAAAACTAGAATGATATATCATAGTTTGTGGATTTAAGGTTAAAACATTTTGTCATCATATAGTGTAGCATTCTATGCATACATTTTATATCCTTCATTTTAACTGATAAAGCATCTCTAAGAGTAATATTGTCATTTTAATGTAGTAAACTACTTATAATTTGGATGGTAACTGTTTTATGTTTCGATTTACGTACACAAGTCATCATACAATGTGTATCTCTGTTTGAATGGTAAAATGTTTTATAACTATACAGTTTGTTTTCAATCAAATTAACTTAAGTATGTATTAAGTTAATACATACTTAAGCTCAACATCTTCTCAACCGCCACTCTTTTTCGAGGCGAAACATCTTCTCAACCGCCTTTGTCCCATCTAAGCGACACGTGGCAAAGGGCGTTCCCCACTGAGTGTCTCTTCATCTCTCACCGTCTGATTTCATCGCATCCGATGGTCGAAAAAACGTGATTTTTCAACTTTTTCCCCCCAAAATCAAGTGTCGTCTTCCTCATATATATATCACCTCTATCCCTCATAAAACCCTTCTGCAAAAAATCACTGTAAACCCTTATCAGCAAGGCATTTTCTTCTCCAAACTATAGGATTCTCCAAACTCCATCAGCTACATAGTTTCTTTCTATATGGTATGTAAGTAGATGGGAGTCAAACCCACGACTGAACGGTTTCGATCCTGCTTTGTTCTGAAAAATACAAACCCATTTCGTTTTTATTTAAGCCCTCGTAGTGGTGAGAGACGAGCTTCTTTTTTATCTTTCGGGGACGACAAAGTCAGTTCCTGGGAGAAATATTATTTTTTTGTTTGGGCCCCAACGAACCAACCTTTCTGTTCACCTCCCTGAGCTCAAACCTCTAACTGAACAGATCCTCCTCCTAAAACAGATTACACCATTGGTCGTCTGAACAACATATTCCATAAGGGGTGGTTCGATATAGTAAAGTTGAGCTCTTATGAAGCACTGTTATCGTTCTGGGGGTTCTATCCGAACAGCCAAGTTCTTTTCAGATTCAACCTAGGTTGTTTTAGTTCTCGTTATTTCTTATATTACTTCGAACTTATTTTGTCGAATTGTGCCTTACTCAAATCATTCCTTCTTGCAAACGATACAATGAATCAATTCTTCAGCTTCATAGATGAGGCCTCTGACGAAGAACGATCTCCATTCTCGCTTTCTCAGCATGGAGTGGACACTGAACTAGTTGCAGCCTTCAAACAGGCAGAAGAAAGGTGCCTCGTCGAGCTAGCTACCAAGACACTCTGCTCGAATGAAAACATAATCCAGGAAGAATGGGGTGTTCTTCCTGAGAGTTCGGGACCTACCTTATCCACTTCCCCATCATCACTACGTTGCCGACCATTGAAGTCCAACCCAATTCGCCTCTGCCTGCCACTTATATATCTGAACCTATCAATCTAACTGAGGAGATCGAAGGGGAAGCAGTGGAAGCTACTACCTCCTTCCCGAAGAGGAACAGATGGTCTTCCAGCTCGCAGAGAACCGTGGGCAAAAAATGAAAGACTGCTGAAGAGCCCAGGGTTAGTTCGGAAGCTCCGGGAGAGGTGGTGGTTCGGAGTGAAAAAGCCATAGAGGGGGAAGAGGATTCTGAGGAAAATGAATTGAGGATGAACCTCACTCACCTGGAGAACACGAAGAAATTCTTTGAAGGTTTTGTCAAGAAAGCCCTTCGCCGGCGAGCTCAAGTGCAGAAACATTATCACCGGTTGCAGGAGGTGATAGATGAGAAGAAAACTTTGGAGGATGACCTAACAACTCATGTCGGTTGCTTAATTCCGAAGAGAGTTTGAGTAGATCGCAATTTCCTCCTGGAACTGGCGAACTGATGTAAAAAAAAATCCGACAACTGCTCGAAGTCATGGATTACCCCATCACCTAACTGACTGAACCATGTTTGGGCAGCCTTAGTGAGAGTAGTAGTGAACACTCTGCATTTAAGGTCATCTGAGTACCGATGCAGAAGGGTTGTATTTTCGAACCGGCACAAGTGGTCCCATGGGTCTGTAGTGTCGTTATAATCGAAATTCACCGACCGAAAATAAGCCGGCAACTCATCTTCCATCACCTCCTCTGAAAAGGGGTTCCCCCTCGCACTCTTTGGGACCTACCGAATATTACGTTGTACCTCCCGCAACTCTCTCTTCAAATCATCAATCTTCTCCGATAACTCCTCATGTTCTCGTTTTTTACCACGGGGGAGATCAAACTGACTCTCCCTCTCATCTGTTTGTGACCTGTCATCCTTCTGTCCCTTTTCAACGTTAACCTCGACATTATCTTGTTGCGACTCAACCCTTTGCTTGCCCAAAGCCTTCTGAATAGCAGCCGCTATCAGATCTGAAAGTTCTTCCGGTGTTAAAGTGATGGTGCGGGGGGATCCACCGGGACAGAACTTCAGCTATCTCTTCCATCCTCGCGTCTTCCTGGCGGTCCACCTATCTCCGTCCTTCTCCTTGATCCTCTGGTATTCACCATGATGGCTATCTCAACGTCTTAAAGCTCAGAAGTTTCCCACAGACGGTGCCAATTGATGTTGCTCCAATCCAACACTCTTCTTCTCCAGACAAAAACTCAAAACCTTTGATTCCAATATCTGCAAAACAAACACCGGGGGATTCCCGACGATGGAACTCCGACGCTCAAGTCAGTACAGTGATCGACGATTTTCTTTGTAAAAATGTATATTAGTGTGCTTGTTGCCCTAAGATTATATATATTTTGAAAGAATGAAAATTATAAGTTCATATACTCCCTGTGAAACGTGGTAGTTGTATTTACCCGAAAAAAGTGGGAAATGGGTGACTGGTCTGCTAGAATGGCGGTTATTTGAATTCAAATATGTTTGCTTCGCTCATCATTAATCAGTTCGTCAACGTGCCTCAAAAATTAATTAGTTCACACTCCATTCGCAATCGGTTTATAATCATGCCTTGCATGTAAACTCATACTAAGTAGAAATTAGTTCGCTCCTCCTAAAGCAACCCTTCTTCGCTTCTTTAAATTGTTCACACCTGCTGACTTTGACTTTGGTTCGGTTTGAAAGAAAAGAAAAACCCTGTTCGTTTTAGTTCGACCATATCAGTGTTGATCATGGTCATGGATTTGGAACTCATGTTGTAATATTTTGTTTCATATCTTTCTTGTTTTTCTTTTTGAGTGAGTTCGCTGAGATCATTTTATCAGTTTATATAGTAGTTCGATCTAAGTTGGATGCATACGTTACTACTCAATTTAATTAATGATCTTGTAATTGAAACCTACATGTGTATTTAAGGTTGTTTTAATGTATGTAAAAAAAAAAAAATTACTATTCACTGCACATGGGATAGAAAATAATTTGGTCGCGTAACTCTGACCTTGTTGGTAAATAGTCTCACAATTATATGTTTTCTTAATTTAGTCTCATAATTTAAAGAATTGTTTGATTTTGATCCTTTTTCATCGGAAATTTTAATTTTTTCGAAAAATAGTCACGTGCATTGCATATGACTTTGAATTTGGGGGTTTTCAACAACACTTAATGACATGACATGAGGTGTAATTTTCTAATTGGTTCAACATTTAAAAATTTCTAAATTTAAAACTAAAATGACACATTGGCTAAGAAATTTACACATGTAAATCATTAAAAAAATAGAAAAAAAAACAAAAAAAAATCAGTTTTAGAGAAAGTCAAACCAGCTTGGAAACGAGCTTGCAAATCTTGTCAGAAGAGAACCCCAACTTTTGGAAAATCTTGATTTTGGATTCGAAAGTATCTTTGATACTAGCCACTTGAAATTGAGGCTTATAAAAATTTGAGCATCAAGAAAATGGATTTTAAAGTTGAGATGATATATATATATATATATATATATATATATATTTTTTTTTTTTTTTTTTTTTTTTTTTTGTGAAACCTAGTATGATTCGAAAGATTTTGTTAAGATTGAATTGGGGCTTCGAAGGAATATAGAAAGATGAGTGTTTTGAGACAAATTTCATGCATTTTGGTTATTAATTAAGAAATTTTGAAATTTGAGCTTGAAAGTGGTGGTTTTGAACGTTGTCCGGCAAAAATTGAAATCTTCGGTGAAAATAGAACAAAAGTCGAGCAATTAAATTGTGGGACTATTTTGGAAAAATGTTAGAATTATGGGACCAAATAAGTTTTTATCCCCATTATGTGTCTTCTTACAAGTCGTGAGAGTTGTTTGTATCTATTGGAAATCGAAACACAATAAATTTACACAATTGTTTATATGCACCAAGTGCATGGGTCTTCGGATCATATGACCCGGAAGGTGATTTTTACGCTCTAGACTCGCGCTCACGCTCCCACACACGTCCTCATGCATGTCCGCGCCCAAATTTTTATCCTGCGCGTTTAACCTTTCTGTTATGTCTGCGTAACCTTTCTGTTATGTTCGCATAACTTTTATGTTATACTAGTTTAACCTTTTCCATTGTATTACCGACTTATAATACCTTTTAAACATTTATGTTATAGTATAATAACTTTTATTTATAATAATTTAACTTTTATGCTATAATAATATGACTTTTATGTAGTACTTTAAAACATAAAGATTATTATATTTATATATAAAGTTTATACTAATATAACATAAATGTTAAATTATTATAACATAAAAGTACAAGTATACTACATAAATTTTATACTGAAAAAAGTTTAAGTATACTGAAAAAATTATTAATATAATATAAATGTTATATTAATACAACATAAAAATTATCGCATAAATTGAAAAAGAAAATTAATTTGTGCGTGGATCGGGTCGGATCCAACCCTATCCGACCCACGCGCGCCCAGTTGCACCATGCAACTGGTGCACAAGAATACAACTCATAAATTTATGGGTAAAAAATATTTTACCATCCGAACTATTAGTGATTTGGTAATTTAAAATAACCATTTTACCCTAAAAATTAATATTTTTCTTTTTTTCAAGGTTTTGTATACTTAAAATATACTTTTCAAGGTTTTGTATAATTAAATCATGTCTGAAAAGTTCGATGGATACTTTTAACAAAAATTTCAGATGGATTCTATTAGGTAACAACTGAGACAGATTGGAAGATTTATAAGACAAGAAAAGAGAAAACCGACACTTATCACTGGGAACAAAATTATTTTAAAGATAATAATATATTTTGCTTTAGTGATAATACAATTATTGTAAATGTCGATCAATGTATTAGGAAATTGATGAGATAATAAAAGTTTAGTTTAGATATAAGTAAGTCTCTATTTGATTAAACATAGATATATAATATAATCACATAAAATAGATTAAATACATATCCAACTTCTACAAAAACATATTACATATTATTGATCATTATATCTGGAATACATACCTATATGTATGCATGATTAAAAACAAAGTACATAATATTCATAATAAATAATACATAATTTCAAACAAAGGGCCTCGATCCATTATGAGGCAAAACAGCAAGACATTTTTGGTTGAATTCTGGTTCACTTAGATTAGTCTTACAATAACGTGGGAACTCAATTTGAGTATCTATCTCACTAAAATTACTTCGATCGTAGAACCAATCACCAACTGCTTGTCCGATTGCACGCAAAATTCACAACGTACACTATTTTACGTAATAATCGAGCATAGTGTTGATGAATCTTAACTTGATAAACCAATTACCATTAGAAGTCATAATATATCTTATAGGGAACATGCAAACACATTCATTTAATAAAAAAAGATAATGAATTTTTTACTTCTCAATTATCATGCAAACAATAAAAAGATTAAAGAATATATGTATAAATATTATTGGTAATGTCTTACCTTGTTTGCAAGAACATTACCCACAAGAGATGAACATGTCCACTCATCTCTTCCTAGGATGTGGGTATGCCGATAGCAAGAATGTACGTACGAACATTCCTCTGCTCGAAGATGGTTCGAGTTCTTGCAAAGTCTCTATGAAAGCACCTCGAAAACCTGAAATAATAATATCGCACATAAATTTATTATGAGAAGAATTGTTGTTTTAAATTCATTGATCAGTTAAGGATGTGAGTACCTTTTAAAATTTGTAATTGGGTAGAATTGCAAAGTGTTAAGTTATGTGTGCAATCATTACCACCAAGAGCAGGAGTCAAGCTTCCGACCTGGAATGAATTTTTTTTTTATAGAAAGAGAAGAAAACAAATGATGAATTAAATTTATATGTTCAAATAAATAAATTATCTACATGATTTTCATGTTGATTCTTGTTTTATTTGATATAATATTATCAAGGAGACCTTACCTGATATTGATCAAAAGCTGATTCGATCAAAAATAGGGGCTTTTGAATATCTCCAACCAAATATTCAGGAAAAAAACACTGAAATTAAAATTTAAATGTTTTAGCATATTGTTACCATAGATATAAGAAATTACACAATGAGATTTATATATTATATTATATAGACAACTCGTTTAATTACCATTTCTGGGTTCATTTTTGATATTATAATTTGGTTCATATTGGATCCCTTATTTATTTATGCATGTGTTTAATATGTATGTTATGAACTTATAATAGGAAAAATGCAAAATGTGTCTCATACCCAATTATTTATTTTTAAATCGACATTAACTCTCGAATCATCTTATTTTTCTTCTCCTATATATCTAAATCCCCCAATCTCATTATGAATTTTTACCTGACAGAATATTCTAAAATTTTGTTAAAAATATCTGTCTTTTCAGACATGATTTGACATTTAATTAAAATTTGAAAAACACAAATTTCTGCTATTATCCAAACCTCTTTAAAAAAAAACTTTTTTTAAGGATAAAATTGTCAATTTAAATTGCTAAATCATTAATAGCTCAGATGGTAAAATATTTCTTATCCATAGATTTATTGTGTTTCGATTTTCAGTACATACAAACAACTGTCATGGCTTGTAAGAAAGCACATAATGTGTATCTCATTCAAAGTAAGAAAGCACATAATGTGTATCTCATTCAAAGCAGGGGGGGGGGGGGGGGGGGATGGGCATACATGATGGGAAAAAGGGATGGACACACACATAATATTCATTGCTAAAATCATGATATGACTCCTTATACTAATTCGATGGAGTTAGTTGAATTTGTTACAACTCACTTTAATAAATGATCTCGACAATTAAAACCTATATTCATGTGCATTTAAGGTTATAATTCAACTTTATTATTAAGGAAAAAATACAAAATTGATCCCATAATAATATGGGTTGCCAAAATCGATCTCAATTATTTTTAAATTAACAATTTACTTATGAATTATCTTATTTTCCTTATCCTATAATTAAATCCCCAAACCTCCCGGCTATTTTATCATGACAATTTAGTTATAAATCATCTTATTTTCCTTATCCTATAATTAAATCCCCAAACCTCTAGAAATTGTAACGTGACCGGAATGTTGCTAAAAAAAATTGTATTTTAAGACATGATTTGACAATTACACTAAAGATCGACAAATTAATAAAAATTCTTACTATTAATCGAAATTCTAAAAGTTAATTCTCCGAATTTTCAAACAGTAAATTATCCCCAATTTTACAGCAAACGCGGGGCAAAGTGTATTTCACCAAAAGAGAAATACAGTTCACACACAGCAGGCTTAACATGTTCGACGAAATGTCCCAGAGAAAAATTAAGCATGGCTTGATTATTGACTATTGTTCGTTCATTTAATTACATATAGGGTTGTTCAAGCTTTTATTTAAAAATGACTTTCTGTATTGCTAATTGATCCAGAATTTTTACATAACCACAAAAATTACATCCAAGATTTATTGCAATTATTGATCTAATTAATATTCAGAACCATGAATGCAATAAAATCCAACTTCATAAGCCTTAGAGTTAATCTCAACCAAATCCTTCTCACCACAGAGGTTCACTGCCTCAACATTGGCCATAACATCAGCATAGCAACTATCTGTGACATTTGATCGAAGCCCTTTGCAACAATTGTCCGTCACTAATTGAAACTTCGTACGAAGGTTCATTGGCGGCTTGGAATTCATCCAGGATAATTGCCGCAAAGATCACGTACTAAAGTGATGGTGTTGATCATGGTCGTGGATTTAGAACTTAAGTTGTAATATTTTGTTTGCTAAAATCATTTTATTAGTTTTTATAGTAATTCGATCAAGTTGGATGAATATGCTATAGCTCAAATTTAATTAATGATCTCCTAATTAATTGAAACCTACATGTGTATTTAATTAAGGTTGTTTTTAGATATATAAAAAGTTTATGCATCAACTATGACTCCACATTTTATTTGGATCATATTGGATCTTTTAATTGTTTATGCAAGTGTTTAATCAAGTGATATATGTTATGATTTATTGCGTTTCGATTCCCAGTACAAACTACTCTCATTCAAGGTAAAATTTGGAAAAAGGCAGACATGTCAAAACTAGGAAGAGATGGACACAGACATGATATTCAGCACAAAATGTATGGCAAAAATTTGTGTTCAATTATTTGCGGATCAAATTTTATGAGACGAAACTCCATTCAATACATTCCTCAATATTAAGTTAAAAATGAATCATCTACATTTGAATTTTTGAAATGAGGCTCAATCTTACGAGTCTTGCTCACAAGAGATTGTCTCTTTTTATAATGATTATTTTTCATGGATGAGAATGTTAATTTGTTTCTATTATTTATTTATTTTTGGGAGCATGTATAGGTTATGTACTACAATTCTTTTATTATAAGAATATATGAGTTAATTGCTGATAAAACCACAACAGTTTCCTAACCAATCTTTTCAATATTTCAAAAACAATCACGATACAACTTCAGGGTATGGTACTTTTTCCGACCTAAATACATCACATGCAACCTCATGTCAATATTTTTAATGGTAAAATTATCAATTTCAAGTGCTAAATAGCTAACAATTCGAAGGGTAAAATGTTTTTACCTATGGATTTATTTAATTGCGATTTATGATACATAGAAACAACTCTCATGGCATATAATGTGTATTTCACTCAAAGCTAAAAAATGGACAGACATGTTAAAACTAGGAAGGTATGGGCTGAGACATAATAGGAAAAGGGATGGGCACACACATATTATTCAGCAAATATTTATTGCAAAGCAAAAACAATCTAGCTATTTAAGTGCCAATTCAGGCTCCATTGTTGAAGCATTACAAATTGAAAAGTTTTTCAGCCTAAAAAGTTTGAGTATAAGGTTGTGTTTGGTTTGAGAGTTTTGAAAATATTGGATTTGAAATGAATGAATTTCAAATTTACATCTATCCATAAACCACCAATGAATTTACTATTATGGATTTCAAAATTTTCCTCAAATCTCTTCATCCAAACACAGCCTAAGAGTTCTTTTCAATTTAATCATACATCGGTAAGTTTGTTCTATTTATCAATTTGCATTATAAATTCATAATCTACCATATCATGATATATATATATATATATATGCATATTTTTATGAACAACTTTAACATTGGCTAATTGTTGCATTTTATTTCTTTATACTAAATATAATGATGAAGATTAATGTGATGATATATATAATAGTTTATGCATATAGATTAAAGAAATTAACCTTTTTTTTTTCTTGACTATTTGTAATGTTAGCATTTCAGATCATGGCTGCTCATCTATTAAAGCTTGTATTGGTGGGTTTATTCGTGGCTTTGCATACTCAAGTTGAAGGCCAAAGCTTAGTCAACATGACTTTTATAAGAAGTTCTGTTGCAAAAGGAGCAGGTACGATTTGATCATATAATATAATTAATAAATGAAATTAAAATCTAATCAATTAAGAACATATAATTAATATGATTATTAAACAATTAATCTTGAATTTTGTACACAGTTTGCTTAGATGGAATTCCAGCCACTTACTACTATCTTCAAGGATCTGGATATAACTGGGTTGTGTACATTGCAGTAAGCTTAATTATATTTGCAACATATATAACTTATTAAATCAAGATTAATGTTTAATTAATTTAATTAATATATACCAATTTGTTTGTGATGTAAATATTTTTACATACAGGACTTAGCTCATTCTTTGCCTACATCGTGTACATCGAAGATGAACCCAGAATTGGTAAGAGTTGTTATTTATTCATATTGATATTGAAATATTGTACATTGTCAAATTTGCAGACAATTGGACAAACAGTTGGTGATTGATTTTACGATCGAAGTAATTATAGTCAGATAGATACTCAATATGAGTTCCCACGTTATTGTAGCTATAATTTTAGAATGTTGGCCGATATCCCGAGGCACGTGGACCGGAACCGGGCGGGGAAAATCTCGGTGGGGACGACGGACGTGGTCGCATTCGGGCCGAAGTTGGCGAAGAAGAACGTGAGCGAGTATATTACCACGAACCCGACCCAGTTCTCCGGTTGGGTCCAGTGGTGGTACGGGAACGCCAAGGTGAACATGAACACCGTCATGAAGAAGAACCCGAGCAGCTGGATTGTGAACCGTCCGATCACGTCGATGAGAGCTACGGTGAACCAGTAGCCGGGCATGGTGCTGCAAAGGGCGATCAACGTCTGCGCTCACGCGATCACGAACACCTCTCGTATCGCGTTCATCGTCTTCGCAGGAGGAGTCCATCCGATCGCGCTGAAGATGTCCTTCTGGAAGAGGTTTTGGCTGTAGAAAGCAATGTCGAGTAAGAACCATGTGCTTGTCGTACCAAGCAAGTGCAATCCATGGTGGCTGAGGAATTCCTTCGAGAAGAGGCCGTACGCCTTCTTTCTCGACTGCACAACCTGCTCGACTTCGATGTCAGTCTGCAACACCTTTGACATGTCGGCCGCCACTTGCTTCGTGTAGTTTGCGACGAGGGCGGTGTAACGAGCCGTTTCCAGCATCTTCAGCCGCCAGTAGAAGGTAAGCAAAGCAGGGAGAGCACGAAAATGGGATTTTAGGGCTATGACCCAGTTTTTGGTATAAATAACCCTTGATTCATTGTATTTGTCAATGCACGAAAATTAGTCAATCTCCTGACTTGGTAGTGCCATGTATAGTCATTCTTGACGAATTGGGTGAACAAATCATTGTTTTTATAATATCGTTCATATCAAATTCTCTATAATTACTCATCAAAATTCTAACATAGAGAATTCAACCAAAAACTAATTTGTTTATTGTTCGTTCATTTAATTACATATAAGTACGTTTCTCGGGCTTTTATTCAAAGAAATTAGACTCTGTATTGCTAATTGATCCAGAATTTATACTTTACCACAAAAAATAACACCCAAGATTTATTGCAATTAATATTTATTGATCTAATTAATATTCAGAGCCATGAATGCAATACAACCCAACTTCATAAGCCTTAGAGTTAATCTCAACTAAATCCTTCTCAGCACAGAAGTTCACTGCCCCAACATTAGTAATTATATCAGCATAGCAACCATCTGTGACATTTGATCGAAGCCCTTCGCAACAATTATCCGAAACTAATTGGGACATCGGAATTGTGAGACTCTCACATATCGCATTAAGAATTTGATTCTTGCATTCTGTTGTCAGATTATCGTCGCACCCTATGTCTACGCCAACATCATAGTCGCTTGCTGGCGGTAATGAATATTCATCGTAAGAAGGTTCAATGGCTGCTTGGGATTCATCCAGGATAATTGCCGCAAAGATCACGACTAAAGTGATGGTGTTGATCATGGTCGTGGATTTGGAACTCATGTTGTAATATTTTGTCTAATATCTTTCTTGTTTTTCTTTTTGAGTGAGTTTGCTAAGATCATTTTATCAGTTTATATAGTAGTTCGATCTAAGTTAGATGGATATGTTACAACTCAATTTAATTAATGATCTCTTAATTGAAAATTCGAAACCTACATGTGCATTAATTTAAGGTAGTTTTAAGATATGTAAAGAGTTAATTTAATTATACACCAGTTGGATGTTTTATTTAATTATGCAAGCGTTTAATCTTAGTGATATATGCTATAATCCAATTGGGAAAAATGGAAAATGTCTCATAACTACAATAGATAATGAGTTGCGTTAATATTTATTTTTAAATTGACATTTGGTCTCGAATCATCTTATTTGATTTCTCATGTCCGATAAATCCCTCAAGAGTTAGTCTCTTGTGAGACCGCGGTCTCATATGCGACAGGATTTAAGTATGTCTTTTATAAGTATAAATATGCGTTTTTCAGCTATAAGTATATGTTTTATAAGTATGTTTTTTAAAATATAAGCATATTCAAGTATGTCTTTTATAGTTATAAGTATGTATTTTTTTTCTATAAGTGCAACTGTCGCACGGTGCTACGGTTGCACATGAGTTTTTGTGATCCCTCAATCTCAGTATCTCACTTAGAATCATTTTGGGACGGCTACCATACCTATCTTTTCAGAAATTCTAATCAAATCATGATATTTTCCTAAATTGTAATTTTAACTAAACCACTTTTCAATATTGCAAATAATATATTTATAAATATGATCATAATTATTTTTACAATGTTGAAAGCTTTGGTAAAAAATTGTAAATTATGAAAATGTTGTGATTTTATCAGTAATTAACCTGACATAATTTGACATTTAAATAAAATTAATAAACACAATTTTTTTACTATTGCCCAAAACTCAAAAAACACTCATTATTTAGGGGGAAAAAACTATCATTTTAAAATGATAAATCATTGATAGTTTGAATGGTAAAATGTTTTTTCTCCATGATTTATTGTGTTTCAATTTCCAATAAATACAAACAACTCTCATGGCATGTAACAAGGCACATAATGTGAATTTCATTCAAAGATAAAAGGGGGGAGACATGTCAAAACTAGGAAGGAATGGGCTCAAACATAATAGGAAATTAAGGCATGGACATACACATAATATTCAGCAAAATATTTATTGCAAAGCAACAATCTTATTATTTAAGTGTCAATTCAGGGGCCATTTTTGAAGCATTAACACAATGAAAAGTTTTTCATCCCAAAAGTATATATAAGAATTATTTCCAACTTAATCATTCATTGGTAAGTTTGGTCTACTTTTTTATTTTATTTTGCATCATAAATTCATAAATATCTACCAGTATCATGGTATATAGATAGTGATTATCAGGTTGTTATTTCATCATATATAGACTTTAATTTCGAGTCATATATACATGCAAATTTTTCTCTTGCTGTCTAAATTAATTTTCTTTAATTTTGGAGAAGTCTAACTTCCTTGGTCAAGAATCGAAGGGGTTCAAATTCTTTTCTTAAAAATTTCAAATGGTATTTTTCATTTAAATTTCTTAAATCTTATTGGTTTTAATTGATACTATATCTTTCATGCATTTCATATTTATGTACTCACACACTATATATATACTTGACGTGTTGCGATTCTGTTCAGTTTTGGAATTATGAGAGGTAATCAAATTAATTTATCTGTACTAAAGTTTGAAACGATCAATAAATTAATTAATTAAAAATGAAAAATTAGTTCTTATAATTAACATGCATGCTTTAATGTCTCACATTTTCAAGGTGCTTTTATAGATATTTTGCAAAGATTCAATTCATCTTGTAGTAGCATAGAGTGTTTGTACATTCTTGCTTTCTGCTCCACCTCTTCCTTTGATGTGGATATGCATAAAGCAAGTGTGTACAAACATTCCTCTGCTCGAAAATGGATCGATTTTTTGCAAAGCTTCTATGAAATCACTTTAAAAATTTTGAAATATTAAAGTATGTTAATTAAACAAAATTAATTTTTAATATTTATATACCTTTTTGTCCAGTTTTAAGTTGAGGACGTCCCAAATTGTTGGAGTATATTTTTCATGATTTCTAAGTCTTATGTTATAATTACATATAGAGAGAGAAAAAAAGCTATATAATGATGTGTGTTTATAAATATGAAACCTCACAAACACAATGCTTGAAGGATTTATATAATATGGTATCAATGATACGTTCATATAGGTATAAATATTTATGAATATACACAAAATCTTAGCCGATGAAGCTAGTGACTAATAGATGCTAAGTTCTTATTTTATCTAATGCATGTATATAAATTTACATTATATCAATTGGCATAATTCATGACTTTATAATAAATAGAAGATATTGTATAACAAATATAAATATCATACCCACTAATAATTAAGTGATCTAAGTAAATTATTGATTTATTTGGGAGTAACATGGATCAATGATTCTCATTTGACATTCGTTTTCACCAAATTTACGCCAATTACTCTTATCTACCAAATATTAATCATGCCCATTAATTAATTAATTAATTTCTTGACTATATCCAAAATTCCTTCACAATTTTTATATGGGGTGAATTTAATTTTATGAAATCAATCAATACACAATTTCTAACCTATAAAAGAGATATTAATTTGTGAAATGAGTTTAAGTTGTGTTCAATGAGGCTGATCTTGTAAATTTTAATTTGCAATATATATGTAATATCTTTTTTTTTCTAATTTTTTGCTAAATGAATTTTTTTTTTTTAGTGATTGCAATCTGTAATCCACATTCTCTTACAATTTGCAACCTCTGATCAATTTATCCGATTACTTTTTCAATGAAATATCAATTTAAGGGTTTTTGTTTCTTTTTGTCTTTATCGATGAATTAGACCAAGAATCTCTTGTTAAATTAGGATTCTTGAAATTTAAAGTAATTCAAGCTCAATAACTGAAGTAAATTTCATCAAATTCATCTGATATTTTCCATACAAGACAAAATTGACCAGAACTTGTTCGTACATATTACATAACATCTTAAACAAAAACAAAAAACAAAACAAAACAAAAAAAAACAAAACAAAACAAAAAAAAGAAACCATTAATTATATGAAAAGAGAAATGCCTTCATTCAAACATCATAATTCATCAAAACTAAACCAACAAATCTAATTTGAGCCAGTATGCTCACAACCCAAAATCCAATTAGAAATTCTTGCAAATCGTGAGAATTCTATGAAATACTATCTCCCTTCATTTCTAGTTATTATCAAAATTGATTAAAATGATCAATAACAAAAAACACTAAAATGTTGTGTCACCTGAATCGCGAATGCAACATGAAATTATTATATCAATAGCTACCATATTTTATTGTAGATGTTAATATTATTCGTTTTCCATTAAATTCGTATTTTAATTTGAATATTCGGTTTATTTTAGCGTGAAAAAATGTTCAAATTTCAGTAAACATTTAAAAAAGAAAAAAAAAGTAGTTGGAAAGGTGATTTGTGGTTGCAAACTGATAATCATAGATATTGCAAAATAATAATAATAATAATAATAATAATAATAATAATAATAATAATAATAATAATAATAATAATAATAATAATAATAATAATATATGAATCTTGTTCCAAATATTCAATTAAAAAGCAAATAAAATAATATTAGAATTACAAGTACAACATCTATAGATATTGAAACCAAAACCCCCAAAAAAATATTATTGCTTGAAATTTAAAAACTTATACGAGATTAGCTCAGGAATAAACCTGCATGAGATGGTGTTCATTATATATAATTTAAATTTATTTTTATAAATTAAATTATATTTTATGTTATTGATTATATATTAACATAATTCACAAAATTAGATTCATCTAATAATGTAAAATGAATCCTACCTACTCGTTAGGTTGGACAATTTGCTTTTTGATCATATTATATTAAATTATAATAAGATGAAATATTTTTGGTTACCTTAATCATATGATTAGCACGTGAATATATATGTCTACTCCGCAATCTCCGTGCCCAATAATACTCATCATCATTAATTAGTACTCAAAAAATTCCAAGAGTTTCTCAACTTAATCATTGCTAATATTTTTTTAATCATCGCATATAGTACACTGGAACATTCTATTTGTCATGTTTAGTTTTAGTTTTACCCAAGATATTCAACATTTAATTTGTTCACATTAAAGATTAATTATAAATCTTGTTAAACAATATAAGAAATAGATCAACGCGCTCAAGATTATTGTGTTAAACGTAATAGTTTTAGTCATGTAACGAATATTTATGCATCCATTACTATTGGGCCGTATGTATAGACGGCCCAATGTTTTTGTATATCTTTGGCCCATGTTTTGGCCCATAGGTATGTGGGTGCATATATATACACATGTGATAGATGAGAAAGAAAGGTAGTGACACCCCTGTTCTTCTTTACATGGTATCAGAGCAAATTAACGGCTAGGGCACACGTTTTTTTTTCTCTCTTCGTTTTTGTTTCTTCGTCAATGACTTCCGAAGGCAACACCGCATCCGCCAACGCCTCGACGGTGAGGATTGATCCTACCTCTCCGTATTACCTCGGTTCGGCTGACAATCCGGGTAATATAATTACGAACGTTGTGTTTCGTGGGGAGAATTATGAGGAATGGTCGAGATCTATTCGACTCTCTTTACGGGCTCGAAGGAAATTTGGGTTTCTCGTTGGTACTATCGTCAAACCTACTACACCCGATAAACTGGAGGATTGGGATTGTGTTCAGTCCATGCTTGTTCAGTGGATTATGCATACTATCGATGTCTCCGTGCGGAGGACGATCCCGTATTTTGAGGAAGCGAAGCCGTTGTGGGATTCGCTTAAGGAGAGATTTAGCGTTGGGAATGGCGCTAGGATTCAACAAATTAAACAGGGATTGGCGGAGTGCCGCCAGACAAAGGGGACGACCGTGGTTGAGTATTTCGGTCATCTTCAAATTTTGTGGGATGAACTGGCTACGTATGATCCCATCCTGATGTGTTGTTGTGGTGGTTGTTCGTGTGATATTTCAACTATGTTGCAGAAGCGGGTTGATGAAGATCGTTTTCATCAATTTCTCTATGGGATTAATCAGGAGATGTACGGCAATGTTCACTCTCATCTCCTATCACAGGATCCTTTTCCGACCTTGGCTCGTGCTTATCAGACTATGTTGCAGGAGGAACGCTTACGCACGTCCTCTTTGGCGCTTTCCGAACGTGATAATGTGATGGCTCTCACAATTAAATCTCAAACCTCTAATCGTGGGACACCCCGTACGGACACTCGTACGGATTCAAGGGAAAATCAGACTTGGAGTGTGGTTATTGCAACCGCACAGGGCATATTGAAGCCTTTTGCTTTGAAAAGAATGGATTTCCGGATTGGTGGGGCGACCGGCCCCGTGGGGGACGGGGTGGTGGCCGTGGACAGCGAGGTGGTGGTGCTGGACGCGGAGGTGGTTCTGGTGGTGGCGGGCGCGGCCGTGGTGTGGAGGTCCGGGCGGCTGTGGCGAGCCGTGGGGATGTTTCGGCTACGATGTCATCGGGCTCAACTACCACGAGCGAGAGTGGGGTTCCGGGAATGAGCCCGGAACAATGGCAACAATTACTGAATCTTCTTGGTACTTCTTCTGGTAAAGCTCCTATAGATCGTATGGGTGGTAAGTGTGACATACCTTGGATTATTGATACAGGTACTTCTAATCATCTAACTGGAAATTTGGATGTTTTGATTGATGCAAAGAAAATGGATGTGTGTGCGGTGGGTTTGCCGGACGGGCGTACGATAATGGCCACGTGGCGGGGGCGTGTGGCTCTTGCTCCGGGGCTTGTGCTTTCGAATGTTTTATATGTTCCTCAGTTAAATTGCAATTTAATTTCTGTTGCCCACCTTGTTGATGATTTGCATTGTATTTTCCAATTCACTCGAACTTTGTGTGTTATACAGGACCACAGTTTGAGGACCCTGATTGGAGTCGGTGAACGGAGAGACGGACTTTATTACTTTTGTATTGTACCGCAGATTCAAGCTTTGGCGATTTCTGGCTCTCCGGAATTATGGCATAAACGTCTTGGACATCCTTCAGAGAAAGTAGTGAAGTCTCTTCCTGTGGTCAGTCGTTTTAGTGGTTCTATCGAGAAAACTTGTGATATTTGTCATCAGGCTAAACAAAGTAGAGATGTTTTTCCTTATAGTAGTTCACGTGCTAGTGCTAGTTTTGATTTGATACATTGTGATCTCTGGGGGCCATATCGTATGCCCGCATCTTGTGGTGCCAAGTATTTTGTGACATTAGTTGATGATTTTTCTCGTGCTGTTTGGGTTTTCTTAATGAATGACAAGACTGAAGTTTATAGAATTTTTTTATCTTTTTTTGCTATGGTTGAGAGACAATTTGATTCTCAGGTTCGATCAGTACGCAGTGACAATGGTACTGAATTTCATTGTTTGCGAGATTATTTTGTTCAGAATGGTATTATTTTTCAAACTTCTTGTGTGGGTACTCCTCAACAGAATGGACGGGTGGAACGTAAACATCGTCATATTTTGAATGTGGCACGAGCCTTGCGTTTTCAGGGTGGTTTACCAATTGGTTTTTGGGGTGAGTGTATCTTGGCGGCCAGTTATTTAATAAATCGAACTCCATCGGCTCTTCTTGAGTTCAAAACACCATATGAAGTTCTCTTTGGCACTCCTCCTTTATTTGCTGACCTGCGTGTTTTTTGGGTGTCTTTGTTTTGCTCATAATCACCGAGCTGTGTCTAATAAGTTTGCTAGTCGAAGTCGTAAATGTGTGTTTGTGGGATATCCTCATGGAAAGAAAGGGTGTAAGTTGTATGATCTTGATTCGTGTTCTTATTTTGTTTCTAGGGATGTTAAATTTTATGAGGATGAATTTCCCTTTTTGGCTTCAAACACATTTATTTCACCTAATTCGGTTACTAGTTCTGTTCCGATTATTGAGGATGACCTTGGTCTTGAGGGGGGAACCTGGCTGTTGATGGCGGCATAGGGCCAATCGCAGCTGGTGACGACACGGTGGATGTAAGGGCCGAGGTTGCGAGTGGTGATGATGGTGACACTGCGGCCGTGGTTGTTGAAGAGATGGCGGTTGAGGTAGTTGATGGGGGTGAAAATAAGTTGGGACGTGGTCGGCGTGTGAAGACTCCATCAGTGAAACTTCGAGATTATGTGACTAATACAATACAAAAGTTGAGTCCCGACACTTCCTCTCACTGTTCATCGACATCAATTCAGGCCTCCGGTACACCTTATCCTATTACACACTTTGTGAATTATGATAAATTTTCTTTGGGGCACAGAAATTTTCTTGCAGTTGTAACTGCAAGTACAAAACCGACTTCTTTTAAGGAGGCGGTTAAGGATGAAAGGTGGAGAGAGGCGATGCAGAAAGAAATTCGGGCTTTGGAGGATTGTGGTACTTGGACTATGGAGACGCTTCCGCCAGGAAAACGTGCTTTGGGAAGTCGTTGGGTGTATAAGGTGAAATATAATGCTGATGGGAGTGTTGAACGGTTGAAAGCTTGTTTAGTTGTGTTTGGTAATCATCAGGTAGAGGGACTTGATTACACGGAGACGTTCGCTCCTGTTGCAAAGATGGTTACTGTTCGTACTTTTCTAGCCATTACTGCAGCAAAGAATTGGGAGTTACATCAGATGGATGTACACAATGCTTTTCTGCATGGAGATTTGACTGAAGAAGTATATATGAAATTGCCTCCTGGGTTTCAAATGGCCAAGCCTGGTCAGGTGTGTAGGCTTCGCAAATCTCTCTATGGATTGAAACAGGCACCGCGTTGTTGGTTTGCAAAATTGGCTTCTTCCTTGAAAGAGTATGGGTTCTCTCAATCTTATTCTGATTATTCGTTATTTACTCTTTCTAAGGGGGATGTCCGCATTAATGTGCTTGTTTATGTTGATGATCTGATTATCTCGGGAAATAACTCTATTGCACTCACTGCTTTTAAGAAGTATTTGAGTGCTTGTTTTCATATGAAAGACCTTGGGGTGTTGAAGTACTTTCTTGGTGTTGAGGTAGCGCGTAGTGCTGAAGGTATATTTTTATGTCAACGGAAATATACACTGGATATTATTTCTGAAACTGGGTTACTGGGGGCAAAGCCAGTGGCTTTTCCCATGGAGCAGCACCATGGTTTGGCTCGCTCCACCACGACGGTTTTGGAGGATGGGGAGCGGTATCGGAGGTTGATTGGAAGGCTTATTTACCTTGCTTTCACTCGCCCAGATTTAGCGTATGCGGTGCATATTCTATCTCAGTTTCTGCAGGAACCTCGCCAGGCTCATTGGGAGGCAGCCTTGCGCATTGTTCGATATTTGAAGGGACATCCAGGACAAGGAATCCTTCTTCGATCGACTTGTGATTTGCAGTTGTCTGGATGGTGTGATTCGGATTGGGCGAGTTGTCCTCTTACTCGTCGATCTTTGTCTGGCTGGATGGTGTTTCTTGGAGATTCACCTGTATCTTGGAAAACGAAAAAACAGGTTACAGTTGCTCGGTCTTCAGCCGAGGCGGAATATCGGGCAATGGCGGCATTGACATGTGACCTCAAGTGGTTGCGTGGTTTGCTTGAGTGTTTGGGAGTAGTGCATTTGGATTCTATGGCTGTATATTGTGATAGTCAATCGGCTTTGCATCTCGCTAAGAACCCTGTTTTTCATGAACGGACGAAACATATTGAGGTGGACTGTCATTTTCTTCGGGATGCCATTGTTGATGGTACTATTCACACTTCTTATGTTGCGACAGACAGCCAATTGGCGGATATTTTTACAAAGGCGTTGGGACGACATCAGTTTGAGTTTCTTTTGCGCAAGTTGGGCATTTGTGATCTGCATGCTCCAACTTGAGGGGGGGTATTGGGCCGTATGTATAGACGGCCCAATGTTTTTGTATATCTTTGGCCCATGTTTTGGCCCGTAGGTATGTGGGTGCATATATATACACATGTGATAGATGAGAAAGAAAGGTAGTGACACCCCTGTTCTTCTTTACAATTACTGATATTTTTAATAAACTTGTATATAAATTTTTACAAGCTTCTATATTATTGAGGTTATATTTATTTACAACTTCATAAAAGTATTAGTATTGCATGTATAAGTATTCATTTTATACCTAAACGTACTACATTAACATAATACTTTTATAATTGTGTTAACTTGTAAATTGATCTGTTGATCAAAGTTAACCACATTGATCCACATTAACTATGATTGACCTGCGTTGATTGGGTCATATGACTTATATGAAGTACTCCATCTCATATAAAAAAGGGTAAAAAATGATTTCCCATCCCAACTATGTCCGATTTTACACTTTTTGGTAAAAACTTTAAAATGTGGCACCCTACTGACTGAACTTTACGCGATTTACAATCTACGGTATTCCGATCATTTTTTCCGACCAACACACACGTGTCAGCACATGATTTCATTAGAGACATCTATCCCGTTTTTAAAGTTTATACCAGAAAGTGTAAAATCGGGCATAGTTTGGATGGGAAATCGTTTTTTACCCTTTTATTTATTATACATTTTATATTTTATTTTTTTGAATTAGGTTAAATATATGTAATGTGTACTATATGATTTATTTGAAAAGGGAAGAAATGAATTAATATACTAATATATGATATTCATAACGATATTCTAGCTTGTAAAAACTATAAAAATGTAATATATTTGGGCCCAAATCTTAACTCGCAAGTTTGGTTTCCCAATTCTGAGCTCACATTGGGTGGCCTAACTAGTGTTCGATGAGTTTTCTAATGTTGATCCATCTTATAAAATTATATTCAATCAACGATTCAATTCATTTATTTTGTCCAAATTCATCTCATATTCTATGAATTCATATTGAATATAATAAGTTTGAAATAAACACAAAATACAAATAATAAACAGAAAAATACATATTATATGAATTCATAGTGATCAATATAATAAGTTTGAAATAAACACAAAATACAAACAATAAACAAAAAAATACGTGTTGTTTGTATTTTGTATTTATTGTTTATTGTTTATTGTTTTGTTTATTTCAAACTTATTATTGGTTGTATTTTTTTGTTTATTGTTTGTATTATTATTTGTTTGAAATACAAAAAAATACAAACAATAATAAGTTTGAAATAAACAAAACAATAAACAATAAACATTAAACACAAAATACAAACAACACGTATTTTTTTGTTTATTGTTTGTATTATTATTTGTTTGAAATACAAAAAAATACAAACAATAATAAGTTTGAAATAAACAAAACAATAAACAATAAACAATAAATACAAAATACAAACAACATGTATTTTTTTGTTTATTGTTTGTATTTTGTGTTTATTTCAAACTTATTATATTGATCACTATGAATTCATATAATATGTATTTTTTTGTTTATTATTTGTATTTTGTGTTTATTTCAAACTTATTATATTCAATATGAATTCATAGAATATGGGATGAATTTGGACAAAATAAATGAATTGAATCGTTGATTGAATATAATTTTATAAGATGGATCAACATTAGAAAACTCATCGAACACTAGTTAGGCCACCCAATGTGAGCTCAGAATTAGGAAACCAAACTTGCGAGTTAAGATTTGGGCCCAAATATATTACATTTTTATAGTTTTTACAAGCTAGAATATCGTTATGAATATCATATATTAATATATTAATTCATTTCTTCCCTTTTCAAATAAATCATGTAGTACACATTACATATATTTAACCTAATTCAAAAAAATATATATATAAAATGTATAATAAATAAAAGGGTAAAAAACGATTTCACATTCGAACTATGCCCGATTTTACACTTTCTGGTATAAACTTTAAAAACGAGATAAATGTCCTTAATGAAATCATGTCCTGACACGTGTGTGTTGGCCGGAAAAAATGATCAGCATACCGTAGATTGTAAATCGCGCAAAGTTCAGTCAGTACGGTGCCACATTTTAAAGTTTTTACCAGAAAGTGTAAAATCGGACATAGTTGGGATGGGAAATCGTTTTTTACCCTATAAAAAAATCTGCAAGACGATTATATTGTGAGACAGATTTACAACAATTATTTTCATCATATTTCTTTCTATATAGGTTTTACAAAAACCTCAACCGGCCACATTAGTTTTTATCAATAAACTAATCGACTTGTGGTCTACTTTAAATTCCTAGTCCTTTTCTTACTTTTCCAACTTGTATTGTTTCCTTTTCTCTATGATGTATAAATTTATGAGAAAATGGGAGTGCATAATGAACTACTCACATAACACATGCATATTTATCAAATGCAATCTCTCTTGTTTCCAACTAAAGTAGCAAGAAAGATAAGAAAAGGACATGGAAAAGCAAACAAGATGGTCAATTGTTTGAGTTCAAAGAATTTGAATCATAAGCATTAATAGATAGAAGCAAAAGCTTATTACCAATAGAGATGACACAAGACTTGATGAAAAAGACCACATAGTATCCCACAACAAAGCTCCATACACTATGCTTCAAAAGAGGGTGCTCAATTTCTTCTGTCTTTCTTAAGTTTCAAGATTTTCTAAACACTTGTGTGGTCACATAATCTTTGTGATAACCCATCTTTTGAAATATTCTCATCAACTTGTGTGCTCCAAAATTGATAGTGTTTCCTAAAAGCTTGGGGCCCCACAGAAGATTAATCCTTGAAATCTGATTGTGGGAAACAGAGTGGTGCATATGGTGTACAGCAAGAGGCGGAGCACCGAAACCCACCACCGCCAATGTTGAGTCGGAGTCAGCGATTTAATACATCTGACCCATCCCATTACTATGCGCCATCAATTTCTTCAACAGTCGTTATTACCCTAATTCAATGTGCCACTCCACATTCATAACTAGGAATTATATGGTCTATGTAGCTTCTTTATTTATTGTTTTAAAATATCGGTATTGAGTTATTACATTATGATTTTTAGTTGATTAATGAGAAGTTATTATATATTTGAGATGAATTATTTATACATTTATTGAATTGTTAAATTTTTGTGTGATAAAAGTTGGTTCTTTTGGAAATCCATTTTGTTATTTATAAATACAAGAATTAAACAAGTATTTTATTAGAAATAGTTAATATATTGGCGGTTTCGGTATCCAATCCTGTTGAAAAATCTTTCAGTAAAATAATCAAAATAAGAACGTGGAAGCAAAATAAATGATGGATTTATCATTTATTGTTGATAACTTAGTCATTTAAAATGAGTAGGAAATTGCTACTTTAACCTGAATTGGTTAAGGTTGTGTTCTAATAAATTGATTTGAAATCTAAAATTTGAAATAAATGAATTTCAAATCTACTCAAGTTAGAGTGAATTTAAAATTCATGGATGGATTTGAGAAGAGATTTGATATCTGTGGTAGCAAATTTATCGGTGGTGTTTGAATAGATGTGGATTTAAAATTCATTACTTTCATTTTTGACTAATTTTGAGTAATTTAGTGGATTTGTAATCCTTACATTTCAAATCTCAAGAGTTCAAATCACTCTATCCCACACATGAGACCGTAAACTAAGTTCATATGATCAATAAAAGCGATTCAACCCACTTATCACAGTCAATATTGATCTCAAATGATATTTGTATAAAGTTTCATCTCATGTCATATAAGTTTTTATGATTCATTAATAGTTGATTTTGAATCAACGAAAAATCGTCTATTCTATTTTATTAGATTTAGAGTATTACTGTAAAAAAATTCTCTATAATTTATTTTGACATGTAAATTATAAATTATGTATTATTATATTGTTTAATAAATATAAGTTTATATAACTAATATGTTTGATTTTTCTCTTTAGCGAACATATTATTGGTCTAGCTCCATCCGCGTATGTATAGAGACTTTATTTTAATGTGAATAAAAATAGAATGTCTTGATATCTTTAACTTTATACATATAAAAACATAGTTTCTGTTAAAAAAATATTTTTATTTTTTATTTTCTAGTCGTTGTCTGTCCTTAAATGTGTGTAGCTTATTATTTAGGAAGGATTATCTCTTCTCAAAATTCATTATGAAAAAAATTCATTTTTATCTTGTGATAGATTACGAAAATTCATTTGTATATTATCATTGATTACGAAAATTCTTCTCTATTTTGTGAATGAATATTTGTGGTTTGTATATTGTTAATGTCATTCTTTAAAAAAAAAAAAAAGAAGAAGTAGAAGAAATTTTGTTTTCTTTAATTGTTTTCCTTGAAAATTCATTTATATTTTGTGATAGATTACGGAAATTAATTTGTATATTGTGACAAATTATGAAAATTCGTCTTCATTTATATTTTGTGATAGAATACGAAAATTAATTTTTATATTATGACAGATTATGAAAACTCGTATGTATTTTGTGAAAAAATATTAAGTGGTTTTTGTTCATAATATTCTTTAAAAAATATTATTTCTTTAATTTTTATTATTTTTTCAAAGAATTTTACTATGATGTTTGAGATATTTTCTGTAAAACTTTATTTTTAACATTTGTAAATGAGATAATATCAATTTTAAATGCTTGTTAAATTTTCTTGGTTTCTTTCATAAATATAATTTTGACTTTTAAAATATATATTCCATAAATAAAATTTGACTTTTAAAATTATGTTTTGGTAGATTAAAATTTATTAATATTTTCTTGAAATTTTTAATATTCGTGATTATGAATATCAATGTTGATAATGTCAATTCTAAATGCTAATTTATAATGATTAGATAATCCGGAATGTTTATTGCATTAACAAGATAACTCGATTCTTTAATTTTTAGAATATATTTTTGGTTTAAAATTTGTTGATGTCGATTTTAAATCATATTTTATTATAATTAGATAACATTGATTTTAAATCGATATTGGAAGAAAGGATAAATTTGATTTTTGCCAATAATAAACATGAGTTTAAGCATAGTTTATTATAAAAATAAAATTTGAGTTATTAGAATATAAAATTTTAGTTTTTAGAACCTATGTTTTGGTGGTTTTCTATACTTCTTTAAATTTTTTAATTTTCGGGGATAAGTATATTTTTGAAGAATAGAATATATTATTGGTTAAAAAGTTTTTAATGTCGATTTTAAATCATAATTTATTATAATTACATAACGTTGATTTTAAATCGATATTGGATGAAAGTATAAATTTGATTGGATGAAAGTATAAATTTGATTTTTGCATAAACATGAGTTTAAGTATAGTTTATTATAAAAATAAAATTTGAGTTATTAGAATATAAAATTTTAGTTTTTAGAACCTATGTTTTGGTGTTTTTCTATTTGTCGATATATTTTTAAAAAAAAATTATTTTCGGAGATAAGTATATTTTTCAAGAATAGAATATATTATTGGTTTAAAATTTTTCGATGCCGATTTTAAATTATAATTTATTATAATTAGATAACGTTGATTTTAAATCCATATTGGATGAAAGGATAAATGATTTTTTGCCAATGATAAACATGCATTTAAGTATAGTTTATTATAAAAATAAAATTTAAGTTATTAGAATATAAATTGTATAGTTTATTATAAAAATAAAATTTGAGTTATTAGAATATAAAATTTTAGTTTTTAGAACCTATGTTTTGGCGGTTTTATATTTGTCCATACTTTCTTTAAATTTTTCAATTTTCGGGGGATAGGTATATTTTTCAAGAATACCAATATCAAATTTTTTTTTTCGATATTTGATTAAATGTATACTTTTGAATTAAAGATATATATCAATATTGATATCTTTTCATATTTTATAAATATGTAAACAAAATACATCTATCATGATATGTAATCATTGGAACTGAAAATATTGAGGATTTATTGATATATAATAATCATTGAGATTTCAATAAAAAATATCAGTTAAACATCGATACAGTTTAAACTAGCAAAAGATATACTCTAAAAAATAAGAGATTGAATTATTCCGTAAATACAATAAATATTCAGAGTTATCTCATTATCACATAAACTTGTATTTAGAAATGAAATTATCTCTAGTGATATTCATAATGGTGAATATTGAATTTTAAAACAACCAATATTAAATTCATAATTATCAAGAAAATATGAGTTCCAAAATATATGTTTTAAAAGTTAAATTTTATTTATGAAAAGTATACTTTAAAAGTCAAAATTTTATTTATGGAAGAAACCAAGTAAGTTTAGTAAATATTTAAAAATGACATTATCTCATTTAAAATTGTAGCCAGATAAAGTTCTATCACCAATATTTTAACAAAGTGAATTCTTAAATATTTGTTTGTTTTAAAAATTTGGTTCTTATGATTAAAGATCATTAGTGTACTTAAATGTACGAGAGCTAAAATTGTATGAATATATGTATATAGACTTTATCTTAATCCGAATAAAAATAACATGACTTAATTTTAATAAATAATGATACAATATGACTTTATAAGATCATTTCACAGATCCAATTTTTATGATATAAATCAATCCACAATTCATAATCCACAAAATAAAGATAGGATATTTCTTTTATCCAATTGCAACCAATAATTTAAGATATAGTTTGATAAATTTTAGAACTTGATCTTGCAATTGGTAAAAAAAAAAAAAAAATTATCTTGTAAAGTAATAAATCAAGTGTGATCTCCACTTAGCTGGAAAAATTGTTGGGAAAATAATTTAGGTTACAATCGGATAAACTCTAGAACTTTAAGATTATAATCAGATAAAAAAAATGAATTATAGCTTGCAAATTTTTTTTTTTTTTCATTCAACCCAATAATATAAAATATGTATGAGTTTTAATTTATAATATAATATTAAAAAAAAATTGGAGTCAAATTGATGACATGACAAACATCATTAGCATAGAGCTCGTCACCTCTTCAGCTTCGTTTCATTTTTTTAAAAAGAAAGAGAATATAACACTCCAGGGTAATGTTGTAATTTAGTTATTAGATTATTAAATCATAAGTATAGAGCATACAAACTTGAGTCATGTGTATTTTAATCCTAGTAGCATGATCCTTGTTTCGACACATCACTACACCTTCATCTCTCTCCTCACCATGTGTAGACAACACATCTACTCTAGGTACTACAACTCACCAAAGTTTGGATGTATGTTTGGGGAAAGTAATCAAGAAGTCAACACAAAAAATTGAGGAATACTCTCTCTCTCTCTCTTGTAACTTTCTCTCTCCCCTCCATCTTCTTCAATTTCTTCTTTCTTTTTTTTTCCAAGAGCCACTGGCCATATTTTTCGCCGGAGAGCTCCGCCGCCATCGATCTATTCCGGACACACGGACAGTGACCCCACTAGATCCCTGGACCAATAGCCATTTATCCAAGACATGTTTATCCGAGGTGGGAGTAATTTCGGTTTTTTCCACGTTTAAGTTTCTAAGTGAGTTTGAGGTGGGGTAAATTCTTGCGAGTTACGTGATTATGAATAATGTGTTCTCTTACGTGCAATTACCATGTGATTTCTGATTTAATTATAAAAGTTTTAATGTGTGGTATTTTAAAATGTTTTTGGCGGCTAAGTTCCGCAAGACGTATTTGGCGGCAAGTTCCGCAAGACGTAAAATGGCGGCTAGGTCCCGCAAAATGTGTTTTTCAAAGACGATTCAAACCCGCAATTATGTGCTATTGAATGAAGTGTTTATGTTTTTCCTCGGTGTTATTAGTTGCTCATCAATCCCACCCTACTGAGTGTTTTTTTGTACTCACCCCTTCATGTTAAAAATGTTTTCAGCTTGATGAATCTTTAAGCGTGAGCGATAGATGCTGGTAGCCGGTGTTCTAAAGATTGCAAAATAATTTTATTTACAGTGTTTTGTTTTATGGATTTTAAGAAAAATGTAATTCTTAATTATTCTTAATTTCATTTGTATTTATATTTCTTAAAATAGTGAATTTCTGTAAAATTTCCTTTATAGAAAAGAAACGGGCGTTACAGAGAAAACTTAATATTGGATTCTATATGTAAGTATTACTCAAAAATATTTGTTCCATTGCATTCATTAAGTCTTATGTGAGACCGTCTCACTGATCATGTACCCTACAATCCACATTATACAATTCACATGAAAATTAATGAAAATGAGTTTTGGTTGTTGGTAAAAAAGATTTGTTTTATGAAAATTATCAAATAAGTTTTTGTGTTCATTTAAATATTATTAGAGTGGGAGTTGAAATGTAGAGTTATCTATGAATTAAGTCTATATTTCATTTGATGTCTATATATAAAAACTACCTAAAAAATGGTACCAAATTTAAGATAGATCCAACAAATCTAAGATTTATCTATAATATTGATTTTTTTGAAGAGAATCTAAAATATTGATTTAAATAAATAAAAAAGTAAATAACATTACATATAAATTTAATCATTACACATTTTGATCAAATTAAATAGTCAACTAATTTTTTCATCATTACCCGGTTTACCCACCCCACCCAACTCTACTAAAACAAAAATCATAGTGTAATCCTAATGGGGAGCATATGCAATACATCTCACTTATAATTGAACCACCCCACATTAAAAAAGGTAGCTGTAACGTTAAGAAAATGAGAGGAGCATTTATGTAATTGCACCACTATTGTATTAAAGAATAGAATTCCAAAAAGAAATATAATAACGTTTCTTTAATTCCTATATATTCTTTTCCCCCAAGTAAAAAAAAAAAAAAAAAAAAAGAAAGAAAAAGGAAAAAAAATGTACATGATCGGGTGGGGGTAAAACCGTAATTGCAGCAGGTAATAACCGGCGCGGTCAAAAGTCAAAGCTCGATCAATAGGTGTGATCGTAGTGGGGGTACCTCCCGAAATCGGCGAGTTTCCGGGAACGATTCTTACAAAACGAAGCCGCTGTGGTGAGGTGTGGCTTCGCCGGAACCCTAGGTTCCCCGATCGAGGCTATCTCCGGCGAAATTCCTTTCTGATTCCGTTGGCGGTTCGGGCTGGGCCGAACTAACGGACTCATACAGAATGCCAGGCCCGATACGCTCTTGCTGTGGCCCGCCACCTTCCCTCCGCCGCGACGCATTGACACAGGCGTCCTCCGCGGCGTCTCCGACGAGTATCCGCTCGATTGGCAATGCTCGTCCTCGTTGTCGGCGTGACCCGCCGGCGACATTCCCCTGCCGCGATTCCGGCAGGTCCTTTCGTCGATCGAGAACGTCTGAATCTTCTTTCTCCGGCGGCCGGGGATAATGGCGGAGAACCACGACGGCGAGGCGGAGCAGGAGTCAATCGCGACGCCGGGATTGGAAATCAGGACCGGTTCGAAGCCAGGTTTGTTCTCCGATTTCGATCTGAAAAGCCCTAAAATCAGAGTTGAAAACCTACGTCCATTGCTCTTCTTGCTGTTCTTAATTTCAACCGTAATTGAGCCATTGGGCCCCACCTGAGGAGTGCTGTAGAATAGGCGGTGATCGTGGGGCTGCCATGTGGCGGCGGCGGTGTCGGACTTCCGCCGCGAAATGTACGGCGAGACGGACCGGGGGAAGGACGGCGCCGGCGGCTGGGTATCGGATTTCCGGCAATCATGTGGGGCCTGCTTCAGGGCTTGGGCGGCGATAATGGCGGCGAGGCGCTCCCGGAGACAGGAGGCGCAGACGCCGACGCTGCTACTTAGGTCGATCAGATGTTTCCTACACTTCATTTACTGGTATGACTACACGATTATGTATGTATCTGTATGTATATCTGCGTGTAAGTATGCCTCAGAGAGAGAGAGAGAGATGGGGAGAGAGAGAGAGAACGAAATGGGTGTGAGCTTTTAAGAGAGAGAAGAACATGCTTGTGGGGGGTTGGAGCTTAGTGGTGCAACTCGGTCCCTGGAATTTATTATTTTTTTTAATTTTAATTTAAAATTGAGAAAATAAAAAAGGAAAATGTTTTGAGTGGGAATGATGTGGTGTGGGTGGTGTGGGTGGTGTGGGTGGGCCAATCCAATGAAATGGCATGAAAATAGACATTTGCTTCTTTAAATAAAAAATCATGGAAGAGTGAAGAAATGCAAAGTGTAATAATGAAGGGATTCACTAAAGAGTTTATAGGTGGCAAAGGCAAACAACCACCTAATTAAATTTCTTTTACATGAAATAGTTCATCTAGAACAAGTTGACTTAGAGGTTAAATCAATTCAAACACATTAATGAAGCTAAATAATGTGACTTTGACATATATAAATCACTAACTTTTCTTTAAATATTGTTGTGTTGATGTAACTTATTATAAATTTTATCAAATTTAATATTTATTTTAAAATGACTCTTATGAAATTGTCTTACATCCACAATTTAAAATTCATGAACATAAATTAGCTTTGTAAATTGATCTGAAATAAGTTTTTGTATGTATAAATGTTGCATTTTGTATGTGCCACCCAATACAGCAATGATTTGGAATAGTATAAAACCCAAAAAGAATATTAATTGGTTTGGCGGTTATGAAAAAGTTATCCATGGTTAGTTGGCTTAATCGAATTGATTATTTAAATATTTATTTAGTAGCTTTAATTATCATTATCTCTTCTGTCAGGTTAGTTAAAACTTAATTATTACCGTAGGACATTTGTTTCTATAGATAGATATTTCCTTTAAAAATGTTGTTGACTTTATAAGATTTCCAGTTTCTCATACAATTTCAAATTATTTTTTATTTTAATAACACATATTGTATTATAATAATAATAATTTCTGCTTCTTATATAATAATAAATTAAATATGAAATTGAAAAGAACAATAAAGATAGTATCCGAATGTCATTTGTCACTATCAAATATTTGTCGAAGCTTTGGCCAATTAGCTTAAAAAACGACCGAAATTGAAGGAAGTTATGGTTCAACCATATGAAATTAATAATGACACTTCATGCATTAATTCTTTTTATCATGACCAAAGTTGGACATGAATTTCTTTGAATTTTTTTTTCCCAACAAAATATCGCATTATATGGTTTTAAACCATAATATATATATATATATATATATATATATATATATATATATATATAAAGATACTCTTATGCTTTAGAAAAACAAAAAAAAATTATATGAGGTAGTGAATCATTATCGTGAGATGAATCCTTATTACTTAAAAAAAAAAAACTCATTTTTATGTGAATTGTAAACAGTGAATTATGAATAATAGATTGACTCGTTTGTAGCTAGATTCGTGAAAGGATTCCTAATGAGAATTACTCTTATTTGGGTACAGTTATAGCCATTAATTACTCGTGGACATATACATATTGGAAATGTTGTGTAAATTGAAGGTCGATAATTTTCAAGTATAGTATTTATTAGACTTTAAGTTTAATAAAAGATGGTTTTAATTTTATCGAACTCATTGAACAACTGCTATTGCCCATCTTTAGCAAAAGTTACTAATGAACGTAATCAAAGTTCAAGGTAAGAGGTTGAAGTATGTAATGAAAGAATCTAACAGATTATTTTTTGTTAAATGTAACTATCAATATCGAGGAAATAAAAATAAAAATAACACATATTTTTCGTTAATTATCGATCAACATCTACACTTTTCCCAAAAAAAGAAACAAATTAATTTTCTCAATTCACTTCTGGTTTTATAAAATTTATTTCATGCATTGAAGGTATTGAATCTCGTAAAAAAACTTATATAAGATGGCTAATAACTACAAATCAAACTCGTTTTTATGAGTTCGGGGTTAAAATCATTTTTATTCTCATAATTTTGATTATTTACATAAATGGTCTCAATTAAATCTAATAATCTGAAATATTATTTGATTTTGATTTTATTATGGTTAGAAAATTCAAAATCTGTCAAAAATTTATTCTTTAAGGTTTTCAGAAAGTTTCAAATTAGATGACAAGCGCATGCAATTCACGTGAAAATTTTCCATCGATTTCTGAAAATTTCAGTCAATATGAAACCAAAATTGAGCAATATCTTAAGTTATGAGACTAAATCGTTAAAGACGATTATGAAAAGACCATTTGTGTAAATGGATAAAATTATAATACGAAAAATGATTCTAAACTCTACAAACATGTATTTGGACTATGAATTGTGAAATATAAATTAATTTATCCCATATAATTAGTTTTATGTGAAATTAACAAATCCCTTTCATGACAACAATTGACAAAGATTGGAGCCACAAATTTAACTTAGGGATGTTACATAAACACGCAATATGTTCCCATCCACTTGAGGAAATTAAGTTTAAAAAAAAAAAAAATTCAAATCCATCATGGAAAAGGCCTTTAACGAAATCATGTAATTTAATCATATAGACTTTATAAAATATATTGGAGTTATCATATAAATTATTATATGATAAATTGATAACTCGTTGGAGCTTATATAAGTTATTGTTACTTATATATTTGAAATTAATTAACTAAGTTGTTTCTTATTTTAGCCTATAACTCTAGAGAAAAATATCTATATATTGAATTCAATTATAATACGAGTATTATCTATAAACTTAACCTAACGACTGATATATTTCTTAACTTGAGCAAGTCTCAGTTTTGAGTCTTTCCACCTCAATTGTAACTAAAAAAATCTGTTTAAGTCCATTTGAGATCTTTCAGATTAGGGATTTTGTAAAAATTACTGTTACATTTTATAGGCCTATCCAATTAACTATACGGGATATTTTTAAATGTTAATTTTTTTTGGTGAAATCATTCCGCAAATCATATTTTGTAAGACAAAACTCTACCCAATTCATTCTATTATATAATAGTAAATTAAATCATATTATATATATTTGATTATTCTAAATATGTTTTCGTCTCTTAAATTATATTCGTGAGATAGTATATTGAGAGTGTCTCGTTTTCAATTATTTGTAATTCTTAGCCGAATTTATTATGTAAATCATTCTCTTAAGTAATTCCAAATATACGAAATTTACAAAACTGAAAAACTAACACGTTATTTTCGAATTAGTCTTTTATAAATTAGTTGACATTTAGGTAAACGTATAGAAAGACCGCCACTAAGAGTTGTTTCTATTTTCTTTCGTGCATTTTTATATTTTACATTTTACAAAAAAAAAACAAATAATAATAACTATAGTCCAAATATTTAATGTTATCGTACATAAGAGGTCCGAAATCGGTGCACACACATCTTGAAAATTTCTCTGTCTATTTCAAATTAGGATTTCTTGACATAGGTGTATATTTCAAAATAAAATCTCAAATTGGGTCCTTATTCCTTAGTTACAACTCAAAAAATTTAAATTATTGATTCACAAGATTAATTAAACATATATACATACATATATGGGGTATTAACACCATGAATAATAATTGACAATGTATCTCACAATGTATGAAAATATATACTAGCTAGATAGATACATTTCAAAAGTACATCATGATATTTCACCGTTTAGAGAATGGCAAACAATAAATAAAAATGCCACCAATATTTAATTTTCACATTCTAACTACAAAAAAACCCTATAATTTCATGAAATAATATTTGTTAGATGATGTACCATTATATATAACTTAAATTCATTTTCATAAATTCATATGTAAACTGTGAGTTATCGATTATGCTTAACTCATCTCATTAAAATTTGATCCATAAAACAGTCTCACTAGAATTATTGACCTTGAACTAATCTTTTAATATAAACTTAGTTTAATTGCAAAATGATTCATAAACTATCACAAAATTACAACTTAAACACATCCTTTCAAATATAACAAAATAAATTACCAACTTTTTGAGTCATCATCAAAACACACATATGACAGTTATTAGCACATGGGAGATTTAACATTGCAGAAGAAGACATTTAAGAGCAAGTTTTATATTTTGCCTTGATTTTGTAAAACCCCACAAACTTTTTTTAAGTAATCCACATTGTCTTGCTCCATCCTCTTATATTGGGACTTGGACTAGGTACTAAGTTTCACAATAGTGGCATTTAATAAGGAGGAAATGACATGGTATGGCCCAAGAAAAAACACAACCCCCCAAAAGTTTGGGAAATGTCTCTCATTTGATAAAATAAGAATATAATTCTTAAATACTTTCTCGCTAATTTAATTATGTGAGTTAGAGTAATAATTCACAACACAAAATCAAGATTTAATTGTAAAAATGAGTTTCGGATGTGATATATAATAAAATTCTATATCATGAAATTTTATTCATAAATCTATAAAACAATAATGTATAGGTGCGTGTATAATCTACGTTTATGTGTCATTAATTTTTAATAGAAACTAATATTTTGTGATTTTTATAGCATTTTTCATTATTCTAATGACAAAATAGTTATTACATTCTTTTGTGCATGCATCAATGTGTATATGCATGTTGTATTACATGTGTGTTTGTATAAATCAAGCTCGATTTTTTTGTCCTAAATATTATTCTAATTTCACTCGCACCTATATTTGACAGTGTAGAATACTTGCGTTAGATCATTTTACCAATTTAATTCTATAAATAATTATAAAATAAATATTGACTTACAAAAATGAATTTAGGGTCGTGGTTATCGCCTATCGGAACCATGTAATATGAAATTATATGTATATATATGTGTGTGAAATAGTTTTATATATATATTTTGTATATTTGACTATCATTTTTGGACTCATTAATTCGACCATCTAGGCTAAAATGTCTAAGTCAACTGTAAATACTTTTGTGACCCAAAACTTGTGCTTGAACATGTCAAATTGTTTCTAGATCTATATGAGACAGTGACCACATTGAAATAAATACTAACATACGTGTAATGATATATTTATGATTGACATATGCTGAAATTTACACTTAATATGACCATTTCAATTTCCAACTCTGTAATTCTAAGTGGTAGATATTTATAAATTGGCTCATTGCCTTCAATTTAAGTCAATTATCATCCTTATAAATAGTCTTTAGAATTGTACAAATATAACTTAGATTGTCTGATTTTTAACTAGATATGGCCTATGGGGTCCCACCATATAATATAATTTATTCTATTATATCATTATTAACGAACGGCCAGCAGCAGTGACCCTAAATGACTAATCAATAAATTAGCTAAATTAACATTTAATGAGCAGTTCATGTGGCTTCTAATTTCTCATTTTCTAAGTTAATGAGTTGACATAAATAGTAACTAATTAATTGATCATAAATGTTTGGTGACTTCACTTGGAAATGAAATCTCTTTCTTTTTTTTTTTCTTTTTCTTTTCTAATAAAAAAGATCATTAATCAACTAGACATTTGGAGGGGTTGGAAAGATATGTATTAGTAACAAAGACAATTCTAGGATTTTGTTTTGGGCACATTTTTTTAGAACGATACATAAAAAAAAAAAAAAAAAAAAAAAAAAAACAGAAAAAGAACAATTTTGAAAGTTCAAGAAGACAACCGCACCCCACCCAACCTTGCCCCCAAAATGAGCATTGTCACTCTTCTACAGATGTGTAGAATCGAGTTTGAAATTTATTAGAAAAACATACAAAATGATAAATAACACATCCAAACTCTGATAAATCAACTGTGATGAAATCCTTAGGGTATGTTTGGAAGAGAATTATGCGGGGTTGGGGAAAATCCGCCATTGAAATTTTGGATTTTGGAGTAAAGTTGAATGTTTAAGATATATGTTTGTTTGAGGATTTTGTGGGGTCGAGTTATGTTGTAGATGTCAAATTAATGTTGAAAAAAATGAGTTGATGTAATATTTTATTGTAAAAAGATGAATTGATGCAATATTTTATTGTCAAAAAATATAATTGATAATGATTGAATGATTAGATAAAAATAGTAATGATTGTGTTCAGATTTTGTGATCCACATTTTAAATACAAAAACAAATATATCTTAGGATTTTGAAATCTAAAAGTCTGTCACGTGAATTTCCAAACATACCCTAATAATTGCTTTTGGTGATTTTAAATAATCATGTATGTCGTGGGCCTAGCCCAATAAGAACCCAACTATGGCCTATGGGAGTTAATCAAGCTAGTTGGGCCAAGCCCAACAAAACATTCTTCCTTATATCTTATAATAAAGATGATAAAAAACAACAACTTATAAATTTATGAAGTTACCCCCCTAAATAAATTAAAATTGAGTTTTATAATAAATCATTTCATTCAATATACGTATTTTTCTGTCTGTGTGTATCAAATATTATGACTTTGTTTCTCTACTCACAACATATATAATTTAGTATTTTCACCACTAGTAAATAAAATTAATTATCCTACTTAAAATGATATATTCCTTGGTCATCATAAACATGACATTGTCACATTAATAATTACAAATTAAATCGTGTCCATATACTCACAACAGATATAATTTAGTATTTTCACCACTAGTAAATAAAATTAATTATCTTACTTAAAATGATATATTCCTTGGTCATCATAAACATGACATTGTCACATTAATAAGAGTTGGTCTTATTTGCACTTGGTATACATGCAATCCGGGTTGACCTAATTTTAATCCGGATTTGCGTGTTTTTGAATTTAGCATTTTTTTTTTTTTTGCTTTAGGTTGCTATCTTTATGTTGTATTAGTGTGACCTTTATGTTATAAATGTGTAACCTTTATGTATAACTATCATGACCTTTATGTACTATAACTTAGAAAAAAATGAAGATTTTCAACATAATTTGAACCGTATACCTTTATGTGATATCAATGTGACTTTTATATTATATCATGTCACCTTTATATACAAATATTCTGACCTTTATGCACTTTTATATATTATATAAATGTCAGAATATTTGTATATAAAAGTGACATAATATAACATAAAAATCACATTGATATCTCATAAAGGTATACAATACAAATTGTGTTGAAAATTTTCATTTTTTTTCCAAGTTACAGACATAAAGGTACGGATGTTTGTACATAAAGGTCACACATTTATATATAAAAGTCACACATTTATAATATAAAGGTCAAGACAAAAATCTGGAAAAAAAAAATAAAAAAAATAGAAATTCGCGGATTCGGGTCGGATCGACCCGGATTGCATGGATCTTAGATCCATGTACCTGGTGCACAGGAGTTTTTATGCATTAATAATTACAAATTAAATCGTGTCCATATAAATTATATAATAAGAGAATTAAGGTTTTCGTCATCCCATTATCAAATCTCCTACTTACCATGCCTATATGGTTTTCACATAAACGATGAGATCAAAAAATATTCTCTTTTTTGACAAGAAAATATAACGTAAAAATGCTATCAAGAAATATATTTTACTCAAAATGATCATCTACCAATCATAGATATATGTTAATCTTTATCACTAATATGTGGAAATTATTACGGGTGGTTTAATAGGGTAAATTTCGATATGCAAAAATAAATAACATTATCTTATCAAAATTTCGATATCACACGTAGTCATATGGTGATATATCGAAATGAAAAATATATACCAAAACTTTTGGTATACCGAAAATATTGTTATGTCGAAATAAAAATTATATTGTAAAATTTTGATACTGATATATATTAAAATGAAAAAAAATATATTAATTTTGATTTATTAATATGGAACTAATATATATTTTTTAATTAATATTAATATTTTCAATATTTTAGTACCGAAATTTTGAAATTCCCATATCAGTATCAATAAATATCAAAATTTTCTATATTTTTCCGGTGTGATAAACTCGATAATTTTCCCTAGAAATTATATCTACAAATTTATGGTAAGAGAATTTACTTTATAATGAAAAAAAAAGAGTAAGTCTCTTATGAGACCGTCTCACAAAATTTTAATGCATTGTGTGAGATGAGTCAATCCAAAACGCAATTACCCATCATCCAAACCCTACAACTCACATATTGTTTGTGGATGATGGAGTTCTGTCTCACGAAAACTATCCGTATGCCGTCTCATATGAGTTTTTGTAGAAAAAAAAAAAAAAACTAATTTGCAAAACCGTTGACCCTTGGGTCCCACATAACTAGACTTTCTATTTCCATTTTAATAGCTCACCGACTTTTCCTTTTTCCCCCAATAACTAGACCTCTACTACCAGAACAACGTACAACTACTCATGGACGATGTACAACATCCGGAGTAGTGATTACTCTGGCAATAATAAAACTGATTTTCCCCAATGGCGTCACTGTTCAAACTTCGAGTCGCCATTCAATCTGACTCTTCCACATATAAATTCCTTTGCCATTGTAACTATACACTGAAGTAGATTCGTTTTTCCTTTTTTAGCTTCCCTGAATTGTCCTCCGCAAATCATGGGGAATTTTTCTCGCCAGATGAAGCTTTCGTCCGCTCTGTTGAAGCGTTTGCAATCGCACCGGCGAACGGTCGCCGCCGTGAATATGAGTGGTTCGAGATCCTTTACCACGACGGAGGGCCACCGTCCTACCATTATTCATAAGCGCAGCTTGGATATTCTCCACGATCCATGGTTCAACAAGGTAAAACTAAATGAAAATGAATGTTTCAGTCGATTTGTTACTGGATTTTGAGTTCGATGCGATTTTTGAGATCTGATATTATATTGGTTGAAGTGTTTGGTGATTGTGTGTCCGGATGTTGATGCTGCTGCTTTGTTAATCCGTTTAGGATTTTTATGCGTTTATGTATATATATTGTGTTTGCTGTTTGGTTGTGTGCGCAAGTACAATTTTGGTGATTATTCTGAATTGAGTGGTTTGCGTGTGCTGGAATTGGAAGGAAAAAACAATAACTTATTAGTTTTATTAATAGTTGATTTATGGTAGGTCAGATTTTTGAGGTAAAAACTTTGTCTGGTGAGTATTGATGCATAAGATGAATGCAGGCAGGATAATGTTTGGCATTAACCAGAAAAGGTAAAGTTTCTGCATTATCCACACAACAAGCTCATTCACTTAGTTTGGACAAGAGTGGAGTTTTAGTTTGCAAGTTTGGATTTGAGATTTTACAAGTCTGTATATTGAAAATCTTGAATTTATTTGAGGTTTAATAAGGTAGGATTATGTTTAAAATGTCACCTTCACATTGTAAATAGTTTAAAAAGTTGATGGTTGCGTGATATCACCTATCACATGTTATTGTGTGTACTACTTTTCAAACATGATGAAAAGTTTGGCGGTGGATGTGGGATTTTACAAATCCTAGACCAAACAATGGATTGTACTTGGCCGGATTGGCCAGTCCTAGTCCAAACATGCTTAGATTCATAGAACAATGGTGCAAGGATATTGACTTTTATTGGATTGTGCTGAGTTTTTTTCTTGATATGATGAAGCAAATATAATGTTATATCTATTGCACTTGGTATCCTCTTCATTCTTTGATACTTTATGACTTTCTGTACACATCCCAACCAATGATTTCTTTTTTCTTTGCTCTTTTCAGCAACATTATGTGTTTAATACTTATCTAGTTTCTCAAAAAGCTGTTAGGTTCTTTCGTGTTTCTTTCCTTTTGTTTTTTTTTTCAGTAAACCCTTATTCTGGAAGTTGAATTTCAAATTTTTATGTTTCATACACATAGGGAACTGCATTCTCAATGACGGAACGTGATCGTCTTGACCTCCGTGGACTACTGCCTCCAAATGTCATGTCTTCTGAACAACAAATTGAGCGCTTTAGTAAGTTATCTTCCACCAGTTTTCATGATATACTTTCTTTAGTCTTCAATGCTCAATCTGACGAATGGATCGTATTCATTGTGCGTAAATTAAATTCAAGAAAGGGACTGAGTCATTTTTATGAATTTGTGTGATTATTATTTGGTTTTCTACTCATGTGTTTGTTTCAGTCTCATTTGAGTGATAATGGCTATTGCATTGGCTGGCTTTTCAGCAAAAATAGATGCAAGTTAGTTCTAGCCTTGATCTAATTGAGAAGATAATAGCTCGCTGACCAACTAAAAAGAAAATATTGTGGACCCAAAGGATGGGTCAAGTCATTTAATTGGGAATGAGATTCTGAAGAGCTATATCCTTAAATATTCCAATTTCTTTAAAAATAAATGCTTGTGTGCTGATTCTTGAAGTTTATGAGTCATAATTTTGAGCTTTAATTGCTTGTAGTAAGATTACTCTTTTTATTGTCTTCATCCAATCACAGTGGCCGACTTGAAGAGGCTTGAGAAAAGTGCTAGAGACGGACCATCTGATCCGTACAATTTGGCTAAATGGCGCATTCTCAACCGTTTGCATGACAGAAATGAGACAATGTATTATAAGGTCAGTGAACTAGTCCACTCTTTGTTCTCTAATAAATAATTTTCTCATGTTCTCCGGTGGCAATGTGGTGATATTAGTTTATGGTGGTAATGTTTCTATAGCTCTTGCAAGTATGACAATGCCACCACCCTATTATTTATTCACTAGTCTGCATCAATTGCCATTGCTTGAACTTGTGCAAATGCACAAAATTATATTGTTGATCCATTGTTTATTCATTTGTCAATTGCACTTTTGAAGGTCCTGTAGTCATACTTGTTTAGTTGTTCAACTGTTCTTTTACTCATTTAAACTAATGAGCGAAGAGTGAAATACTAAACTTTTTTAATCAACTAGGCTGACTTGAAATAATCCTCCCAGAGATTCTTGCTGACAACAAGGAAATTTTCCTTGATGATAGTAAAATTAGAAATATTCTGAGAATCCTTAAACATATTTCTAAAGATTAGAATGTTGGACCAGTCAAAATGAATCATATTGTGAAGAAGACACACAAGTTGATGTGGAACAGCTTGCGGACACGTTTTTGGCAGCTGAGGATTGAGCAAAGGGGAGTTATCAGCAGAAATCGAAACGGACATAGCTTTTGGAGTTGGGCTTAGAATAGCTTTTGGAGTTTGATAGCCTGTTTGGCCCTTTTCTATTTTGATTAATATTTTCTATTTTTATTTTCTTTATTTCTTTCCGTTTAGGGTTTTGGAGTTTAAATACGGCCTTCTTTGGTTGTAACTGCACTTTTGGAGATTTCGTTTTGAACTATATTGGTTTTCCTTTCCGTACGAAGTGCGTTTGTCTTCTGCGAGTATATTGTCCTGTGTCACCAGTGCATCTTTTGGTGTGTTTGAATGTCACTGCCCACTTATCTGACTCTTAAGCTACATACCTCAACTTTTTGATGCACTTGGGTCATCTCTGAATCTAGTGTAACTTCTTAGGGTAAATTTTGATGGAGAAAATGTATTTTTTGTATAAACACCCTCTCTCTCATTTTGATCATATTAACAGGTACTTATTGACAACATCGAGGAATATGCTCCTATTGTCTATACTCCTACAGTTGGTCTTGTATGTCAGAAGTACAGTGGCTTGTTTAGGCGACCTAGGGGGATGTACTTTAGTGCAGAAGATCGTGGGGAAATGATGTCAATGGTTTATAATTGGCCAGCAGATCAGGTTTGTCATGTCTTTGCTTTGTGTGATGTTTCTGACTTCAGTGTTTCGTGGTTTTATTTTTTTGTTGCCTGTTAATTATTCCAAGTGATATTGCTCTGTCATGCCAGAATAACCGAGTATCTGATGGTGTTTAGACTATGAGCATCCTCCTGGTTTAAATAGTTGATTATGGATGACTGGGTTCTTAGTTTATACCTATCTTGTGTAGTTGTTTCTGGCTATTTCCCACCTACATCAATTAGAAAAGCAGACACATTTGCACCACAAGTATATATTACTGGGTTTGTCTTGGGTTGTTGATTCTGTGTCGTGTATTGGCTAAGGGGGATTCAACAAAAGAGCAGTTATCTCACTGTTTTAACATAAAACATTACAAACGTTTAATTTTTCACTAGCACATAAATACTAATACATCCCCTTTTATTGGAATGCCAATTGAAAATTTGTCTCCTTCACAAATTTTCTGCTTTTTGATACTATCTCTTCCATGTAGGTTGATATGATTGTTGTAACGGACGGAAGTAGAATATTGGGTCTTGGAGATCTTGGGGTTCAGGGAATTGGAATTGCTATTGGAAAGTTGGATCTTTATGTTGCTGCTGCAGGGATAAACCCACAGAGAGTAAAAAAAATTGTTTTCCTTTACATCTAATATTGCATTAAATATCCTTTCAATTGCATATATATTGTACCTGAGCATGCTACCTATGTTGCCTAAATTTTATGAACAAAATCTCAGGAAAAGTCAATGAGGAAGAGAGGATATATTTTGTATGTCTATAACTGATTTGTTCTGAATAGCTAAACCTTTGAACACTTAATAGGAAACCTGAACGTTGAGTTTTATTTGCGGAAACAAAAAATCATTTAATATAAAGTATGAAGTATTTGTTTTAAATCTTTGAAAGTTTATCTGCAATAAAGATTCAAATATATAACAGAAAGGAGTATTTACTTTACTAATTTAAATGATAGATAATTTCCTATACTACTAGTGTATGCAGAAAATAATGAAACAACAGTGGATTATATCCCACTTGCAGTTTTTTTTCTTTTTTCTATTTCTTCATGTGTTATGAACTTCTTTCTTTGTGCACTGTAAGTTTTCTGATGTATCATTTAATTATGATTTTCCGGTTGACTGAAATAGAATTCATGGCACTGAATGCTCGTGTTCATTAGCTAAAGGAATACCATTGTCAATCCATTTTGTGGTTCCTTTGAAACTCAAATGAAAAATGGCGAGAAACACTTAAAAGACTTACAGAAAATTAATCTATTAAAAACTACTTCTCGTACTTAATAAACGAGAAAATGTCTTTCAAATGAACATGATGGCGAGTTATGATCCATATAGCTGACACCATATAGTGAGATAAAGGCTCAGTTTATTGTTGTTGTCATCGTGATCGTCTTAGCCATGTCGTGATAATCTGTGTTGTTTTCTAGGTACTCCCAATCATGATTGATGTTGGAACCAACAATGAACAACTTCTGAAAGACCCCATGTGTAAGTGCCTTAATTTAATCATGTTATGTAACATAAAATCGTCTTGTCTCCAGGGATATTTTTCCTCTTCTCTTGACTTAATCGAATTGAGGTTTACCCAGCATTCGTCAAATTCTTTTATTTGTTATTTTTCTTTCTCTGAGGTCCTTGACATCCTGCCACAATTATGCAGAATATTTGGTGTCTTGGTTTTCTTATTGTGTTAACAAAGGCATGCAATGTAGTTATGTTGGAAATTATGAGTTCTCTGTTTATCACCATGAGTTCATTGGTGAATGTTTCTCTAGTGAATTTGATCTGGTTATGTTTTGTACACCTCTCCAGATAACAATTAAGATTTTTTAAAATAATTGATTTTATAGTTAGTGGTCAATAGATCTTATTCTTCTTTTAATTAAGATTCATACCATGACCTCATTGCTGTTTTCTTGCAGATTTGGGATTGCAAGAGCATCGCCTTGATGGAGAGGAGTACCTTGAAGTTATTGATGAATTCATGGAAGCAGTTTTTACTCGTTGGCCTCATGTGATTGTTCAGGTTCTTATTTGACTTGTAACTGATTATAATCTTCTGATCACAGTGTGCCTTGTTGGTTAGTTTGTTTCTCAATGGAAGTTTCTTCTTTGTTTTTTTTTTTTTTTTCTTTTTTACGTTACTGATGAACGCAAGATATTTGCAGTTTGAAGATTTCCAAAGTAAGTGGGCCTTCAAGCTGTTGCAACGTTATAGGAAAGAATACAGAATGTTCAATGATGATGTTCAGGTAAGTAATTCATCTGCTGATGGTTTTTGTTTTAATATCTAGAAGATTGACCCCAATACTCCCAATGCTGTTCAGTCTGTCATTTTGGCATAATATTTATACACTCTTAAATCAGTAACTAACATAAAATTCTTTAGCTGTTAAAGAGACAGTGTGCTTTGTTGACCAATCAAGTTTATAGATGTTGTGTTGTAGCCATAGATGGGCTAGTGATATTCCTAATTTAGTTGTGGAACTGTCAAAACGGTTTAATATAGTGATAACTGAAGCAATATCATTGGGTTTTATTTATCTTTCAAATTTTCAGAAAGATGAAGGGGCACTTGTGTATAATAAATGTCATTGAGACTTTCTTTTATTCATATAAATCTCAATTCTTTCAGACTCAAAATTTTAAAGGGTTTGAGAAGGTTCTTGAGGTCACTGACGTGCATATGACTAGATTAGTTGAGGGTTTGGATATACCATACAGTTTCATGCTTCTGCGAGCATATATATAAGTTCAATATGTCAGGTGATATTTTATTTTCTAGATCTCTCTCATGCCCAAGATAAATGCATGTATAATATCTTTGTACTTTTGTGCATTTGAGAGAAGGTGAATCATTACTTATGGAAAATAACTGTGTAATATGATATCGAAACAGTGCATACAAATTGCAATACATATTCATTACTCATATGCAAAGCTTTATGGCTAGCATTGAACTAAAAGAATATCACTAGTAAACGAATATCACTAGTAAACATTTATATAAAAAGTCAAGACTTCAATAATGTGATTTCATCATTTGTATGCCCATTGCAGGAACGAGTCAGTGTAGCCTGTGATGCAGGGACTATATCAAATGCTTTCAGTCATAAAAGCATTATAAGAAACTAATTTAATAGAGTCCTATACTCTAAAAACAGTTAAGTTCTGAATACATCAGATGCTTTATTCTCTTCTATTCTAAAATGTCATATTAGGTAAAAATTTAAATTCAAAAAATTCAACTCCAGAACTAGTGCTGGGGTTCAGAAAGTTGAAACTCTAAAAAGTAAACGCATATGATCATCATATCAGTTGGTTGTGGTGAATGGATAAGAACTACGTAGAGATCAAAAGAAAGAGAATGCTGTGATCATATCTTCTTTTAAAAATTCTCATTTAATAATCCGTAAGCACCATGAATTAACGAGACTGCTTCGATTGATTTTTTGTTGCCTTGTACATGTTTTAGTAGTGTCATCATGTGATATCATGCTTTTATGTGTGTAATGAAACATGATCTGAATAATTTCATTCTACAGTCATTAAATGTTTGTTGGTCTTTACAACTGATAATCATATTATGTGTGTCGTTCAATGCCATAAACTGACCAGGGAACAGCAGGGGTTGCACTTGCGGGTCTTTTAGGAGCAGTCAGAGCACAAGGAAGACCAATGATCGACTTTCCAAAGATGAAAATTGTTGTTGCCGGTGCTGGAAGGTAGTATTTCACCATTGTAGTTACTTCATTCTCTTGTTCCACTTACAAACCATTGAAACTGTGGCTGCAGCGCTGGAATAGGTGTTCTCAATGCTGCAAGGAAAACAATGGCAAGAATGCTAGGAGACACTGAAGTTGCTTTTGAAAGTGCTAGGAGTCAATTCTGGGTTGTTGATGCTAATGTGAGTGATCTACTGGTTTATATTTTAATTTTCTTGTTTTTATTTTGTTTCCTGATTAATTTGATGAGTGAAACTGAGAGATATAACCACAACTCATCTCTGTTAACAACAGAACATCTTGAAAATTATTGTTGTTTCCATCATCAGCCATTCAAAAATATTCTTCACGGGCAACAAGTACTTAATAGTGCAGTATTTTTTGTGTAATTCAGGGACTTATAACCGAAGCGCGTGAAAATATCGATCCAGATGCTCGGCCATTTGCCAGGAAGGTCAAAGAAATAGAACGACAAGGGCTGAAAGAAGGGGCAAACCTTGCAGAAGTGGTCAGTGTGTTAAACTGGATGCCTGTCTTAATTTTAGTCTTATTGGATCTATTATATTTCCAAATGTGTGAATCATTTGGCAAACATTACAATCAGACCTATGGCTAGCTCCCATGTTTGTTAGGTAGACCTGAAATGTCTAATGAAATTTCACATATGCTGTTTTTTTATGTTTTAAAGACTAATTGTGGAATGTGATATATCCGACTAATAGAATTCAAACATGAATCACTAAATAACTACACGATCTGGCTCATTTTGATTTTGCTTATATGCAAAAAGAGCTGTCTCATTCATACTGTTTTTGGCCCTTCTGCATTTTCTGTACTTTGGTCAGGACAAAAAAAACTGCAGCTCCAAATGTTTCTTCAACCATTTCCTGTGTTTAGAAAGGCAAATTAAATTGAATATGTTCTACATCATATCCGTTAATGCAGGAGGGAGAGAGAGAGAGAGAGAGAGAGAGAGAGAGAGAGAGAGAGAGAGATCAGTCATTCATTGTGATTGGATCTCTTCTGTTATTCTGTATCACATAAAAAAGTCTGTTATTTTTGCATCTTATATAGCTTACTAGAATCAAAGAAGTACCACTGAACAAGTTTTCCCTTTTGAATTGAAATTTTTAGATAGCCAATTTGGGAACATTGGTTGACTATTGTTTGACAGCCAGATTGGCCTATCCTGTTCATCAACTGCAAGGAAATATGATAATAATATGTTTAAGAAATTAAACCTCGATGGTTTCCTGCTTATTAATATGACATCACGTATCAGAGAAGTTTTACATGGCTAATTTGAGTAGCATTTGTAGAGATATTTGTTACAGAGCTTTTGTTGGGCCATCCTTGACCCTAAATATACCTCAGCATGTATCTTATCCCTGCGTATAAACAATGATTAAGAATTTTCTGATAACTAAAATTGTATCCTTGTCATGTCCTCTATCATGCATATGGTTGATTTGAAAAAATATTGTTTAATATGCATCTCTCTCTCTCTCTCTATATATATATATATATTTCAGTTTGAGGTGATTAATATCTTTATGCATGACAATTTCTGGGTGATATCTAATCAGGTTCGGCAAGTAAAGCCAGATGTGCTTCTTGGGTTGTCCGCTGTGGGAGGTTTGTTCAACAAAGAGGTATGCGATTCATTAATGCTTACAACCTTTTTTGCCTCTCATAATAATTGTATTTTTTTTTACCTCATTTTTTTTCTTTCATGTTTCCATGGCTGTCATAAGCAAAATTACAAAGTTATAGTAGTTATATGCAGAATCAAATTGTTTTCTGATTGTCAGGTATTGGAAGCTCTCAAAGGCTCGACTTCTACCAGACCAGCAATTTTTCCTATGTCTAACCCTACGAAAAATGGTACTACATGTGCTGGTTAAAATATATAATTTATACATGTTTATGTCATGTTTTGCTGAAAAAATCCGTTGGGACTTTCTCAGCTGAGTGCACCCCGGAGGAAGCATTTTCAATAGTTGGTGACCACATCATATTTGGAAGTGGAAGCCCATTTAGCAATGTTGATCTTGGTACGTCTTTTAACTTGGTGCTTGCCCTCTTTAAGTTTTACCTTTTATTTTCTGTCCTGGCATTCAGTTAAAAACCCAACTAGAGGCTTTCTTCCGTAAATCGAGATATCTAGAGGTAAGCATAAGAGAATAATATTCCATTAATGAATTAAATTCGGCCTCTTTGGCTGACTAGGTTTTTCACCTGCAGAATATTTTATCAAACTCCAGTAAAATTAATGAACTTTCTCTAGTTCACTGTTTAGCCTAAGAATTTTGCCTACTCGCACTCTCCTAAGATGATCTAAATGGTGGATTCCTGTCTTTACCATCCAGACCTTGTCCAATAATATACTGTTGCACGTAACTGATATTTCACATTCCAGCACTTTTAGCAGCATTTTCGACACAATCAACAAAATTTCACTTCGGTATTAATGGATTGTTCACTGATATGCAACATGTAAACCTCTACCCCTAGCACCATATGTCTCCTTTTCCAACAAATTCGCCTTTTACTAAATCAAACAAGAATGTGAGAAGTATAAGCCTTTAGGACCGGTGAAAAAGATATTGTCAAGGACTGCATTCAGATGTTCTGTAAGAGAGGGTCAGACGGAGATGAATCATAGAGAACACATCACTATGGAGGAATCTGCTCGAAATTATTTATTGACTTTGTCTTCAAGTCTATTATTCACTAACTGCAACTAAAATTACACAGGAAATGGTCATGTTGGCCACTGCAACCAGGCAAACAACATGTTCCTTTTTCCCGGGTGAGATTCTCTAAATTCTAATCAATCATGGAAAAATGGTGTAGTTAGCATTTCCCTTTTCATCTTAATGTAGCTCTCCAAAAATGCAGGATTGGACTTGGAACACTTCTATCTGGCTCTAAGATCGTCTCAGATGGAATGCTACAGGCTGCAGCTGAATGGTACTTCAGGACTTCAACTTTTAAATATTCTTGTACTTGAATTTTCAAAGCTCATAACATTGGCTCTTGGGGTGGGGTGGGGTGGGGGGGGGGGGGGAGCTACGGAGTATAGAGGTCTTCTGAAATCATTAATAGCTCCACTTGCCCATCAAGTCTCAATTTAGATCTTGACTAATTCTATGTAACTACAGCCTAGCTGCATATATGACCGAGGACGAGGTACTTCAAGGAATAATTTATCCATCAATATCCAGGTACTCAAGGAACTTAATCTGTACCTAAGATAAATATTTTACTTTCTCCCATGGCCATTTGTTTCCTAATTATTCAAAAATGCAAGCAGAATACGTGACATAACAAAGGAAGTAGCTGCAGCAGTCATTACAGAAGCAATAGAAGAGGACTTAGCAGAAGGATATCGCGAGATGGATGCACGAGAATTGCTGAAACTTAATCAGGTACTTATTGATATGTGAACATTCAAATTATGCATGTCTTACATTTTCCCTTCTTTTGTCGGTGCCATTTCTCTTCTGCGCTGAGAAATTGCCTTGGCTCAGAATTTAAATACATGCTTGCTTCAGATTGCCAACCCTGATCTTTATCCTAAAAATTAGTAAGATGCTATATAATCAAGTTTTAAGCTTTTCAAATCCACATAGAGGCTGTTTGGCTGGCTTATTGATGTTTGACAACTTATAAGCTTTTCTAAATTGTTTGTTAAGACTCAAGAATTAAAAAAATAATAATAATAAAATCTTATTTGCTCCCAAATAAATTGTTAAGAGCTTCTAAAGCAGTTTTTCGGAAAAGTAAGGAACCCATGCTCCTTACAATGTGGTCCTTTTTTATTTTGGAATTGTCACTATTAACATTTTACAGGTTCCGTTATCTTATTTTATTCAAGCATCTCTTAGCAAACTCATTTAAAAATAAGGTCTAGCATCTTATAATTTCTCAAAACAACTTATAATATATAATAGATTATAAAATCTTTTAATAAATTTACTAGAAAAGGTTCATAAATCACATTTGTAATGTCAGAAATACATGACCAGCTATCTCTGAAAACTACATCTCTTTTTTGAATATATTGCATAAATTCCCTCTTACCAAATTTAACTTCATTTTTTTTGTATTACTTCACTTTCAACTTTAATTGTTACAATCTCTACATGTTCAAGTACATCTGCTCTACATTTGAATGTTGAATGATACATTACTGCTGATTATTTCTGGAATAATAGTAAATTTACAGAAAAGAAAATATCATTGCTTTTGAAGCATTTATACATCCGTTCATGCAGTTGAAACCTACTTGTTCTATGTGAAACCTACTTGTTTGCTTGAACCTGTGAACTTGCATTTATCGTAATGTAACTATCGTATTATTTGTTGTGCAGGATGAAATTAAAACATATGTAGAGAACAATATGTGGTCTCCTGAATACACAAAACTGGTTTACAAGCAGGACTGAACATCGCCTCAAACACGAGAACACTTCTTCTTTAATCTAATAATCGTTTCACACATTGTATGCAAGTATTTATAGGTGAGTTACTGTTGCGATATAGAACCCAAAAAACATACCGTTGCGAGTGGATTTATCTGTATCTATCCATCTATGGTTGTTTTTGCCAATAACCATCAGTAGAAGATCTCCAAGTTTGTAAATGTAGACTGCGGAAATTTATTATAATTTGGATGTCAATATTATATAGTATTCAATAATGCTTAAGCCTTGCCTTTTGTGCTCACAGTAGTGTAAAATGTGTAGGATACTTAAATGATGATCGATTTTATTTTTAATGTGAACAAATGGATATTTAAATGATAGATGTTACAATTTCTGCAAAATGCATTAAAGATGCTGGTATGATTATCAAATTGTTATTAACCCAAGTTTCTTATATTACTAGCAGTCCCACATATCACATATTAAAATAAATAGATCTTGCTTACCCAATTTTTCCCCATAAGGAGCTTCTTTACCTATTACAAAATGAAAAATGAATAATTTTTGAATTGTTAATCTTTGCTTTCTAAAATAATTATGGTTTCGTAAGACAATCAATCCATAATTAGACTCACAAATTATTGTGAAAATAAACTAAAGTTATAGATGTGAGATACATAAAGTTATATCTCTAACATGATTTTATATAAATTTTTATAAACAAAATATTGATTTTCTCTATCTACATATATTTGGTCCAGTCCATATACTATGTAGAGATGACCCCACCACCGCGAAGCCATACCTCAACGGTGCACTCCACCAATGACCCACTTCTCCACTTTCAAATTTCAAAAAATCAAAACGTTACACTCTAAATTAATTTCTACACCTCTAAAATATATTAATAAATAAAAATAATAAAAAAGGAAAGGAACAACACATTCCAAGTTTCCAACGGTCCTGCTCATCCTCACCATATCACAAGTGAGTGCGAAGCACCGAAAAAATATCCATAAACTAGACAAAGCTGCGCACCTGGCGCAATATAGCCCTATGCCACACGCCCCAATAAAACAAAGTTAATTTCAAAAGTATTTCTACACGAATTTGAAAAAAAAATCAGCCTAATTTCAATACTCTCTCTCTCTCTCTCTCTCTCTCTCTCTCTCTCTCTCGAATTCGGCGTCCATTTCAAGTCCAAACAGTTGTTCCTCGACACTCTGTAACTTCAATTCTAAGTTTTTCTCTCGTTTCCAAACTTCAACTTGTTTTAGGTTTGGGAGCTCAACTGCATTCTCGGTTTAGATCTGTTGTTTTTTTCGAGTTTTCGAGTATCTGAGATAATATAATGGCGACAATGGAGAGTTTGATTGGGCTGGTGAACAGAATTCAGAGGGCTTGCACCGCCCTCGGCGACTATGGCGGCGGCGATCAGACTTTTTCCTCACTCTGGGACGCCCTTCCCTCCGTTGCCGTTGTCGGTGGTCAGGTGAGCGTCTGGATTGCTATTGTTGCGTAGGAAATCTACTTATTATGTTGGTTAGCAGATCCGTGCAAATTATGAAGTGGAAACACTAATTTTGAGGGTAAATAGGATTATATCTGGTTGATTCGGGTGTAAGATGAGTGGTAGGGATTGTTCATGATCTTTGCCGAATTTCTCTTTATGTAGTTACATGTGAATGGGGTAACTATTATTGTGGGTTTTGAATATCTGTTAATTTGTTTTTTTGGTTGAGCTGAATGCAGAGTTCGGGAAAGTCATCTGTGTTGGAGAGCATAGTAGGACGTGATTTTCTTCCACGAGGCTCTGGTTAGTTTTAGTTAATGCCATTTGGTTTAATGAGCTATACTACATTTTGCATTGAATATTACTTTTATACACTTTATCATGTTCACTGTTTGATGATTTTAAATAAATTTGAGCTCAGGAATTGTTACAAGGCGGCCGCTGGTGTTGCAACTGCAGAAAATTGAAGATGGGCAGCAAGAATATGCAGAGTTTGGTCATTTGCCTCGTAGACGTTTCACTGATTTTGGTATGTGTGAAATGTGCTAAATTATTACTTTTAAACAAAATTAATGAGAATCTGATGTTGAAGAGAGGGCTTTCACATTGATATATTTCATTTTCTTTTGTATTATGTTCATCAATAGATCACACTCTTGTGAATTGATTTCTGGTTGGAAAACTTATTAGCTTAGTTTTATGTTTGGTTGTCAATGACAAGGTTCTTATACAAGAAATTGATTATTAGTCTCAACCTTGCTCTTCTTTACTTCTCCCTGATTTAAATTTTTTTGCACAAATTTTAATGTGTTTTTTAGCAATTGTAACTTAGAATCATTTTACTTGTAGTAACTAGATTGACAAAATGTTTACATCTTCTCATTTTCTGTGCAGCTTTGGTTCGCAAGGAAATTCAGGATGAAACTGATAGAATCACCGGAAAGTCGAAACAAATTTCACCTGTTCCTATTCATCTTAGTATCTACTCACCAAACGGTATGTTACTTTTGAAGCTATTCATCTTAGTATCTACTCACCAAACGGTATGTTACTTTTGAAGCTAATTTATCTTAAACATGTGCCATGTTGTGAATCTTGTTCTCTTTCACCCAAAAAGGGTTCTATCCTGCTAAAAAAATAACCTCTTTTTTGCAGTTGTCAATTTAACTCTTATTGATCTTCCGGGTTTAACAAAAGTTGCCGTAGGTATGTTCTCTTTAAGTAAAGTACTTAAATTTTCATATTGATATGATCTTTATCCAATGCAAAGAAATTATATCTTTGCAGAGGGGCAACCAGAAAGTATAGTGCAAGACATTGAAAATATGGTTCGCACATATGTTGAGAAGGTAAAAAAAAGAGAAAAGCATGTTGTTTTTTTATATCTGTTTTACTACAATTTTATTGTAAATAAAAATATTTGCTTCATTACAATTTTATTACATATGCAGCCCAATTGCATTATACTGGCAATATCTCCAGCAAACCAAGATATTGCAACATCAGATGCTATTAAGCTTGCTAGGGAAGTGGATCCATCAGGTAAAAACCTTCCTTTGGTAAACGATGCATGAATGTTAAATAAGATATGTTACAAACTTGGTATTGCTATTTTATAATCCTTATAAAATTCATGCAGGTGAACGCACATTTGGAGTGCTTACAAAACTTGATCTGATGGACAAAGGAACTAATGCTCTGGATGTAATCTCTCCTCCTGCTTCTCCCTATGACACACACTCACACATATACATACATGAATATACATATATATGTGTGTGTGTGTGTGTGTATGCTCAGAATGATGAACATTATATTAATAATGAAGCGTAAAATTACAAGAATTCATTTTTCTTAATGAAATATTACATTTGGGAAGATTAAGAACAAGAATGGTATCAATTATTTACCTAGTCCAAAACATGTTCTTTTGACTTTTTGTATCTTCCCCGTTTAGCATGATAATACACCACACTCTTGTTTGTTGTTGCTCCTCCCCAATTTCTTCTTGTTTCCTCTCATCCCTGGCCCATCTTCTTCAGTCTTCCCTCTTTTTCTCTCTTTATTTACGTGTAAAGAATAAAGATACATTTTTATTTATACTATTATTAGGTGCTGGAAGGACGATCTTATCGTTTACAACATCCTTGGGTGGGTATTGTGAATCGTTCACAAGCAGATATCAACAAAAATGTTGATATGATTTCTGCTAGGCGAAGGGAACGCGAGTACTTTGCTAGTAGTCCTGACTATGGGCATTTGGTCAGTAAAATGGGTTCTGAGTATCTTGCAAAGCTGCTCTCAAGGGTACAATCATGTTCCTTAACTGTAATTTATATGCTCAATGCAATCTGGTTTGTGCAGCCTGTGCTTATATTGTTGGATATTTTTCTTTCAGCACTTGGAATCTGTAATTAAGGCAAGAATACCAAGTATCACTTCATTGATTAACAAAAGTATTGATGAACTTGAATCCGAATTGGACCACCTTGGAAGGCCCATTGCTGTTGATGCTGGGGTGAGCTTCTTGCATGCCTTTTCATGAATTTATGTCTGAAGTATTTAAATCTTGCTAGAAACTGAAGTTCGTCTTTCAGGCTCAACTATATACCATCTTGGAACTATGTCGTGCTTTTGACAAGATATTCAAGGAGCATCTAGATGGAGGGTATGTTTGTTGTCTGCCTTCATCATCCTTATATTTTACATCCGGAAACCTTTTCCAGTAACCCTCTATATGATTAATATATAATTTTTTGTCCTAAAACTTCATATATGTACAATTACATTCCCTAGATATCACATTTACATCCAACTGATGCATTTTCCCCTCTTCAGATGCATATAGTTCATGCCCTTCAAGCAATTCAGAAATGTTATTTATACTTTATATACTTATTTCTATTTTTGGGAAGAGTTCACAAGCAGACGTATAGGATATACAATTTTGTAAATGAAACCCAAATTTCAGTTTTGTAAAGTTGATGGTAACAGCCTGCGTATCTACATTTGAAGATAAGAATTCTATAAATCCCTGTGGTTTTAGTCTTGGTTTTGTAAAGTTGATGCCTACCTTAGCTCGTTCTGCATAGTTTAATGGTAATAGCCTGCTTATCCACATTTGAAGATAAGAATTATTTAAATCCCTGTGGTTTTAGTCTGGTTTGTCTTTGCACTTAAAAACCACTCCATGTTAACCCCATGAAGTGTATTCTGCACTTGAAAACCACCCCTAGTTAACCTCATAAAGTTTATTCTGCCTTTGATTTCATTTGGATTTGATGATTGTGTGGTGATTGTCTTGATTGCTGAACCTGCTTTTTTTTTTCCCCTTCATGTTTGTGGCATATCATTGTCTCAATAAATACACCCTGATCTTATTCTTTGGAGTTGTTAACTTATGAACAATAAAATGTTTGCATGACTTCGAAAGACTTCTAACTTTAGTAATAGATTGGAAAAAAATAAGTACACATGTTTATCTGGTTGTTACCTAGCCTCACCTTAATTACCCATTATTTCAATTTTTTGCATTTGCTTTGTTTAAATTAGGTGGTTATGGTTGTAGATTCTAATCAGCTGCTGCTTTATTTCAGCCGACCTGGAGGAGATCGAATTTATGGAGTTTTTGACAATCAGTTGCCAGCTGCACTAAGAAAACTCCCATTTGATCGACATCTTTCAATGCAGAATGTGAAGAAAATTGTTTCAGAAGCCGATGGTTATCAACCACACTTGATTGCTCCTGAACAAGGTTACCGACGGCTTATTGAGGGCTCATTAAATTATTTTAGGGGGCCTGCTGAAGCATCTGTGGATGCTGTGAGTAATTTGATATTAGAAACCATTTTTTTCGTACAACCATATAATATCACACTACATTTATGACTAACCAACAAAAATGTCATTCAGGTTCACTTTGTGCTGAAAGAACTTGTTAGGAAGTCAATTGGGGAGTGTCAGGTGAGTCCATTGTTCTTAAAAGTTATGTTGTGACATTTTCTTTATTCTAGTTTTGGTCTACGTAAGATCTTTATTTTATCTGGTGATATAGGAATTGAAACGGTTTCCAACCCTACAATCAACTATTGCTGGGGCAGCGAATGAAGCACTGGAAAAGTTTCGCGATGAAAGCAAGAAAACGGTTGTTAGATTGGTAGATATGGAATCTTCGTATCTCACTGTTGATTTCTTCCGGAGACTTCCACAAGAAGTCGAGAAAGCAGGAAACCACCCAGGGGGGAATCCACGGGACCATCCAAGGGACAACTCAGCGGCTGCAAATGTTGATCGTTATGCTGAGGGACATTTCAGGAGGATAGGTTCGAATGTGTCATCTTATGTAAATATGATATCAGAAACTCTGAGAAACTCGATTCCCAAGGCAGTGGTTTATTGCCAAGTTAAGGAGGCCAAACAGAATTTACTCAATTACTTCTACACGCAAATTGGGAAGAAAGAGGTACTTGCTCTGCTGCTCAACTAGCCACTCAAACTACCAGTTTTTGTTTCACTTAACCACTTGAAGTTTTCGTGCTTTACACTTTGCAACTCTGTTTTAGCTGGAAACTTTAGTTCCGAGGGGCATGTTGCAAAGTGTACTGCACACAAACTTCACATGACTAAAAAAATAGGTTAAGCACCGAAAATGATCATAGTTCTGGTGTCAAGACATAATTGACCACAGATTATACCATGCTTGGTTCTTGCATATGCTTAATGCTAATGTTTGGTGTTGTTGCAGGGTAAACAACTTTCCGAGTTATTGGATGAAGATCCGGCATTGATGGAGAGGAGACAACAATGTGCTAAAAGGCTTGAACTGTACAAAAAAGCAAGGGATGAAATTGATTCTGTGGCATGGATTCGTTGATCAATTTGATGTACGCATGGTACGAATCTTTTGTATGTTTATATACTTCACGATGACATCATCGTGGTTATCATCCTGAGTCTCGATTCTTGATCGACTCTGCAGGGATTCATTTCATTTGTAGTATTGTTTTCCTGATTCATTGCATTTTTATATCAATCGGCTTTATGTGAGCTTTTATTTTCATATTGTTGTAATAGTGTAAATGGATCATAATGTTCTTAGTATATTAGCCGTATTTGTTACGTATCTTACGAGTTATATTTGTTGCTGGTTTTCACATTTTCGGGTTAATTTTTGATCATCGTTCTGGGTATGTACGTATACACTAAAAAAAGCAATCGCAGAATACAAAAATACAAGTTACTCATGAAATTACATTTCGATACAAAATAATATTTAGTGTACAAGTGACATCTCACGACTATCTAATGCAATTACACTGACTAATACCTCGAACCGAATCAGATACGAAATTCCATCAGTTTATCCTATTAAGGAGATCACAAAGCAACGAATTAAAAGTGAGATAATAACTTCTTCACACCACTTTAATTCTTGTTTCATAACAATTATCAAAGTGGCTTACCAGTAAGTATACAGTAAGGCTATCAGTTCAGATCATTGAGCAATTCTTCCACTTTGTTAATGCCAATATCGGATAAAGACCCGATCACCTCCCCCTCATCATCACAATACACTAATTCGTCGCTGTATTCCTCTGCAAAAGGTGGAACAAATAAAAAGATACACCACATTTGCATTCGAAGGTATGAAAATCGTTCGACTTTTCAAACAAACTAATGAAGGGAATGAATGTTAAATCAATTTCTAAAGAATCATATGTACCAAACATCGACTTCAAGGAGGTAGGAGGAGGAGTAGCCAAAAAGTTCAAGCCAACATAAACTCCAATTGCCAGAATAATTGTCACCAATACATAAGTTGGCACAGGTAATGCTGCAGAGTCCCTGAAGAAGAATATCAACATATATATAATAATAATACACGTATATCTTCAAAGCTAGAAACAAACCACAAGAATGACGTAAGTGTTATAGGAACAGGAATTAGTTCGATTACTGAATGATTCTGTAAACACAAACTTGAACCACATCAAATTTTCTCTTGTTACTTTCTTCTAAAAAGGTTGGCCGAGGGCCTGATATCTTAGTCAGTTAAGGTTATTACATTTATCATTCTAATGTACAAAAGAGAAATTCCGAGCACCACATTTGACTATTTCAATTGTTTCCACAACATCTTTTAGATATGCAAGCATAAGATAGCACTCAAACATATAGCTGCTTTGTTTTATCTTTCACAAGATGAGAGCATGTAATTCAAGAAAGCAACTTTGAGTGCAGAATAAGTAGTATATGATAAGGATAGGAATACATGAGGGAATCAGAATAAAGCTCTAAAATTGTAAAAGCAAGCACATATCCCATTGTACTAACCTTTTTGGATAGTAATAGATTCCTACAGAGTTCAACCAATACTCAGGAACATATGCCCATATGATTAAACTGCCTGTTAAAGATTAAGTACAAGAAGCGTTTTAGATGCCACGTTGTGTAGCTTCAACTGTAAGATCTCAAGCTCTAAACTAAAAAAGAATCTGCATTTTCCCAACCCCATTTCATAATGTCGGATTATGCTGAAAAAGAGTGAGCAATAGGAATTCGGCAAAAGAACTTGGTTAAGTTGCTCCTTAAAAGTTAACACATGAGTCAAGTCAGATCATGAGCTATTCGGGATCCACTCAAAAGAACCTCAAACTCGACTTGGTGTTGACCGAGTCGAGCTCGGGGTCAACTACTCGAGTAGCTCTCAAGCTCAACATATTCGACTTGATAACCTCACGAGCCAAATTAGTTGCATTTAAGGTATTTTACAAATTTATCCCTTATAAAATTTAGTTTTTGATATATAATTATGCAAGTATTAAGTCAAGCTTTATCGACTCCAATCGAATCTTTTTAATTGTATAATCATAAAGTTCAGATTGTTTGCATAAATAAATCAAGTCGAACCGATTAGAGCTCGAGTTTGTTGAGTTTGCTTAGAAATGCCTCCAAATATAGAATCATTATCTTGCCTTCTCAAATTACACATCAAAATCAACTTAAGAAGCTCCACATTACTCATTTCTAAACGTTAATTAGCTATTAGAAAAAGGCAAAAGCAATCAAAATGTAAGATCAATGATGCTCTAGGTCCCCAATGCTTCAAATATATTTGCTGGTGTAAACCAACAAACAAGAACTATACATTCTTAAGATTTAATCAATTTTTTGTTTAAACAACATTAATAAAAAAAAAAATACTTAAATCAATTTCTAATACACTGACAGGCAATTGAAGCTCGACGAAAAAAACGAAGAATTGGAAGGATCAAACCTGCAGCAACGACAACGGTGATCGAGAAAACGAAGCCATAAAGTTCAGAGAGTTTGGGCACCTTCCCACCGGAAACGCCCAATCTCGCCGGAGACAGATCGTCGGCATCGGAAAATGGCGCATTGGCACTCCGATTCACGATCTTTAGAGGGCTATTCTCTTCCATCAAATTCGTTTTCTCTAATGGATTATTGCCGTTTGGGCATTTCGTCGAACAAGTAGAAGGCAGTTTGATTACAGAGTTGTAGAGAATAAGCGATCAGTTCAAAATCCTGAGGCTTGAGTTTTATTTCAAATTCATCCCTAATTTTCTTAATATTTTCAATGAAGTCCCTACTGCTTTGGCAATAACTATTTAATATATTTATTCATTATTTTGACCCAACACCATAGGCTATGCTTTAATTAAATGAGGTTGGTCCAAGAATTATGGACCATGTACCATCTTAATAAATAAAGGGTACTATTTTATGAATTTAATATCGTAAAATAAAATAATCTATAATTTATAATTCATACATTAAAATTTAGTTTATGAAAATATATTTGAGTTATAATCGTGGAAATATATCCATAACATAGTTTCAAATAAATAAAAAAATCTATATGAATTATGTAAAATTCACTTGTTCAACTTGTAATTGTCATTGTAATTGAAAAATGCGAAAAAAATAAAATAAAACTATGTTCTTCTGTTTGATTTAAACAACATAATAATTATTGTATTATTATATGTTTATTGGACTAATATGTGAAGTAATATATTTTAGACCCATAATTTCACTGTATAAACTATAAAGTAGTATTGACTAATGAAATAAATTTAAATTGTGGATAATAGATTCCTGTGAAACAAAATTGCATCATTAATGTTGTCTTGTAATTCTTTATATATTTTAATCTACCTTAAAAAATATTATATCATCAACATCTGTCCATAACAACACATCAAATCTCAAAGGAATATAGAGATTCATATATTAAGTGAATGGTTTCTTGTATAAGAATAGAATAGAGTTCCACAGAAGAATCTGCGAATCTGGAATTATATAAATATATATTTCATGTACTTACTAATAATGTATTGTTGTACATACATGATATTGTATAGTGACAACCTTCAAATTTAGTCGGTTGTAGAAGAAAATAGTGCAAATTAAGTTTAATCTATTTTTGCAAAAAAAAATTCAATTATGCATTTATTAGGTTTTGGTAGTACATGTTATGATTGAATTATACAAAGATTAGATATACGCATCCAGAAAAATACTAAACATATCCTAAAAATATATATTTTTATACATTTTATTAGAAAAAAATGTGTTTAATAAGTTTTTTTTTTTTAATCATGTGTTTAATAAGTTTTGAAATGTGTATTGCGCACTTTTATACAAATTGCGTAAAGAAAACAACTTGATATATTAATGCATAATAGTATTTTTGGGAAATCAAAAGTATAAAAATATTTGAGAGAGAGAGAGAGAGAGAGAGAGAGAGAGGGGGGGGGGGGCATTGTTTAAACGTTTCCCTCTCTATAAATACACACTCTGCATTTCTGCTCTTTGTCCTATTCTTAGATCTCCACTATTTTCCCTCCCTTTGCCAATTTCGCAACAATTAGGTGAGACCCACTTCTCAATTTAAGTATTTTCACCATTTTTTTGATTCGAAAATCTCAATTTTGGTTACTTTTGTTTTTAATTTGATGTGGGCTTGTGCATAAAGCGTCATACTTCAACTTCCCATTGTAAAGATTTGAATTTTCTTTTCTTTTAATAAAAAAAAAAAATCATGTTATGAGTATGATCTGATACATTTTCAGGTAATAACTACGTTAGATAATGATGAATTCAGCACTTTTTAGTGGGTTTTTACTATATGTTAGCATAACATTCTTTTTTTGCTGAATCTTGAGCGCAACCCTTTTGTTATGTTCACAATTTCAAGAATTTTGTTGAGAAGTGTTGGTTTCAGTGATCTGATGAATTTTACTGATCATTAAAATGCTAATTTACTGAATCATATGCTCATCTGTTTGCACAATCTTAACTCGGAATCGATTTCAAGCTTTTGTTTGGACTAGTGATTTTTTATACCTTAAAAGTAGGATTTAGTGCTATCTCTGAGTTGTAGGTTTATATCAAGGACAAAAATTTCAGTTTCCGTAGAAATTTCAGCATTCCGGTGACATACCGGTGGAGATTATTTCGAAACCTAAATTTGAGTGAAATTTCGCCAAATTTTTATCCTTGGTTTATATTCATATAATGGTAATCAATTTCTGTATAAAGTGATTGATCTTCATTCTATGACATGTTTTTCGTGTTTCTTTGTGCTGTGATGAATTATAATTACTGTTTGGTTAATGGTTAACATTTCCAAACTTTTTATGCTTAAAATCATATAGGGATCTGCGATTTTTATTGAAATTGGTTACTTTTTCTTGGATCTGAATTCATTATCATTGATACTTCTAGGCTCCCTGCTACAATATTTTTCTTTATAGATTGCGTTTTGTACTAAAATCATGCAAGTAACTGCCATTTTTGTATATGGCCTGCATGCAGATACTTCATCATGGGGACTGTTATTGATGCTGCAAACAGGGTATTTCTTCAATTCTTGTTTATCTGTCGTTTTGCAATTGAGTTGATCTTATAGTTGTGAACAATAATTCCAATTTCTAATTTGGTTATCTTGTAGCCTAATGCATGGACTAAAAATTTTGAATTTTAATAGTGGATTTTGAATTTAAGTTGCATCATTGCTATCAACTATAAGTTTTAGTTGTCACATTAACTTAATGAGACACTTAGTTCGACAAACATTGACATAGGCTAATGTTGGTGCAGGAAGTAAATGAAACTTCACAAACTGATAAAAAGTTCACTGTGGTTTTTGTTCTTGGTGAGTGCTTTGATTTCTATATTAAGCCTTCATTACTACACTATATTCTTCAGAAATTAGATATATATTTTCTTATTGTTATATTTTTGTCGCCTTTTCTTATGTTCGTCAAAATATGATTGTCGTCGCCTGTCCTGTTTTCAATTTTTCCTCATTAAATTTGAGCAGGTGGGCCTGGCAGTGGTAAGGGCACCCAGTGTGCAAACATTGTCGAAAATTTTGGTTTTACACATCTTAGTGCCGGCGATCTTCTACGAGCAGAGAAAAATTCCGGCTCTGAAAATGGGTACAATCTTATTGCAACTCTAATGCTATCTAATCAGTTATCTTCAGCTTTGTATTGGTCTTTTCATGTCAGCTTTTCAGTCACCTAATACTTAAGTATATAAATTACGTTTACTTTTCGTTTAGTACAATCTCTTCAGAAGATAAATGTGTACTCTATACTTTCTATTATTTTTCAAATGCTTATAGTGCACTATGTGTTACTCCATTTGCTTTAAAAAGTTCAATCAATCAATTCACTTTTAATTCTCGTCTTATGGTGTATAGGAAAATGATTGACAACATGATTAAGGAGGGGAAAATCGTACCCTCAGAGGTAACAATTAAGCTTCTCCAACGAGCAATGGAAGAAAGTGGAAACGACAAGTTTCTTATTGACGGTTTTCCTCGTAATGAGGAGAATCGTGCTGCATTTGAGTCTGTAGTATGTCTTCTCTTTTACCTCTCAATTACGTGTGTGTGTGTGTGTATATATATATCATGTAGATATCGTTTCTAACATGTTATCTTTTGACAGACTGGAATCGAGCCTGAATTTGTACTATTCTTCGACTGTCCTGAGGAGGAAATGGAGAAGCGCCTTTTAAATAGGAACCAGGTTACACATTTTTATAGCAGTGATCGAGTTATAAACACTATATTTCTCTCTTTATTTAACCTTCTTTTTGTTTCCTTACCATTCGTGCTTTAAGGGTAGAGAAGACGATAATATCGAGACCATAAGGAAGAGATTTAAGGTGTACGTAGAATCCAGCCTCCCAGTGATCGAATACTACAATTCTAAAGGGAAAGTTCGAAAGGTAATCTCTTCCCACCATTCTCGCCTTTATGAGAGACCAAATATGTATTAATATGGTGATCGATATTTCCTATATTTTAGATCGACGCTTCCAAACCAGTTGAAGAAGTCTTCGATGCAGTCAAAGAAGTTTTCGCCTCTCTCAACGACAAGGTAAAACCACATCACGATGCTTCTCGGAAATGTTATAAACCCCTGCAATTTATGAGGAGAAAAAAATCGGGAAACGGGGCTATTAAGTGCAGTTGGATGAGATGCATTTTGCCTTGATGATCATAGTGAACATTATATTTGTAATCAATCACGTGTAATGAAGCTCGTGTTGTTGTATGATTGTTCGTGTATTATTGTACTAGTTTTTTATGAATGGCGAAAAGGGCAAAAACGTATATGGCTTTGATCATAAATAAATTCCCGGTCTAGGGTTTATTGCCACGCGCTATTTATTAGTATCTTATTTCCGTTTCCTTGTGGATCGCAGATTGCTGCTTGAAGATACTGCTTCATCATATATTTGCAGGTATATTTCGTTTAGCTCTCTATATGTTGTGCCATTTTGTAGAGTGGACGAATGGTTCGTTGCATAAGTTAGGTTTAAGATGAATGTTGCCATGTTCACGACAAATATTCGGATTTATTTCAATCTCGTCTTTCATTTGCATTGATGAAATGAGTTTGAATCTTTTGTCTTGCAGGTTGTTTATGATTTTGATGGGCATTCTTGGTATGATATGATTTGAGTTTATGAGCATTGTTGGTTTGCTTATTTACACTGAGAGATTACATTTTTAATGGTGTTTTTGATTGTTTTCTGCACCTAAGACTTTAAAATTTTGATTAGGTTTATGCCTCTATTTTGTTATATAATGGTTGTAGCTCTTTTATGGTTCATTTATATGGTGATACGAATAGACATAAACGCATAAGAGGATATTAAAAAAAAAACATGAATTCTCAAATTTTGTTAAATAATACTTATTTTTAAGGGGTGGGGGGCATTTTTGACCATTACACAATAAGCAAAATGAAAAATACCCACAACTTAAGAAAACATGTTTTTTACCCAATTTGAGGGCAAAATTACCCAAATACCCTTACTAAACTTGGTGAGCAAACAACCAGAACTAGAGTATAGCTCACGAGGGAAAATTGCTAGATCACGAGGGAAAATTGTCAGATCACGAGGGAAACTAGGGTTTTTACATATTTAATTATAGATCACGGTTGCGAGTATAGATCACGAGGGAAAATTGCTAGATCACGAAGGAAACTAGGATTTTTATGTATTCAATTATAGATCACGGTTGAGAGTATAGATCACGAGGGAAAATTGTTAGATCACGAAGGAGAGTATAGATCACGAGGGAAAATTGTTAGATCACGAAGGAGAGTATAGATCACGAGGGAAAATTGCTAGATCACGAAGGAAACTAGGTTTTTACGTATTCAATTATAGATCACGGTTGAGATTATAGATCACGAGGGAAACTAGGGTTTTTATATATTCAATTATAGATCACAGTTGCGAGTATAGATCACGAGGGAAAATTGCTAGATCATGAGGAAAAATTGCTAGATCACGAAGGAAACTAGGGTTTTTATGTATTCAATTATAGATCACGGTTGAGAGAATCACGAGGGAAAATGTAGATCACGAAAACACATAGATCACGATAACAAACACGCTCATTGTCTACAGTTAGTTTGTTGTTCGCTCACCAAGTTTAATAAGGGTATTTGGGTAATTTTGCCCTCAAATTGGGTAAAAAACATGTTTTCTTAAGTTATGGGTATTTTTCATTTTTTGGTATGTATATTGGATACAAAGACATATTTCCACTATTTTTAAATATATCATCAAATAAAATGAATGATATAATTGTCACCTTGATGTTTGACATCATATATTTTATTTATTATTTTTTAAATCTTCATTTCTTCCATTGTTTGATAAGAGATTGATTATGCATGCTTGATTTGTGTTTGAAGACTTTCTGCATATTTATTCACATCAATTGTTTTTGGAAAAAAAAAATAATAATCACATTAGTTATTAAAGAACATAAACAATGTGATATGATCAATAATTTCAAATTCCATTGAACATAATAGTATACAAAAGAGAACAAGAAAGATAAAAATAAAAACCTATATAATATCAAAATAGTACAGGCTTACACATTTCGGTTCTCTATCTCATCCAAACAATATTATTATCAAAATTACGTAGTTTTGATATTAATACATGTGATAATAATACGAAAAGTTAAAAGAGATAATATCTTTACCGCCTAAATAAGGGATGAACTACATAACATGGATGTGAGCTCGTGATTGAGAATCACACATTTTCTCAACAAAATTCTGAAATAATAAACAAAAGTTAGAGAACAAAGCACCAAAATCACAGTGATTATATATATATAGTCTCATGTGTGAATGAGCAGTGTGGTACGTTGTGTTAATGAGTTGGTTATTATTTGTTGAAAAAATCAAAGGAAAGGTCCCAATTGTTGAATTCATTTCTTGACCAGATGAAATTTTTGAATATAATATTAATGTTTCATATTATTTTTTTAGTAGCAAAATAACATATATGATGATATGAATAATATCATACATCATCTCACAAAATTATGATCTATTTTGTAGAAATGTGGAATACATGTGATAATATTGTATATATTGGCATCGATTAAATAAAATATAAGATAAAAACGCATTATCTTTATTTTAATCGTGTTAAAACTGATCATCATTGTTTACAATTACTTAAACCAATATATACCAGCAAGAAATTAGTCCACATAATTTCAATTTTCTTGTCAAGAACTAATTTCTCTAATTATGAACAAACCCGTGCAATCGCCGGAGATGATTTTCTTCAATGACTCACTCTAATTTATTATAAACTTAATTAATCGATTTTAATAGAGTTCAAATTCAATTCCAAAAAAGAGCTTCTTGACTTGTAAAATGAGACCTTATTCACAAAAATTTCTTACACGTTTCTCATAACTCCAAAAATGGTCTTAACTCTCTCTCTCTCTCTCTCTAAAAAACCAGCTTACTTTACCCACAACTCCGACCATTCATCTGATTTTTTCTCATTCACATACATATATATATTAGACTATTATTCACAATCCAACCACAAAGAATATTTTTCTTAAAAAAAAAGTTAATTCCATTTCCAAAGAATTTTTTTTACCATACATGGATTATCAACTTCAACTCATGGCCAAGTTCACATCCTTCCTCAAGAATCTCTCCGGCCAAGACTGCAGGCCACGCGCCGCCGTGTTCGACGGTAATTCCGAGAGTTTGTCGTACTGTGCCGTCTGCCTAACCGACATTCGGGGCGGCGATGGCTACCGGAAACTGCCGGAGTGCGGCCACTGCTACCATGCACACTGCATCGATGCATGGTTGAAGTCCCATTCAACTTGCCCACTCTGTAGAACTCAAGTACCTTTGATTATTTCCATGGATGACAATCTCTACAATTTCAGTGCTTTGATTTCTATCTTTTCTTTATTATTTCAAAGTTTTGTTGAGAAAATGTGTAATCCTCTTAATCATGAGCTTACTTCCATGCTATGTGACAACATTAGGTGATCTTTTACGATCAGAATCGAATTTCTGTGACGAGTCAATCCACAACTTCACAACTTAAATACGAATTTGTGAAAGTGGATTTGATTTGTGGACAGTGAAGTTACGATTTATGGATTTACATCCGCGAGATCGATCTTAGAGGATTTTGTGTTTCAATTATAGGTTGTAATATTAGTTGTTCTTTTCTTGATTTTTTAGATTTTATTTAGTTTTTCTTGAAATTATTATATTGTATTTATCAATTCTTTGGAAAATGTATTTAGTATTTACTCAAGTTTTTTTTTTATTTGACAGTTAGTATCTACTCAAGTTGATCTGTTGTTTATATTATGTTTTTAATTTTATATTAATGTTATTTATACCATTTCATAAATATTTTTATATATAATCATCCAAATGTTCGATATGCAATTTAGTATTCAAGCCTTTAAATAATCACGAACAAGTTTCAGATGAATGGAATTATAAATATTTAAAACTTGTATAAAATTGTAAAATTAACTTTTTTTTAGTTAATTTGCAATTCTTTAAATCTCATGAATAAAATTTGAAAAAAAAAAAATTGTAATTAATTTTTAAAAAATGATAATTCGTGCAAAGTTAATGAGCCATCTGCTCACAAAGTAGTATACAGTAACTATTTCAATTTCTGGGCCGACGGGCTCGTAAATTAGGATCAATGGTGATTTCGGGCTCGATTACATCAACGAGAAGCTCGCTTTTCCTTGATAATTCTCCGAATTGGCTGCAATCTCATGGTTTGTTTATTTTCTTTCCTCCTACTCCGATTGCTAACTTATTTTTGTTTGATTATGATTTCTCTAATGGATTAGCTTAAATACATTGATCCTAGGGTTTCATGCATATAGCAATTGTACTCTGTAATGTTTTTGTTCTCAATTTTATGTTTGAAGAAGTGCACTCTTTTGATTGGTTGCAAAGAAAATTGAACTAAATCTCTATATATTATAGATCACGGTGTAGTAATCAGTTATTACTTTTGTGTTTAGGCGAAATTTGATGTAAGGTTTGTCTGGTAAGCATCACAAGGGATGGAAGATCTTCAGAAATCATCTATTCTAAGTATGACATAGAATATTGAAGCATAAGCACGAGTGTAGATAAGTAATTAGGTATGGTTCTCAACATGGAAAACATTATTGTTTCCCTGCCGATAGCTGCAGCTTCTTGAAAATTAAAATCGGTTGTAGAAATGTAGTCTAATTTGGCTTTGAGTCTTCGATGTTCACCAGGGGACGGAATCCATGGTCAAGGCTGGCTTTCCATATTTTCTCAATATCGAACATCATGTTTCCGCACTCATGCACATCCCATTCTTCCATAGCGTGCAGTATTCCGGCTATTCGCCATGCACTCATCACCCTTCTTGGTAGCCAATTCTGTCATGCATTTACAAGAAAAGGGTACAATATAAGTACATGAAAAAGTTTAGCATTTAGGAAGTTTCCAATAGGAATTAATTGGAAGTTTGCAATAGGAATTAATTGGAACAAATAAAGAATTTATCAATTACCTCACAAGAGTCAACATTTTCTAGATGCTTGGGGGCCAACATTGCTGGTGTGCTGTTGTAGAAGCAGTCTTTACGCATTTTTTTTGGAGGAAAATGCGAGAAGGGAATGAATCTTGTTCCTTTGGGAGCCTTTAGTTGTTCATCTTCACTTAGTCCATCTCCCACTAACCATGTCTGCACAAGCAACAATTTTCATAAGCTTACTTTCCCTATATATTAAGGTTTAAGTTTTAGCCGTACGAGAAATATCCACACCCGTTACTTTCAATACACTGACCTTTGGAGCATTGTGTTTAGAGAGGACCAAATTGTCTCCGGCTTCTTCGGTAAGCTTAGCTTTGAGGTTCTTATATTTATCCTCCCATATTGTGTAAACCTGTTGTAATTTCAGGCATATAATGCCAATTAACAAAGGAAAATGTTATCCATCCAGGGAAGTGTTGCTATTATCCATGAATTTGTACAGGAAACCAGATTCTCCGTACCTGGATTCCCCCTTGGCATAAAGCAAGGGCAATAGAGTAAGCTACTTTTGATAGGTTGCCTCTGAGGACAACCTGTGTTGTTCCTCTCGGAATGCTCTTTAGCACAACGGCAACAGCTAAACTACTCCCATCTACCAACTTCACTTTTAGCTGAGGGTGCCGTCTTAAGAACAGCTCACCATTTTTGTTCAGCCCCTCGTCCTGCACCACATGATGACAAGAATATAAATAACTGATTGCTCTTTGATGCAAAAATATCTGCTTGTAGGGCTTTTACTTGCCTGATTCATTAGGCCTAGACTCAACACTCTAATACCCTTGGTCTCAGCTTCTAATATACTTTCCTCGATCGTGCTGTTTATTGAATCTCTCTGCCATTGCATGTAATACTGCAAGGACATGAATTTAATCTCAGAAAACATTAGTATTATGACTTACTGAAATCAATCTTGGTGTCATCTTTACTTGAATGCTGTATTTGGGAATAGCCCATGTTTGCAGCTTTAGGTGTTTGAAGACATTTCTCTCAACAGTGAATGAGTGCCCATGTATAAAAGTAATTATCATGGACCATAGAGTGATGGGCCACATTAACCACAAGTACCACTTAGATTTCTGAGGTTCAGAAGCCAAGTATGGGAATCCTAGACGGAGATGATATACAGATTCTGGTGTTGTGAGATGAGTCAGATGCACCACATCAGGTGCTTCTTCCTTTCGAACAAGTGACCTTTCATATAATGAGTCTGAAGATTGGTCCATGGTACCATAAATGTAATCATAGAATGGCATGAAAAGTGAGTAATTGGTTCGGAATTGGGTGTGATGCAGTGAGTGGTACCTGCATCACCAGATATGCTATCAGTTGAAGTAAATTATATGAAGTTCCAAAGACACAGCAGCAAATAATAAGAACTACGTAAAGGTGTCTAAGAATTTTAAATTTTTAGATAAGACAATCCTCTAATCTTCTGGAATAAATTTTGTTGACTTCATCCTGCATCTAAAGATAGAAACTGCGATGATTTCAAAGATTCTAAATTGTTGAGAGTATGACGTGCTGAAATTTTGTTGACATGCTGAATATAATAAAATTTTATTCTGTTGGAGTTTCTGTTCAAAGTCTTCTCTTGTAAGAACATAACTAATTTTATTTATATTTGTTAAAGATCCACATTAGTTCAACTATTTTTGTTCAAAAAATAGATATTGATCATTATAATTTATGCACAAATTTTATCTTGTGAATTTCAAGTGTAGTGCTACTTAAGTATTCATTATCATACTGATGATGTAAAAGGGACATAAATATGAAAGGGAAATTTTTTTCTTAAAAAAGTTAGATATGCAAGGGCAAATTCTGTCTTCAATTTGGTTTGACTGAGATTAATGATAATTATCACACGTTTCCCAATCAAAAGCAAAGACATAAAGGCTCTGTCTTGTCATGAATAAATTGCTTAACCAACTAATAAAATCATTTATTCTTCTGAAGTAGTTGGGTTTGGTTGCTTTCGGTTCTTGAAGAACTTTGGTACTTCAAAAAGTAGGCCAAAAAGAGGGGTTAAGTCTTGGGCTAAAAGTGTTTCATGGATCTATCAATGTTTTCTTTCCAAATTTAGGACCAATAATAAATAACTACATCATGGAAATATTAAAATGGACATTGTCTGAAATAAATTTAATCTGTATCAATCTTCAAAATTTGACAGTAAAGCATAGATTAAGATACTTACGAAGGTGTGTACATGAGGTACTTGAGAGGGGGAAATATGGAGAAGAGCTGTTTCGGAATGTGCTCAAAATTGCAGTGACCCATGTTGTTCATGAAATCAATAAAAGTTAGATAACCAACAATTGAGGCGATGGAAGCATTCACCATGTACAGTGTTAAAAGTATTGGTGTTGAAAACAGCACATAGTATGCAATATGCTCTGCAAAAGGATGAATTACAGCTGCAGCAACAATATAGTTGGGTGAGTGAGGTTAGATTGTAGTAGTATGCTATAGCTATGCATGCTTCTAAATGATATTTTCAGTTAATTTATATTACATTATTGGCTTACTCAGATTACATAAGCTATCTATAGTTAAGAAAAATAAGCAGTTTAAATTTATGATTCATAGTATTAATTTTAAAGGGTAATAGAATCAAAGCCTGATCTCAGTTGGAATCTAAAGTTTCATGTTTATACTAATGTTGGATTGTTTGTCTAATTCGTGTTTGCACATATTCTACTTCACTACTACATTCAAAAACATAGGTCCACAAACCAACTTTTATATAAAGAGATATTTTATACAGTTGGTATTGATTTATCATGTCAATATTCCGTATAGAAAATGATATTTTTAAAATATAGGATCTAGGTGTTTTATGCTCTGTTAATGGTCTAAATACATTTCACAGGTTGGACTACATAAATACTAGAGAGAGAGACTGTTCACTGCATGAATTTACTAATATGATTACTGAGGATGTCCTAACGATTCATGCATTAACTTATAAAATCATGATGTATTGTATTCAGCCATGATTTCTTACAAGTAATCGGCTCTGTGACAATGGAGGAGTGGTGGTGGGAATGGTAGCGAGAGTAAAGGAAGTGGTGGTGCAATGCCCTATGAAGCCAGTAGTATAGGAACTCCACTGGACCAGCATGAAATATAAATGTCCAGATAAATCCATCTGTCCTCCACCAGGGAAGATGGTGAGCCGTCTTGATATACGTTGATCCCAAGTAGAGTATAATTCCATTTAATATAATTTGATCATCCCTGTGAATCAGTTCATGCTCTCAGTTAGATCATATAGCCAGATTACGCCTCGATCCAAATAGGTCAAAATGTTTCTTAAACAAAACTTGGAATTTAGCTGAGAGAGGGGAACATTACCAGTTCCTTTCCCTGTCAACTTGCTCAAACTCAATGCTCTTATCAACTATCCTATTATTTCCTTTGGCTGTTCGATGGCGAGAGAGTGAAATCCATATTTGGTTGTGCACCATTCTTGATAGCAACAGAGGTACTATGAGAAAATTCCCTAAATCCCTTTCATTTGCATCTTTCACTAGGTATGAATATGTGGAATGTATTGCCCAGGGAGCCAATACCATGTACTAAATCAAAACAGAAAAACAAAAATATAACTACAGTATCTACAGCATAGATAACAACATGAAAAGGAAAAATTTTGTCTACAGTTTTCTGTTTTATAGCTTTTGATGTTGTCTTCTGTATATGAGTTCATTCAGTTCAGCTATTACGAAGGACACAGAAAAGTAACGCATTATCATAACGTTATTAATGCAGATAAGTGAACATGAGAAAGAAGAGCACTAAGAATAGAAGACCACCTTGAAGCTCCCAAGCCATGTCCATGGCCATTCAGTGAGAATCCCAGGTTTAGAAGCCATTTTTCTTCACCAACTAGTAAGCTTTCTTCCCTATCTCTACATGAAGAACATTACATTTATATACAATAAGGTACATGCATCCATTTTCAAAGTACAGTCTCATTCATTGTATCAACTACCTAATAGCATGTGGTACCTGTTTTCCATAGCTTAAATTGGCAACATTTTAAATGCACTTGAACTAAATATAGAAACTTTTTTCTACCTATTGCTGGATAGTTTGCTAAAATGTGTAGTCCACTCTGATGATGCAGAATAGTGTATTTACTCTTTGAATTGCCTCAATTCCATTGCTTAATTTGTCGAATTTTAAATGCACTTGAACTAAATTTTGAAACTTTTTCGACCTATTGTTGGATACTTTACTATAGTGTGTAGTTCACTCTGATGATGCAGAATAGTGTGTTTACTCTTTGAATTGCCTCAATAGTACAAATTTAGTTATGGTGCATTTATTAGGCTCACCAGCTAATGCAATGTGTCACTTTATATTTATAGAAGGAGGTAACAGTTATTGCTATAATTCACACCAAAGTCGAAGCAAAGTTCATCATCGTTTCCTATAATTATGGCCAGCTTCAGTAAGCGAATACGACAAAGGTAAGCCGGTGCTCAACTGCCTCCCCCCTGCATTTTTTCTGTGACACCTGTATTTTAGATCGCTTTTACGTGTGTTGTGTGAAAGGATGAAAATTACATAGACGTGTGAGTTATAATAAATACACAACATAGTTATATAGTCATACGTGTTTAATTTGCATTCATCTCACTAAAATTCGGATTCCTTATCGTGTAAGTTTAGCCTCACCTTATTTTATGGTTGCATGATAATAATGTTGTGTGTAAGTGTAACAACTAGTAGCTAGTTGCGCCAGTATTGTAGGTAAAATGCACAAATATGGTAAACAAATAGGGTACACAAATAGGCAACTAGTAAAGGTCCTAATGGTAATTTTATCTCTTATATGGTATTTCTTGAAGGTAGACATATAAGATGAAATATAATTAGATATTAGAACAGGGAGATAACCAAAAAAGTTGAATAGGGATTTACTTAATACTTAAACTAAGTCTTTTTTTTTTTTTTTTTGAGGGAAAATATGATATTTATAGAGTTGAAGAGGAACATTCTAATTCTCTCTCATTGCATTTATCAAATATATCAAAGTGAATAGAAAAAAACTTGTTAGAAACTTAAAGGACGTTAAAATTGGTTAATAAAGTTATTAAGAACCACCACTTCATTTTAAGCTCACATGATTTGCAGTTAACTTGAAGGGCAAAATATAGACCATAATGGGTTTGGTGGATTGGATACAATATATATCGTTCATTTATATTTTATGTAAAAATACATGTATATTTGTGTGCGATTAGATAGTACAGATCATGCCTGATAGAATTGATCATGTGTAGTTATTTCAACATAATTTACATGTAACAGTTTGGTAAGTTATCAACCCACATAATTTGCATGTACTAGTAAAGCAAACACGGTTCTTTCTACTGACTAGAGTGTTAAGTTTTAATGAATTACATTACATACAATATTTATTGTCCATTTACATACAAAAGCATATATTCAGCTTAGTATTGCTAAGTCAGCCAGTTTGTTTATTTATTTTTAATTTCATATTTTATTTTATGAACGTATATTATTTGTAGAAATTACATTATTATCATATATACATATTTGGTGTATACTGATAAAATAAAAATATATAATTATAATAGGATATCGAAACTTCAATGTGGACATTAAAAGTTGGGTAGTAGAAGGTAAAGCCAAATAGCATTGACTGTTTTAAATAAAATGTGGACATTAAAACCTCTTTTGTGTTTAAAAACTAGTGGTCCTTAGATGAATGCATATGTTTGATTCATCCATTTATAGTAAAAGTATGTTTGTTTCTTATAATGAAATGGATGATACGAAAAAGAATGCCCTATTTCATAATTAACTAATTGCATGCAGGATTTGTACATCAATCTGTCATATCTCATTAAAGCAAACTTCAATTTGATTTCATTACCAAATTAAATTGAAATTACTTGTACCTAATTTCTGGCTGCATAGTACCATCTCAAAGTTGAGAATAGCATATGCATCAAGTACTTTTTGTACCTTAATTTTTTGGCACAAATGGTGGATGAAGCTTTTTTAAGCCATAATTTGACATTCAACATTTCTAGTCAAATTAGGACATTTTTATCCTTATTGTTTGTACACTTGTATCATCATCAAAATCAAGGTAGTTCTACCCTCTTGTACCAACAAAATTCGTTGTTCCATATATATCATGTATTATATCCAAATTCAAGTTGTATTACTCTATTCCGTATCAATAGAATTAAATTGTTTCATTTTCATGAATCTGTACCATCCAAACTTAGGTTGTGTCAAATTTACACATATTAGGAGTGTAATTGACCAAAATGTCCCCAAAAAAAAAAAAGTTAGAGAAGAAAAAAGCAAATTTTCTTATGAGAATTGGGTAAGAATAATGTTTCCACTTATTCCACTTTGGACTGCTATTAGAAATTTAAATGTATTTAACAATCATAATTATATGGATGGATTACGGGTTGTACATAGGTGTACTTTTCTAGATCAATTTAATAAAATATATATATGCCAAAATTATATATATAGTTGGAACTTGGAACATGAGGATTGAACTTTTAAATAGGCTGGCTTGTTTGGGTGACATTGGGTCAAATATGGATTGAAGTGATATGGGGCCAGCCACTTTTTATTTATTCTTTTTCACACAATACTTATATAAACCTCCCAGATTTAAATCTCAAAATTGAGTTAATCTATATAAACACCAAAAACTAACAATTAAATATAAAAATGTAAATTGAAATAAATAAAACTTCTATTATTGTTGGAGTTCTATCTGACTTTTAAGACCTTTATGCACTCTTAATTTCTTATACTAAGAATATTAATTATGTTATTGAATTATTAGGTTAGGTTTAATAGATCAGATAATTCACAATTGATTTTGAACTCTCTCCAACTAATGGATCAACTTATTAAATTTATAGTTGTAAGAATGTTTTATGAGTTTTTGTGCGCAATAAAACAAAAATGAATCAATTAATTTGGATGCCACTTATCCACAATTCACATTGAATGTCAAATTAAAGCTCACATTAAGTGTTGGATTAAACATATACCTATAGATGCTTTTTTTAGTTTGTGTGCTTTGATTAAAATATATTTAAATATTGTTAAAATAGGAAAAAAAAAAAATTGGTCGAGGATTGCATAGAATAAGTATTCATTATTCCATTATTCACAAAAACACACACGTACGCAATCACATATAAATGTCTAGATAAAAATATAACATCCACTAAACCTCTAATTTATTGCAACACTTCTTGCAACTCTTTCATTCGACACCATTTGGACAAATTATTTCACAACCCTAAATGGCAGGTAAAACACCATAATATGTTTTGAGTTGGTGCTATTAATTGAAAGCCAATCTGTCATTTTCCAATGTTGAAATATTTCAAGATCTCAACGTATTTTTGGCAATTTTTTTAGCAATTTGTAGTGTTGTATTTATGATCATTTTTGATACATTTCAAAGGAAAGCTGTAAAGACTTTGAAGTTTATAACAATTTTTTTTTTTTTAATTACTCAGTTATAAGGAAAAATGGAAAATGCTGGTAGGAATTGGGCCTCATGTTACTTTTACGCTCATGGGCCTACATAATTGGGCCGATTTCCGTTGCGTATAACTAAAAACTGAAATTTTGATGTGAAATTTTCATGTTTTGTATCTCTGTGATATATCATTGTCATGTTTAGTTAGGTATTAGTTTTTAATTTCTTTATTCTTTCATTATTTGTGGACAAAAAAAAAATTTATAAAAGGAAATAAAATTAAAAACCGAAAACGGATCCAATCGGAACAAACACAACTCAATTCAATTTTCGGACAGTGGAGCAATTTTCCAGAAAATAAACATCTACTTATAGTTTGCACCTACATAATATCAATAATAATACAATAATCTATATAACATCGTCTCTTATATATAATTTTGTGAGATAGGACTCATTATCTACAACTCAAATCAATTTTCATAAGTCAATCTATATTTTGTGGATTATAGACTGTGGGTTGATCAGTCACGAGAATCATGCCATAATGATAATGATAATAATAATAATAATAACAAACATTATAATACATTATATACATATAAAAATTTACAAATAAAATAATAAAGGGTATGATGTTTTAATAATTTGTAGTGGAATCCAAGATCTCATAATTGATGATTTTGGAATTTCTATTGGAATCTTGACACCTAATATGAGGGGCTATCCACCGTACAGATTGATTGATGTAACACTTGTCTTATTATCTTATCATTTATCAAAACATTACACTATAAATATTGAGTTATTTATGTTATATATATATATATATATGAATGAGTAGATCTCTTGTAAGACTGTCTCACGGATCCCCTTTCGTAAGATTGATCTATTTGATCCGCAACAAAAAAAAAAAAAAATTACCTGGGGCGCCGTGTGACCCGGTCGGGTCACACGTGTGCCCCTGCCAATATAGTGTGCGCCACTCGATCGGGTCACACGACGCCCGGCCGGATGACACTTCTTACCTCTTCTCGCGCGTACCCGAGTCTCAGGAAGTCTGGCCGGGTTGCGTGTTGTGTCCCTTCTAGTGGGATCAACCCTATCCGGGTCACACGGCGCCCGACCGGGTAGTTCAAAATTTTTTTTTTTTTCAATTTTTTTTAAAATTTATTCTATACATGACTTAAACTTTAAAAACACATCGTACCTAAAAAAAAAAAAAATATTTGGGTTGCCTCATAACAAGCGCTTAATTTTACGTCTTTAGCTAGACAAGTTTGAGAGAACTTACAGCACGTACTTGTTTAAAAAATATTAAACAATTGTTTAATATCAATATTAATATTGAAAAATATTAAATTCAATCATACTTGTAGACAAAAATTACATACTTATGTGTATAAATCACATACTTAAATATGTAAGAGACATACTTGAATAATGCAAGAGAAATTAATACTTATACTTATACTTAAATTCAGTCAAAAATGCACATACTTATGTTTATAAATCACTTATATCAAGAAACCACATACTTAAAGATGTAAGAGGCATACTTATACATAAATTTAAATTCAGTCATAAAATCACATACTAATGTGCATAAATCACATACTTAAAGATGTAAGAGGCATACTTATACATAAATTTAAATTCAGTCATAAATCACATACTTATATGCAGAAATCACATACTTAAAGATATAATGTTAGACCAATGTCATACATACATATATAAGATATATACACACTTATATAAGTGCAACACATACTTGTAATAAATACTCTTACACTATGTCCAAAATTAAAAATAAAGCATTTCCATTGATGTGTAGTATTTAATATCAATGTCCACGCATCAATAATACTTATAACTCTAATGCGCATACTTATAACTATTTAGAATAATACACACTTATATAGCAACATAATTATGAAGAATAAAACACATACTTATAGTTTTAAAATGCATACTTATATTCGTAAGACACATACTTATAACTATTAAGAATAAAATTCATACTTATATAGTAACATAATTAATAAAAATAAAACACATACTTATAGCTCTAAAATGCATATTTATAGTTGTAAAACACATACTTATAGCTATTAGGAATAAAACACATACTTATAAAACAACATAATAATTAAGAATAAAATGCATACTAATAGTTCTAACACGCATACTTATAGTTGTAAAATACATATTCATAACTATTATGAATAAAACACATACTTATAGTTGTACAACACATACTTATATAATTATTACAAATACTTACAGCTATAACTGAATATGTATGCAAAAATTATTAATTTATTATATAGTTGTAAATGCAAAACGTATACTTATAACTGTAAAACGTATATTTTTATGATCTTGAAAATAAATATCATCTTAATATTTAATTAGCTCATAATTATTCAAAAAAACTTCGATTAAATTTAATATTTTAAAATGTAAATATAATAATTATAGTTATTAATAGTAAGTGTCCACAAGTATGATTGAATTTAAATTTATATGAATAATATTATAGCTTCTTTTTGTTTTGCAAAAACTTTACATCATTTAAGTATGAGATTTCTGCCTACAAGTATGTGAATGTTTGACTGAATTATGTATAAGTTAAAGTAAGTCTCTTACATCTTTAATCTTTAAGTATGTAATTTATTGATATAAGTATGTGATTTCTGAACATAAGTATGTGAATTTTTTATTGAATTTAAGTATAAGTATAAGTATTCCTCTTGCATTATTCAAGTATGTCTCTTACATATTTAAGTATGTGATTTATGCACATAAGTACGTGATTTTGGTCTAGAATCGATGTGTTTTTAAAGTTTAAGTCGTGTATAGAATAAATAAATAAAAATAATAATAATTTGAACGACCCAACCGGGTGCCGTGTGACCTTGACCGGGTCGATCCCACTAGAAGGGACAGAACGTGCCACCCGACCGGGCGCGGGCGAGAAGAGGTACAAGACGCGCCATCTGGTCGGGCACTGTGTGACCCGGCCGGATGGTGCACACTGTATTGGCAGGGGGCAAACGCACGACCCGACCGGGTCACTCAGCACCCGGCCAGGTCACACGACGCCCCAGGTAATTTTTTTTTTTTTCTTATTTTTGTTGTGGGTTGGGCTAGGTCAAATAGATCCGTTTCACGGAAGGGGATCCGTGAGACGGTCTTACATGAGTTTTTGCGTGTATATATATATATATTGTATTGATAGTAAATAAAAAGTGTATAAAATATTGATAATTCTTTCTTCAAAGTCATTTTAATAATTAAATGATGTTTCGTCTCATTTTAATTTTATTAATCTATGTCCAATAACAACAAAATTTAATTCACTTTGAGTCAGTTATGTGGGCCATTCCAGACATAGGTTGTTTTCAATGATCCATACAAAAAAAAAAAAAACTATATTATTATGATAATGACATGTATCGAAGAAATATAATAATATTAAAACAAAGAATTGTAATTGACTAATAATTAGACCAAGATTGTATAATTGCTGTGTTAGGTTATGTGATTCCATACTACCTTAATACTAAATTATGTGTTAACATCAATTGAATATGTGCTAGTTTTGAAAAAGTTAGAAATAATTTAATTATTCGATATATATATATATATATATATATATATATTTTGTTGATACACATCACACATTCATAAGTCTTAAAATATACAACAGATGGAATAGTATAAAATCACCTCATCATAACCATCCAAATGTCGTGATAACTGGATTTAAAAATTTATTTTGTCTCGAAAAAAATATTATGTTTCAAAAATGAAATTTAGTTCTTGATTGATAAATATATAAATATTTGTAATTGAGTTGTGATTAGTTATAGCAAACTTTAAATAATGAATTTAACCAATAAATGAAGCGTTATAAATGAGAATTCATACTTTATAAAATGTTTTAATTACATTGGTTTCGTTAACAAAAATCAAATGTTGTAATTTGATAAAACAAAACTAGGCTGTTTCTTGGAAAAGGGTGTATAATGTGTTTTTGGTATTTTGTGGGATGTGACTAAGAAATGTCATATGTCCAAAGTTTTTCCACTATCTTTTTGTGCTTTATCAAAGAAACAAGAAAATAATTTTGTGGATATAACAAAACACCTTCCTTGATTTTTTAGATCTCTTTGTTCCCATCTCTCTAATTACTTGGTACTCAAGATCTAAAAGGTGAACTACATTATTATATAAAAAAAATTATTAATTAATCACATGTAATTAATTATTAATAAATCTCAATTGAACCCACGTCTCTATCATCAAGATAAGATGATGTGGGTGGGGATTGGGTTAAATGGACGGTTTTTATATTCTCAATTTTATTGATGTTGAACTATGAATATTTTAACATAACACTTTCTCTATTACAATTCCGTGTCTATCATTTAAGATTATTTCATAAAAATTAATGAAAAATTAATATTTATGATTAATTATATGCATAAAATGATCATAATTAATATCCATTTTTTGAAAACTAAGAGATGGGCTTCCAACAAAATTTATAAATACCTACAATGAATTAATGAAAACTTAAATTAAAAAAAAAACAAAGAATCAAACAAACAAGACTACAACAAAATTGAAAGAACAAAATTAATTACTTTTGTTAATTCAAAAATGATAAATGAAGTGAAACAAATGTTATTTTGTAAAACGAAAATATTTTACATTAATGGAGGAAGTATTAGTTATTTAGATCAACAAATTACACTTTATAGTTTTTCAGCGTTCACATATAGAACAATTGTTGTCCAACAAGAACCGTACTTGAAGAAAAAAAAAAAGTAAATCAAACTTGTACTTATAAAAACATTTTGCATTTCTGCATTTTTTTTTTTGTTGGATTTTGAACAACACATTAGTGCTTTACTTTTTTTTTTTTTCTAAATAGTATGGGTTTAAGTGTGTTATTCGTGTAATATGTTTACGTTTTCTGTGCTAAATACATAGGTCATGGCCCTTTTTATTTTGCTTGTCCCAAATATAGCAATTTGTGTATATATTTAGAATTTTACTAATAAACTTTTATTCAATAAATAAATAAATATATATATATTTATACACACGAAATAGCCAAAAAAATCCAATCCTTCGATGAATTTTGCAATTTTAGTCAATCCTTTTAATCTTATCAATTTATCTATAATTTTATTCATTAGTTTTAATTTTAGCCAATTTTAAATTTCAGTCAAAATCAAGTGATTTATAAATAACATGGCAGACACATAAACATAATTTCTGACACGTCATCAAATATAATTAAACCCAACATGTTTGTAGAAATTAAAACTTTGACCGAAAAACCCAACGAAATCAACAAATTTAGAGGGACCCATCTCTCTCCGGCGACGGAAGGATATATATATACTCTTGCATGTGACTTTATGCTTTCAAAATTATTTATTGACTACGACAACAATATAGACTTCATTAATTAATTGTCGTTATTACTGATCTACTATAAGTATATGCTTTCAGTTTTTTTTTTCAATTCATTTATCATCTTAACATTCCTTTCTTTAATATGAGATAATGATTTTTACTTTTTATATGTTGCACCAAGAAGTCTACTATTACATGCCCAAACCAATCATTAATTTAAAAGTAAGTTGAAATTCTTTTTTAAGGAAAGTAGTCTATTTTTTGGACCAATTTAGTCTATTTACTTGGAGCCGAAGGAGTAGAAATGTAGAATTTTATAATAAGACATTTTTTGTGGAGATAGCAACCTAAAATATCATAACTAATATATTGATTTACTTTTTTATTATTCTATATAATTTTTTTTATCACCATTCATTGAACATAATACTCTTGTCCTCAAATTTAAATACATTGATAAGATATAAATTGGTTGACTCATTTTATTCTCATCGTGAAAAGTAAAAGTGCAAGGATCATTTTGAACAATTTACGAAAATTGTATTATTTGATAAAAAAAATCAAAACTATTTGGTTTGATGGTATTTGAGGACATTTTACCTTCTTTTGTGAGATCATCTCCAATTTTAAAATTTTTGAGACAAAGCTTTATAAATAAGATAGACATAAATGATCTATTTGAAATTAATAATTAGATCGGATGTAATAAAATAAGATGAAACACAATCTCAAAAAATATAATTCCTAATCAATATCACCCAATTTTTTTACATTTTCTGAAAGAAGAGATAAACCTATACACTAGTTGAGAATTTGTAGGTCATGAAAGCAACAGAGAGCTAGCGTGGAAGATAATATTCCACATGCCCAACAACTTTAGTTGTTGAGGAATTTAAAAATACAACTCATAAGTATCTTATTATTATTATTATTTTTAGTAATTAGTAGTAGTATTGTCTTTTTGTTTATTTTTAGAATCAATTAGTAGTGTTGTTGATTCACCAAATCTTTAATGGCATTGTGACATAGAATGTAAAAATTCTTGGATCTGTATCCTTAGAATATATATATATATATATATATATATATATATATGTGTGTGCGCGCGCGCGAGATCCTATGTTTCTTAATTTCTGAATATTCTCGTTTGTTAATTTTATAAATACAAACTATATAAAATCGAGTAATGATATTTTACACTGACATATAGCATTATTGTGAAATAAAATATATGGTGAATAAATCTATATGTCATTCTTGAGATTTGTTCAAATTACCAAATAAATCATGAATTTTTTTAAAATTACAATCTTCAACAATTAAGTTTTCACAAAAACTCATGTGAGACGATCTCACGGATAGTTTCCATGAGACGGAGCCCCATTATCCACAAAAAATATATGAATTGTAGGGTTTGGATGGTGGGTAATTGGGTTGTGGTTTGACCCATCTCACGCAATGCATTAAAATTTCGTGAGACGGTCTCACAAGAGACTTACTCTTAAGTTTTTGACGTATGAGAAAACCTCCTAGAAATTAAAAATGATAGGATTATATGATATTAGGAAGAAATTCGCGAGTTCCGTCTATTAATCTACCCATAAAGTTTGGTCAAATTTTAGAGTTTGTTTTTGAGTGATTTAATTTTTATTTTTCGAACTTGTAATAAATATTTATTTCAAGCCATTTCATTTAGATCTTGAAATAATCCTAATAAGCATATATATATATATATATATTCATAAATACTCCTATGTATTTGTAGTTATTTTTAGGAGAATAACCATTTAAAGTTTGTAATAAATAAAAGTATGATATAAAATTACAATATAATAGATAAATTGGTGGATTGTGAGACAATGTTAATAGATAAGAGGTGATTTAATAGAAGGAGAGTTAATAAAACGATGATGTGGAATATATTTGTTAAGTGGGACCAATAATATTAATATCCATAAATGTAGATGTTCTATTAAACCGATAGTACTTTCTTACATATAAAAATATAAAGAGAGAGAGAGAGGAGAGAGAGAACCACATTATGTTCATTAAGACAGTAAATGTTACTTTTTTTTTCTGAAAAAAGGAGACAGTTAATTTTTATAGGTTTAAAAAAGAGTAAAATGCCAAATATACCACCAAACATACAAGGAATGCCCTTTATACCATTGAATATAGTGTTTAAGCATTTTCTACCATAAAATATAAGGAATTGTCCAAAATTACCATTTTTGTTGAATTGGTCAAATATGAATAGTGTCAGGATGAGACATGTGCATGAGAATTAAATATAATATATACACAAGAATTAAATATAATATTTACATGAGAATAAAATATAATATTTACACGAGAATTAAAAATAAACTGAATGTTTACACGAGAATTAAAAATAAACATAACATTAAACGAGAATTGAAACATAAATATAACATTTAACGAGAATTGAAAATTTAAAGTTACACGAACATTAGTTGATAATGTTCGTGTAGCATTGAGATTTTGTAAAATCTTCGTGTAACATTCAAATGTTGATAATGTTCGTGTAGCAAAAATGCTACACGAACATTTTCAACTAATGTTCATGTAACTTTAAATTTTCAATTCTCGTTAAATGTTATATTTATGTTTCAATTCTCGTTTAATGTTATGTTTATTTTTAATTCTCATGTATATATTATATTTAATTCTCATGCACATGTCTCATTCTGACATTATTCATATTTGACCAATTCAACAAAAGTGATAGTTTGGGACAATTCCTTATATTTTGTAGTAGAAAAGACTTAAACACTATATTCAATGGTATAAAGGACATTCTTCATATGTTTGGTGGTATATTTGGCATTTTACTCTTTAAAAAATCCATACATAAAATTTTATTACAACCATGCCATTGATTAATGATTACACTGGGAAGTCACGATCAATCATAAGGTCATAATTGTAGTTTTAGCTTTTTAGGTGGTACAAAATTTATATTTACCCTACTCAACCTAAGTTTAAGCATGCTTATTGGGTCCCACTAAAATTCTTCATAGGAATAATAATGAATTTGGGTAGGCCAGGTGTTTGGTACATATAATTAGGTCTTTTTCTAGTTTACAAGCTCAACACAAAAATTTATAAATATAATTTTGTGTGAGGATGTTTTATAACTCAAATTCATTTAATAAATTATCATATATCTGTGAGTTATGATTTATGTAATGACTCATTTAAAAAAAAAAAAAATTCGTGAAACAATTCCACAAATATCGTATTTTAAATTAAATGTTTCTGAATTGGGGAAAAGATAGATGATGAGTATTAATGTGTTAGTAAGTTGCTAGTTAATTTGATTGGTATTGATCGATTTAGTCCAACTTTTGGAGATTTTGTTGGAGAATATCCACGATTAATTGTCTCTCATTTATTTGTCATATGAGGGACTTAAGCATTTGTTTTCTAGATTGTAAGAAAATGGTTGTTTAGTTATTCGAGTCATATTATAAATTTGATGATGAAAAAATTAGTCCTATTACATCTTTTAATTGCTACATCAAGTACATCGGGTACATTCGAATTCATATCACAAAGTAATATTCATTATATATATACAATAAATATATTTATATAGATACTTCACGTGTTACGCCAAATTTTTTTATCAGATATAACTCATCGAGTGTAGCATATTTTTATAGGAAATAATTAATTAATTAGCCCACCATTGAATTTTGGTGTTGAAAGTAGTCCAATAGTTGAATAAATGAGATGTTGATGTGCATAACTTTTGTAGATTTGCCGTGATGATTTTTGATACACCAGATTTAATTATTTATCAGAAATTGATTGCTTATTCACATATATAATGCTCGAATATGGTACTTTACTATTTTGTACTTATTTTTTTAATCTAATATTGCATTTAATTCCAGAATGATGAAAATTTTCTATAAATTTAGAGGTCTCAAAAATATTTGTGTGGGTCCTATTGCTGATTTTGAGTTTCAAGAACTTATTTACATTTTTTGTCGGTGGTCTTTGTATTTTCACAAAAAAAAAAAACTTGCATGAGACTGTTTCACGAATAGTTTTCGTTAGACGAATCTTTTTTACCCACATACCAAACTCATTTTCATTAATTTATATGTGAATTGTGAAGTGTGGATTGTGGATTGACTCATCTCACATAAAACTCACCCTTGTTTTTTTTATAAAATAAGTTTCTGTCAACATTTAATAAAGTTCATGTGTTTTGTTAGAAACTATCACATGGTATGTCTTAAAAAAAATACTTATTAAAGATTTTTACCAAAAGAAGTGGTCTCACGGGTGTAATTTTATGAAACAAAATTTACTAATCACAGTTCAAACTTATTTTTACTAGTCAATTTTCACTTTAAAGGCTATGAGTTGTAATTAACGTATTTTACAAAATTAAATTTGTAAGACAGTTTCACAAAAATTATATTTTTCCACACAAAAACTTAAATGAAATCGTTCGAACTTCACTATTCACAATCAAAATCAATTTTCCCTAATCAATTTTTGATGTGTGGATTATAAATTACAAATTAACCCAACTATAACAAACCTCATAATCATCACTTCACTAAAAGAAAGCAAAGTAATCAATAGCATTAGAACTCTAAAAGTTATTTTCAAGGCTCAATGGTCCTCACATAGTAGTACCAAAGCAAAGTTGATAAGAACTGACTATCTTGTGGTCTTCCTAATAAATTTCACTAACCCTTTAACTAAACAAATAAAACAAAAATGCAATCATTTTTGTTAAAATTTGACATTACAAGATCATCAAATCATATGATGACAAGTTTTGATTTGTAAATTGTAATTACATCCTACTTGTTTAATCAACTATCATATTACACAAAAAAAAATTATTTTTGATATAATAATGATAATGCCATCATAGTAAAATTGTTGTGAGACCGTCTAATTCATGAGACAGATCAACCCACAATTTATAAGCCACAAAATAAAGATTTACCTGTAAGATTAAGTCTAATTATAACAACAAAACTTAATATCATGTTATTATATTCATTTCACAACCTCGTATAAATTATTGTGATTACATGATTGCAATTTTTGAGATATAATGTTACTATCCTTTTTATGCTATACACCTGTACTAAGAGTAAGACCAGCATGATAAAGTAAGATATATTCTTTTGAGGCATAAAATGATTAATAATATTTATTATACTATATTTTCCACCGAAAAGTTGGACAAATAATTTATTTTAGTGCACCCCAGCTAATCATATTTGTTAAGAGACATACAATTATACGAAGTGGCAGTCCAATTTTTTTTTTTTATACTTATAAACTTAATTTTTATTTCATCAATGTACATGATTTATGCAATATAATATTATGACCTAAGAAATAACGTATTATTATAATGTATAACTATATTAATAAAATAAAATATAAAATTTGTGTAACAACTTTGAAAAAAAGACAAAACAGTTTCACCACGTCACAATCACAATTAAGTTTTTTCTCTGTATTCTAGCAAACATTCAATAGTGGGATGATTAGGACTATGGGCTAAAAGCCCACTATAAATACTTTTCTTTTTATTTTTTATACTCCCTCCGTCCCACAATAAGTTTCCCACTTTCCTTTTTGGTCCGTCCCACAATAAGTTTCCCATTTCAAAACTTACTAAAAATGGCAAAGAAAACTTCACAAAAATTACAAATATGTCATCCCTTGTTTTGATAAGTAAGTGGGCCCTACTTACTAATCACCCTCTCTCCTCCCACTCACATTAAAATACACATTTTCCTTAAAAACAACACCAAAAAAGAATTGGGAAACTTATTGTGGGACGGAGGGAGTACTATTTTTCAAAATTTTAAATATTAATGTTGTATAAATGTTGTTTTTAGCATGGGTGAGCATGGATCTCGGAGATAACCGAACTGTGGAGAAACCCGAACCGAAACAATCAGAACCGATAAAAAACCGTTGATTATTTAACTTTATCCAAATTGAACTGCTCCGATTAATTTTTGTGTCAAACCCGAATTGTACCGAACCGAAGAACCGATTCAGAACCGAATAGAACCGATTTCAAAAAAATAAATATATGAAAATTTGTATGTATCATTGAATTCATTTTTTTATATTGTTATATTGGATTAGTTACATATCAAAGTTTATTATTATTATTATTATTATTATTATTTAATACTATTATAATTTTAATACTTCTTAGAATAAAATAACAATTAAATAATCAAATAAAATAATTTTAATGAATAATTTTGGGAGCACTTAAAATCTATTAACTTCAATAGGTATTAATCAAATAATTGGTTTATAACTTATATAAAGTAATGCATAAGATATTTTGAAAGATGAACTTTCTGATTACTGCTTTTGAGGTGTAGAAAGATTTCGAAGAATAAAATTTAAAGAAAATTTTGAATGTAATATTTATTTTCCAGAAGGTGACATTAATAAAAGAAACAATTTCTAGTGAGATGTCTCACAGATTTTTGTTCATGAGACAGAAATTTTATTTTGAAAATTGGAATGAAGATAAATCGATTTTTGATAAACAATATTAATTTTTTATAACAAAAAATGAGAAACAGAACTGAGAGGATTTTTAAAATCACGAAAAATTATATTAGATGCTTTCACAAATATAATTTCATGAAATTAGAATTTCTTAATAATTCCGTATATTGGATGATCTTTAGTAGTACTAAGCGAAAAAAATAATTATATTATAAGTTTATAACTAACCTCTATTTTCTTAGGAAAAAACCCTTTTGGATGACATTTTATTTCAATCCATTTTCAAACAAAAATCATTTATAGCTTTTAACAAACTTCTAAAAGATATATATACCATGAAAGGTAGTCCTTTCAAAAAATTAGTTAGATGAAATTAAATACGTAATAATGATAATACTACTAATAATAAATATTTTGCTTAAAAGAAATGATTGCTTAAAATATTTATTAAATTATTCTCCCAAAATATTTTTTATCGGTTTTTTAATACATAATTATATACTCCTAATTATTTTGTTTGAAAGTGGACTGAAATATAATGTCGTCCAAAAAGGGTTTAATTTCTTAGTAGGAAAATAAAGATCGCCGTATTAATATAATAATGCTATCATCGTTTTTTAGAAGCCTATTAATATTACTTCATCACACATTAATATTCTCTCGTAATATTTATTAATTACTTCTTATTTTTTAATATACAATATATACTCCTAATGGCTTTGTTTGAAAATGGATTCAAATATACTGTCGCCCAAAAAGGGTTTTTCCTAGTAGGAAAATAAAGATTATATATTGAATTTTTTTCTTTAGAAATAAAGATCACCTTTGTATTAATTAATGTCACTTCACAACTCATTAATTATCTTTAAATATTTGTTTGTTACCTAGCTATTAATTTACTAAATAATTACATACTCTAACCAAGTACAATACTACAATGCATCTTGATTATAACTATTAACAAAAAAGAATCGAATGATTTTCCTTAAAAAAGGAAAAAAAAAAAGAAAGAATCAAATGAATTAAATACAAGCAGAATCGAAGACGTCTCTTCCACATATATTACTACACATAATATTTTATCATTTTATTTTCTTGTAATTAAAAATAAGAATGTATGTCCTCAATTCGCCTTCACGTGATCAATCAACAAACTAAGCATAAAAAAGATCTCTTTCTCTCTCAATGTACATTTGTTTTTAAAATTTGAAATTTCCTCATTACGTATTATTAATTGATTGATAATAGTTGATTTGATAAAACATTCTCTTTTATTTAATATTAAATATTGGAGAGATTTTTGGCCCCTAAAATAAAATCTCGTCCCTTTAATTTCTGAGTAATATATAAAGTGGACGAGTTCGTGGATCTCCAAACTCTCCTCCCTTTTCCCTTACATCACTTTGCTGATTAAAGCTGACAATAACCATGTCTCTTTACTTTCTTTACACTAATTTCTTATTTATTCACACACTCTCTGTGTGAAAAAAAAAACTGTTCATATTTCTAAACCACAGATTTTTGATTCAGTTCTTAAATCTTCATCACGAAAAAAAAAAAAAAAGGACCAATTATTTTTTTTTCTTAGAAATTAAGGAAGAAATGGTGGTGGAACAAATTTTCAGCAGTGCTGCAAGTAAGTCTCCATTAATCTTCTATCTCTACGTCCAGTTCATGCACTCTCTCTCTCTCTCTCTCTCTCTCTCTCTCTCTCTCTCTCTCTCTCTCTCTCTCTCTCTCTCACACACACACACACACACACAATGATTTATGTGTTTGTGTCATTGTGTGAGTATATGGGACATTTTATGTGAATCAAGAAACGATAAATTTATGAATCTTTTATGTTCTTCAACCATAAAAATCTGATTCTTGATTTCTCTTCTCATGTTGAATTATATAAAATTCATTACAGAAAAAAATATTTCCTCTACCTATTGAAGCTTTCTAAGTGTAAGGGTGGTATAAGAAACTAAGTTTTTGACCTAAATAACCAGAAGCTAAATTCTAATCTATTATCAGGACAGTCATTCTTTCAAAGATGTACCAACATACCAATTATAGAAAGAAAAAAAAGAAAAGAAATAAGGTATAGTATGATGAAAGAGAATGACAGAATAATTTCCCACTTTTTTCTAAGCTCACTTTTATATTTGATATGAATGTTTTTCCCACTTGGGATCTTTCCTCCATAAGAAAGATCCATAAAACAGCATATTTAGAGCATCTTTACATTCTCGTATTTTATTTCATCAGTATATGCTATATATACAACAATGACGTCATGTTGTATATGTGGCATGGACTCTTGTAACGAAACGTGAAGGTCTCACAAGATATATGTTTTAGCATAAACAATAAACCTCTCACATGGAAAAGATCAGATTACTACTGAGCTTTTGTTGAATAAAACTAATAAAAAAAGTGGGTTAAAAAGTCTTTGTACTGTTATTAATGAGCCCAACAAGTAAAATTGGATCTTGGAGGCACCCCACATAATTTAAGCAATGAAAAGAGAGAAAACAACAAAAAGTCTACATGTGCTGATTCAGATAGTACAGAGTTGAGTTTAAGCCTTAAAGAAATCATTGATCTTTTGTTTCTGTTTTTCTTTTTGTCATTTTCCTTGGATTTTCTTGATATTGCAGTTCATTTGATTACTACTTTAGTTAATAATTCTAACATAAGAAATATATGATCAAGATCAAGAATTTGTAGTCTTACATTGGACGAATTTGATATGTCAATGACCTTGTTTTCTCTTCGTTTTCGTTTAGCATGGCCAGAGATGATCTCTCCTTGCCTTTGGGAAGATGCCAGTATAGTTCTTCAAGTTGGATTCATAGCAATTTTATTGCTCATCTGCATGAGAAACAATGTAGATTATTTCTGCAAAGGAAGAAAGAAGATGAGAGATGTGGAAAATTCAACAAATGAAAAATATGGCCTCTCTTATAAACTCAGCATCATCTTTTCCATCTTAATGCTAGTCCCACAAATTGTAACGTTGCTTATAACGTTGCAACGAGAAACGGGGGCTCAGTGTGGATCAAGAATCTCGGTTCTTGCATCCAGGATTATGCAAGTCGTGTCATGGACATTCACATTGATTCTACTTTACAGATTACGAAGCAGAACACGTGTCAAGTTTCCATGGATCTTGAGACTATGGTGGACTGCAAGCTTTCTGTTGTCTCTTGCTCGTTCGATGATTGATGCTCGTTTCATCATAACAAACAATTATCAACTTGGGGTTCAAGAATATGCTGATTTGGTCAATCTTCTAGCTTCTATCTGCTTGCTAGTGCTATCAATCCGGGGTAAAACGGGCATCACTCTCAGCATTTTGGATGACATTAGCGAACCCCTTCTCGATGGGAAAAACGAGAAGCAATCAGTGAAGAGAGACAGCCCTTATGGAAGAGCCACTCTCGTACAACTCGTCACCTTTTCTTGGCTTAATCCATTGTTCGAGTTTGGATTCAAGAAGCCTCTTGATCAGGATGAAGTCCCTGATGTTGACATCAAAGACTCTGCATCTTTTCTATCTCAAGATTTTGAAAGATGCCTCAAATATGTAAAGGAAACAGATGGAAGTGAAATACCATCTATCTACAAAGCAGTTTACATATTTGCAAGAAAAAAAGCAGCCATTAATGCACTCTTTGCAGTGACAAGTGCAGGGACATCTTATGTGGGGCCTTATCTCATCAACTACTTTGTCGATTACTTAAACGAAAAGAGATTTAGAAGCTTAGAAAGTGGCTACCTTCTTGCACTAGGCTTCCTCGGAGCGAAACTGGTGGAGACGATTGCTCAAAGGCAGTGGATATTCGGAGCAAGACAGCTTGGACTTCGCCTGAGAGCTTCGTTGATTTCTCAGATATACAAAAAGGGCCTAATCTTGTCGAGCCAATCACGCCAGAGACGAACCAGTGGGGAAATCATCAACATTATGAGTGTTGATGTGCAGAGAATCACAGATTTCATATGGTACTTGAACACTATATGGATGTTGCCAGTGCAAATCTCTTTGGCTGTCTACGTTCTTCACACGAATCTTGGAAAGGGATCGTTGGTTGCATTAGCTGCGACGTTGGTTGTCATGGCTGGAAACATTCCTTTAACAAGAGTTCAGAAGAGGTACCAAATGAAGATCATGGATGCTAAAGATGATCGAATGAAAGCCACATCAGAAGTTCTTAGAAACATGAAGACACTCAAACTGCAAGCGTGGGATAGTCATTACCTCGAGAAGCTCGTGAGTATAAGAAAAACGGAGCATAACTGGCTATGGAAGTCTCTTAAACTGACAGCTCTAACGGCTTTCATCTTCTGGGGCTCGCCTACTTTCATCTCGGTGATCACTTTTGGTGGGTGTGTTTTGATGGGAATACCACTCACCGCAGGGAGAGTGTTGTCGGCTTTAGCAACATTCAGAATGCTTCAAGACCCTATTTTTAATTTACCCGATTTGCTTAATGTGATTGCACAAGGAAAGGTTTCAGTTGATAGGATTTCTTCGTACCTGCAAGAAGATGAAATCAAGTTAGATGCTGTCGAGTTTGTTCACAGCAATGAAACAGAGATGCATGTGGAGATCGAAGGAGGGAGCTTCGGCTGGGATATGGAAAACCGGGGAAATCCGACTCTTGATCGTATAGAGCTGAGAGTGAAAAAGGGAATGAAGGTGGCGATATGTGGTAGTGTTGGATCAGGGAAATCGAGCTTGCTTTCGTGCGTGCTTGGAGAGATGAACAAGCTGTCTGGATCGGTGAAGGTGAGTGGTGAAAAGGCTTATGTTCCTCAGTCTCCGTGGATACTAACAGGGAATATCAGAGAGAATATACTCTTCGGAAATGCTTATCAGAGCGATAGGTATGATAGAACGATTGAAGCTTGTGCTCTGGTGAAGGATTTCGAGCTGTTTGGTGCTGGTGATTTGACGGAAATCGGAGAGAGAGGCATAAACATGAGTGGCGGCCAAAAGCAACGAATACAAATCGCTCGTGCTGTTTATCAAGATGCTGATATATATCTTCTTGACGACCCATTTAGCGCTGTGGATGCCCACACAGGAACACAGCTCTTTCAGGATTGCTTGATGGGAATTCTCAAGGAGAAAACGATACTTTACGTTACTCACCAAGTCGAGTTTCTTCCAGCTGCTGATCTCATTCTGGTATGCTCTTATAAACACATTTCTCAAATGTGCTATACTTAATGTACAGATCTTAACTAGTGTGAAAAAATCATCACAGGTGATGCAAAATGGAAAGATAGCACAAGCTGGAACATTCGAAGAGCTTATGAAGCAAAACATAGGATTTGAGGTTCTAGTCGGTGCACACAGCCAAGCGCTAGATTCAGTCCTAACAGTCGAGACCTCAAGTAGAGCAACATCAGTGGAGAATGAAGCAGAAACAGATGGGAACGCAGATCAAGAATTCCCGCATACAAAGCAAGACTCAGAGCACAATCTGTGTGTTGAGATAACGGAGAAAGAAGGCAGGCTCGTGCAGGACGAAGAACGAGAGAAAGGAAGTATAGGGAGAGAAGTATACATGGCTTACTTGACTACTGTGAAACGGGGCGCCTTAGTTCCCATCATTGTTTTAGCACAAACGTCGTTCCAATTGTTGCAGATACTCAGCAACTACTGGATGGCATGGGCTTGTCCTGTAGGAGACGATGAGATCGTCACTGGCATGAACTTCATACTACTCGTTTATACACTTCTTGCAGTTGGAAGTTCGCTTTGTGTCCTTCTTCGCTCGTCTTTAGTCGCCATAGCAGGCCTTGGAACTGCAGAGAAGCTCTTCAGCACTATGTTGCATAGTGTTCTTCGTGCTCCAATGGCTTTCTTCGACTCCACTCCTACAGGCAGAATCTTGAATCGAGTAAGTATATATATCAAACTACTCTTCAACATATTTCACCTTCTTCTTTTCGTAATAATGAAGAAAATATACAAAAAACACAGGTTTCCACAGATCAAAGTGTGTTGGATTTGGAAATGGCAAACAAGTTAGGTTGGTGTGCCTTTTCGATCATTCAGCTACTCGGGACTATAGCCGTTATGTCACAAGTCGCGTGGGAAGTGTTCGTCATCTTCATCCCCGTCACAGCCATCTGCATCTGGTATCAAGTAAGCATCGAAGAAGTAACACATTTTGAGTGGATTTAGATAAAAACCATTACTTACTTTCTCTTGTGATTTTCAGCAATATTACATACCAACAGCGCGAGAGCTAGCGCGTTTAGCAGGAATCCAAAGAGCCCCGATTCTTCACCATTTCGCAGAATCACTCTCTGGGGCAGCCACGATCCGTGCTTTTGACCAACAGGATCGTTTCAGTGATGCCAATCTCTGCCTTATCGACAACCATTCAAGGCCGTGGTTTCATAACGTATCAGCCATGGAATGGCTCTCTTTCAGACTAAACCAGTTGGCCAATTTCGTATTCGCCTTCTCACTAGTTCTGTTAGTGAGCCTCCCTGAAGGAGTCATAAATCCAAGTAAGCATTGTGCATTTAAAAATTCAAGAAATGTATCTATAGCAGAAAACTCATCAATGATGTATTTTTTTTTCAGGCATTGCTGGGCTAGCAGTGACTTATGGGATAAATCTGAATGTCTTGCAAGCTTCAGTAATATGGAATATATGCAATGCAGAGAATAAAATGATATCAGTCGAACGGATTCTTCAGTACTCGAATCTTGCAAGTGAAGCCCCCCTTGTTATAGAGAGCACTAGGCCTCCTACAAACTGGCCTCATATTGGAACCATTTCTTTCACAAACTTGCAAGTAAGGCTCTAAAGTCATTACACTTTTGAAACTCAAGATTCTATGATCGATTTCTCATGTGATTCTACGTGTAGATACGCTACGCTGAGCATCTCCCATCGGTTTTGAAAAACATTACCTGCACATTCCCTGGGCGGAAGAAAGTCGGGGTCGTTGGAAGGACGGGGAGCGGTAAATCGACCCTCATACAAGCCATCTTTCGCGTGGTGGAGCCGCGAGAAGGAACCATTGTCATTGATGACGTGGACATATCCAAAATTGGCCTTCATGATCTTAGAGCAAGGCTTAGCATCATCCCACAGGATCCAACGATGTTTGAGGGCACCGTTCGAGGCAATCTTGACCCTCTCGAGAAACATTCAGACACTGAAATCTGGGAGGTAAACAAAATCACAAAACATATATAATCAAAGATTCATTGAAAAGGGCTTGTCCTAAACTAGCTTCTTTTGCAGGCATTGGATAAATGCCAGCTAGGAGACATAATTCGTCTAAAGCCAGATAAGCTAGAAACCATGGGTTAGTTCTCAAGCATAATACTACTGTTCTTATAACCTTAAACTCTGCTAAAAACGCATACATGGTCGTGACAGTGGTTGAAAACGGGGAAAACTGGAGCGTGGGACAAAGACAGCTGTTTTGTCTGGGAAGAGCTTTGCTAAAGAAAAGCAGTGTTCTCATTTTGGATGAAGCAACAGCCTCGGTAGACTCAGCAACCGATGGAGTGATTCAAAAGATTATCAGCCAAGAATTTGAAGATCGGACTGTTGTCACAATAGCTCACAGAATCCACACAGTTATAGACAGTGATCTTGTTTTGGTGCTAAGTGATGGTAAGAACATATATCTCTATTTATCCACTTCACATTCTTCATATGATCTTCTGGGGAATAATGCAAGAAAGTTGACTTTTCAGGAAGAATAGCAGAATTTGATTCACCAGCTAAGCTATTGGAAAGAGAGAGCTCTTTCTTCTCCAAATTGATCAAAGAATATTCCATGAGATCTCAGAGTTTCAATAGCTTACAAAAGCTGCAATAGAAAAGCATGAAACGAGCATTGCACGTTTTCTATCTAACCTCGTATTCAAGAAAAACGTGACGAGCAAAGGCGATTTTTGAAAAGTTTAGACGAACATGGCATCTACATTGAGTCGTTTTACAATCAGAAACATGAAGCATGAAAACTGTAGCCCTTTGTAATGATCAAGGAATAAATGTATCGTAATGTAGTCGAGTGAATGAATCAAGAACATTTTTTGGCAATCAAAGCTGCATCAAATGATTGAGAAGAATCAATCCCATGTCATAAAATAATCTTTTAATCCTAATTCATTGATTTATTTCTATTCAATTTTGAATTATTTCCAAAAATAATAGCAGATTAAATTAAAAAAAAAAAAAAAACTCTTTCATTTGTCGGTGCGACTTTAATAGGAGCTACAAACGATTTAATAGAGGAGAGAACAGCGATTTCTATTGAAAAGGAAAATTAAAAGAAAAAAAGAAAAACTGTAGTAACAGAAAAGAAGAGAAGGACGAAGATGCTTATCAGCTTATGTAAGGATTAGCTTTAGTAGATAATGGCGGGGATAGTGAGAACGACGAGTTCATTATCAACCGTCAGATCGGAATCCACGAGTGTGGGCAACGGTGCGCCACCTCCAGAGAATCGGAATCCACCACCGCCGGTGGCGGCGAGGCGACTCCTATCTGTCTCGAAGCCTTCGTGGATCGTCAGAACTGAGGCATGTATTTCTTCTACTTCCTTTTTTTTTTTTCTATTTCGTAGGTTTTTATTGATTACAATTGTGGAGATTGAAGAAAAGTGAAATAATTACAGCGCACATAACAATTTTCAAGCTAATTCATCTCTATTAAGGCTAAGTTACTCAGGAATGAAACTGGGCGTGTTTGGAATTAGGGTTTTTGTTGTGTATTTGATTTTTTGAAGGATTCCCTTGGTTTAGAAATTATGTAAACTTCCTTTGGCCGATTTATGAATATTCAGAAATTATGCTCTCTTTGAATGTTATGGTATTTGAATTCAAGCTAATGAATTTGAAAGTATGGAGTACATAAATCACGAGCTTGAGATTTCTTCAAGCCCCAAATTTGATTCTTTGCCCAGTACTTCTTTTAGATATTCATATGTCATCTAACAACAATCAAAAAATTGTTGTTGGCATTTGATCATAAATTTAAAGTCTTTATATTTTGATCAAGAAGATATTATAGACAATAATGACACTGTTGTTTCCGGTTTCCCAGAGTACATAATAAGTTGGTGTGTTCCAATTTATCTAACAGTAAAAATTGCATCATATACTAAGTAGTAATTAGTTTCTGTTTCTGCTGATCAATGAAAATGAAATCATACAAGTATCTGTTTCTCCTAATGATCCTTTTTGTCACATTACTCTGTTTGTGTAGTCAAATGTCCGAAAAGAGAAGATAAGAAAGCCAGACCCCCCTTGCGTCGTCTGCAGAGGAACCGGTAGAGTTGATTGCCACGACTGCAATGGAAAAGGTGGGTCCTGTCCTCTCTCTCTGCAGCGACATTTTTACTTCCTTCCATGTTCGTCTCTGCAAGATAACACATTTTGCTTTGTCTCAGTAGTCTCATCCTATGTTTTTTTCTACAGGAAGAACTAATCATGTCGAATTGGCAATGCTTCCTAAAGGAGAATGGCCAAAATGGTAAGGTTTGAAACCCTCAAATATCGTAAACGGAGATAATCGAATCATGAATTGTAGGGGTCTTGTCTAAACGTTCTTGATGATACTTTGTCAGGTGTAGGAGCTGTGGTGGGAGTGGTCTAGGATATTGTGATCGTTGTCTAGGAACGGGGGAATACAGGTATATAATGGGATTCCAGTTCATGAAGAAGGATACGGATCCGTTCCATGATAATCGAAGGTTTCATCAACTTCGCAATCGTCTAGATTCACATTCATTCACAGAGCTACTGCTAAACAGTGATGAGTTAGATTCAGGCAGTGAAACATGATGAATGTGATGTTCAACACTCTTTCTGATTGTTTTGTTACTAATGTTTGGCTACTTTGGTGAGGGCTACTTTGTATATGAATGTATTTTTGTTGTTCATTATAGATTCTATTCAACTTACTCTAGCCTTTCAAAATAATAGTTTTGAATATAAAAAGAATTAAATCAAGAATTTTGGGTCGATGCTGAATTTTTACTTCATGAAAATTATAGATATTGACTTCACAGAACTTTTTACTTTTAATTTGCCAAACTTAGATATATAACAATATAACATAAAGGATTTGGTGGCTAACATACCACAGGATTATTTTTCTACCACAAATGATAATTTTATTAATTTTTTATCACAATTTCTACCACAAATGATAATTTTATTAATTTTATACCACAATTCAGGAAATTTAACAAAATTGTCCTTCTGAAGAAAAAAAATTTGTGTTAGAATTCACAAGATATGATCATATTGTTGAATCTCAATATATTTTTCATAGAGTTGCACAATATGATCATATTATGTAACCCCCACCCTCAATTGTAACTAAAAAAAAGAAAAAATCATATCGTGTATCTCCACTGAGATTCAAAGATGTCTTTTTTATAGGGTTAACACATTGCATAATACCCGACAATGACAGAAAAATTACTTTTTGTGGTAAAAAGTTGCAAAGTTGCAAAGCTATCTCTTGTGGTAGAAAAATAATCCTTTATATAAAATTTGGTAGGGTATTATACCCTACATAAAACACAATACGGTCATTTACTCTTTAATTTACACTCCAGAGTTTATACATTATATACACCATAATTGGTCGACTTTCTCTTTGAAGTTAGAAATTATTTGAAAGCATAATAATTTTTTATTTTTCATAAATATTATTAGTGATTCAAATAACAATAACTCTATTATCTCTGTATTATTAAAAAAAAAAAAAAGTTTACCAACAGCATAAATCATTAGAAGAAAAGGTCTTAGCCGACTATGGATACAGAGGCTCAAGAAAACTAAAATCATTCTAAAGAGAGAAAATTGAGATAATAGTAATTTTAGGAACATGTAAAATACCCAGCTTCAAGAGGTAACTCCATATGGAATAAGAGCTGCGGCTACTATCCTGCCTTCTTCATTCAATATATTGTAAGTTGAGGCAGCATTTCTCTGCAACGTCACAACACGATATATATATAAATATATGTAGATAATGTTGTTGCTATAGTTCATGGTATCAAAAGTTGCCTCACATATGCAATGTGGATATGTCGAACACAGATGCATGATGGATGGAGCATAGTGAAAAATCATGGCATTTATATGGTAAAAGTGAACTTGAGCGAAATGCAAGTTATGCCGTAGGAGATAGGGGGAACTTACGGAGTCAACTGCTTCGAGTTTCATGCCAGTGGAGCGAATGAAGCTACGAAGTTCAGGATTTACTGGTTGAATATACCTCCCACAACCAATAATCAAAATCTCTGAGATCAACACATGCCCGATTCAGCTATCAACATAAAATGATGGAATTCCAGGACATGCATGATATGAATTCAATGAGAAGAATGGCATACGAGCACAAAAGACTATGTATGCATCATGTCAAATTTGCAGTCACTTTCAAGTTGGCAATCAATGAGTCAATGACGATTCACTCAAAAAAAGCAGAAGTCTAGGTTAGTTACTGGGGGGGGGGGGGGGGAAGGGTAGTCATAATAATAGCAGATCCTATTTTAATTATTGAAGGATTTCTTTTCAAATGCATATTGTTCTGTTACTTTAATTTAAGCAAAAGGATATCAAACATCCATATACACATTTTACATGCTCCAAACATAATCCCACTATTATACTTCTCACCTGGTATTGGCCGCACAGTCTTAAATATAGATAAGCTGCAAAAGAATCATGAAACCGAAACAAGATCAGGACATTGATATGACTCTAAAAGGTAATTTCTCATATACATTGGTAAGTAACAATTTATGTATGAACAAACTTCTGTATAGTTCTTAAATCGAATTTATCAGCTACAGAAGCTTCAACCACTAAAAAGATTCAACTATATAAGCATACATGCCAGAATAGTTATAAAACCTACATTTGGGGAAGTCTGTATTTCCAAGGCAAAAATCCAGAAATATTCGAGTTTTCAGAACTTATTGTTCTCTTCAGGCTACAGAAAGAGTAAAATAAATAATTCTATCTTGCAAGGAATGATCTCAAGAGGTTGCAAAAAACCATTAAACTACAACTTTCAATTCTTAAGACATCATAAATGAATAGTTTGCAGCAAATTATTTTATTTCAATTTCGATAAGAGTTTTGAGCAGTCATTGAGAAATGCAGAAGTAAAAAACTTCAATCCTTTCCCTTTAACTAATGATTCTTAACAACCGTATACAGTATTTCATGATTGGACGGTTATTTTCTACTTTCAAAGAATCTACATCAGATTGAAGACAAGAGGCTGTCCCATCTTTTGAAAAAAAACTCATGAGGTATATGTTGGGAAGAATTTTCTGAAGCATATGGATGTCTTCATGAGTAACTGTGACAGAAGCAAAGAGTTGATACTGAGCTTTTTCTTTCTTTACATATAAAAACAAAACCAAAGTAGAGATCAAAATGATGTTCAATTTTCATGAACCTCTCAGCAGTGATATCCGAGAACTTTTTGGGAGTCCATGACATCAGTAGATTTCCCACGCAAAGTAAGCTACCTTCATACCTAACTCCATTTACATGGAACCCTGTGTCATCAAATCTGTCAAAACACATAAGAAATGTTAAAACTAATGACTCTAGAAACATTTAAAAGCAGGTTCAGCATGGTTCATCTAGTAGAAAAGTCTCATGCCTCAGGATTGAACACGAATTACCTTCAAAACTACCTAGTTCAAATTAAAATTAGGATATGAAGAATCCACCAAAAATGAAAAAACATATCATTTCTATTGCCAAAGTTTATGCCACGTTCACTTTCTTCTTTTTCATTCCATCGGATGGAGCACCAAAGAAACAAAAACACCAAATAGATCTTTAGAAATATATTAGCTGCACATAAACTGCTAGGAAAATCTCAGTTTATAAGTTTTGCAAAAAATAAAAAAAGTTAAAGCTTTTTACTTAACAAATGGTTGATCAACAACAGAAACTGATTTCGAACATATTCACATAATCCAATAGGCAAAAAAGCTCATTCTCATGCTACATTTGAACAAGATAAAGAAGAAATGACTTATCATTAACAAGTACTTCTGGGGAACCCATAAAAATCAAGGTATTCTTTGACATTTCTAGGCTTACTTCCCAGCCATGGAAATTGCTTGGCTACAATATCAATTCCACCAAGTTTCTTAAACTACCAAAATAACGATCATCAGCGTGGCAACTCACACATAAAATAAATTGAGTAATTAAGAGAAAAAAAAAAAAACAGCTCAAATATCCCAATTCACAAAACATGAATCCAAAAATTGAATAAAAAAGGCAGACAACGAGAAAACCCTTTCTTTTTCAGTGTGTACACATTCGCAAATTACAATCACGAATCAATACCAAAAACATTCTAACAATGGTGAGAAGAGCAAAATACTCTAAAAATCCGAGAAAGCAATACTCAACGGACCTAACAATCCGAGAAAGCAAAATATTCTAAAAATCGTACAGAGAAATAGGAAAATGGTGAGAAGAGAATTCATACTCTTGGAAATAGAGCTGGTCTTCGGGGGCATCATTGATAAGATTGATCTGATCGTAGAGAGAGAAAGCTCTTCTAAGGGAGGGCAAAGCGGCGTGGTGCCCTGGCGGCGCATCTTTCCGCAACGCCCGCATAAGCGTGGGAAGCGCCGCCACCGCTCTCTGTCTCACCGCCATCGTGCTTCTGCTCGTCTCCGGTGGGTGTGCTCAACAAATATGGGGTTTTTCAAATTATTAAATGAGACCCTTTACTTTATGAATATTACAAAAAGCCCGCTTCGCTAGAAAATTAGTTTCATGTTCGTTTATCTCATAGTTAGGTCTAATTATATTCAACTTGGAAATAATATTTAGGATCCCTAAAATCAAAGAGATTACATGATTAAAATTGGGATCGTCATGTAGTTTTATGATCAATTTTGTACTTTTTGTAAAATAGATCTTTTTTAATTTGCAGTGTAAATTTTTTATTTAATCCAACGGCAATTTTGAAGTTCTGAAATTTTTCAAAAATACAATCTAAATTACTTATCGGATCATTTTTCTAGTAAAGTGGAGATCACGTAACTGGCATGTGATTTAATTTTTCCACTTTACAATTTTTTTTTGTTTATCCAATTACAGTTTTAAAAATTTATCAAAATGTATCATAAATCAGAGATTGCAATTGAATAAATAAAAAATTAGGTTGCAAAAATGAAAAAATTAAACCATTGCTGGAAAATGATTGCAGAAAGTGATTTGCATTTTGATAAATTTTAGAACTTCAAGTTGCAATCAAATATAAAAAATAAAAATTAGGTTGCAAAATAAAAAAATCCTTTTTTTTTTTAGGTTCAGTTTTGTGTTTAACCCTGTATTATACATGTAATATTATGCATTGACAAAAATAAAACAGAACTAAATAATTCAATTGTGTATAGAGGATCTTCAAGAAGTAGCCAGTTACAAATCATGATGCAAAAATTGCATTCTCCCCCCTCACAAATTGGCCTAAAAAGTGATATATAAATTTACATATAAACCTAGCTATTTCAACTGCAACACAGAAGAATAACATACAACAAACCCTCAAAAGTTACATCTCATCACCCAATCATGTAAGCAAACTTGCAGAATCTGATCACCCAACGAGAGCACTTGTGTCGAATACCAGAAATCAAAATTACGAGCAAAGAGATGGCGTAACGAAACCTAGTTGCGCCAACTGTTGAGCTTCTTAGCTTCGAACAAGGCTCCATCGTTGAGCATGTCTTGTGCATCAGTCTCCATTCCGAGCTTGGAAAGAGCGAGAGCCTGCATGTAGAACGCCGTGGGCCACTCTGGCAAGCATACTTGAGCCTGCATTGCGTCTCTTAGAGCCAGCTCTGCTTGCCCCAACATTAAATACGAGAGAGCTCGTCTCACAAACACCGTCCCTGATGGCACTGACATCATCGATACGAGCTGCATAAACGAGGATCAATTTTTCGTACAAAACCCGAGAAAGAAAAGGTGTACACTACTTCAGTTTCGTTCTTTTTATAGCCACAAGTAACTTTATCAATTAGGGTCTGAAAGATAGTAACTTATCAATTCAGGGCTTAAAAAGATAAAAACCATCGAATTCGGGGCATGAAAGACCCACAAAATTAAAGTTTTGTTTGACACTTTGCCATTTCAAGTTATTTAAATAGATTTTTAAAATAATAATCCCAAAATATGATTGATGAACTTCACGTATATGAGAAAAAAAAAAAAAAAAAAGAACCGAATAATAGAATGAATTATATCTAGTGATAATAAAGCTAAAGTTTGATATGTCAAACATGACATTAGTTTTGTGGGTTATTGGTGATAATTTTATCTTTCAAACCCTGAATCGATAATTTTTATTTTTTAGGCGTCAAATTAATAATTTACTAGAGGTTCAAATATGTATATATATAATATACATACAAAACATTTACTCGTTTTTCCTATCACAAGTGAAACCTTAATAAACGAACTCGGATTGTCAATTCCGGATCATGTACCTTAGAATAGTAATCAACTGCGTTGTTTAAATCCTTGTCCCTGAATGCAATGTCTCCGAATTTCTTCGTATTTAGCATATCTTGAACTTGCTGTGTCCATTCTTGAAACGAAAGCTTCACAAATCGGAACAAGATTCAGTATAAGATGTACTTGTAAACACCAAAAGTGATGAGGGCATTTCGTCTCACCTCGTTTTCTGCACCCTCTTCATCTTTATAGCCAGTTTTCAGCAAGATCTCATGTACTGCGGTGAGATCCATCCTCGCACAAGCCTTACCAAGAGGAGAAAGCATGGTCGGTACAACAACTGGGGTTTTTGTGAGAGCCATCAGTACATGTGATGCAACCTAGACGAATAAACGACACTATCGTGTTAGTATACACCAAATGTGAAAGTACCCTCTCGACTACTACGGGTGTAAATGAGTCGAATCGAGATGAGCACTGTCAAGCTCGAGCTCAAACTTGATCACAAAACTCGAGGCTCGAGCTCAACCAAGCTTATTTTTTTAATGCTCGACCAATATAATATTTATAAAATAGCCTAACTTCCTACAAATATGCTTAAAAATGAAAATTTTAGTAAACTATCAAGGGTAAATTAGTAAATTCAACATATGCACGATTCTGCTCGACTTGTCGAACCAAGTATTAATGCGCTTGAACTCGAGATCGAGAACTATTTTATTGGTTCAAGACCGAGCTCGACTCAATTATCTGAGAGAGAGAGAGAGAGAACCTCCTGCTTTTGAAGGGGTACTACTGCAGTTCGAAGAAACTTGATATCGGGCCGATCTCTAGCCTCGTACTGGAGGCACTTTGAGGCAAGTTCGACTAATGAAGTAGCATCTTCGTTTGCATATTGTCCTTCCAAGGAAGAGTCCATCAGCAATAACACGTTTTTCCCTCTTATCAAATCCAAAGCCTGGAGGACAAGACAATCAATCTTCAAGAAACGAACTAACTAAAACAAACAATAACAGAATTTAAACACGATAAGAGTGCATTTCATGATTTCAAATGAAATGAGACGTTTTTCCCTCTAAACTTTTTGTTGCACTTCATACAATTCTCAACCGTAGATGTGCCTGGCAATCAACGGATGAGATCTGTCGGAGATGGCAAAGTGCAACAAATCGTTAAGTTCAAGGAGCAAAGTGTAACCAATCTCATTGGACAATCAAGTAGGTAATCGACAACTTTTAGCGAGCATTTATTCAAGCATAATGGCATTATTAGAGAAAAGGGCCCGTAAAATGCTAATAAACAAACACAAAAGACGAGTGATAGAATGCACCGCACATGACTAGGCGGGATATGCTTTCCGCTCAAAAGGTCCAGAAGAACAGTTCCGTAACTGTAAATCACGCTCTCGGGAATGACTCTGCCTGAAACGTGATCAAGAAAGAATCTTGTTTACATAGTTTGTCGTATCATCAAAATTCTCGTATTATACCAAACTATCAAAATTTTGTAATGACGACTGATTACTGAGCGAAAACTCAAAGGCATTAATTGGCCATCCTAAGGTGACGAAGATAAATACGTATGAGAGCACTTTCTTCACTCATCCGTCTCTGACCTTATTTAAATCATCGTTCCAATTGAATAAACAAGCAAACATTATGTGGATTTGATGACATGAATTACCTGTTCGTAAAAATTCAGGTGGAGTGTATGCTAAATTAGTGCTATAACTCTTCCCGTCCCTACTGTTTTTCATCAAGCCAAAACTAGATAATCTAGGGTCACCATCCTGTAACATAAACACCAAATTCGATTAATATCACCACAACCAATCTTATTAAAGACCTTCAAAGAATTGGAAAGAAATTATTGAAAAAGAAATGTTATACGGAGATATGTCAAAACACGATTATTGAATACGACCCATATAGCCGACTCCATATAGTGGAATAAAGACTTTGTATTGCCACACACTACTATTGATAAGTACAGCCTATAAATTTACGAGGGTACCTCGTCAAAAAGAATTCTGTAAGCATTCAAGTCATGATAGATTTTGTGGTTTTCAGAGCTGCAGTGTTCAAGAGCTTGTGCTATGTGGAATGCGACTCTTACACGCATTTCCCATGGCAGAGGCTGTTTATCCCCTATATCCAACGAAAAGTTAAGAATCGAAACAGAAATTATGGAAAATGCGTGTAAGAATTGTGATAAACATACAGTGAAAGAGGTGCTTTGAGAGTGTATCGTTGGGCATGTACTCAGCAACAAGTAGGCGTTCGTCTCCTTCAGCACAACATCCAACTAAGTTAACCAATCTCTTATGTCTAACCTTACCAACTCCACCGGCTTCTATCTGTAAAACATTATAAATTGTTGGACCACAAGCATAATTTTCACCATTTACGAGAAACGGAAAGAGCAGAAACATCAAATTTCTTGCAACAATAAATGGTCCTAAAATACAGTTGAAAGTAACTGACATGAATTTCGAACCAAAAATATAGGACCACCTACTTATCCATTATACATAACATCGATATGTTTAAGACCATCTCTTACAGCACCAGATAACAAACCAATTAAATCATTACATAGAATCCCATATGAGGACGAAAACTGACCACAAATTGTTGTGGATCAGGCCACGACTGCTTAGAGAAGCGCTTAATGGCGACAAGCTTGTTGCTCTTAAGCTTGCCTCGATAGACAACATTAGGAGCCTTCTCTCCACTCTCGGATACTATTAGATCACTGCTAAAACCATTTGTTGAACTTCGAAGTTCTGCAAGTGCAAATTCCTTAAAAGCAGGCACTTGATCTTGATCCACCTGCTCCCCATTTGCTGCATCAACATTCAATCATCAAGTTTCGAAAAACTATAAAAAGAAACTGCAAACATTCAAGAGTAATTACAGGTCTGAAAGGCAATGCACTATGCACAAAATATGAGTGTTCACAAAGATTGGATGTTGACACTGTTTTGGAAGACCCTTTTGTGCTAAAACCATCTAAAAGGCATTAATCCAAGAAAAAGCATTGAAACAAAAAAATGTCAAAATAAGGTTCAAGAAGCTAAACACAAGGGTACAACAAGCTTGCAATTAGCTCAAATTATGCTAAGTACAACACACATTACTTAAAATCACATGTAAATAAATCCAAGAACATATAAAGATAGTCCCCATTCTAACCCCACAAGCTTTTAATTGTGCAATGATTACACATAAAAACATAAAAGGAGAAAAAGGAAAAAGCCCACCAACACAGATTGAAAAGGAAGTGCAAAAAGTGGAAAATGGAGAATACCCAGATCTGATTTCGGGTCGGGTTGTGAAGGGTCTTGATCCGGGGACTGGACATTAGCAGTTTTGGACTGTAAACAGCCCATCTTTGAGGTGCAGTGCTCACATTCACACACAGTCTTTTCTTTTCCTGTGCAACTATTGATATATTTGTAAGTTTTCTATGCAAAGATGTATATGATCCAAAGCAAATAAAACTGAGGTTGATGAATAAATGGAAGAGAAGAGAGTTGAATCGACTCAGTGAGTTAGTGAGAGAGGGAGGGGGATGTCACATGATAAGTCGATGATTGGCACGTGAGGAGAGAGAGAGAGAGAGAAGTGTACTAATGCTTTTGTACTTGGTGCCTAGAAAGAATGCTTCCATTTTCACATTTGCAGCACTTGTCTGCTCCCCCACTATGCCTCATCTTTGTATAGTACATTCGCTATATAGCTCCTTGGCTAAAATACATATTTATTTTAATTTATATGTTGTATTTACTTCATGAATATAATAGAAAAGAGGCAAAATATCTTGAACTACCATTAAATGTCTTATAGAAATTGCTTTCTTACTTTTGTATGAAAGTTTTAAAGAAGACTTTTCTATTATGAAAATTTCTTGAAATACTCTTATCAGTGCTTTAAATATGGGGTAAAGTTGTCATTTCAATGGGTTATGTTAGTATTTATTTTGTGTGGTATAAAAGTAAATTAATATATTAATTGTGGTAGAAATGAGTGTTATCCCTAATAGAAAATTCATATTTTATTTGATGTAATTTTAATTTTAGTATATAAGTGTTTGTACGTAGGAGGATTAAAATTATGGATAGTAAATTTAAAATTAAGTTCATGATGAAATTAATTAAAGTACAAAATCGTTAATTAACACATCATTAATAAGTCTCAAAACATTTTGAATTTGAATTCTAGTTGGATAAAGGCTAATTATATTAAGATAAGGACTAATTATATTAAGATTATGAATCTTAATTAAAATAGATATTTACTTGAAAAAAAAAATTCTTAATTAGATTAGGATTAGAATTTTAAGTACATGGGACCAATACAAATGAAAGACACGTCAACTTCAAGAGATGGTGACATCCACTTTTAGAGATAGTAATTCGTTGATTCAACAAAGATAAGAAATCATCACAAGCTATATTTCTTTTCATTCCATATACCATTTTTGTTTCTTTAGTTAAAATCTTCTTATCTTTGGTTTGGTGTAACATTCGTTTATCATTGTTAAAAGGTAAAAACTCATGTGCAATTGTTGCACCATGCGACGATTGCACTTATAGCACAAGAAAACATATTTATGGTCGTAAAAGACATATTTGAATAACTCATACTTATACTGTAAAAAACACATATTTATACCTGTCAAAGACTTACTTGAATCTTGCGCATGTAAGACAGTCTCACAAGAGACCAACTCTTGTTAAAATATATAATTTTGACATTTAATATAAATTGTTATTAAAAGTTTGTTTAACTTCGTTTCAACAAAGATATCTGATAAGTTTTAGACATATTTTTACTATTGTTAAATTCTACGACTCGACTGAACTTGATAGGTAAAATAAAAAAAAATAAAAAAACTAGCATAATAAAATTAATTTTAAATTTATTCAAAATTGACTCGTGGGCTAAGAGCCCATTTCTTACGGGCTGCTAAACACTTCACTGTGGTCTTAAGATTTGATTTAAGAATGGGCTGATTATATGGGCCAAAGAATGAGTATTCTGAGGCCCAATTGTAGATTACTGGCTAAATACCCAAATCCAACAAATGAGAAAAGTTTGACCAATTTTTTTTAAAAATAAATAATAATAAAAATCAGAAACCTTCCCCAAATTTACAATTTTCATGCTAACTTTAAGAGTGCATTCGTTTTATAATCTTTTTTTTTTTTTTTTTTTTTTACTTTCTTCTATTGAACTGAAAATTTATTGACATATCCACTGAAAAATCTACCCAATCAACCAAATTTGTGTCAATTGCCACACAATTTCAAGTGGTAATTGTTGTGGTCAGTTTACATAAATGATTTCGATAGCCATATGAATAGATTTACACCTCAATTAATAAATTTGTAAAAATGTAAAAAATTGTGAAAAATATTATATATTTTTTAAGTTTACGTGTAAATTACAATTTACAAATTGGGCAAAATTCATAAAAAATTTTTTATGTCAAATAAGTATATCATTCTCTACTTTTTGTCAAATTACCAAACTAACCTGAAGTTTTTTAAAATTTTAATTAAACTCATTTAAATATCGAATTTTAAGAATATAATACTATACGAATGTGTGAATTCGAACTAAATGAATTACAGTATATGAATCCATCGACACATTATGTAATTAGGTTTTTTTTTTTTTTTTTTGGACAAAAAGGTTAAAAAAAAAAAAAATTTGTTGGTTTTGTAAATGTAATTTATTCACCCTTTTTTTGTTTATCTCTTTTTCAAAAAGTCAAAAGCATATTCCGCGTAAACGTTACCGTTTCACGTGCAGAGCACGTGACGCTACCCTTCAACTTGTATTTAAAAATTGGTGTCATAAAAACGTGTTTTAGGCAAATCCGATCGCTACAAGAATCCCTCGATTTTATTTTTCACCCAACGGAAGAATCTAGGATAACAGAATTCGTTTTTGGGGAATCAGGTAATTCCTAATTTCTTTTATTTATTTTTCGTTTTCGATTTTGATATTAGCCACAGTCCGATGTCGTTTGATTGATTTTAGGTTGCTCAAATGTTTTTTGTTTCTGGGTTTTGACTTTTGACTTTGTTGACTTGCGTTTCCTTATCTTTTTTTCTATTTCTTTTTTTTTTTTTTGGAGATCTTTAGATGGATATATGATGATGAAGATTATAATTATTCAAAACAATTTTCCATTTTTAGGAGGTTTTTTTATTTTTGCTGTTTTTTTTTTTCCCTTGAGTTTTGCAAATTCATAGGATCTAAGAATTCTTGGTTTTTCCGCCCACCAAATTTGAAGGAATATCTGTTTTCAAGATTTATAAACTGGGCTTATAGAGAAGCTATTGTTGCTATTGTTATATTGTGTGTTGTGGAGGATTAAGAAGATAGTGAATTAGTGATAACGATGATGTTTATACATTTTTCTTGATTTTGTTGGAAATGATTATTGACTCTTTTTTTAGGCCAAGTGGTTCTTGATCTTGCTAAATATGGGTCTTGCTTGATTGTGTATGCCATGGCAGAATATATTCAGGTTCTAGTAGTTGTTCATAATTCATATGCTATAATTATCTTATAATGATTTCATGTGTGCTAGTTTACGAGCCATTGATTGTCCTTAAACATTGAATTGTTAAGAAGTTTATGCAAGTTGATGAGGGTTGCAAACAAAGGAATGGAAATGAATTGAGAGGGAATGCTGAATTCGACTTTCAAGTTGGGAATAACGAGATAATGAGAAATCTATTCTCAAACTTATTCATAAATATTCATATTACAATAATCTGAATCTGCATACTTGGAGCCATACGATATTGTTGGAAAGATAATTGAATTAGCTTTCCAATGCCACAAACCACGAACGAAACGGAATTTTCTGTAGGAAGTTATGACCCAATTACTAAACAAGTTCTTATGGTTCTTAAATACTTGTCCCACAGATACTTTATTGAGCTAGCAAAAAACAGGATGTATTGGAATTTAGAGGTGCCATGTTTTGAGCAGTAAACATTGTGGATTTTCTATGCTTTTGGGTATTTTGGAACTTTTGCCTTAAGGATATGTCGGTCCCTTTTGTTTTGTAAGACTTATTTGTTGAATCAACGAATAAATTGCTTTAGAGAAATACCTCGGATTTTGATGGATTTAAAGATACATTATACCCTTTATACCTTATTTTCTTTCCTGTCTTTCTTCTACCTTATCTTCTAAGGTAGTCTTTGCGATAAAGTGCTTGAGATCTTTTTGGGACAGTGACATTTATGACGATTTCTAATTGAAAGTCGTCTCATTTTCAATAGCATGTAGATATAAAGGCATGAAGGTATCATGGCTACCAGTTAGCTTCCATGATATCCATATGGTTCATTATGTGGTTCCACATGCATTTCGAGTTTTCTTCATTTAGTTAGGCTATAAGCTCATGTGTAGAAACATAAGAGTAGAACAAGACTTCTGAACCTAGATCGTAACTCACTAGTCGACTCAATGAAAGAGTTTTCCGACGGATGTCCGACGGTGATCTGTAGGCAATTTCCGTCGGTATATCGCATGATTTTTGTAGTGGTTAATGCCAGTACCTCTACAATAATCGTGAGTCACTTCATAGATTCAATCAACCAATAGTGATGTTCATTGTGTTTTCAGGAAACTGTATCATTTTATGGATAAGGCAGATCTTATCGAGGAGGTGAAGAGGGACTTTGCTCGTGAATCACTAATTGCGATCTCTTATAACCTACCCGAGACCGATCTTAGTGCCGAAATCTCGCCCAAGAATACTAACGGAGGTGAAGCTGCTCAACCTCGTGTTCGTGATGGCGAAGATAAATGTAGATCAGAGCTCATCTCCATCTCCTACTCACCGTCACCAGACATGAAAGTTCAACCGACTTTGCCCCCGAATCTTGATGGTTAGGGTAGGCATCATCAGCTTGTAGCTAAGATGTAAAATTTGTGACCAATATTGTAAACTACTTGTCTTTTGGATTTCTGTTTTTATGTTATATCTTTGTAATTAACTTTTTTGTCCAATGTTTGTTGGATAATTGAACTGTATCTTTAGTTGTCTGTACTTCATTGGTTGCATACAAACGTTTTGCAGTCATCATCTGAATATTAATGTTGAATTTCATGTCTTAGTTTTTGACATTTTCATTGTATACGTTTAGTGTGTGATGATGTGATGTGATTTATAGAACATGTATTGTGTATGAGATAAATAGTCACTTAAAACATATCGGTTAGATTTGAGTAATAGTGATAAAAATCTAATGCAAGTTACGATGTATAAAATATTGAATCGATCATAAGTTTGGAGAAAAATATTTTAAAGAAAGATCAAACCTTAATATCTTTTTTCTCTTCAGGATCTCAATCTTTAACCCGCAATAGAATTGGGATGATCTTTTTTTTTTTTCCTCGTGGTTGGCCTATTCTCACTTTCGCCTCGCAATTATATCTTACTATAATGTATATTTGTTCTTTCTGCAAATGAGAGTCATATTTTCATAATCATTTTAATTTTAAAAATAATTTTTATTTTTATTTTGGAACGAATCATACTATTTATCATCAACTCCATAATTGGGGAAGTTTTTAGTACATTTTTCTAGAAAAGATGTATTCTAGAAGAGTTAAATATTTTCTAAAAGATTTCTAGAGTTTAAACATACCTAGAAGATTTCTACATATATGGAGATATAAAGTGCTAATTGAAAGATGAATTAAATGAATTGCCTAGAACCTAATAAATAGAGGGCAACACTTGTGTGCTTCTGATCCGTGCACCAACCCGCGTATATGTACTTTTTTTTTTTCGCGCATATATCCGTGCATATACTTTTGAGGTATTACAAATTTGTCCTATAGGTATTACAAATATGAACTAAAGGTATGTGATACTTGAAGAATATATGTGTGAAACTTTTAGATCTGTCAGGTGCGCACGCGACGTGGGCGCGCGGTTTTTGAGGTATTACAGATTTGTTCTATAGATATAACAAATATGAACTAAAGGTATGTGATACGTGTGATACTTTTAGATCTGTCAGGTGCGCACGCGGCGTGGGCACGCGGTTTTTGAGGTATTACAGATTTGTTCTATAGATATTAGAAATATGAACTAAAGGTATGTGATATCTGAAGAATATATGTGTGATACCTTTAGACCTGTCAGGCGCGCGCGGCGTGAGCGCGTGGCGCATGGTGTGGACGCACGGTTTTGAAGTATTATAGATTTGTTCTATAAGTATTACAGATGAACTAAAGGTATGTGATACCTGAAGAGTATATGTGTGATACCTTTAGAACAATTGTGTGATACCAACAGGTGCACGCGGTGTGGACACGCGTGGGAACGGCCCACGCGTCGGGTCGGATTGAGGGCATATAATTTTTTGCCATAAATAGATGAGTTTGAGAATGTTTTGAGTACATAGTATTGAATATAAATAAATGAGTTTGAGAAAGTTTTTGAACATTTAATATCAAAAAATAAATTGAATGTATTCATCTCAGAGAGTTCTAACCAGTAATATCAATGATAAAAGAAGGAAGAAAACAATATAAGAAAACAAAATTCGATACAGCTCAATATTTTTTTTAAGAAGGAAGAAAAAAAACAAGAAACAAAATTAGATACAGCTCAATATTTTTTTTATCTACAACAACAAACTTTAAATTATCACAATTATAAAAGAGGGAAGAAAAATAACAACGATACAGCTGAATAAATATGTATATCTTCATAAATTCCGCTTAAAAAAATAGTATTCTCGGTAAATTCTCAACCCAATTTCTCTATCCCCAAATTGCACTCATGGAACGATCATTTAGCACCCATGGAACCATAATCATTTACATTTACTCATATATATATATATATATATATATATATATATATTTTTTTTTTTTTTTTTCTTTTTCCGAACGATAATCATTTAGATTTAGCCAAATATATATTCCCAATTCATAAATTCAAACATAGTATTCTCGGTAAATTCTCAATTCTCTCACTATCTTCTCTGTAAATTCCCAATTATCTCTCTCCCCAAATTGCACTCATGGAACGATAATCATTTACATTTAGCAAAAATACAAAAACTCATGTACACCAGGTGCACGGATTTTAGATCCGTACAATCCGGGTCAATCCGACCCGGTACGGTCATTCACTCACCGAAACAGTCATTCACGCGCTAGTACATGCCCCCACACACCGGGAAGGAGACCCAACTCATTTAATTTATTTTCTGCATTTTTTTGGAAAATATGTAAATCTTTTAGTTATAACTTTCATACCTTTATATTATGACTTTCATACATTTATGTACAAACATCTGTACCTTTATTTTCTGCATTTTTCTGGAAAATATGTATATCTTTTAGTTATAACTTTCATACCTTTATGTTATGACTTTCATAGCTTTATGTGCAAACATTTGTATCTTTATGTCTGTAACTTAGAAAAAAAAAAAGATTTTCAACACAATTTGTATTGTATACCTTTGTGTGATATCAATGTGACTTTTATGTTATATTATGTCATCTTTATGTACAAATATTCTGACCTTTATGTAGTATATAAAAGTGCATAAAAGTCAGAATATTTGTACATAAAGGTGACATGATATAATATAAATGTTATATTGATATCACATAAAGGTTTACGGTTCAAATTATGTTGAAAATCTTCATTTTTTTCTAAGTTATAGTATATAAAGGTCATGATAGTTGTACATAAAAGTCACACATTTATAACATAAAGATCACACATTTACAACATAAAGATCACAACTTGAAAAAAAAAAAATTCAAAAATACACTGATCCGGGTCAAAAATTGGGTCGACCAAAATTACATGTACACCAAGTGCATACAAAACTAACTCTAGCAAAAATAGGATATGCTCAGCAAATTTTCAATTATCTTTCTCCTAATTTCTCTCTCAAAAAAAAAAAAAATAATAATAACATAGTATTCTCGACAAATTCTCAATTCTCTCTCTATCTTCACAGTAATTTCCCAATTCCCAATTCATAAATATGTATATCTTCTTAAATTCCCCCAATATCTCTCTCCCCAAATTGCACTCATGAACCGATGATCATTTACATTTAGCCAAATATTATATATATATATATATATATATATATATTGTTGGTTTTGTGTGCACTTGGTGTACATGCAATTTGGGTCGACCCAGTTTTTAACCCGAATCCGTGTGTTTTTGAATTTGGTTTTTTTTTTTTTTTTTTTGCTTCAGGTTGTGACATTTATGTTGTAAATGTGTGATTTTTATGTTATAAATGTATGACCTTTATGTACAACTATCATGACCTATATGTACTGTAATTTAGAAAAAAAAATGAAGATTTTCAATATAATTTGAATTGTACACCTTCATGTGATATCAAAGCGACCTTTATGTTATATTATGTCACATTTATGTACAAATATTCTGACTTTTATATAATATATAAAGATGCATTAAGAATATTTATACATAAAGGTGACATAATATAATATAAATGTCACATTAATATCACATAAAGGTACATAATATAAATTGTGTTGAAAGTCTTTATTTTTTTCCTAAGTTACAGTTCATAAAGGTAGGGATAATTGTACATAAAAGTCAAAACAAAAATTTGGAAAAATAAAAATTAAAAACTCACGGATCCGGGTCGGATCGACCCGAATTGCATGGATCTTAGATCCATACACCTGGTGCAAATTTTTGTGATATATATATATATATATAGTGTTGTCAGTAAATTCCCAATTTTCTCTTTATTCAATAACAAGAGTGTTCTAAACAAATTCTCAATTCTCTCTCCCCAGTTTCTCTCCCCAAATTGCACTCATGGAACCGATTGGATTTGAGATAAATGTATTTTTTTTTGAGTTCCATGCCCAATATACCCAAAAGCATAAAGGATTTATACAAATATACCCACTCAACTTTAATATTATCCCCAAATACCCAAAAGTAAAATTTTGCAGGGTGTGGGGCATAAAACTGTTAAGTGTCGGTACGGATGAGCAGGCTTGCATACATGCAATATATCGAAAATTTCGTTAAATCCTGAAAATTAAGGGTTTAACGAAAATAAACCATAATTTTCGGTAAACCCTAATTTTAGGGTTTAACGAAAATTATGGTTTATTTTCGTTAAACCCTATTTTTTTTGGGTTTAACGAATATTAATCTAATCCCGTTATATTATTAAAATAATTAAATATTTATCAAATATAATAATACTATATTTTCGTTAAACTCCAAAAATAAAAGGTTCAACGAAAACAAACCTTAATTTTCGTTAAACCCTAAACAAATTAGGGTTTAACGAAAATTAATTTAATCCCGTTATATTATTAAATTAATTAAATATTTATCAAGTATAATAATAACATATTTTCGTTAAACTCTAAACATTAAGGGTTTAACGAAAATAAACCTTAATTTTCGTTAAACCCTAATTTTTTAGGGTTTAACGAAAATTATGGTATATTTTCGTTAAACCCTTTTTTTTTGGGTTTAACGAATATTAATGTTTAATCCCGTTATATTATTAAATTAATTAAATATTTATGAAGTAAAATAATACTATATTTTCATTAAACTCTAGACATTAAGGGTTTAACGAAAATAAACCTTAATTTTCGTTAAACCCTTAATTTTTAGGGTTTAACGAAAAATATGGTTTGTTTCGTTAGACCTTTGTTTTTATGTGTTGAACGACAATTATTTATTTTTCGTTATACTATTAAATAATTTTCGTTACATTATTACAAAATATTCGTTAAACTATCAAATTATTTTGTTTAAAGTATCAAATAGTTTTCGTTAAATTATGACAATATTTTTGTTCAATTATCAATGAATTTTGGTTATATTATTAATTTTTTCTTGCAATTATCAAACAATTTTCGCTAAATTATCAAATAACTTACGTTATATTATTAAATTATTTTCGTTAAACAATTTTCGCTAAATTATCAAATAATTTACGTTATATTATTAAATTATTTTCGTTAAATAATTTTCGTTAAGTATTTGTCATTTGATATCATTCCAATTTATTTTCATGATTTGATATCATTTTGATCTTTTGATTTGAACACGTATATGAAGTTAATTTTGTAACTTGTGTAACAATTTTTTTGTCTTTTTGTTATACTATTCATTCACGTGTACAAATTTTTTCACTTTTTCTTTTACTTTTCAGTGATTTGATCTTTCATTCACGGTAAATATCATGAAATTTACAACACCATTCATTCACTAACATTCACCATTCATATTTAAAATTTTGAAGTTTGAGAGTATTGATCCCTCCACCAATCTTAGAGGATTAATTGAGCTTGAAATCACCACCAATCTTAGAGGATTAATTCAGCTTGAAATCAAGTAAGTGCAGTTTAGTTTATTTAAAGTTTATTTAATTTAGAGAATAGTTGAGTTTATTTAAACTTTAATTTGTTTAGTCATTATAGAGAAAATTTTGGTTAATGTTGGATGATCAATTTTTCTTGAAACAAATTGATATATATTTCTTGAAATATTTCACGAAACAATTAGGGTGTGATGTAGTACAAAATTAGTGTTTTCCCGGAAAAATGATGGATTAACAAAAATAGGTATGATAATTTTGGAATAATCTGTTCACAAACACACTAGGTTAATTATTGTCCGTGAATAATTTTCGTTGAACTCTAAGAGGATTTTATTGAAAATTGTTTTTTAATTTAACGAAAAATTACTTGTTTATATTTCGTTAAAAGTAGCAAAAAAAAAAAAGATTAACGAAGATTACTTGTTTAATTATCGTTAAACCTACAAAAGAAGGGTTTAACGAAATTGTGTAATTTTCGTTAATCCTTAAATATTTTGTTGAAAAATGTTGTTTAATTTTCGTTAAACCTACAAAAAATGGGGTTTAACGGAATTTATGTTGTTGTTTAACGAAAATTGTTGGTGTTTCACGAAGTGGATGTTGTTGTTTAACGAAAATTGAAAATTAAACCACCTAATTTCGTTAAACCCTACGAAAATCTAGTTTTTAATCTGTAGTGTAATGTGGACTATTGTATATTATATAATTGTATTTTTTAATCTGTTATGGAAGTTAACTTGGACTAATCCCTAATGGAATTTTAATTTTGTAATTATCGTTTAACTTGGTCTGTTTTAACAAATTGTTTGTTTTCATCACATCCTTTATTTGTTTTTTTTTCCAGTTCAATTGGACTGATGAGTTTGTCAGTGGCATTGTGGCATGGAGGTTACTGGCAAGGTTTGCAATATGTAAATGGTATTCATGAAGTGATAAATCTTGAAAGATTGACATATGAAGATTTATTGAAATCAGTTCATGCGACAGTGCATGAGGATATGAATTATTGGTTTTATGTGATCCATTCTCTATTGGAAACGAATGGAGTCTTGAGGAAGAAAAAAATCAAGACTGATTCTGATTTGCAAGATTGTTTTACAGAGCAGTATGGATACTTGGTTATTTTCGTTACGTTGAAAAGGATGGACGACGGAGTATTGGGTGGATCTTCTTATCAATCCGGGGGGACACAACAAGGTGGTGAAAGTATAAATCCATTCATTGAGGAAGTTCGAAATTTGAATTGCTCGAGTGTTCCGTTAGGGCAGCTGGACAACCAAGAGTTGTATTCAAGATGGGGTCTAAACGATGGCTTGTTTGGAACGTCTTCAAATGTAAGGTGGGTTACAGACGACGGCTTGGTTGGAACCTCCTCAAACTTTCAAGACCTTAATTTGGCCCCTCCCGAAGAAATTGAGGAACCAGAACCTGAAGACCATGATCATCGATCAGGTAATCAACTACTACTGCACTTATCATATGTGAATTTGTGTATACGATTAAGGAAGTTGTTCATATTTTTTTTTGCTAGATCGAAATGTTGAAGCAGATGACTTCGTATTGGACGAAGAGGTAGAGACAGTCTTGGATGAGGAACAACGAGCAGCCTACGAGCAATTCTGTGATGGCATCATGCGAGCTGAGTGGCACATTCCAGATATACCTGAATTCGAGGAACCTACTGCAAGGCCAGATGAGCATCCAATTGGATTGCAAAAAGGAGCCTTGTTCGGCAGTAAAGAAGAATTGCAGCGTGTAGTTGGGTATTATCATATGGAGAATCAAGTCCAATTTAGGGTGGACCACTCCGACAAGCACCGATGGGCCGTGGAGTGCAATCAAAATGATTGTCCTTTCTTACTCACAGCAAGACAGAAACTCGGTGTTTGGAAAATCGCCAAAGTCGTCTTGCCCCATACATGTTCGTATCTTCTCAGTGCTAGTACTTCTCGTAGGCTTCCGTCCTCTTTGATTGGAGATTATTTTACCCAAAGGCTCCGGAAAGATAAGTCTGATCTCGCTCCTAGGGAGATCATGCGAGAGATGAATGAGCGATATGGATTGAATTTGAGTTACAAGCATGCTCGGTTGGTAAGACGTCATGCACTTTATAAGGCGTACGGTGATCCTCAGACGTCATTCCACATGCTTCCAGTCTACTTAGATGTCTTGAAAGAACGGAATCCGGGTACATACACTGCGATTGACACAAAGAAGGATGGGAAATTCATGTATGTTTTTTTTGCGTTGGGTGCATCCATTGTTGGCTTTCGTCAATATTCCAGACCTGTTATAGTGGTCGACGGTTGCCATTTGAAGGGGCAGTACAGGGGTATTGGTTTCGTTGCTGTGACTAAAGACGGAAATGATCAGATATTTCCTATCGCAATTGGGATAGGAAGTGTTGAGAACGATGAATCCTGGACATGGTTTCTCAAACAACTCCGAGAAGCCGTTGGTTGTCCCGATGGATTGGTTATCGTGTCTGACCAACATGTTAGTATCGGTAATGCAATTGAATCTGCATATCCCGAAGCATCTCATGCTCTTTGTTGTTTCCATCTTCGTCAAAATCTAGCCAAATATGGGCTCCATTTGGTTGGGCTATTTCACACGGCTGCGTACTGTTACGATGAAGATACATTCAATAGGTATGTCGAACTTCATGTCTTAAATATGCATTAAGTTACCTAAGACATTGATGTATTGCATTGGTGATTGTGTTCTTTTTTTCCAGGTGCATGTCTTCTATCAACGATAGTGGTATCCAGGGCGCGATTGACAGTTTGATTCGAGCTGATGAGAATAAGTGGGCACGTGTGAAGTGCCCTGTTCGAAGATTCAACTTCATGACCTCTAATGCTGCTGAGGTTTGGAATGCTCGGCTAATCTGGGCTAGAAAGTTACCAGTTTGTTCGTTCTTGGAGGCTGCTCGAAGGGTGATTGAAAAATGGTTTGTCGAAAGAAGATTGGCTGCTGATGAAAGAGGCTCAACTTTCACGAAGTCAGTGCACGACAAATTATCAGAATTTATGCGGCAAAGTCGAAATATGGAGGTCGAGAGAATGGGCAGGCAGAAATTCAAGGTCACGCATGGGCGAAAAATATTTTTGGTTGGCCTTAGCGACGGTGTTTGCAGTTGTATGTATTTTCAAATTGAGTTGATGCCATGTGCACACGCCTGTGCAGCGATCAGGTACTCCTTGATATTGTTCCACTGCTTAATTTTAAATAAGTTTAGGGTGTTCTTGATATTTAACTGAATCCGTGTTGACTGAAGTGCTGCTAATGAGCAAATTGCCTCGTACGTTGCCCCTTATTATACAACTCACTGTTTGAGGGGGATGTGGGCTTGTGAAGTTATGCCTGTGCCAGATCCGACGGAGTGGGTTGTAGATGATGCGACGCGAGAGAAGTCATGTTTTGCCCCGGATCAACCAAAACAGGCCGGTCGACCAAGAAGCAGACGAATACCTTCTACTGGTGAATGTAGAGGAGTGCGCCGACTAAAATGTTCACGTTGTGGTCAACCTGGCCACAACTGCACTACATGCACACTATACATTCCCCCTGTAGATGGTCTATTCAGTGTAAATCCGGATCAAGGCTTACATCAGTCTAGAAGAAAGAAGCAATGTTCTGTATGTGGGTCAGAAGAACACAACAGACGAACGTGCCCGAGAAATAGAACAGCTTAGCCCGATTGTGTACAACATTGTTTTCAAATAGTTCTTTAAAATTTAGTGGAGTGTTTTTTGTATTTTGCATGGACACACTCATATCATTAGTATGTACCTCCTGATTAAAATGTTATATTGATTGAATTTATGGTAATTTTCCAAAAAATTGATTTTGTATAATGAATATATATGGTATACAATCAAATCATTATATATATGGACGATATATATATATATAATAAAAATAATAATAATAAAAATAATAAAAGAAAAAATTAATAATAATACATTAGTTCTCCAAACGAATTTTGAATTTTGAAGCATTTATTAATTGTTTTCTAATAATCATATTTAACAGAAAGCATTTGATTTTTAAATAGGGTATATTATGTCAATGATTTTTTTTAAGGTTATTTCTATTACATATTTTGAATTATTTATTATGAAATTTAATTCTCATCTTTATAAAACCAACTTAAAGAATATTATGTATATATAAATATTTATAATATATATGTATATAAATATAATATTAAAAATAGGAAGTATATAACTTAATAATAATTATAAATCTTCATGAAACATTATTTATGGCCTACCCACCCCCACAACCACCTATTGAGTACACTTACATGTACTTGAAATCACATGTTGTTATCGGGCTTCACATGTTGACTCAAATTTTGTTTTCAAGCATTAAGTTATTTGGGAAATCAAATACTAGACCCACTTCCTCCTCTATCAAATCGACAAACCACTTCTCCTTCTCCATCCTCTTCCCAAACTTCTTCTCCTTCACGAAAATATCCTATCTCAATCTCCAAAGTTCGTTAAATACGTGAAGTTCGTTAGATCCGTGAAGTTCGTTAAACAAAATGGAAGAGGTTAGAATCATAACCGATTTATTTTTATGCACATTGTAATGGAGAATTTCGTTAACAATTTTTTGCTGCAATTACATGTTAGCATCTTCTAGGATTAAATGTTGCAATTTTTTGAGAATTACACGTTGCAATTTTTTTGTTGATGTCATTTGATTTAATTTTCCATACAGTTATTATTTTGGGAAGGGAAACCTCCGAGTTAAGCCTTCAACAAAAAATGACTTTGTTGGCTTAACGAACAATCACACTAGGCACAATTTAGTTCGTGAATTGGTGTTTTGTTAGGATTTAACCCTAAATCTTGTAAACTTCGTTAAACCCTATTTTTATAGGGTTTAACGAACAATCACAAAATACTTCGTGAATGCGTGTTTTTTAGCCCTGGGCGAAATTTCTCTAAATTTCGTTAAACCCTATTTTATAGGGTTTAACGAACAATCAAACTGTTATGGATTTAGTTCGTGAAACATGAAGTTTTTTAAGCCTTTAACGAAAATTACTGTGATTGTTCGTTAAACCCTATAAAAATAGGGTTTAACGAACAATCACAGTAATTTTCGTTAAACCCTATTAAGCCTTTAACGGAAATTTTGTGATTGTTCGTTAAACCCTATAAAAATGGGGTTTAACGAACAATCACAGTAATTTTCGTTAAACCCTATCATCTAACCTTCAAATTACGTAATTTTTCGTTAAACGGCGTTTGATTAAGTTTAACGAACATAACGATTTAATGTTCGTGAAACCCTTAAAAATAGGGTTTAACGAACAATAGCCTTTTTTTGTTCGTTAAACCCTATTTTTTTAAGGGTTTCACGAACATTAAATCGTTATGTTGCATGACCTCTTCGTGAATGTTAGAATTGAATTAACTGGTTTCGCATATTACGAATATTTTTTCTGTCGATGTTCAATTTTTCAAATAGTTGGCTTATGATACTGTTTGTTAATGTGTAGTTGGCTTTGGAGTTCGTTCGTGAGGACTTGCAGGGTCGTGTGGCCTACATCAATGGGTATGTTCGATTGGCAGTACTCGATGAGATTAAGGCACAACTTCAAGTTGTCGGCCGAAAGTATTATCGAAGCTTTTGGAAAACCAGTTTCGGCCATTTTTTGATGTGGAAGACTGGAAGAGACTCATGCAAGGCCATGTTACACGTCCTCATGTCATATGAGGTGCGTGGACAGGCGGTCCCTGCAGACGAGAGGTGGTTTGCTGTGGGTCAGGACAGACAAATTTGTCGGTTCGGAAAGAAAGAGTTTGCCCTTGTCACCGGCCTGAAGTTCGGTGACTCGGCTTTTAACCCTGTTGGGGATCACACTCCACCGGAAGGGGCAGTGTACTGGAGGGTGCATGCCGAGACAGATCGAGTGACCGTGTCTGAGCTCCGTGCTCGATTCGCATCGGGCGAGTTCAAAGATAGTGCAGAGGACACAGTGAAGATTGCTAAGATATTGATCCTCCACCTAATACTGCTTGGGGTGGACGCCGGCAAATCAGTTGTCGATGAATGGATTTGGACATTGGTGGAGCAAGAAGACTTGTGGGAGAGCTTTCCATGGGGGAAAGTCAGCTTCATCACCCTTCTGAGTTACATGGACAGGCTACCGACCACTCTTCCCGCTCAGTCCTACACATCACACTATCATTTTTATGGATTCTCCATAGCCTTGCTGGTATGTCCCTTCAATTTTATTTGTAGTGTCATTTAAAAGTGACACTAACACAATGTTGTTTGCTTACCAAGTTTACAAATATTTCTTGTTCAGATATGGGCTTTTGAGGCGATCCCTATTACCTCGTCATATGCCGGGGCCAGATTGGGAGGGGGAATAAATATACCCCGATGTATGAAGTGGAGTTTGAAGAGGTCCGAGTTGGACGTTACACCTATACTGGAGGGCCCGGTATTTTCTATTTTTTTATTTACTTACTACTATAAGTTGATCTTAAATGACTATTACAAGTCGTACATTGAATTAATTCTGGTATTTATATGATGTCCCCACAGGTCGAGTGTTACCTGACGCTTCTCCCCACACCAGATGAGCTGCTTCAGACATACTGGCAGGATATTGATGACGATATCATGGAGGGGGTCCAGTTCGTCAAGCAACGACGTGGCCGTCGAGCTACTTCATCGGCTCGTAGGGTGCATGCAACAACCAGCACTGATCCCGATGCTGGTGGACCATCGGGAGGCCGTACTGTCCGATCAGATGGACGAACAGGTGGACCTTCAGGAAGCCGTACTGTCCGATCAGGTGGACGACGGGCCTCTGCAAATACCATTGAAGAAGAGACTAACGAAGCAGGACCACAATGCCCGTCATTCGACGAAGTCCCGATTGGTCACAGACAAAGCTCGGGGTCGAGTGACGACTTGTTCACCAAATTGACGGGATGGATGGATGCTCGGTTCGACAAGGATATTTTCACTCTTCGAGAGAACATCACTCAGGATGTGGGGCAGCGCGTGACAGAACTCATGCCTGGTATGATTCACGATTATGTGAAGGCGTACTTCACGTCGACCTTTCAGGAGCCACCTCCACAGTCGTCATTTGCAGGGGCGCAGCCGTTCATGACACCAGCCCCAGCCCCAGCTGATAGGGTCTTCCCAGATGGCTCCGACACACCCTCGATGATACCTTTTGGGTACAGTGGCGTTCAAGAGTCAGCCCGACTTCCTCAGGTCCAAGAGATTGGTTCTTTTGGACCTGAAGCGCGACGGAGAGTTCCTAGTCAATTTGTGCGCAGTCCCTTCTTGCCGGACGAGCCTTCTAGAAAGATGGGGGCCAAGCTCTCCGAGTTCAAGGCCTACTACATGAGTGACAACAGCAAAGTGTTGGGGTAGGCATCCATGTTCCTCCACATTACTCTTTTGGATTTAATAGTATCTGTTTCACATTATTCTTGATTAAGTTTTCGTGTTTTTATCGTTACAGGCGGAATGTTGGTATTGGTGTGATAGTCGGGCCAAGTTTCTTCCGAAATTTCGTTGATCCGTCGTTGGATCTGGATTTCGAGGTAATACTTATCCTGTTTAGTGATTTACCAGAGTTGATTTGTAAAAATTTATAATTTATACGTCATTCCTATCTAATACAGGCCATTGATGCGTACCTCGGCGTACTACAGAGTTGCCCAGAAACAGCCAAAATACATTCCAAGTTTCCCGGGAAAATCCAGTTGGTGGATACCCATCTGTTCGTAAGTTCTAATCAAAATGTTATGGTAATTACTCGATTTTTGTTCTATAACCACTGATAAGCTTTTGTCGTAAACGTAGGAAACATGCGAGGAAATTTGGAAAACAAAGCATGCCGGCGAGGATGACGCATCCAAATACTTGCCGGAGGCCATGGAGATGTTCACAACAGAACAACTGGAGCGTGTTGCGCCCTATGTACGAGGGTCGAGGCCGAAGTGGAATTTTATTAAGCCATGGTGGGATGACATACAAGTGGTAAGTACTTAATACGAACGAGTTAGTATTCTTTTTATATTTTTCAGATAATCGGTTAGGTATCTAATTGTTAATGCCAAAATTTTAGGTCCAGACGATAATGAACCTGGACGGTCATTGGGTTGCATGTGCTATAGATCTCGAGCAGCAGCGGATCTGTTTGGCTGATAGCTTTAGGCATCGGTATGCTAACGAACCTGAGTTAATCCAACTCCGTATCAGACAGACCCTCCCACTCCGTCGAGTTTTGCCACGAGTGTTGGAGCACTGTGGCTTCTATGAGAAGGTATTGGCGCAGGGCCGCAGAATTCCAAAGGGTATCCCTGAGTTCGCAGTCATGACATTACAAGAAAACCTATGCTACAGGCAGCTGGACCACCACTCATGTGGGATTTGGTCATTACTCGCGATCGAGAGTTGGATGATAAATGAGTGGCCAAGGACCACACTTCAGACCAAGAAGGGGATCAACGGCGTTAGGAAGTGGATGGCCTTAGTTGTTTACACAAACTCCACTGATGGTGACACCGTACCTCCTGATTTTTTTTTGTAGTAGAGTACTTTGAACTTGTATGAAATAATCTTATATATAATTTCAGTGTCCTAAAAGTTTGTCACTTGACGAATCCTCTAAATTTCGGATGACTCCTCACAGACTTCAAATATTTTATACATTCTTGTTGAATTGTCAACCGTATCGAATGAATGGAATTGTAAATTTATTGCTTCGTGAATGTAAAAAAAAAAAAATGAGCAAAACCTAAATTTCGTATTATACGGGTTTAACGAAAATCGGTGTAATGAATGGAATTGTAAAACAAAAAAGTAGGCGTACATTACGAAAATTATTTTCGTTGAAATAAATTTTTACATAAAAAGTTTATGTAGTTGTAGACGAAAAACACGAAAATTGATTTCACAATTTCATGAAATTTATTTAGTAATATAACGAAAATTAATTAATTGTCGTTAAACAGGGTTAACGAAAATAAACCAAAAGCTAAACCCTAAAAATGTAGCCAAAATTATGGTTTGATAATTACAAAATTAGTTATTAATATAATAATTTAACGAAAATTAATTAATAAATGTTCATATTAGATAATTTGATAATTACGAAAATTAGTTATTAATATAACGACATATTTTTCCAATTTAACGAAAATTATTTAATAATATAAATAAAATTAATTAATTGTCGTTAAATCATAAAAATTAAGGGTTTAACGAAAATAAACAACAATTTTCGTTAAACCCTAAACATAAAGGGTTCAACGAAAATTAGGTTTATTTTCGTTAAACCCTTTAAGGAAATCATTTAACGAAACTCCATTCATAATTTCACGACAATTATTTAATTATGAATCATATTAGATAATTTGATAATTACGAAAATTAGTTATTAATATAACGACATATTTTTCCAATTTAACGAAAATTATTTAATAATATAAATAAAATTAATTAATTGTCGTTAAACCATAAAAATTAAGGGTTTAACGAAAATAAACAACAATTTTCGTTAAACCCTAAACATAAAGGGTTCAACGAAAATTAGGTTTATTTTCGTTAAACCCTTTAAGGAAATCATTTAACGAAACTCCATTCATAATTTAACGACAATTATTTAATTATGAATCATATTAGATAATTTGATAATTACGATAATTAGATATTAATATAACGACATTTTTTTCCAATTTAACAAAAATTATTTAATAATATAAATAAATTAATTAATTGTCGTTAAACCAAAAAAATTAAGGGTTTAACGTAAATAAACAATAATTTTCGTTAAACCCTAAAAATAAACGGTTCAACGAAAAGTAGGGTTTATTCGTTAAACTCTTAATTGATAGGGTTTAACGATAATTTCAATATATTGTTTTTTTAATTTCCTGCAAACTGTACCCGACATATAACAGAATCTCTGCACCATTTCTGAACAAATGTATTTTTGGGTATTTGGGGATAATATTAAAGTTGTGTGGGTATATTTGTACAAGTCCTTTATGCTTTTGGGTATTTGGGGGTATTTCCTCTTTTTTTTTTCTACTATAGACCAATTTGCACTCATGGGACCGATCCCGATGATCATTTACAGCTCAATATTGGATTTGAGATGCATGTATTATTTTCAATCTATAGACAAATACTGAGTTTGAATCATGTTTACTGTCCGATATTGAATTTGAGATACATTAACCACAAACTTATTTGAATTACGCATAACTGATACATGTTTTTTTTTTACTGATTTTTTCCTATCTAAATTCCAATACTATGTTTGAGATACATGTTTTTTCCTATTTATTGAGTTTGAGATACATTTTTCCATACCTACAGAAATACATGTTTTTTTCTTTTTTTGCCCCATTTTTTCATACCTACAGAGATTTCTTTTGATGAATTTTGCCCCATTTTTTCTTACCTAGAGAGAGATACATGTCTTTTGATGATTACAGTCCAATACTGAGTTTGCCCCAATATCTACATGAGTTGTAGATACTTGGTTTCTGATATGTGATTTTTCTACCCATGCTCCAATACTAGTTTGTCCTATAGTGAATATGAGATACGTGTTTTTCCACTGGATATGGAATGTCCAAGTAGTGATGAGACTTTTGATCCATATTTTCTGACTCCTCTACCCATGGAAATTCAGAGATGCTTATCTTCTTCTGTTTTCAATGCCTTTTCGAGTTTTTTTGACTTACATTCTTTCTTCCTCTTTAAATCTTTTCTAATTGTCATTTTTCTTTTCTTTTCTACTCTTACAAGTAAATCTAAAAGAATTGTTGTCTCGTGAGATTGTTTCATATACGAAGAGATTTAAATTTGTCTTTTTATTTAGATTCTTTCATTCTTTTTACATCTTTTCTAAGCTTATCATTTTTTTTTTCTTTTCTAATCTCTAAAAGAGTTGCTCTCTGTCTCACATGTGACGAGATTCAAATATGTCTTTTATATGTATAAGTACGTGTTTTTCAACTATAAGTATATTTTTTGCAATATAAACATGAATTATTTCTTCTTTTTCTTTATAAATACCATTGTTGCATGTGAGTATTTGACAAATCTTATAAAAACAAAGATATAGAATCATTAGAATGATCCCTAACGTATAAAAGCTAATATTGATATTTTTACACATCCGAGTATAATACTTATTTTCAAATACTTGATTAAACACATTAACTCTGATTAGTCCATGAGATCTCATGTGATGATGGCTGGCAATGGAAACCAATAATAGTTGTTGGATTCTTTGCTTATTTGTCGTCTTTCTTTGCAGTTGGTGGGAATTTGTGTAGCCTACAAATTTTGAATTCTTCTACTCAGTACTCATACAACTTGATTACCTTTTGGTGGCTTGGATTTTCTATCAGAAAATGGCATTTTATTTTGTATGTTATTATATTATATATTGTATTATTATATGTTCTCTATAAGGGTTGAATTATATTTATTTACATGCATACATATAGCATAATGTTGAAATGAAAAAGGTAATATGTCTATATTGATTTGAAATGAAAAAGATAATATCTCTACATACATATAGCATGCAGTCAAATTTTTGTGTAAGAATTAAGAAGAAAAAGGTGAAAAATTAATATGTATATTTACACTAGTTTTTTTTAATCACATTGTCCTGAGCCAGGGGTGAGCAGAAATCGATAAAAATAAAAAAACCAAACCAAATCGAAATTAGTATTTCGGTTCGATTTTTGGATAATAAATTTCGGTTTCAATTTTGATTTTTGAAAATTTCGGATTTCGATTTTCGATTCGATTTTCATGACTAAAAAATCAAAAAACCGAAAACCGAAAACCGAACCAAAGTTTTTTTTTATAATTTTTAAATAAATATATGTATATATAAATATTATTTCATTTATGCAAATATACTAAATTAAAATACTTCACCCATCATTTCAGTAGTTCTTGTGTTTTTTTGTTTGATATGTAAATGAAGATGAATGGATATAATGAGTTATTACAGTGTGTTTGATATCTAACCTCAATGAATCATATTATTGGCCCAAAACATTCTTCTTTCCTTCTCTTTTCATGAACTTTTGAATCATATGTAGGAAATTTTGAATCTTTGATATGCAGAATTGTTGATTAATTTGGTTTTTTTTTTTTTTGCCTAATATATATATATATATAGTTATTTAATATTTTTTTGATAAAAACCGAAGTTATAATCGAAACCAAATTTTTATTTTGGTTCGATTTTTTTCGATTTTCAATAATTTTGGTTTTAATTTTCAAAATTTTACAAATTTCGGTTTGGTGACAGAACTGACCGATGCTCACTTCTACATGAGCCATTGTTGGCTGAATAGGGTTACCACATACATAATATTTAATTTATTGAATGTGACTTGTTGCGCCTTTTGAATTTTTTTTTTTTTAAATTTGACTAGTAGTACTTTTCAAAATACATTTTATATATATATATATATATATATTATAAAATGATGCTAGAGATCTATTAGTCTGAGTTATCTAAATCTAGCAAAATATACTTGCTAGCAGATTTGTTTATTATGATCCAAATCATAATGAATTATTGTTTGAACCAATACAGAGTCAAAGCCATTAAATTTATGACAAATTGCATGTCGATATAAAACCATAAGTATAATTCGAAATTGGCTAGAATCTTTGACTTAACTCCCTATTATATTAGGATAGTGCTAAATGGATGAATTTGATCGGAATCAATTACATTTAATAGTATTCACACTATTGTAGAAATTTTTTTATATCCTTTTATATTTTTTTTCTCCTAACTCAATTAAATGGAGGGAATACATTAATTATGAGGTTTAGGAAATGCAAGTTTTGTCAAGATACATTAAATATATACATAAGTAATGTAAACTTTTGTTATCAAAATAAATTAATTTTAGAGTAAGTCTCTTATGAGACCGTCTCACGGAATTTTAATACATTGCGTGAGACGGATCAACCCACAACCTAATTATCTATCATCCAAACCCTACAATTCACATGTTGTTTGTGAGTGATGGGGCTCCGTCTCACGGAAACTATCCGTGAGACCGTCTTACATGAGTTTTTGTGTTAATTTTATTACATTACCCAAGTTATATGGATAACTTTCTTCATACAATAATGAAATTATTTTGGACATTTGATCTCTTTTTTCTTAATAATGAATAATTTTGACTTCTCTCGTTTACTATTAATGCAAACAAACAAACATGGTTAAGCCAATCTTAAAAAAAATAAAAATCGATTCTTTCTTTAAAAAAAATGAAAAATTAATTTTTTTTCTACACCACAAATATATGAAATTCTTTAATTTCTTCCATTGAATTTATTTTAAATAAAATGCAACAAATTCGAAAAAAAATAACTAAAAACTAATTTAGCAGACATCAACAAAATTTCGTTAACAACTATATAAAAACCAAACACTACACTTGTTACAAAGTTCCAAAATTTTATAATTTAAAAAATATATATCACATGTTTTCTTGATAAGGGACATTGGAATATAATTTATATTAATAATTAATAAAAAAGTTGAAAAATTAAATCATCTGTATCATTATAAATTATTAACTTTATCAAAATGTATATTGTGTTAAATGAAGGTAATAAAAAATAAATGATATACATATATACAAATAACTCTTTAAAATCGATTCTTCGATTTGGTCAAATTCAATTGATTTCTCGGTGCCAATTTGATTCAGTACTCGGTTCACATAATTGAAAAATCTCCACAACCAAAGCAAATAGAAATTCAGTTTCAGGGAAATAAAAAATATATATCTATGGATATTTTTCAGTTCAAGTTTCGATTTGATTATGGTAATTTTCGAGACTCGTACATCGTCGTACTATTAGGATACTAATCTCTAATAATTTACACAAGTTTTGCTATTGCATGTCCTTTACAAATTGTCTGATAATTTTAGGCATGTTTGTAATATTAACAAAACAATCAATAAGATCAAGTTTATGGTCTATAATAGTTTGACCACTCAAAATTTTGAAATGAATTAGAATGAATTTGTATAGAAGCATAATTTGTGACATATGAAACAAACAATAAATTTATTTTAATGAGATAAAGAGAGTAATTTTATTAAAAAAATCGAAACTTTTAGTGTTGTTCTTGTAACTAATAAATTAAAAATTAAAATAGAAAATTTTAGTGTTGTTCTTGTAAATAAGATAATTATAATAAATGACATTTGAGAGCATCACTTGGTGTGTGAGAGATATTAATGATTTTTTTATGAAGAATAATGAACCATCAATTAATCCTATATTTTAAAGAAAGAATACATTTGACAAAACACATGTTCACTTTTATTAATATTACAATATTATCCTAGCTGATTCGGTTCAATTTGATCATTGTAGATTTATTGTTCTTTCTATTCAATTATTATTGAGTGTGTCCAATCCGTGTCCCCAGCCCAATCTGCGGGCCCCACATAATTTTTTTTTTCGCTCAGTTTTTTTTTTTAATGTATATATTGAAGGTATCTCATGGATACCTTGAAGGTATCCATGGAATATCTTCAAGGTATTCACATATATACCTTCAGGTTTCCATGGCGTGGGCGCGCGCGGCGTGGGTGGGCGCGCGGTGTGCGCGCAGGTATCACATGGATATCTTCAAGGTATCACATATATACCTTCAAGGTATCCATGACTGGATACATGAAGGTATACATGTGAATACCTTTAAGGTATACATGGGATACCTTCAACATATACATGAGATACCTGTGCGCGGGCGGCGTGGGTGCATAATTTGTGAGTTGCGCGCGGCGTCGGTGCATGGACGCGCGCGGCGTGGTGAGATGCGCGTAGGTTCCATGGATACCTTCAAGTATACATGTGGAAACCATCAAGTATACATGTGGATACCTTACCCATGGATACTATCAAGATATCCATGGGATACCTATCAAGTAGGTATCCATGGTATCCCATGGATACCTATCAGGTGCGCGCATGGAGGGGCTCGCCAGGTGCCCACGCGCGCGCGTCCAGGGCGCGTGGACGCGCGTGAGCGCGCGTGGGGCGCGCGTTGGGCGCGGGTCGGGTTGGGGACACGGATCTAAGATCCGTGTCCCGGGGACACACAAGTTTTGGCGATTATTATTGGACCCGAATCGAATTACTATCAATTACTCAATTTTTATTTTATCTAAAAAGTATAGTCATAGATAAGATTGTGTATCAAATTTCTTTTTATTCGATAAAATTAATGCCAAGTTGGTCTTTGCAAATAAAATTATAATTAATATCTTCAAAAAGTATCATTAATTGAAGAGATATAATTAATACCTTTAAAGAGTATCATGAAATGAAGAGAGATAAATTATTAATTCTCAGTTTAAAAGAAAAAAGGTATATTAGACATAACACATTTTGAATTTTATTAATATTACAAATTTACCCCAATTGATCCAAAGAGATTTATCTGTTATATTATACTATTGTGTAGTCACCGTACAACCTGAATTGATTTTGTATTGTGATTTGGAGGTCCACTTTAATTTGCTTCTGAGTTTAGTTATTTTAGCTGGCTCTATTTTTGGGTTAATGTTTTTTTCTTTCATTAATTTTCCCCTTTCTATTTTAGTTATATTAAAATGAGGGTTTTCTACATCTTTGTATAATATATACGAACATATATATATATATATATATATATATATATATATATATATATCTTGCAGTTAATGGATTGTGTAGTTAGCATATTTTAAAATATCACTTCATACATTTATAAAAATATTATTATTTGTTATAAGTATCACTTAGTATATGTATATCATTTTTTATAATTACTTAACATTTTCTATAAATAAGTCTCATTCCTCATTATTCACAATCACAATTTATATTTAATGTCTAAATTACAATTTTATGATATATGTAAATAATCATGATTTTTATTATTATTCAAATAAATATGGTATTATTTAACATTTTAATTACATATAATTAAAGTACAATAAATATTAATATCTGATAGGTTAATTGTGAAATATAATAATAGTTAAAATTTAAAGAAAAAAAAAGAAAAAAAAAGAAAAAAAAACATTTAATGCAAAAGTTGACCATTATTAAACACAAGATTGACAATAATATTAACGCGAGCATTTAAAGTATTGCTGAAAAAACATTTAAACGCGAATATTTGAATATTGCTGGAGTGAAGTAATCTTAAATTTTTAAGATTCCAACACAATATTGGAAATGCTCAATATATTATTAACTTTATATAAATATACAATTACGTAAAATTATATATATATATATATTAACTACAATTTCACGGATAGATAAATGTATCTTCGGTTCAAATTAGCAATGATTACAATATACAATATAAATGGATCGTGCATAGGATTTAGTTGATCATCAACCACCAAATAATAGTCGAAAAATTATTATACCTTTATTGCCACTAACTTTGACAAATCATTTGATCCAAAACAAAAACACTTTGTCAAATCATTAATATCGTTATGTACTTAGTTGAGTAAATTTTATAATAATATTCTTTTTAAATAGTGTAACAACTCTATCTCTTCATTGCACTCGTGAAGCTTTTTAGCTAATGTTTTGAGGTGGATTGATTTTCAAGTTTTCTAATTGTTGTTTTTGAATAAAATATATACATATGTGCTAAAAATTGAATTTGGGTAACTATCTAATTTTTTTTTTTTTTTTTGATTTAGATTTAAGTGGAAGAAAGTGTAAAGTATATATTATATTTTGATATTAATCCTGAAAATTTTGAACAAATGAATTGAAGGATTAGTGAATTGAAATTTTGTCTGTCTAGGTGATATGTCACGCCCCATTTTCGTATTTAAAATATCAGAGTTTTCTTGTGGGCGTGCAAGAAGAAAGGGGAAAAAGACATACATTTTAGAACAGAAGAAGATAGGAGACAATATAAAGATTTACATATACGAAACATCGACAACAGCCGAGTCAAAGAGTGAACATTGAGTAGTGGAAATATACTTATACAGGATCCATCAAAGAAAAATACGATATAATTTTTACAAAACGTGAAATAAAATAAAACATTGTTTCGATATTAAGTTTCGAAAGCAAAAAGAGGAATCTTGATACGACACCACCCTCTCTATATATCATGGTTCTCGTCATCTCCTGTAATGCTATTACAGATGGGGGTGAGTGTGTTGAATACACTCGTGGGAATAAACTCCGTGTTTTTAACATGTTTAAGCAGTTTAAACAATTCAAACAATAAAAAGTTCGGCAATTAGACACAACATGTAGGATGCATAGCACTTAAAATACCAATAGGTGCAGGTATAACCCGTCTTACCCTACGTGTATGAAGAAAGAGGTAAGAGACAGTTGTTACTAAAGAAAGGGGTAAGAGACAATTGTTACGGTTTTTATACCGTGATGCATTTTACGGACCACCAATCCCTCCGTGATATTTTCGTGGACCGTAGTCCTTTCGCAGTATAATAGTATGAACATATTAATCACAACATATAATCACAACACGTAGAGTTCAACAATTCATATATCGAATTTGGAAAACAATAAACATATAGAGATTAGAAGTTACCCCCACCTTGTTTGGTGGTTAACCACGTGTAATGTCAAAGTAACAAATTTTTAAAGCATTTATTCCGATTGAGAGCCTACACATGTAAAAAGGTTTCTTAGATCCATATTATATTAATTACGTATAATTAATTATATAAACTCTCTCGAAGATGAAACGATAGGAAAAACGAGACGAAACGAAATGAAATGAAAGGTTTAGAGATCAAGGATGAAGAAACGATTGTGGAAGGTCAAACATGTGATCATAGGGTGAAAAGGGAAAGATTAGGGTTTGAACGGAAGAAAAACGGGCTTAAACGAAGGAAAAACAAGCTCAAACGGAGCGTTTAAAGGTGTAGGGGCGTTTTTGTAATTTTTCTGAAAAGGCTTAACTTTGACCGGGACCCCCAACTCCCGGCCGATGACATCCCATCGCCGGCGACATAACGCATGCACACGACGTGGACTAACACACATACACGTACGCCGGCGCACATACAAAACCCCAGCGTCGGTACTCGACACGCCCGTCGACTCCCGTCGCGCACACAGTGCGTGCAACACCCGTCCCGACGACTGCACCGCACGCCCAGCGCCCAAAACCAGCAGCACCTACCAGCAACGACGGCGCCGCCTAGTGTCACCACCCCACGACTCGTCGGCGCCACCAGTGACGACCACCACCACCACCACCACGGTGGCGCTACACAACACCGCCACCAACAGTAGCTTACACACACCATGCATGTACACACACCATGCATGCACATACACACACTTGCACAGCTCCGGCGCCGCCGTGGACCGCCACCACACGACACACACACCCAGGGGAGGTCCGACCACTATTCCGGCGAGGGAGAGAGAGAAAGGAAGAGAGAGGAGGGAAAAAAAGGGTTTTTCGGAGTTTGATCGGCCATTTCCCGGCGAACTAGCCGTTGAAATACAAAACCGAGCCCGGATCTGGAACGGGCTCGTCAAAATCTATAAGAGGGGTGAAAATCGGCCGAAGTCGAGAAGAAAAATATTCCAGCACCGGCGGCGGCGACGTCGGTGGCCGGTTTTATGATTCGTTTCGTATTGTATATACACTTTTTCGAAAATATCTTACTTTTCGAAAATATCTTACTTTTCGAAAATATCTTACTTTTTAAAAAATATCTTACTTTTCGAAAATATCTTACTTTTTCAAAAATATCTTATTTTTCGAAAATATCTTACTTTTTACTTTTCGATCGAAAATATCTCTTTGTCGATTTCTCGTTTCGTTCGTGATTTGAGCTACGGGTTTTACGATTCGTTTCGTATTGTATATACACTTTTTCGAAAATATCTTACTTTTTAAAAAATATCTTACTTTTCGAAAATATCTTACTTTTTCAAAAATATCTTATTTTTCGAAAATATCTTACTTTTTACTTTTCGATCGAAAATATCTTTTTGTCGATTTCTCGTTTCGTTCGTGATTTGAGCTACGGGTTTTACGATTCGTTTCGTATTGTATATACACTTTTTCGAAAATATCTTACTTTTTAAAAAATATCTTACTTTTCGAAAATATCTTACTTTTTCAAAAATATCTTATTTTTCGAAAATATCTTACTTTTTACTATTCGATCAAAAATATCTCTTTGTCGATTTCTCGTTTCGTTCGTGATTTGAGCTACGAGTTTTACGATTCGTTTTGTATTGTATATACACTTTTTCGAAAATATCTTACTTTTTAAAAAATATCTTACTTTTTGAAAATATCTTACTTTTTCAAAAATATCTTATTTTTCGAAAATATCTTACTTTTTACTTTTCGATCGAAAATATCTCTTTGTCGATTTCTCGTTTCGTTCGTGATTTGAGCTACGGGTCTTCGATTGGCCTCATTTTCGATTCTATCTTTTCGTTTTTCAATTATGAATCTTTTGATAAATTATAACTTATGCTTTACGATTTAATTATACATTCGATTAATTAATCATACATTTTATCATTTTTCTGAAATGCACATAATTAAATCAAACAATTAATGATTTAATTATTTAATTAATCAATTATGCTTAGTTTTGTCACATGATAAGATGAAGCAAAATTAATAGACATACATAACATGTATTAAGCAATATTGTAGATCTTTTCTTGTATTTTTATTCGAAGTCAAAACACTCGAGATAGACTTAGTGCTATAAGATTTTTTAAACCACTAGTTGCACCAAAAACTTAGTTGGTGTCACAAATGCCACAATATTTAAGTGCACATTAAATGTAGTCCATTATTTTCTATTTTCACATACATTTACATGATTGTGTAATTGTGTATGTATATGTGTCAATTAATAATGATTTATGAATGAAACATTGATGCATTTCACTCACTCTTTCCTTAAAAAAAATAGAAAGAAATAAAAAGATATATATATATATATTATTAATTATAAAATAATAATTTTTAATTTCACTCACTCCTTGCATCAATTTTTTTTTTAAAAATAAAATAAAAGAGATATATATGTAATTAATTAAAATTTAATAAAATTGATGCATTTCACTCACTCCTTACATTAATTTTTTTTTTTAACTAATGGATGTACATTAAAAAAATAATGCCCAAGACTTAATTCAACGTATAGTAAACTTGTATATAATGCATCTATATGAATAAATTCAATATATGTTGCTTGATATAATATTTAAGACAAAAACTTATATAGCCATGAGATCCGTGCCCCCAACCCGATTCGGTGTGTGGGCCGCTTCCACGTGCGCTCACACTGTAATTGGTGTGCACCGCCTGTGTGTACTTGATTATATATAATGTATTATGTTCAGGTATCACACATTTTCTCTTCAGGTATCACACATTTACTCTTCAGGTATCACATAATGTATTATATTTAGGTATCACACATTTTCTCTTCAGGTATCACATATCTACCATATTATGTAGAAACATTGTTGTTTTTTTCTTTTTCTCCTTTTTTTTCTTCCTTCTCATTCTTCTTCTTCTTAATCTCTTTTCTTATCCATTTGTTATTCTTCTTATTTGTTTTGTATATCTTCTTATCTATCTTCTTGTTCTTATTTTTCTTCAAATTGTCATGGAGTCATTTATTTGTTCTAATATCTATAGAACAAATTACTAATACCTCAAAAGTATTTTCATAACTTATATATTATTCAAACATGTAATTTTGTATTACCTATAGTGCATGTATGTAATACCTATAGAACAAATCTGTAATACCTCAAAATTATTTTTCATTACATATCATTAAACATGTAATTATGTAATACCTGTAGTTCATGTATGTAATACCTATAGAACAAATTTGTAATACCTCAAAACTATTTTTCATAACTTACATATCATTCAAGCATGTAATTATGTAATACATATAGTTCATGTATGTAATACCTATAGAATAAATTTGTAATACCTCAAATCTTAAAATTTTCAAATACAAGATTTTTATCGTCTTCTTCCCCAAAATTATGCAAATTCATATTACTCAATCAATAACTAATTATGGTGTTTGTTGCATCAATTATATAGTATATTGCTATGAATCGGAGCAAGATATAAAAAATTGTAAGTTATTGAAAAATAAAAATCCTAAATTTTTATACAAATTAGGAAGAAAATAACTTGTTGGAGTATTAGAAAAATAAGAACCCTAAATTTGTAATAATCATATGAAGAAATTGAGAAGGAAGAGAGGAAAAAAAAAAAAAAGGAACAGTGTACAGTGAAACTGTGAAGGAAGAGAAAAAAAAAAAAAGGGAAAGGTAGCATTGGAAGAAAGGAAAAAAAAAAAATGTATATATATGGGGTTGGAGCGGGTTCCGGGGCACATAACTCCTAGAAACCTTAGTTTCAATGTTATGGTTGATAGAAGTTTTTATGAAAAGACAAGAGTTGAAAAGGTTTCTCGATGGGTTGGAAGGGTCCAAATCCACACCAAAAAAAAAAAATAAAAAAAAAAAAAAAAATAAATAAATATATATATATATATATATATATATATATATATATATATATATATATATATATATATTTGGGTGGAGGAGTTATGGTATAATTGTGGGCACACTAGAAAACAAAGAAAATATAAATGAAAAACCATAGCCCATAGGCCATTATCTGTCTACAAAAAGGATGGCAGAAGTGGGGTTGCATTAGATACAATAGTGTAGACATGACCCAATTCAATTCATCATGGATATCAAATTATATCAACACTATCATATATATCTTCATTTCAAAACGAGTTAGATGAATTTGATTTCTAAATATTGAGTGGCCAACTCTCCAGATCAAATTATTATTGGTATGAAAAAGCATTTCCAGCATTGTGCTGAAATCTTAATCTTTTAAGACTTTTTTACTTCATCAGTATGGTAAATGATTACATTAAACTATTTCAACTGTCATATTTGTTTTGGATCTCTCATTGATCAACACCTGTATTAAATATTTTCCTTTTCATTTTCTTTTAGTCGTTTTCTTATAATAATAAGGAATATTATGAAATATTATGTGCACTCCTAAAGATGAGTGGCCATTATTATGTTAAAATAATGCAAAAAATATAGTATTTTTTTTTTGTGTGTTGTTGGAGATGTTGGCAAAATATATTTTTTCCTTTTAATTTTTGTATTTATTTTCTATAAATACCCCTCCCATTATTTTTCACATATAACTTCACAATATCTCTCATGTCTAAAGTCTTCGATCAAATATAATTAATTAGTTACTATATATTTATATTCCAATTACTTTAAATCAAACTTCTTAAACAAAAGAGAAGTGATAAGGAAAAAAATACCATCATAAACCGCCATCATTGGTCCAGCTTCAAGATGATGAAGATGTTTTAATCCCTCTTTATTGAAATGATGAAGACAAGATAGAGGCATATGATCTAGGTGTCGATATCATTGCTGCATTCGTCGAGGAAGAACAAAGAAAATTATCAAATTCAAGATGAAGATGTTTAAAAGAATTGTTAACCATGTATTATTATGCATTATTCCCATTAATTAAGGATATTGACACCGCTAATCGGCTATTAATCCTACAAGAATTGTGGTCAATACTGGATGAAATTTATATGATATTTTTTAAGAAACATAAATATTATAAAATAACTTATGGTGATGGTATAGATATTAGTAGCAGCATAGATAATGCGTCACTTTATTATTTAAACTAAAAAAAAAAAAATCTTTGATAGCCAACCGTTGAAATTGTACTTTTCGCTTTCAAATCGGAATCGAAATCGTGTCTAACACTGTTCAGGTAAAACCGTCGGTTTGAATCGGATATGTTCATTTAATGATTGTGCCCTAATTGAAGATGAGGTATTTAATTCGAGCATCAAAATGCCTACATAATAATTTCTGATTGGATCCTTTGATCAGAGTTTGAAATTCCATGTATTTCACCGACTTTAATACACCAAAATAATTAATATATTATTCATAGATGTGACATATGATAATTATTTGAAATATAAAATGAAACAGAAGGAAGAATATGGTCTGCACATAGCTTGGAGATGAGGATTGAACCGTGTTGGAGGGATAATTCAAACCCTGTGAACAAACAAGTTCTAATCACCACGTAAAATCAATATATACACAATAATTATGTTCATATATGTATGGATATAATAGAGATCTTGGTAAAGCAATATCCACTAAATGTAGTAAAAAAGTTACAAAGGCGTGTCACCTAATCTTGTCACTTGTTACAAGTAAGATAATGTATGTGTCTGAAAAAAATGACAGTTACCATAGCCCATCCATTCCATATTGCAATATTTGGTCCAACTTTTTTTGCCCTTTTCTCCTTTCAAAGAATCCCTTCTTCAAACAACAAGACAAAACATGTAGATTTAGCCATTTAGGCCGGCTCTCTCTCTCTCTCTCTCTCTCTCTCTCTCTCATGCCCCATAAACTTTGGCCCTGTCATAGTTGGTCACGTACCTTTTAACTTTGCTACATTCCAACCCTATCTATTGTATTTTATTTCACTTTTTTTTCTCACACATATGCCCCTCTCCTTGTATATATACTTGATCATTGTTCTTGAAAGGGACTCATCAGGTGTTTGAGTTATTTCCTCTGTTTTTTCATCAAGAAAAAATAAGGGTTCTGATGGGGTGGGGATTGGTGGTGGTGGGGTGCTTTTCATTAGGTTTCTTGATCCTGAATTGGGTGTTGAAGGCTCTGAATTGTTGGTTATGTGAGAGAAAGTTAGGAGAGAGAAGATATGAACTGCCACCTGGTGATCTTGGATGGCCTTTCATTGGCATCATGTGGTCCTTTCTCAGAGCTTTCAAGTCTAGCCAACCTGAATCTTTCATCTCCTCCTTTGTCAACAGGTCTCTCTCTCTCTCTAGATCACACATTTTTGAAAGTTTGGTATGATTAGTGCATGTTTAGTCATTACTCATTACTTATGACATTAAGTTCTTGAAGTTATAGTTAATCCAAGTTAAAATGATGAGTTGGATTTAATTAACCTTAATCTGATCATTTTGTCACAGTTGATGTCATTTTTCATGCCTTTCTACACATTAAAACACTGTCTTGTACCACAGGGACATGATTTATGATGGCTCATGTTATTGCTTTTTTTTTTTCCTTCTTCTAGTAAAAAGAAAGTCCTTTTCAGCCCTTGATTGATGTGATATTTCAGCATCTTCTCCCACCTTATCTTCTATCTGTACTGCTTTTTTAATGTTTGTGTAGTTTTAGATTATTCAACTCTTTGTCAATAGTGTTTTTCAAGCTACTCAAAATGCTCCAACATGCCTATATATGTGTGTGTATATATATATGGAGTGACGTGGCACACTCATCACATGACTTTTATTTGTTGGAGCTTTTTGTATACTATGGATGTTTGTTCATGTTGGATTGCGTAGATCAGACTATTTATCTTCTTCCATAAATAGTGAGACGAAACATGAATTTTTGAATACTTTTTTTTGAAAAGATAAAAAAGAAAAAGGGTCATGTCACCTTTTATTAGAAAAAAAAATTCAAGAGATGAAGTGAGATGTCAACTAATGTTAGGGACCTTTAGTAATATCCCTTTGAATTTAGAATGGTCATAAGAGAAAAGTTTCTCATTTACCCAGTTTGGTTCAATTATTAGATGATTGAAAAGGCTAGGATTGGAATGACTTGTTAACTTTTTGCTCCATTGCTTCTTCTTTTGATATGGGAATCTTTCAAATAAATAAATAAATTTAATAGCACACTTTCTTGTTGGCTTTATACTTTTGATTTCTTTTGTTCTCCATTTTTAATACTTGTAGGAACACTAATTTTAACTCTACAAAAATGTTAGTTTCTAAGCCAAAACTTATTGATTATTAAAGAATATTCTAGCTAATTATTTAGACAATTCTCGATTGTTATTTTCTGTTTTTGGTAAATGAGGATTCGTAGAAATTGTAATTATCAAATCAGGATTCATTGGGTTACGAAATTATAATAAATCATTTTTTATTTATAACATAGAAAGGTCACTGTCGATATTTACAATACAATTATAACATAATGATAATCTTATGAATCCTCATTTACCAAGAGTAGAAGACAACATTCGATGATTATTTGATTTTAGTTAGAATATTATTTAATATTATTGATCTCAAATAGCTAGTAATTTTCATTAATAATAAGAAAAATGATTCTATTTTGACTGACTTTTACAGATTTGGACATACTGGACTATACAAGGTACACATGTTTGGTAATCCTAGTATCATTGTCACAACAGCAGAAGCTTGTCGAAAAGTTCTAACAGATGATGAAGCCTTCAAACCTGGATGGCCCTCTTCTACAATGAACCTTATTGGCAAGAACTCGTTTGTTGGCCTATCCGATGACGAGCATAGGTGGCTACGTAAGCTAACAGCAGCCCCTGTTAATGGACAAGAAGTATTGTCGATTTACATGAAATACATCGAAGACAATGTTGTTACAACTTTAGAAAAATGGTCTGGGATGGGACAAATCGAGTTTTTAACTGAACTCAGGAAGCTAACATTCAGGATCATTATGTACATTTTCTTGAGCTCTGAGAGTGAACATGTCATGGAGGTTTTGGAGAGAGAATACACCGCGCTTAACTATGGAGTTCGTGCTATGGCAATCAATATACCTGGATTTGCTTACCATTCTGCTCTTAAGGTAAGTGTTTTTTCTTAACTTTATATGTCAATGAAAATGCTTGTTTTTTCTTTTTTTTTGTTTGTTAATGTTCATTGTTTCAGGCTCGTAAAAAGCTAGTGGCAGTTCTTCAATCCATAGTAACGGCACGAAGAGAGTGGAGGACAAAGAATCCTCCAACTGTTAAGAAAGATATGATGGATGCTCTAATGGATGCTGAGGATGAGAATGGTAGAAAATTGAATGATGAAGAAATCATCGATGTTTTGGTGATGTACTTGAATGCTGGCCATGAATCCTCTGGACATATTACTATGTGGGCTACTCTTTTCTTGCAGAATCATCCTGATGTTTCCAAACGAGCTAAGGTAGAATCTACGAACTATTTAGACCTATCATTGCAACGATATGATAGTACTTATTATCTTGAATAACAATACAGGCAGAACAAGAAGAGATTGTCAAAAACAGACCTTCTGATCAAGACGGCCTCACACTCAAAGAAATACGACAAATGGAGTACCTTTCTAAGGTATGATAAATCTTCTTATTTATCCAAACAGTTCAGATATACTACAAAAATGTTTTGAGTATGTATCCGCAAAATTTGATAGGTAATTGATGAAACACTTCGTGTTGTTACATTCTCATTGGTGGTCTTCAGAGAGGCAAAGAAAGACGTCCATGTTTGTGGTACGTTGCTTGTCTTTGTAATTTGTATTACAAATTTAGCATCATCAAACGAGCTAACAAATTATGTCTCTTTCAGGCTACATGATTCCTAAGGGATGGAAAGCTTTGGTATGGTTTAGAAGTGTCCATTTCGACCCTGAAACATACCCCGAACCAAAGAAGTTTGATCCTTCTAGATGGGACGTGAGTAAAATACATATTTCTCCTTCGTTTACATGACTTCTAACCCGTTAACACTATACCTTACATACATCTTCGTGTTTAGGGTTTCACTCCAAAAGCCGGACATTTCCTTCCCTTTGGCGGTGGAAGCAGATTGTGCCCCGGAAATGACCTTGCCAAGATTGAAATATCCATCTTTCTTCACTATTTTCTCCTAAATTACGAGTGAGTTTATATCATGCATTCATTGTTTTTTAAAACACGATCACATTCTTAATGAATTGTCATTCATCTTTGTAGGTTGGAACACCATAATCCGATGAGTCCATTGATGTACCTACCGCATACGAGGCCCAAGGACAACTGTCTGGGAAGGATAAGAAGAGTTTCTACTCAAGATTAAAGAGAGGACCAACTCTATAGCTATTTTCTTTTACTTTGAATTATCATTAGATTTTTGGCCCTTTTTTGTTTTAATGAAGTGAATTATCATGTGTATGTACAGACTATGTATCAAGAGGAATGATGATCTATACCACTTCTCATTTTCATATTATCATACATTTCTTATTTTAACTAATATGCGTACTCATATTCATCAGAAAATGAATCTATTGAAATGACATTTGGATTTGTTATTCTAATCTTATGGATTGAATATCATAGCTTGAACCGATTGGTTCAAACATAACCTTAGGAAATTCCAATTTTTTTTTTTTTTGATGCCACAAATTCCAAAATTAAACAGCATACATAAGAATAGTACTTTATTTTAGGAAATGGTCCCTTAACAACATTTGAACAGCAATAAAGTTTCATTTATTCAAACTTTTTATTTTCTTAAACTAAAATATCACCTGCAAACGGATGAAATTGGATTGGAAAGTATCATTTATTTTTAAAAAACTTAAAATTAAATACAATTTTATTTTTGATAAGATTTAGGGTAGAAAAACGTTATCCCATCCCAACTATATTCTATTTTACACTTTTCGGTAAAAACTTTAAAATGTGTCACCGTACTAACTAAACTTTGCAAATGTGTCACTTTACTAACTAAACTTTGCGGGATTTACACTATACGGTTAAATATCCTAATTCCGTTCATTTTTTTGGACTGAAACACTACATGTACTTCTCACATGTTTTCATTAAGGGTATGTTCATCGTTAAGGGATGAAAATGAAGCTAGTGATTAATGAAGTGGAGCCTTGAGAAAATGAAGATGACCGATTAAAGGAAGAGATGGTGGAGTTGGTGGTGAGTTAGGGTTTTGATGGAGGGAAAGAAAATAACGAACATACCCTTAATGGAAACATGTGAGAAGTACGTGTAGTGTTTTGGTCGAAAAAAATGACCTGAATTAAGATATTTAACCGTATAGTGTAAATCCCGTAAAGTTTAGTTAGTAAAATGACACATTTACAAAATTTAGTTAGTACGGTGAGATATTTAAAAATTTTTATCAAAAAAATGTAAAATCAGATATAGTTGGGATGAGATAACGTCTTTTACCCTATGATTTAATACTAAACTTTGATCCCCTTAATTAAAAAAAGGGATAAAATAAATGTCAATATTCAATTTACTCAAATTTTGACCCGTTTTTGGGTCGGGTCGGTTAATTGTGTTTATTTGGGTCGGATATTTTGAGGGAGACCCATACTTCGGTCCAATTTCCAAATTCCCAATTTGCAAAGCCCTTTTCCCCTTTTCCCGTTTCAACCGCTCTCTGTTATATCCATGGCTGGAGATTTATCAATCTGCAATTTCCGGTAAATTTTTCTCTTCCTTCTACAGATTCAATCGCCTCCAGTTATGTACACTCTTCAATCGTAGATTTTTGTGTTTCTATTTTCATTTTTCTGTAGGATTTCATTAATTAATTCTTGGAGCAAGAATCAATTACAGAATTCAATTTGATCAAGGTTCACAAAAATGGCAGCCATTTTAAGAAAATCCCAACAAATAAGGTCCATCTTCTGCAGAACGCCCCAAACCCTAATTTTTATTACTGTTCTTAAACCCTTGCAAAACCCTAAAACTGCGTCGTTTCATGAATTTTCGACAAAGTCCTCGAGTTTCCCTGAATACGAAATGCCTAGTGTAACTTGGGGTGTGATCCAAGGCCGGAAGGAGAAGCTTGTTTCGAGGGTGATAATTTGTGATTACTTGAAATCTTTAGGCATTGTTCCTGATGAATTAGAGGAACTGGAATTGCCGTCTACGGTTGAAGTTATGCGTGAGCGAGTTGAGTTTTTGCAGAAAATAGGCTTGACTATAGATGATATTAATGAGTATCCTTTAATGCTGGGTTGTAGTGTGCGTAAGAACATAATTCCGGTGTTAGGTTACTTGGAAAAGATTGGGATTCCGAGGGCGAAAATGGGGGAGTTTGTGAAGAACTATCCGCAATGTCTCCATGCGAGTGTTGTTGTGGAGCTTGCCCCGGTGATTAAGTTTTTACGTGGGCTTGATGTGGAGAAACAAGATATCGGTTATGTGTTGATGAAATATCCGGAGTTGTTAGGCTTTAAGCTAGAAGGGACGATGAGCACATCGGTTGCTTACTTAGTTAGTATAGGGGTTAATCCTAGGGACATTGGTCCGATGGTGACTCAGTATCCGTATTTGTTGGGGATGAGAGTCGGGACAATGATAAAGCCGCTTGTGGATTATTTGGTCTCGTTGGGTTTGCCTAAGAAGATTTTGGCGAGAATGTTTGAGAAGAGGGCGTACGTTCTTGGCTACGATATTGAAGAGACGGTGAAACCAAATGTGGATTGTTTGATGAGTTTTGGAATAAGAAAGGAAGCACTTGCTTCGATTATTGCACAGTATCCACAAATTCTTGGACTGCCTTTGAAGGCTAAGTTGTCCTCACAGCAATACTTTTTCAACTTGAAGCTCAAGATCGACCCCGATGGTTTCGCTCGTGTTGTTGAGAGGATGCCACAGATCGTTTCTCTCAAACAGAACGTGATCATGAAGCCCGTTGAGTTCCTACTTGGACGGGGCATTCCTGCTGCTGACGTGGCAACGATGGTCGTTAAGTGTCCTCAAGTAGTCGTTCTTCAAGTCGGGCTCATGAAAAACAGTTTCTACTATTTCAAGAGTGAAATGGGAAGGCCCATGAAAGAGCTTGTGGATTTCCCCGAATACTTCACTTACAGCTTAGAATCACGGATCAAACCCAGGTACCAGAGGTTACAGAGCAAGGGGATTAGATGCTCGTTGGCTTGGTTCCTCAATTGCAGCGATCAAAGATTTGAAGAACGGCTTCAAGGTAAGTATATAGAGGCCGAGAGCTTGGGTCCATCCTTTTATATGGGTGGTAAGTTGGAGCTACCTGGGGAGGATGTTATTGTATCTGAAGAGGAAGATGAGAGCGACGATGAAATACTTTATAGGCGTACGGTTTCTTTGTAGCAACATGTATTTGTCGAATTATACGTGTTTCTTGTTCACAATGGTATTTATATGGTTGGAAGATTTCCATCACTTACCACTAGTCTCTTTTGATGAGCTTTTTCCATGAGAATTTCTTGCTGTGTTGCAAATGCTATTTGCTCTTTTAGGTAATCATGCTTCTCTTGTTTTAACATTGTTGTTTGATGTGAGTGGGTCGAAAATTAAATCAAACTAATTGATTTGAGATTGAACTCTAAAAATCATTTGAAAAATGTATACCTATGTAACTTTTTATAAATGATGCCTATAAATTTAATTAAATGTTTTTGTTTTCCTATCATGTGACATAATATTGAATATTACTGTCCCACTTTTCTTTCGTTGTTCATATTTTTAGAGTTTTTCTTCAAGATCTTTACATCTGAATTTCAATTTCTTAATAGTTTGTTCCCTATTGAAAATCATAGACTGAAATTTTTTTTCCTAAAAAAAAAAAAAAAAGGAACTTGGGGTGGAAATATAATTTGAAGCACGACTACATGATTTATAGAAAGGAGGCCAAGTACAATTTCTCTAATTCAAACGTAACTCTAAAATCTAAATTAGAGTTAATATACTCTCATTAATTTAAATTTAAAATTTAAATATAGTAGTAAATGAATTTATTAAAATAATCAAGAAAATTATTGTAATTAATTTATGATATGGATCTTCATTTTTTACCGTTGTTTTATAAAATAATTTTTAAAAATTCATCCTTTTTGTTCAAGAAAAATAAACGATTATTTTAATAGTAAATTTTTATTTGGTAAAATTCATTAACTATGTTTTTATATATACTACTAAATAACGTGTCATTTTATATACATACTTTTAGCTTTTCGAATCCCTGTGAAAGAAGCTTGAACAATGGTTAAGTTAAACAAACGATTTATATTTATGTATAAATGCCTTTAAATATCTGTGTTGATAGTAGCTCTGTTCTTATCGTTAATGGCGGTAACGGATGGTCTGATTCATAACATTGGAAAAGCTGTGAAAGCAGTGGTAAAAAGCAGAAGCTCTGAATGGTGGTACACTCCTCACATGGCCGCCGCCTCTCGCGCCATAGCCGATCGCATTCCGCTTGTCGATCTTGTTCTTGAAGTCCGAGATGCCAGGGTACTCTCTGTCTTTCTCCGCGACTATAACATGTTTGTTGAAATGCCTGAATGAGTTTTATTGTTCTTTTTCATGCATTTATGCTGCTTATAGCATTTTCAATGGATATTCAGTTTGAGATATTATACAGTGCATAAATCACATGTTTGTTGAAATGCCTGATCGAGTTTATCAGTTGTTTAGTCACGCTTGAGTGCGGTTTTCGGATGGAGGTCTCGGAGCCTAAAGATTAGAATTTAGTCTAAGTTGTTAGCAGAATAAATCCAATTCAATCATGCAGCTTAAACTCGATGATGAAATAATGAAGAGTGTCTAGTGCTAACAAATCTACTTAGTAAGGGGTTAACGTTTGGTTATCTTTGCATTTTGAAGATTCCGTTGTCATCAGAATGTTTGCAGTTGAGAAACTTACCATCTTCCTCGAACCGGATCATTGTGCTCAATAAGATGGACCTAGCTAACCGCGCCCAAACAAAGGTAATTCTTCTATCTCCAATTTTGGCTCTATTCTTAGATAACGCCTCTCCTCGTGATCTGCATAAAGTTAATGAACTATGTTAATATAGTCATGAAGAAAACAGTAACTTTGTGGTGTAGGGCAATTGTGTATTTAATCTTGACTTTGCATTTCATATGTGCAACTTATAGCTTTCGAAATAAAAATATTTAGTATCAATTGGAAAATTGCCTCTACCAGTTCTGAGGTGCCAATGAAAAGCATGAATTGCTGTAATTCTTTATTTTGATTTATAGATTAGAGAGAAGTGATGGTAGATTGATGATCTGTTCAAGATTGTTTATTTTGGTCTGCTCCAGTTTTTTGTTTCAAAAATCCTACTGGGCTCAGATTTCTGCATCTTATCTTTATTTGGGGAGTATTTTTGTATTGTGTTTCTAGTATAAGTTGTTTATGCATCTCCTTTTGCAGGAATGGATGAAGTTTTTTAAAGAACAGAATTGTATGGCTTTTGGAGTAAATGCACATAATAACGAAAATATCAAGGAGGTAAATGTGCATTCTTTTGCAATGCAGGACGTTATTACTTGCAATAAAATGGTAATGAAGTAACATAACTGGGATTGTGATTAGGTCATATTAAGTTTGAATAAAGCTCTTCTTGCGCCATATTATTCATGACAACAGATATCATATCTTCTGTTGAGCTTATGTAGACAATAAGCTGTTGATGACCAACTTTATGATCTTAGTCTTGGAATTGTTTTAATGAATTGCAGTTTCTGACCTTCCTGCAAGCCAGAGTCAGAGAATTGAAGAAAAAGGACGCTCCTTCTAATGCAATAACATTAATGCTAGTTGGTATTCCTAATGTCGGCAAATCTGCAATAGCCAACTCCTTGCATCTAGTCGGAAGGATTACTGCAGCAGGTGCTTACTCTTTGTCACCAATAATTACTGAATTACTACTTAATTTTGTTTTGTTTTGTTTTATATGCATTTATTCCTTTATCGACTTCTTGTGCCTAAGTTTATGAGACTTTTGTTTACTTGAAGAGAAAGGAAAGTTAAGGCGTTCTGTTATTACTCCACATCCAGGGGAGACAAAAAGCATAAGTAGCTTAAAGGTGTGCGATTCTACCCAGATGCATTGTATTGCTGTTGGTTTTTTTTCTCTTGCCAGAAATGTTCATGTTTGCAATGTATTAGAAAGAAACCACAAAAGCAATGCCAACTTCAACTTGTAAGGAAGAAACCACAAAAGCAGATTCTTGGTTGTTTTCTTCCATGCCTTTTAATCGGTTGCTTTTGAAGTCAACTTGGGATCATTTACTGATTTGAATGAAATTTACTGATTCCAATCCTTGTTCTCTGCAGAGTTTGTGCAATGTAGTATTTAGTTCACTAAAGCAGCAGTTTTTGATTGCAGATAGCTAGCCATCCTAATATATATGTCTTAGACACGCCAGGTGTATTCCCTCCTGATGTGAGTAGTGATGAGGTCTGCTCCAAACTTGCTTTAACAGGTACGATCACCTTCCCTGTATTTCTTATAAATTTAGAGACGAAGCTTACATATACGGATACCACTCATGTCATGGCACCCAAAACGAGAAATAAGATTGACTGAAAGAGAAGTGGAAAAAGGAAGACTATGCAATAAAAACAAGTGGCATTCACATGCCTGTTTTGTTTCATTTGTATACAGGAGCGATCAAAGATACTGTAGTTGGTGAAATGAAGCTTGGAGAATATTTTCTTGCCATACTTAGCTTGACCAATGAATACAAGAAATGGAGAAAGTTCTCTAGCTCTGAAACTGGAGTAGTTTTAACCAATGAAGCTATTTCAAATTCAGGCAAAACACAGAAGAGGCAATATCCAACTGATCACACTCAGGTACACACTGATATTCAGATTAAAACAGGCACAACAAGCCTTTCTTCTTTACTGCTTTGAACTGACACTGATGATTGTCGATGCAGGATTTCATTGTAAACAATGTACGAGGGATACTCTTTGATGCAGTTTCTTCTTTTTCCGGATCCATGGAAAACGAAGACGATCTGGCACGACTAATCCAAGAAGAATTCGAGGTTTTATTGAAGGTATTTCACCTACCCTTAGAGTCTAAAGAATCTAGTTATCATAGAGTAGCTATGAAGTTGCTTAATCTCTATCGCACAGGAAGGCTTGGCCACTACACTTTGGATCCTCTTCCAAATAATGGCCAAGCCATTATTCTCCCCACTTATAATAACATATCATAACATAATTTCTACATGCATAATTTACTTGATATGGTGTTTTTATTGTTTGAGCTTATTTTCCTTTAATATAGTTGAAACTGGAGGTCTCATTTTGAACTAATTTACTAGTCATTTGAATGGATTCAGAATCCATTCTAGTTTTGGTGGTCTTGAAATCCTTAATTTACAATCCTTTTTAGTTCAAATCCCTCAATTAAATTGCATTGTATAAGTGAAAATATTATCATTTTAATTGATATATGAGAGAGAATCAAATGCAAGAGGATTAGAAGTTAGATTTATATTATAATTTTGGTGTAATTGTCGCAAAAATCACGAACATTTTCCCAATTGCAATTTCAACAGGATTTTTGACTATCAACAAGTTTAACATGTCTTTCAATGTCTCGTGCATCCATAACTAACAGATAGATTTTGTGTTTTCAATTTAATCTTAATACAAAAATAATAATAAATAATATTAATTAACAAAATACAAAAACAAATAATAATTGAGAGAACACTTTTTTTTTATTATTATTATCTGTGTTTACTGGCATAAAAAAAATGTATATAATTTGTGAAAAATAAATTTGCTAGTTACTTAATATCACTTCTCATGCTAAAGTGTTTTATTTTGCATAGTTACAAAACTCTAACACACGTATCGGGATGAAAATTAAATGTTTTTAATCATTAATATCAAATAGGTATGTTAGATGAAGAAAAATATAAATTCCCTATTTTTTTTAATAAAATAACAAATAATAGTATGAAGATCATGTGAATTTTATTTATGTTGAAAGTACAAATTTATGATTGAAAAAGACCAACAAATCAGACAAGACATCAAAAGGTGGCAGTTTATGATAGCAGGTTAAAGGATTAAAAATGATATTTTTCAAACATGAAGGACTGAAAAACAAATTGTGAAAGATCGAGGATGAAAGTTCCAATTAAGAAAATTTAAAGGATAAAAAAAAAAAAAAACCTCTTTTCCCTAAGTTTTTATCCATAATATTCATTATCATATCTACCAATATTTCTGTGAATTAAAAATACGTACAACCAGCTCCCATTAATTCGACACTTTTAACATTACTGTGAGGTAATATTATTACCCTACAAATATATATAAAAATTGTGCACGCAATAATACTATATATACTATAATCACACTTAATATTAATAAGAAAATCATTAATACAAAATGAAACCATATAAGAATACTACAAGTTGACTCCGCAAATGTCACAAAATAACTAAAGAGACTTCTAATCAAACAACAAATTTGTCCACTTCATCGTTGGATCACATGATGTCAATCAATACTTACAATACTCATGAATGAATATCAGAATACGTTATGATGATGAATATGAACAGTGAAAATCAATTTCCATTTCGTAATTATGGTGTCTTATAATTTTGGTCATATAAGTATCACGATATTCAATTTAATTCCATAATTTAAGAATTTGTTCAATTTAAATTCAATTTTAGTCGGAAAATTTGAATTTCGCCAGAAAATCGATTTCCGATGAGTAGAAGTGACTCGTGGCGACACATGTCAATCAATAAAAATTTGACATGTATCGCCATTTCATTTTTAGGTCACCAAAAAACCCTAATTCAAAGAAATTGAACTGAAATCGGACAAATTCTAAGACTACGGGACTAAATTGAAAATCGTGACAATTATGAAATCAAATCAAAAGATTTCATACATAGTTATGAGACAGAAAAATGATTTTAAGCTCATATTAGTTAATAGAGTCTCATTATTCCAAACAAACCAACATTTATGGGGAAATTAATAGAAAGAAATATATATTTGGAGAAGGGAAAACTGTGAGTTTTCAGGGCATTAGACCACGCAGCTGCGCACGAATGAGATTTGTAGCTGATGATTCAGTCAGGCCATTTGTAGCACCGATCGATAATAATAGGTGGCGCGTGGCTTCACTTTCTTGGCAGAAGATGGCTATGATCAACAAAACCATCATGAAAATGCATGCTTGCTTAATTACTCTTGCTTGCCCATGATCGATTCTTTTGCTGATATATATAAACTAAGTCAATGAATATTTATTCTTCTGTGTGGAAAAAAAAAACACACACACACAAATTTAGAATTTATTTTGATGATGGAGAACAATAATCCATGGTATATTTATAGCCTCAGCCAGGGATGGATTTAAGGGGAGGCACGGGGCGGCGTCCTTGGACTTTCAAAATCATCATTTTTATATGTTATTTTTTTTTTATATTTTTCATTTTTATCATTAATTTATAAGGGTTCGCTTCCCTTACATCGTAAAAAATTGTCCACTATATACGTTTTAGCCTCCGATCTGCTTTATGTTTTGATTTGAAAAAAAATTATCCCCTTGAAATAAAATTTTAGATTCATCCCTAATTTCAGCAGACAAGTTGAGAAAGTTGCCAAACTAAGTTTATTAACTGATTAGTATTTAATTTTCAAATAATGAAGAGTCCAGATCAGACTTAGTTGTAATTATAAGGAAATAATTCTTAAGTTTTTTGATATACATAAATTGTTTATTAGGTACGAACATGCACGTTCATCTTGATAGATCATGTGCAGCGCCATTGATAGAAGAGTGAGTTTTATGTGAGACCGTCTCACGGACTCATATTTCACAATTCACATGTAAATTTGTTAAAATGAGTTTGGATTATGGTTAATAAAAATTCATCTCACAGAAATTATCTGTGAGACCGTTTCATTTGTAATTTTGTGTTGGACCTAAGTGAAGGATGACGAGGCCATTGGGCTTCTGTGAGATTTTTTTTTACATAAATGAAAATTAGGGGTTCTTTTTGTGTCTATATTTTTATTTAATAAGTAGAGAAAATAAATGCATTAATTAGTTCTAATTTCATTTTATCAAAAGTTCATTGGAGACACCAATTTTTAAGAATTTTAGTATAAATTCTTCATATTTAAACTCATTGTTTACCTTTTTTTTTTTTAATAGTTTGATTATAGATTGTTAGAGAATATAAAAAATATTCATTTTTTTCTTTACTTAATAAAGTATGGAGTGATAGTAAAAAATAATTAATTTTAATTATTTATTATTTAACTATTCTTTTTGTGATTTATTAGATTTATATTTGTTAATAAATTAGATGTTGATTTATAGTTTGTATAATAATTAATTTAATTTGATGTTATTTTATAATTATAATTTTGTTTTATCTTTGATAGATATTGGAAATATACTATAGACAAATATCATTAATAGTAGAGATAGCTCATCATTAAAAAAAAAAAAGAATATCCTCCTTAGAAAATCCAGAAAAATTGCTGGACATCTATTTCAACGACAACAATAATAACCACAACATCGTGCAAGATCAAATAGGCATGAAGAAGATCACGTTTGAAAACGACATTAAATTTGCGTCAAAATTCCCTTAATTGAGAGAGAAAACAGAGCATCCGAAGAGGAAGATGGATTTCTATCATATTACCCTAAAAATATATAATAATTGTGCACCTATATATAAATCAATTAACAAAAAATATATATTATATTATAATTAATCACACTCTAAATATGACAACCATTACCAAATGAAACCCCATCATGACAACAATACAAATTAACTTGTAAATGTCATGGTAACAAAAAAGACTGTCTAATCAAACAACAAATATATTCAGTCTAAATATTGGATCACATGTTGTCACACAATTATACTAGTCATGACTCATTAATATATACCTCCTGACAGTGACAATCCAACCAAATAATGATAATTAGGATGTATTTAATATAAATAATTAAAAAAAAGACTTAATTGCACATATTTAACTTGATGGTATTATATACTTACATTATAAATTATTAAATGATAAAAGTAACATAATAATACCATAAAGCTAAATATGTAATATCTTATATGTGTAAGTGATACCTTACGAATATACAATTGATATCTTAAGAGCATACAAATAATATCTTTACTGAAGAGCAACTGATACCTTAAGAACATACAACTAATACATTCACTGAATGAACAACTGATACCTTAAGAGCATACAACTAATACATTTACTGAATGAATAACTGATATATTAAGAATATATAACTGATATCTTCGCTGATCAATTATATATGGAATCAGGTGGTGCACGGCGCACACCAACTCCGATGTGATCTTGTGTGGGGACGCGTGGGCACGCATAAAGGCGACCTACACGCCGAGTCGAATTGGGGGCACGGGTCTAAGATTTGAGCCACCGGTGCACATAAGTTTCAACTTTTCTATTGTAAATGTACACATGGAATGATTCTCATAAATCCACAATTGAGGAAAACAACTCGGCCTTACATATTTATCATGGTGGATTCTAGAAAATATTATCTTTGATAATCATTTTCTTAATAGTTCAATTTATTTATATTGATTTTAATTTTATATATATATATATATATATATATAGTTTTTTTTTAATAAGAAACCGGGTTTAAGGATTTTTTTTTTCAATTATATTTTAGTGGATTTCAAAAATTCCTTTTGTTTTAGAAATTGCATTGCTAATAAGTTAATTTAATTTTCTAATATTAATTTTGAAGTATCTTTTTTTTTTCCCCTTAAACTCTCACAATCAATTAGCTAATTGTTGAATGCATAATCATTTTTTGTTATAATTCACTTTTATTCTCGTTTATATTGAGATCTTGGTAATTTTGAAACATCCTTTTTATTTTCTTAAAGTCTTACTATCGGAAAATGGATCCTCTCCATTTAGTAAATGGTAAATTTTGTAAATTTATTTTAATCGTAGAAAATAGTAGAAAAAAATGGATGAATTAGAGTTAAATTTAATTAATTAAGGTGTATAAGTCGTAGGGATAAAAAAAAAAATGTTCATATACAAGTAGTGGTAAATAGTAGGAAAAAAAAAGTGACGCTAATTTTTTTTCCTTCATTTTAGAAAATGGATGATGTGACATGATGTTGTTCATTAATAAAATAAAGGAATGAGATTAAAAAAAAAAAAATTTAAAAATTCCTTCATTTTAGAAAAAATGGATGATGTGGCATAATCTTATTCATTAATAAAATAAAGGAGATTAAAAGAAATTTACAAAATTTATAGTAAATGAAGATGATCCATTTCCATCATTTTGCTAATTTGATGAATGAGTAATCATATTTTTAAGAACATTACAGAAATTAAAAGCTAGCAGAATAACACGATAGAATACTGCGCAGACAACACTAACACACGAAGTCGATTACATACGATGAGTAAGAATTTAGTACACAATAATAATACAAATTGACTCGCAAATGTCACAAATTAATAACAAAAGAGACTAGTTTGTAATCAAACAACAAGCTGTTTGCCCAATTCAAAAACAGCTACATTACTCAATGAGAATGAGCATGTAACTCTTAATTTGAGAATGGGGACATTATTTATGGGGAAAAAATATATTTAATTTTGGAGAAGAGAAAAATGAGGGTTTTCAATCTCAACCCATCAATATCCACATCATCCATTTGATCCCCTTCTTCTGGTTTATCATCCTTTTTAATATCCACATCATGCTTTTTATCCCATTCTTCAGGTTTTATCATGCTTTTTATCCCATTCTTCCGGTTTTATCATCCTTTTTATCCCCTATGAGGAGCCGCGGGCCTTTATTATCTTGGCTCGTGGTTTGCAATTGGTGGCGCGTGGCTTCAGTTTCTTGGCTGATCACAGCTATGATCAACACAACCATGATAATGCATGCATGCTTAATCGCTCGTGTTTCCCATGACCGATTTGCTGCTGACATGAATATTTATAATTTGTATATGAAAAAAATAAGGACAAGTTTAGAATTTATTTTGATGATCAACAAATAATGGCATATTTATAGTCAGAAGGCGAATTGAGTTGAGAAAGTTGGCAAATTAATTAATTTTTTTAATTAATTGGGACATTGATCAATAATGAAGAGTCCAGATCAGAATTATTTATTATAAGGAAGTAATTATTAACTTATTTGATATACATAAATTGTTTATTAGGTGCAAATATGCACGTTCGTCTTCATGAGCGGCCACTACTGCTAATTAAATTCATTTTAAATCATCACAAGGACTTTGTTAATTTTACAACAAATTACTTCTTTCATGAGTTTTATCACCAAATATGGAATTATTAATACATTATTCACCCAACACACATAAATTGATGGGTAAGAAAAACATGTATCATTTTAATAGTAAATCATGTATTTTTATGCATTTTTATGTGTTTTAAAAATATACGTTTTTCCATCTCTCTGCACGTTTGATATCAGTACATTCCAAATATTGTTTTGGTCATGTTAATTGCAGACATTTTGGAGAGTTTTTGAACCAAGAAACATAATCAGGGGTTGCTTGATGAATTGAGAACAAGTTTTGGGTTTATTTTGTTTCACAGTCCAACCACAATGGACGACCCAGTGTGGACCCGTCCGGCCAGTGTCGGGCGAAACACTTTGTTTGAGCGTTCACCTAGTATACCTAGCATCAAGACGATTCATCTCGTTATCATACATAGTATTTGTTTACGCTTCTGCATCAGAGTTCTTTGTAAGCATCTATGGTATATCAGTAATGCATTTTTAAGAAAATTGGAAAACTTGGTACACAAATGCTAGCAGAATAGCATCGATAGAATACGACACAGGTAACAATAGTAACCCGATTACATAAGATGTGTAAGAATTTAGCAGCTTGTCGAAACTGAGTACATGAAGCATCATCGTTCTGAGCAGAGAGAGGGGAAGAGTCCATGCTTTATTGCTCAAGTAAAAAGGTGTAGAAAGCAGTGGACTGTTTATTGTGTGTATTTTGCCTAGCAGTTTTTCATGACATTATTTTGGGAGTTATATTCTTGGCTAACTCCCGTTTCGTAAACTATATTAGATCGGTAATTAAATTAAATTTAGAGTTTAGCAACGGCATATGCAGGTATGTTTGACCTGACTGGGAGTTTCAAATCTTCCACGTCATCGTCGTTTACCTTTGAGAAGTAACGATCGACCATTTCGTCACTGATTGACTCTAAGTTGGAGGGCTGCCACTGCAAAATCAGAAGAGAGATGAAAAGAAAGTCTCAGCTGAAAGTGTATGGTTCTTTTCACTACAATATGATGATAAAATTGCTGAATACCTTTGGATTTTTATCCTTGTCAAACAGTATAGCTCTGCAACCCTGCATTTAGAATACGCTTTATTTAGGCGATGTTTATGAATGTGTGTAATGAAAGGATGAGTTGGACGTAATCCATTCGTACCTCGACAAAATCCTTGCTAATTTCTCCCTTCATCACATGACAAACCATTCTGAATTCTCGGACGAGGCATTTACCAATGCCTTGGAGTCTCCCTTCTCTAATCTGGAGATGATATGTGATAATATCAGACGTTAGAAGCTCTCGAGTTTCTTAACTTTTGGAAGTTTGGTTTTTAGAGACAAGATGAAGAACACAACTAAGAATGCTAATGCTGCATACCGATCTCAGAGAGATTTTAAGGCTCATGGGGGAAGCTTTTTTCAATGAGAGAATGGTGGAAGAGATCCAATCATCCTTCTTCTCAGCAGCCACCTTCTCCTAGAAACATGGAGACAAATAAACGATTAAAAATAGAGTTTCCTGGGGAGAAAAACAAGGTGAAAACTGATATTCCTTGTCATCTTACAAGTGCCGCGATGATCTCTTCAACTGTTCTTCGAGAAAAGCATTTGTTAATAATGTTCAACCTGCAGGCAAAGTCGCAGGAAATAAGTGGAAAGTTACTAGCTGAAAACCAATGAACAAAAGGAAACATACCACATTAGTTAAAGATGAGACCCAAGTTCTGCAACATTACTAGATCATTACTAACAAGTCAATGCATATATATAAGGGTCTACATGCTGATTGTTTTTGTCCAACAAGGGGACAAAAGCGACAAGATCAATACATGATAATTTATTGGTGGATATGTCGATCAAAGACCATTGATAATTCATTCATTTAGTTATAAAGGTATGGATGGGATTTCTAATGTAAAAATGCAAGAACAATATATGAAGCCACATGTCACTATAAGTATCTGACCACTTTAATGAAGTGAGCCGAGGATACTATAACTGTCAATTTCAATTATATTCACAAAATAAAGGAGTTCTAGTTCTAGATGGTACAGATAGTAACAAAGAATAGAATAGTCTAACCTAACCAATTTGATCCTCGATAGCTCTTCCTAATTTCCCCAAGCTGTAAAAGAACTTATTATGCGGGAAAACAAAAATCATACCTGTGGTAAGCACTATTCTTCTTCAAATTTGGTATCTGTGAAAATTCTCCAATTGTGGAAGAGATGACATCTGGAGCACTGGAATCTGCTTTAATAAGTGCTTCTTCTAACAATGACAATCTCTGTTCAACCATGTATGCATATTGAAACAGTCAAATATGTGCAATGGTCCATAGAGCATCCCGAATAAGAAAACAAGGGAACTGCAACAACTTTTCACCACACAACCCAAAAAAATCTTCGTATCACAAGAAGAAAATTCAGCATCATCAAGACAATTTTTCTGTTCTGTACAGAAAAATACATCCCGGGGGGGGGGGGGGGGAGCAGTTCACAGGAGTGGGGAAAGCATTTATACCTCTGATGGAACGAAGTGAGTTGCTAGACCACATGCAAGCATTTCAGCACCATCTAACCTCGCACCTGCCAGACCAACGTACTCTCCTGCAAGGAAAAGTTCAGTTTCCAAGAATTGAGACTAATGGATGAAAATGCCCACAGATAAAGAGTTTTCCAAATAAGACTAATGAGAGGAATAACGATATAAAACAATGGACATCAGAAAACAAAAGAGAATACGCAAAGATAGGCAAATAGTTTATTCTTTCAGGAAGGTAATATGGTCCACATGTACATACAGTATGGTGAAACTGGAAATAAACTTATTGGCATTTGAGGTACAATGATAAATGCATCCATATAATCATAAACCAGTTCCTGTTGGTGATTAGATCTAAGCAGCTCATAAAAACTAGATTAAACAGCAAAAATTATCGGAACATCTACCTAATAACATATTATGAAAACACAAAGGCATGCAGGACTTACCAAAGAATCCAGGGAGTCTTGACAAAAAGTAAGAAGCGCCTATATCAGGAAAAAGTCCCAGAGCTGTTTCAGGCATAGCAAAAAGCTGCACAAATATTAGAGTGAGCCCTTATTTGAAAACCATCGTTCTTGATCAACTAGTATATCATTTCCGATGGAAAGAAAATAGAAATAACTTAGCCTTGACATAAGACACACCATCACTCAAATCAGAATACATAATATAACAGGGATGGACCCAAGTGGGGTCCAAGGAGGTCACTGAGGGCCCCTGAATTTGTTTTAAAAGAATGGTATTTTTTTAATAATTTTCATATATATGAAGAAAATTATATATCTCCAATTCTTTGGGCACGCTGCAAACATTCAAATTTTAGAATTTCAGTTATCGCCTCTTTTTAATTTTTACTAAGGCAGTAAGACCTCATATAGTTGAAGTTGAGTGTGTTTTACCATCTTTGCATCTCATATCCAATCAACGATAGTGTTCATTTTTACTTCTTTTTTGTCTCTTTCTGAAGTTCATGGTTTATGCAAATTTGGAGAATCTTAAGATTAATTATCTTTGCTTCAATCTTATAATTTTCTTTTTCAATTAAGTATTGTAGTTGTTTTAGTTTCTTTGATTATCAATTGTTAAGGAGTTAAAAAAACTTTTTCATCAATAAATATTATCAAAAATTACTTCATAATCAAATTGATAATCAAAGAAACTAAATATCAAAGTCTTTTGTATGTACTGACTAGTTTCAGGTATATTGTTTCTGGAATAATAGTGTCTTGCTTGAGTGGTCTACCTCAGTAAAATTTCTACACTAGACTTAAACTTTTATTCTCATTTCTTATACTTTTTTTGTTCGTACATACAATATGTATACACAAGCAAATATACACACACACACACACATAAATGTTTAACAACAGAGATGATCAAAATGTATCAATTAACAATGTAAAATTCATGTAACATCAATAAAGGAAAGATATTAGTACCGAATTCTCAGTAGCAATGCGGAATCTACCATGTATAGAGACACCTGCTCCTCCACCCATGACAATTCCATTAAGAATTGAAACCTTTGAATGCATTTGCAAATGAATAATAAAATTCACGGAGTATAGGAATTTAACAGAAACTAACAAACAAACATGTCTCTTTTAAAAATCAGCACCTGGGGTTTACTGTATGTAGCCAAGACATAGTTCATTGTAAACTCCTTTCTGAAATAATATACACCTGATTTCCAATTACCTGATGCTCACGAAAAAAAAAACCATCATCTACTGAAAGGAGAGAGCCTTTGGTTATTCACATAAAGATGCTGATAGAGAACAGAAGTGAACAGAAAAAGTTCAAGGACAACTCTGCAGGCTGGTAAATGAGAACTTAAAATGTTTGATTATGACTAGTCAAAATTTGTTAACAGCAAAAGTGGCTTAAAAAAGTCTGATATTTGAGAAGAGCCAGAGCATTATAAACAAGGTGGAGGCAAACTTAGGGGAACAGTGTAAATTAAATAACTCATAACAATTACTGATCCAAAACCAAATTCGTAGGGAGGCTACACAGGTCTTGAACTTTTGAAAAATGAAAACAAGAGATACATTCCATGACACATGGATCCATTGCGCATATCACCAAAACTTGATGCTCATATTAGCCTTGATTGGTTATATATATTTCAAATATAAGTATACTAATTTAATGATATTCTTGTTTGTAGTCAACATGTCACTCAAAGTCAACCTCTATTGACATCAACTTAAATGCATAAAACTAACACATTTTGAAAGTAATTTACAGGTTGGCCTATAATTGCAACCTAAAGTCATTGTAGTTTAGACTAAATGATCTAGTTCATGATATGTAACAATCAGTGTACTAAAGCAACACTTTCTACCTTGATTAATATCACGAACAACTGCTGCTACATCACCTCCAGCACAAAATGATCTTCCTTTTCCCTATGGTTTATGGCCACAGACAAACAGAGAGTGATTAAAATAATACAACACAAGATGCTCAGAACACTGCACAAACTTCAAAAAACACTTGATATGATCACTCTGCAAGGTGACAGAGCCCATTAGCAATTTGTCCCAAAATCTGATGGAAATACCTTTAGAATTATCAGTTTGACAGAAGAATCTTCTGCACATGCAAGAAAAAGCTCCAATAAACGAGACACCTACAGTAAGACAAAGAATAATTTCAGCATGTAATTGAACTATGCTCAATGACAATCAGCACGGAATTGAACTATGCTCAATGGCAATCAAGATACCACTATGTTTTAGGAGCAGAAAACAGTTAAAACCAAATAGAACCCACACGTTGGTTACTATGGAAATCAAAATTGTAAACATATGATGGGAAATTTCAGTTGCATCTACAAACCTGCCAGAAAGTAGTATTTCAATTCAAGGTATGAGTCAAGCCAAAGTCAGAACACATCATTAATGAATAGACAGACCATATAGCATACATGTTAGGGTGTTGATGTGTTCTAAGCAGCAGAAAGCAGTTTCAAAATGGATATATGAGTAGAGAATGTAACATGACCATGAAGAAAGGGAAACTAATTTCCTTTCACAAAAACTTCTATCAACTTAACATAAAATCCAGCAGCTGTATTCTTAACGCAACTAAACCTTGCTTATCATTAATTAACTTTTATCCATTTTATAATATAAATTTGATCACAGCTCACAAGAGAAAATGCACACACACATTCAGCTAAACTTATATAACAACCAGATTCCCCAAACACCTTCAAGACTACTTTTTCTCAGTCTTCAGTCCTATTTATTCTAACTACAACAAACAAATCAATTTCACACGCAAATTCTTTGATCAAACATCAGATAAAAGGTCTTCAATTTTAAAGAAAATAATCTCAAACAGATGAGCATCACAGCATTTTTGTTATTTAAACACAATCCCTTTGTGATGTCTCATAGCAGCCAATGATAGTCTCAACTCTCAACACATACCATTGTTTCTGAGAGTGCATTGAGCTGCTTAGTTCTGTTCAACGTAAAAACCCTCGCCGATAATTTCTCTTCCACCAAAACCTGCCAAATTCCATCAGCCTTAACATAACCAAACCAAATTACGGAACAAATCCGCTAAAATTCAGCACCCAATTAAAAAATTCCAGCAAAAAACTCCAATTTTAGATGATCAGCGCAACAAAACTATAAATGAAACCCATTACAGGTAAACTGAGAGCTGTAACCAGAGATCTTCGGGGAGAATTTTAAACTTTGCTTCAGTTAAATCTTTAACCGCAAATCAAGTCAAAAGAGTTGAAACTCACATACCTGATCGGTTTCTCCATTGGCAGAAGCCATTGTACTCAGACAACGCTTTTCCTCGTTTGCTGTAGAAACTCTCTCTTTAGATAAGTTAGTCTATTAAAAACGCTTTTCAGGGGTGGGCTACTGAGCAGCCCCTCTCCTATTACAATTACTGAAAAATAAATATAAATTAAAAATCATAAATATCTTTACTATTTAATTTAACTAATAATTAAATAATTTTGAAATACATTCCCATTTAATTTCTAAACACATCCTAAAATTAAATGTATAATTCTTGTATCCATTATACCTCATTTTATGAAGCAAAAAACATTATGAAGAATCAAAAAATACTGGGAAGAAAAACAATGTAAATGTTATCATTACATTTTTACGATTAAAAGTTGTGCATGGAAAACTTTTTTCATATAATAGTTCGTACCCACTATTCGAAAAACTTCCTAACCTGAAGCGTGTCGAACAATGAAATGAAGAGAGGAAACTAGTATTGGTAAAGTTGAGTGGGGTGTGCTTCTAGAATTTTTAAGATTTAATTTTATATTATAATTCAAATGGATAAAATGATAATGTAGTGGGATGTATTTAGAATTATGGTAAATTTAAATCATTTCAATTTCAATATGTTTATCATTTCATGTGTTTACTAATAAAGAGGGGTGGGGACCGTGGGGTTACATTTCAAGTTTTCACCTTTTAAACCCCAGTCCTTCCCTGAAGGGGGTTTCACTAGCTAATAATTACACAACAGTCCCTAATCCGAGCCTGCCACGTGTCACCATCTAACCGGCCCATTAACAGAGAAGCGCATCCACCGTCCATTCCCCTGCAGTATATACTATATAGGTGTTGTTTGGGGGTCCCTCATTCGTCCTCATCAACCGCTGGGTAAAATTACACATATGGCCTCCTCACTCCACCGCCACCACCACCACCACCACCACCACGAGGAAGATGACGTCACCACCCTACCCCCCGACCCTCTCCTCCCCAGTGAATACACCATCACCGCCGTCGGAGCTCTCGATCCCGATCCTTCCCCCTCGCCGCCTGCCGAAGAAGACGCTCCCCTTCTGAAGGAGGAGCCATCGGAGAACAATCAGGCGCGGGAAATAGTCGTGGCGGCGGCGGCGGCGGCGGCTCCGTCAAAGAGGTCGAGCAAGGACCGCCACACGAAAGTGGAGGGCCGCGGCCGGAGAATCCGAATGCCGGCGGCGTGCGCGGCGCGTATATTCCAACTGACGCGGGAGCTCGGCCATAAATCCGACGGCGAGACTGTCCGCTGGCTACTCGAGCGAGCCGAGCCGGCTATCATCGAGGCGACCGGCACGGGGACCGTGCCCGCCATCGCCGTCACGGTGAACGGCGCATTGAAAATCCCGACGACCTCCGCCCCTGAAACCCCAAGAAAGCGGAGGAAAAGGGCTTCCAACAGCGATTTTGTCGAGGTTAATGAAAATTCCAGTTTTGCCCCCGTCGCGCCCATCGCACCCCAGGGGCTGGTCCCGTTGTTTCCCGGTGGGGCCTACTTCATGATCCCTCCGTCCGCCGGAGCCCCGTCGAGTCAGCCGCAGTTCTGGGCCGTACCGGCCGGTCGGCCGATGGCGAATTTCGTTACGTTTGGCGCTTCAACTGGCGGCGGCGCAAGTGATGACGTGGAAGTGGGGCCCAACGTAAATGGCAAGGAGAAAGGTGCTGCAACGGCGATGGCACCCAGTTCGGTGAGTACCACAGGTAATGCGCCCGGTACAACTACAACGAGGGATTTCTCATTGGATGTTTATGATAGGAGGGAACTCCAGTTTATGGTGGGCTCTACTGCAGTGGATCATGATCAAACCCCTTCGTCAAAACCTTAGATGGTAGAAATGGAATTAGGGTTTTAGGCCACTTTTCTTATTTGTCTCCATTTCACCAATTTTTTTTTTTATCCAGTTTATCAATGAGGTAGCTTCTCTATGTGTCACAAATTGCAAATAAATCTAATTTTGGGTAGTATTTATGAGCTTCCATGCATTTAATTACAAACCTGATTTAGAATATTAGAAATCGAAAATGATGTTGAATATAATGATCTGTAGCTGTAATTTTGAAGAGTACAGCTGGTCAACTTGCTTTTACAGTTTTGATTTAATTTAATTTATCTTGTTCACAAATTGCAATGCAGTATTGGATTTGTGGGCCCCACTTATTGAAAGATTGCACGCCCTCGTTTAAATGTTTTTAAAATGTATTTCTCACTGGAAAGTAGGTGCTCAATGTGAAGAAGATAAGCCGTGACTTCTTGTGCAGTCAACCAAATTTAGAGCACGTGAGTTGTTAGGAATGACACTTGGGTGATGTTTGGATTGGTGTTATGTAGGATTGAGGAAATTCAATTTGAAAATCTTGAATTTTTGAAATAAAGATGAATAGTTAAAATTTGTATTTGTTTAGAGATTTTGTAGGGTAGGATTAATATTATAGATATCAAATCAATGTTGGAAAAAGTGTTATTATGTAATATTATATTGTAAGTTGATATAATGGTAATGAATGGATGATTGTAATAGTAGAAATTTAGGTGTGTATTGAAATTTGTGTATTAATAGGTTATAGTATATGGTTAATGATTGTGTTTTTATTTAAATAAAGTAGGATTATGGTAAATTATATAATTCTTTTCTCACCTCAAAACAAACGACGATTTGAATGTATTCAAATCTCAAATCCTAACTAGCAAACATTAATCCAAACATAGCCCTGGTGATATATGTTTGAACTTTGAAATGAGTTTGAGGAAGGAAAGATCTCATTAGCTTTGAGTTTATTGTTTTTATTAGGATGACCAAAATCCTAATAAAGTGAGTATGGGTAGTATTAAATAAAATTGAGATGAGTTTTGGAAGAAGAATTTTTTTTCATTAAGGCTCGGATAGGGTTTGGGATTATACCCTCGGGTACCCGCTACCTATTTATATAATAGAATATTTGTAGAAAATTATGGTTTATACAGTTGTTTTTCGAGTTCTATTTCTAAATGTTCTAACATTATTTTTCATGATTAATATTTGTATTAATGAATTCTTTGATATTTGTTATGTATTTTTATGAAATTCAGATTGCATAATTTTTTTTTTATATATATTATTGTTGTTTGGTTTCATATAATTTCTAAATGGATAGAGTATCCGTTTCAAATACTAATTTAAAATGCTCGTTTAAATTCATATAAAAAATTATGTGTAGTAATATTGGGCGGGTATAGTTTTGGATGGGTACCTGTAGTATAAAGAAATTTTAAATGGTAATGGGATGGATACGGGTACATTATATTTATAGGGTCAGGGTGGGGTATCCCTAAATGGGAGGGTACCCCACCTTCATTTGTAAAAAAGAAAATAAAATCTTTTAATTTATATATGTAGTAATTGGGTGGTATTGGATGGATGCAGTTAGTATTCGAATAGTGGTAATCGGGTTCTAGATGAGTACGGCTAGTCAAATTAAATTTTAAATGAGAATGAGATTAGTATATATATGCATAGGGTATGACAGTAAACGTATCCTAATGAAAAAGATATCCTATTTGTTGTTATGTAGGATTAAAGTGTCATATAAGGATCTTTACTCAATACACTCATATATTTTATATTTTACATATACTAGTCATTTTTTTTCCTTATTCACAAAAATAATAGTTTTTTATAACCACTTTTCACACCTCTTTTACCTTTTTCTTAAACTAAAGTCATTTGTGCATCCATCCACACATCTTCAAAGAATTGGTGAAGTAGGTAGGTTTCAAAAACATCAACATTCATTGGTCTTAACACCTTCTTCAAAAAAATTCAATTGTTGGCCATATTCTACTTTCTTCCATGTATCACTTCTCATTTAAAAATTAGAGACGTGTGGCTAAAGTTTCAAAGTGAAAAAAGTACATAAAACTCCATTGATTTTCTTACTTTATCTAAAATATTTACAATTTCTTAATAATTTCTCCTCAAAATATGTAGGAGCTAAAAAGATTTTATAACAATAAAATTGTTCGAACGAACCAAGTAGGATAGTGGAATATATTTTTTAACCAAAATTTTGGTTTACATCGTTGCTAGTAAAAGAAATATATATATATATATAAAATTTGAGTTAAATACCACCATTTTATTTGTGATAGATTAGATATGATTTCAATTTTATCTTCTTCCTCTCTTTCGTCTTTCTCTCAACGTCTTGTTCTGCTATCTTTCTTCTTCGCTATCTTTCTTCTTTCTTTTTCTTGTTACTGTTATTGTCTTTCTTTCTTATTCCTATGTCTTTCTTTTTACTTGGTAAGGTTTGTGGTGATGTGGAGAGAATTCTTTCAGCAACACATGTTCAACTACGGGTGGAACAGATTTCCAATGAAATATTGTGAAGGTTTGTTCTAACTCTCTTCCAGATGTATATGTCATTTAGACACATCCCTCGATTAATATCACATCCAACTGAGGTGCATATGATCGGGTGGAGGGAGTTCTTTATCTCTTTCTTCTTCCTTTCCTCTCATTGTCTCTCTTTATTCTTCTTCCTAATCCTCTTACCCTCTCACAATTAGTTTATTACATTCATGATATATGTATGGAACATTGTGTATGAATAACCGTATATTTTGAAAAACTACAATTATAATGTCACGAAATATTGATTAAAACACATACATCAAACTATGCAAACAAAGACAATTTGTACACGAGCCAACACTAACACACGTGGCATGTGTGACTCGTGATACATAGAACACTATTACACAACACTTGTGGTTAGTGCCACACAAAATACACATACACGAATCATGTTGCAGAATACACAAGTCTACACAAATACCACGTGGTTCATGCCACATGAAACACATACACATGAACCTACACGATATAGATACGAGCATTTATGATCTACATGCACATGAGTCTACAAGAATCACGGCTTGTGCAGCCACATGAATTACGATTCATCAAAATTTTGATTTAATTTGAATTTGATTGGTCCCACCTTGTTAAGGATATATTTGACAATTTTAACTAAAAAAATTATTATTTTACGTGCAAAACTTGCATGAGACGGTCTCACGGATAGTTTTCGTGAGACAAATCCTTTTTACCCACAAATCCAACCCATTTTTAGAAATTTTTATGTGAATTGTAAGATGATCTGTGAGACGGTTTCACATAAGATTCACTCATAATTTTGACTAGAAAAAAAATTTATATTTATCCCAATTCTTTTACCCTACTCGGGTACATTAATATATGTCCATGGCTAATGTGTTAGATATCTAGTATATCTATTAATTTCAGTTCATTACACATCATCGGTGGATATATTAAGAATTGCATACTATGAATATCTTATCTTTTTCATATACTATCCTATTTAACTATTTTTAAATGAGTAAGTTTGGTGTGCACCAAGTGCACATGCAATCCGAGTCGATTCGGGTACCCGTATCTGCGTGTTTTCAGATTTTTTTTTTATAATTCATGTATTACCTTTATGTTATATTAGTGTGACCTTTAGTATTAATTCATGTATTATCAGACATTTATGTATAAATATCCTTACCTTTATGTACTGTAACTAAGAAAAAAAATGAAGAATTTTAGCACAATTTGTACACATATATTTTTATGTGATATTTATATCACATTTATGTTATATTCATGTCACTTTTATGTACAAATATCCTTACTTTTATGTAATATATAAATGTGCAACTAACATAACTAAAAAGTATGTGTAATATTACATAAATATATGTTAATCAAAAAAGTGCTGAAATTCTTCCTTTTTTCTTTTCTAAGTTCCAGTATATAAAGGTGATGATATTTGTACATAAAAGTCATACTAATATAACATAAATGTCATACAAATATAATATAAAGTTAACACAAAAAAAAAAAAAAAAAATCCAAAAAACGCCGATCCAGATTAAGTCAATCTGGATTGCATGGATCTATAACCCCACCTGGTGCATGGGAGTTTTTGCGTTTTTAAATTTGGGCCAAATAGAAAACTAGATTTGTTTTGAAAAGGTTAATACTTTGCTGTGATATAATGGTAGTTTGGTCTTATAAATAAGTAGGAATTGTATTAAGTAGATATGGGGGTGTGAATTGTTACATTCAAAATAAAAATGCATGTTTTTCATTACATTTTAAAATAATGTAATTATAACGTAGATATGTCATATAAAATGTTTTAAATTGATTTTAAAATATAAAATAAAGATCTGGATCTACAAATTTAAAACACTTTTTATGTAAAATTTTCATCATAGTGTTTCTTTCTCAATATTTTATCGTAGTGTCCATTTTGTTACATTTATGTCACATTGTGTGCGCGTGTGTGTATATATATATGTATAGATTTATAGTTGTTCTTTGATCAATAAGAAATCAAGAATGAATAAAACTAAAAATGAAAATCGATTAAATTAACTTGTGTTTGAAAATCTTTTATCAGTTGGTCATATCAAAGAAAATTGAGAATTCAAACTTGGTTCAAACAAAAAAAATAAAATTTATGTACAATATTTTAAAGGCAACTTAATGTGAAACTCATTTTTGACCCTTTTTATCATATTTATACGTAATTATTTACAAGTATATCTTGAAAACAATATTACTTAAATCATATTTATTAAATTACATTAATTAAATGAATAAAATCATTGTTCAAATCCCATCTAAGAGAGGAGTTGTATTTCGACTCGTACACATATGAACAGTCATCAGCTAGCTTACGTACGTTTGTTCTAGTTAAGAAAGAAAACCAATGAAACTATTTATTCTTTTGAAATATGCTTTGATTCCAATATTTTTATCATTTTTCAAAATTATCAAAGATGATGTTTGTATAGTCGAAACATTCATGTTTTAATGAACAAAAACCTAAGATGACTATCTACGATAAATAAATGAAGTTCCATGTCATTAAAATTTAATAGTTTTTTACTTATATAATAATGGAAATCCTAATTCTTACCCTATTCTTATATGAAAAAGAATTTTTTTGTTGTATTTTAACTTTTGTTCTCCCCCCCCCCCCCCCAAAATTGAGTTTTGATTTGATTAATTTTATGGAATTAAATCCATAAGACAGTTGTAAAAGATTCCTACCCATTAAAAATTAAATACTAACCGGTGAAATAAAATCCTTGTTAAAAGGGAAAGAGAACACTAAAATTATGAATTGAAAATATCATTATATTTATTTATAATTTATTTTAGAACATAAGTATATATTTATACTTTAAAAGGTCAATTCCTTATTATAATCCTTGTAATTTACTAAATTAACATTACCATCAAAATTAATTAAAGAAACCATGGGTCCTAAAAAAGTCAAGAAAATCTCCGAGTTTATCTATTTATTTGTTTCTTATTTAAGGAAATAAATTGACTCTCATAACCTAATTTAAAATAATAAATACAAATTCCTGCAACGCAGTCACGACTCTGGAGTCCAAACAGCAGATACCACGCAAAGGAGGAGAGTTCGTTCTCTCACACTATTTAAGAGAGAGAGAGAGAGAGAGAGAGAGAGAGAGAGAGAGATGTATTCGTCAATGGCGTTGGGCGAGAAAGATTGGCTGGCATGTTGTCGGAGTAACAAATTCGCTCAAGAGATGGAGTTCGCCTCACCCTTCTCCGATTATGAAGAAGCCCTCACTGCTGCGAAACATATCTGGTTTAACAAGGTCTCTTTCTTTCTCACAATTCTCTGTAAATTTTTCCTATTTTGCCAGATTTTGTGAATGATCTCTCTCTCTCTCTCTCTCATATTGTACAGGTGGATGTGAATGGATGGCTAGAAGCATTTGCTGCGCATCCTCAGATTGTTGAAATCCCTTCGAATACCCAAACGAGTCCAACCAGTAATCAGTTCTGTTTGTCACTCCTGTTTTCCCTTCCTTTTGTTTAATTTTTTTTTTTTTGTGTTTTTTTTATTTTATAAATTAGTTCATGCAATTCGATATCTTAATGTGAATTGTATTATGATTTATGCATCATGTTTATATGATATAGTTGTATTGAATTTGTTGCACAATGCTCTGTGTCTGTTGCTGTTATCTTTTTTCCATACAAACATGTTGATGGGAAACTTTTCTGATCAGAAAATAGCATATTCCTAAATTTACAAAAAGATTTACTATTATGTAGTTGAACAAGACATTACTTATATTCAGTTATACATATACACAAACTGTTCAAATTTGTTGCATTAGTCGTTAGCTCTTCCAGGCCGCCTGGTGGCGCTAGGGCGGAACCAGGCATGCATAGGAAATTTCTCTTTCTTTTTAAAATAAAAGAATGAAAAGATATCGTTTTTATGCTATTTTTTATTGCAATTGATATGTGTCCATTATAAATATATAATTCATGCTTGGTGATTATTAACTATTTGACTTGACTTCTGTTTGGCGATTTTTGCATCATTATATAAAATCTTCTGTGTGAATTCTTTATGCATTGTCTAGTTGTATCTTGAATTGTGGTTCACAGTCTCATGAAGGAAATAAACGAAGGTCTGACTAGAGTCAAAGTAAGAGTTGACACTTTATTGAATGAGTTTTCTTGCTCGTTTTAAAGCCACCTGCGATTGGTATAATGAGGTTGGATGTGATAATTTTGTTAATGTAATAGGTGGAGCGAGGGAGAGCATTATACTGCGATAGCTACGTCTGCTGACTCTACTTCAGAGGTAGGAACAATATGAGAAACCAGCTTTTGACTTTCGTATGTTGGTCTTTGCTGCTCATTTTTGGAAGCTGAATTTAAAGAACTATTTAATACTATATGATAGTCCCACAATGTTATGTGATCCCCTATAGTTTACATTTGACAGGAAATTGTTTTAGATCAACTCTTGAAATCCTTTCTCAGTATGTAGATTTGATATTTATTCACTTGAAATAGTTTCTCATTATTTGTCCTTTCCTTAAAACATTCTATTCCTTGTTACAAAATCTAGTGCATTTGATAGATTGAAAAATAAAGAAAAATTGTTATGTCAACATTTTAAGAAACATAAATTGCGACTTGATTGCATGGATACGTAACAATTCCGAAGATAATGATAGAATCAGTTGGAAGGCTTAAATGAATATTTGAGAATGAGTACTTAGTTTGAGTTTCAATGTTTAACCCTTTATTTTTAGGATCTCTACGAGTGGAATGCGCGTTATAAGGAGAAGTTTGGTTTTGTCTTTGTCATATCTGCATCTGGAAGAAGTACCCCTCAGATACTTTCAGAGTTGAAGGTAAATTTTGCTTTGCTTAGATAGTATTTCCTTTCATAAAATTATTCATGGTGAAACTCTTTAAACCAATTTCTTACGTTTTTCTTGCATAGTCATATTCTCATGCTTCAAATCTCTCCTGTTCTCAATTTGCTTTATAGCTGGTAATCAATGTTTAGAATCCGAAACTTGACATGTACATTTACTATGTTCAAGCTAACGGATGTTGAGTTGGCTTTGATGATGGATACCATAGTCTAAATGTCGAGTTTCCAACATCAAAAAATGATCCTAAACATGAGAATCCATGGGACAACCTTTCTAAATTCACCTTACCTCTTCGTCTATCTTGTCCTTTTGCAGAGAAGATACGACAATAGGCCAATAGTCGAGCTTGAGAATGCAGCTCGGGAACAAATGAAGATAACGGAAGTACATCTTTCTAAGCTGTTTTCCATGGCTGAAACTGCTGGTTTTGCCAGCAAGCTCCAACATGAGTCTAAAGCAAGAGGCTTTTTGCTGGATACCCTTTTTCCAGCTCTAGTTTTCTTTTTATGTATGTTGTTAATGTACATAGCTTTTTCTCTTATTTCCTTCATCGACCATGAAAAGTGGGAATAATGGATTAAATAATTTTTTCTAGTTTAGACCATGATAGTAAGATGATGAAATATAATAATAAGTCCCTTTATAACTTGAGTTTTCATCTCCTGTTTATCTTATGTTATATGTGATCATCAATTTTTTTATTAATTTTATGTGTAAAATTTTTTGGAGGGTAAATCTATTCAATGGAGGAGGATAATGTTGAAGAATGTTGTCACGGATTTAATTTTGGATAAACTTACGACTTATGAATTTATATTCATAAGATTATTTTATACGAGTTTTTATGGTAACTCAATTGAGATAAGATACTGATAAAGAAATGTGTATTTATTTATTTATATATTCTTGGTGGGAATGGATTAGAATTTTATCTTTTGCAGGTTCTTAACGCAATTCTCTTTGGACCAAAATCCAAAATCTTAGTTTTCATAATCTTTAGGGATAATTAATTTGTTAAGGGGAAAAATAAACTCTATATTATTATATGCAAATACTTTTTAATACAATAATTTCTGTAATTTATTATTATCGTTATTTTAAATAACGTACATCAAATTTTAATGCAAGAAAATTTCCCAATTTATCTGGCATAAACTTTGTTTCGTGGGGAATGTAAAATTGGTAATCTAATTACGTGTGATAAAAATGATCATATTATCCAATTATAATTGACAATTAAATTTTATAATCTTTTTTTAATTGTCATGTTTAGCACGTGTAGCCAATTTTGACTACACTGACGACAGATTACACACACTACAGTCTACACGAATGATCACAATTGCATAATATGTAACGAAATTTGGAAATTTGAAATAAAATTTACGAAATAAATAATATAGTGATATATTGAAAATTTATAATTATGCGGGACCAATTTTACTCCAACCGAATTAGTAATTACTAGGAGATAGAATTTTGCATTTTTCCTAATTTTGGATACACAAAATCAAATTCCTGCAATCTCAAAAAATAAAAAATAAAATAAAATCCTGAAGTTTACAGTTAAACTTGAGACTCGCTCACAGTAATCCAAATATTCAACCTCACAAGACGAAAACCCCTCAATCACAGACCCATTTCGCGATTCAGAATCCTGTTTCTCGCTCATAAAGGATCCTAGAGAGAGAGAGAGAGAGAGAGGGAGGGAGGGAGAGATTGAAGGATGGATTCGTCGAGGGTGTTGGGCGAGAAAGATTGGCTGGCATGCTGTGGGAGTACCAAATTTGCTCAAGAAATGGTGTTAGCCGGACCCTTTTCCGATTTTGAAGAAGCCCTAGATGCTGCCAAAGATATCTGGTTCAACGAAGTCTCTTTCTCTCTCACAATTCTCTCCAGATTTATTCCCTATTTTTACATAATTATGATTTTGATTGATCTCTAATCACTCTCTCATGATGTGTAGGTGGATGTCAATGGATGGCTAGAAGCGTTTGCTGCTCATCCCCAAATTGGTGCAAGCCCTTTGAAAACCCACAAAAGCCCAACCAGTGCTCAGTTCAGTTTCTCACTCTTGTTTACCTACGTTTTTATTTTAGATATATAGTTTTCTTTTTATTCCTTTTGTTTTCTGATGAATTAGGTCATGTATTGTGATTACAAAATGCGAATCATCCTTATTTTCTTATTAATTGGATGAAGAACTAAGCGAATTTCTGCTTAAATATTCATTATGGTCTAATATATCTAATGATCTGAAATTAGGATATCTGGATGATTGGAACTTTTATTCATAGTGTTTGACCCATAACAATGTTCAGTGGTGGTTAAGTGAAAGGTTTACAATTGCGTAGTTGAGCAAGACATTATTTATATCATCCAGTTGATATATCTTTCAATTCTCATCAAATAGTGAACATTTCTAATTACTGTTTTACACCATTTAGGATGTATAATCTTCCATTTGAATTCTGTTAAGCTATATAGTGGGGCTTGACATGATTAATTGTTTTATGTAATAGGTGGAGCAAGGGAGAGCAGTATACTGCTTTAGCTACGGCTACTGACTCTACATTGCAGGTATGAACGATATCTAAAACCAGCTATTGTATTTTTATATTTGGTCTTCACGGCTGACTTTTTGAAGCTAAATTTGAAGAACTACTCCCCCTAGTTAGTATTACATGATAGATTGATAATCCCACAATGGATTCATATGCTAAGAAACATAAATGTACAAAAGATGATGATAGAAACATTATTTCTGTTTTCATGTCTTGAGCTATCATAAACAGTTGGAAGGCTCTTTTAGAGTGAGCAGTTGATTTGAGTTTCAATGTTTAATCCTTTATTTTACAGGAGCTACACGAGTGGAATGCTCGCTACATGGAGAAGTTTGGTTTTGTCTTCCTGATATTTGCATCTGGAAGAAGCACTCCTGAGATACTTGCGGAGTTGAAGGTAATGGTTACAATTTTTAGGTTGATCAATGAAAGATTACATATGAAGGTGGGTTCCCTTAAAAAAGATTAGAAATGATGCAGTTTTTAATTCATGGTGACAATATTTAAGAACAGTTATTTTTTATGGTTTTCTTGTATATTTGGATTCTCATGCTTCAAACATCCCTTCTAATTCCCCATTTCCTTTGGTATTTGATGGTATAGAATCTGGAAATTTTTAGATTTTACTATGACATAAAAGCAGTTTTTCAACCCAGTTTTCCCTTGGTTCTATTGCTGGCAACTTCTCTTCACCGAGAAAGCAAAATAGTATTTATAGGCTAAATTTATGTTGCCCCTTTTTTTATTTTCTTTTTTCATCTAATCCTTTTGCAGAGAAGATACCACAACAGACCAATAGTTGAGTTTGAGAATGCAGCACAAGAACAAATGAAGATTACGGAATTACGTCTCTCTAAGCTATTTTCAGCTAACACCACCATGACCCAACATACTAAAGATGTCAAAAAAGCAGGAGGTTTTGTGCTAGAATGCCTTTTTCCATCTCTTTTTTCTTTTTGTTCATTACGTATCTAGTTCTTTCTCTTGTTTGCATGGTCCATGTTAAGTCAGGTGATGAAGAAACGAAAAATTTCACCTCAAATCACATGTTTTGATGTTCTGTTTATCTTACATGTGATTATCAAACATAACTTGATATAGTCTAATGATTATTTATTTGTCTGATGTTCTTTGTTGAACTGCAGAAGATCGAATGAACATTATCAGAGGACATTTGACTTCTCAATCTCTCACCAGGACGCGACCACCAATCACAACCCATATCCTGGATGTCGCTCGTGGCACTCCAGCTGCTGGTGTTGAAGTGCGTCTAGAGATGTGGGAGCACGATCTTTCTCGACCCTTGTTTGGCCAGACAGATTCAGTTCATTGGAAGCTGCAGGGCTCATCAACTACAGACAAAGACGGACGAAGTGGTCAGTTGATGGAAATAATTGATGCTCTGAATCCCGGGGTGTATCGGATCAGTTTCAACACCGGAAAGTACAACCCTGATGGCTTTTTCCCTTACATCTCCATTGCCTTTGAAGTAAGGGAATCGCAGAAGTTGGACCACTTTCATGTTCCTCTGCTTCTTTCCCCGTTTTCGTTCTCCACGTATCGTGGGAGCTAGTTTTCTTGCAACATGCAAATAAATTAGAGCCTGAAAGGCTACCTTATTGCCATCTTTAGCCTGCAAATGTGATGTAAATTTTCATGTCTGAAAAAATGATGTTTGTATGGTTATGGTTGTTAACAGATTTTCTTGCATTATTAATAAGACCGTAGAATGGTTATTATTATTACCTATGATTTTACAAAATAGTAATCAATCTCGTATTTTATTGCACGTCTCGATTCCACGTATATAGTATGATGGCATCACTGTACATATTTGTAAAGATACAACCAAGCATTGTGGTACAATAGAACATATGGTGAAACTATCAAGAATCCCATTTTGGTGTGTCCATTATCTGAAAACCAACTTGATTATAGGGAAAGAAACTCTCAATGGTTAACACTTGTCATCTACTTCAACCATTGTTTTGTAGTAATGAGATCTATTTATAGGAAATTAAATGAAGCAGTTATCACCCAAATAATTGCCTATATATACATTTCATTTGGACTGCTATATCCATTTCAATTTTAGCAGAAAATATATTTTAGAAAAAAAAAGTTCAACAAAATGCAGGCCATTAAGGAGAAGTTGAATGACATGAGCGCCATGCGCAAGGCCAAGGCCGAGGCAAAAGAGGAAGAAAAGGTAATTCATTTTCGGGTTAATTACGTAGAAAATCACGAAATTTTGATCAAATTTTAATCACAATATGAGCTTTTATTTATAACAACATTAGTCACAAATTATGTATTTATTTCCATTACAACATTGAACTCATTTTTGACATCTAATTGTAACACTACCATCATTAATCGATTGTGGAAATTAATTAGGTTAGTCGCACATTCCAACCTCAACTTATGATTGTTGCGGTGGATCGACGACTAAATCAGTGGTAGACTTGAAACGATATCATCGATACACATCCAACAATGGTGATAGCGTTGACGTAAAATACCCTAAACGAAACTCTAGTGGATAATGATTGTCTAGTGCCTTAATCTTTTATTTTAATCACAAGGCTCCATTTACACGGAGAGACTGCAATTCATAGTAGTAAATCCATTGATGGTATTTTAATATAAAATCCATTACTTTTATTTAAACTAATTTTTTAACATGGATGGATTTTAAGTCCTGTTTGATTTGAGTGAATTTGAAATTCATTCGTTACAGGCTGAGAAAGAATTGGCAAAAGCTAGGGTTGAGGTGGCTCATGAGGTGAGAATGGCGAGAGAAGCCGAGGCCGCTATGGATCTTCACGTCCAAAAAGCCGCGGACAAGGTGACGGAGCATGAGCGCAAGCACGGGCCGCTAGGGGCCACTGGCGCCGCCGGCACCGGCAACGTCTACGACCAGAATTCGTATAGTCGAAATGCAGCTGTCTCTGCGCCACCTGGATATTCGGCTGAGCCGATGTACGGCAGCGGCCCTGCTGCCGCTTCCGGCCATGACACCGCTAGCTATGACTCTGCTGCCTCCACCGCCGGATCAACCTACTCCGATGCAAGGTCCGGTGGCCCACCAAATGTGTTGTAAATAGATGAAAACTTATAGTGTCACGAATTAATATTAGCTGCTTATAATTGTTTTTTTTTTTTTTAATTGTTTCATTCTTTGTTTGTTAATTATTTATTTTCCATTTTCTTTAGTTTGTTATAATGTTTTTTTGAATGCTATCGGAGCTTTTATTTATCATTAATGTCAATGGTAGTTAAATAATGTCCTAATAATGTCACTGTTATTTAATCTGAATTTTTTTTCCCTATATATATATATATATATATATATATTGTGTTCGAATCTGCTCATAAAGAATGAAATGAAAAAAAGTAGATCATTAGAGGTGGAGAAGTATTATATTTAATTGTTGCCTATCACATGCGCATTAATAATGATATTATTATTATAGTGTATAATTTACCATTTATTAGGCATTTATATGTTATAAAGTCAAAATAATTTATGTAAATATTTTATATAAGTTTTCACATATAAAAAATAAAATAAAAATTCACATAAGTATAAAAATTAATATAAAAATAATATATGTAATTCACATATAAAAATAAAATAAAAATCTCATAAGTTGTGTTTGGATTAAAACATTTCAGGAATAATTTGAAATTCATAATAATAAATTCATCGTTGAGATTTGATCAGATTATTGATATAAATTTAATCTTCATTTCACTTTGAAATAATTTTTGAACAATTTTAATAGATTTGTAATAAAGCCTAATTTATAGATGTCGGTGGCCCAAGCCAAGGAAGCTAGAAAAAATCAAAGGTGTAACTTGTAAGTGGTGAGTGGTGTAAACACAAGATTATAACATAAAATACTTTTTATTTTTAAAGTTTAGAAAAAAAAAAAAAAAGGGATCTCATGTGCCAACGAAAACATTCAATTTTTTCTAGTACTAAAAGTTCAAATAAGTTGACATATGTGTAGTATAAACAAAGTAGCATCAGCACCGTAACATATTCGTTGATAAAGGAGACTAGTTACCATCTCACCTAACGTTAATTGATAACAGTTATCTCGTCACTATAATACATACATACATCGCTTTTCTTCGAAGTTCGTCTACATAACCGATACGAGACCACCCTAATCTCGTTTCATGATTATCAATCATGATTGGATGATTTGGACATGATTGGATCTAAAAAATGGAGCAAGAATTGGGATTCTCATCACTAAACAAATGAGGTGCATAAACATAATGTACAAAATATGGAATTTGACCCTCTTTAGTTTTCTGTGCCTCCACTTTCTTAACCTCCTTAAATTCAACTACTTTTACAACATCCTCAGATTTCTCAACAACCTTAACTTTGATTTCTTCTTTCGTCACTTCTTTCTTCTTTTCTGCTACAATTTCAGCATGTTTATGCACCTTTTTCTTCATATATCCTATCAGCTTCTCTGACTCTATCACTCCTTCAACTGCTATTGTTTGAGCTTTTATGTCTGTTTTTACATTATATATACCTGCAATAATTATTTTCTCATTCAAATTCTACGTGATTTGACAGTTTCTTTTGTATAAATTAAGAATCGTATAATTTTATTTGTATGAATTTTAAATTTGATACATTTTATTTATCAGACAAATTCTAACTGTCCACATGTCAGAAATCAATGATTGTGGTTTGTTTGATACGATAATATGCAGAATTTAAAGTTCATATGACAAATTATGATTCGAAAGCGATAATGTTTATTACCCTTAATTAATCAAATTATCATCTTATATATTCAAAACTTGTAGATAAACAATCGAACGAGACGACAATCTGTTTGTGTCGTATTTTATTTCGCCAATGTATGACGTCGAAAGAACGAACCTTTGTGCATCAACAACCTTTTTCGCACCTCCTTTTCGCATTGATCACAATGCAAGAAAGTTTTGATGGTGGTTGTCTTTATAGTTTCCTTCAAACATAATCAAACAACAAATTTAAGTGAAAGAACACAAAAAATTTTATGAGACCAAAACACGAACATTTAAAATCCACGATTCAAATCGATTTTCACAAATTAATTTTTATTTCATTAGAGTTACGAATTGTTAGTTGACCCGTTTCATGATACTAGATTCATGAAATGGTCTTGCTCGTGAAAGAAATGGTAAATATGTACCTTTTTCACTTCTATTTCCTTGGACTTAGTCTCAGAAACTAGCTCAACTTTTTTCTTGCTCCATTTTTGTATTCTTGTATGAATCTTTTTGGCATCAATGGCGCCTTTTACTGTGATCTCACCCTTTTCAAATTTGGTTTCAACTTTATGAACTCCTGAATTAATGCGTATATATTGATAAATTGCTAATTATAAGAAATTCAATTATAATAAATCAAAGACCTTCTCCCATATATGCTTGATTATCAATTGGATTTCTCCATTGCAAATATATTACTTTTATTAATTTCAATATTTTCAATACACACTATATATATAAAAACCATTTTGAATAGTTTAATATGAAAGAGGGGGTTACCTGGGATTCCCAAGAGAGGCTTCTGAATGTCTTGAGCACATTTTGGGCAATGGAGATATGCTTTGTAAACTGCTGTAATTACTTCAACTTTCTTCTCTTCTTTTGTCATATTTTTGACAAGATCACACAATGAACCAGAGGGCTAAAATGGGAATAAAAATGTACAAAAAATCCAAATTGGTTGTAGTGAATTAGAAATTTGAGTAATAATATTGTCCTACTTAACTTGTTCCAATTAGTTGGTCTGAGTGGTTCACCAGTTTGTGGAATCTTGATTCAAGAAATTATTTGGTGTCATTTTTGGTAAGAATTTTGTTTTAATCATATCAATGTCCTATATTATTTTAGTTTTCAACCATAGGCAATCATATTCTAGATGTGTGTACTAGCAAGTTAAATAGGTACAGAGGAGTCAAACTAGTTGCACAATCTGCACCTTTTAAAGGTGGGATACCACTTGAGCTACGAGGCTCGTGGTAAACTAGTCGCAATTAAATGCACTTAAATATTTTTTTCTAGGAAAAATAATAATAAAACATATTTTGGAAATATATTACTCCATCTGTCCCACAAAGATAAGTCTACTTATATTTTCACACAAATTAAGAAAATATTTGAAGTTCTAATTCTACACTTATTTTTCCTACAGCATTGAATGAAACTTTTTTTTTTTTTTTGTTTCAAAAGGTAAATAGAGAGTTGAAGTGTGGTGATTTAATATACATTTAATTAAGGACATACAAATTAAAAACCATATTGATATAGTAATAATCCTATCTTTGTGGGACGGAGTGTAGTATATTCTACAATATAAAGTCTAATTGTATATCATTGTTAATGTTAATTAATTTCAACAATAAATGTATAATTAATATTAATTAATTATAGTTAATAGGGTATGCCAAAGTATATGATTATTTAATGGGTATATAAGATGGATAATTTTGTATGAAATATAATTTTTTTTTCATACAATTATCAATTTCAAAACATCTTTTTTATGGAAAACACTTTGTTTTGGCTTTTTGGGAGGAAAGAAACATTTCCTGAAAATGACAACAACGGTTAGTTGGTGTATTATTGGTTGCCCTTTTATAGGAAAGAAACTAGGTAGGTGAGAATGTGACATTTTTCAATTTTCTTTTAAGGGTAAGATGCTTTAAAAATCTGAGATTATGATACCGAATAATTCACAATTCATATAATTAATAAATGAGAGTTTGATTTGTAAAAAGAAGTGTGAGTTAAAATTAATGATATTCATCTCAGAATTATATTAGTGGGATGTCTTATATATATTTTTGTGTTGGTTTAACCACCGAACAAATATAATTTTTTTATTTTTTATTTAAAAGAAGTGAAACAAGATTTTGTGGATAAAGATAATGATTGAGGTTAAGACCAAATCCAATGTTGTTGGGCTTAATTTTACCAAACCCTTGCTAGGTTGTTGGGCCGATTTTACATTCTATGGATTATTTTTCATTAATGCAAATGACTTGTCTTGATAACATCACTTAAAATTAGCTTATTTTTCTATATATATATATATATATATATATATATATATATAGAATCATATCCAACTTAGTAAATTAGATTTCTGCATTCACATGACCTGTTTTGAGTTTTTTCAAAAGATTTTATACCGACATTGAATATACATGTTTTATCTTAATATGTTCACATCCTTCCCATTTGTAACCTATGTGAAACTTACGATAACATGAAACATATGTACAACATTGTATTGGTTATAATTGGAAACTTACAAATTAATTCAATTTTAAGGACCCTCAAGACATAGTTTAACATTAAACAATCATACTCTGGTCATACAATATTTTTAATTTTCATCAATGGAATTTATGTTCATTTTTTTATATTCTCATCATTCAATATTCATCTCATCTGGACTTATTTGACATCCTATATAGTATAAGGATCACGAAAACATTTTTGCGATAATTTGAGTTTAATAAATGGTAATTTTTTCTTTTCTAGAGCCAAGATTTGGTAATTTGTTGCAGTGTATGTTAACTTTTATGGACGATCAATCAACAATTTCAGATGTATTACATTTTCTCCATATTTTAATTTCAAAAATTGACAAGAGTTTTTGGTTGTACTAGAGGTGCTCAACCTGTTTGGACTGCCGGTTTTGCTTCCGAACTGACGGTTTGGGGAACCGGTTGAGTTGGAATCGGAACCGAACCGGTGGGCTGTCGGTTTCGGTTCGAAAACCGCCGGTTCAACTGGTTTTTTTTTTTTTTTTTTATTTGTTGCACGGCCTGGGCGCTGATGGCACGGCCCGGGCCGAAAGTTCTATTTCAGGTGACCCGGTCGGGCGCTGGGGACACGGGCCAGGCGGCCGGGCCAATTTTTTTTTATTTTATTTTTTGCATTATTAATTTTTTGTGCAATAATTTTAGATTTCTAATAAATTCTTAAGTCTAAACTAAGTACAATAATTTTTAAATTAATAGAATACAATTTTTATATGGAATAAAATACAATCATTACAAGTACAAGTACAACATTATGATTTTCAAAAAATTACAATAAAACATAATACAACTTGAGTCTACAAGATTCAAATGAGTGAAAATTACAATTATGAATTAAATAAATATTACAACTCAATATATTACAATCATGAATGATGAATCATACTACAATATCTAAAACCAGAAGTTAAAAAATTACAACATTTTCATCTTTGTATAAAATAAATTGAAACTTGAAAAAAAAGTTGAAAGATCTTGAGTTCCATTCTAAGTTTGAAAGTATAACTTCCAAACTTAGAATGAAATTTCCTACGTATCATTGTCAAAATGAAGGAATTAAAGCTAGCATAGTTTTCTTACCTAAACTTACATTCATTCGTCAACGTTGGTTCCGGCGGAGGAGGATGTGTTTGAATCGTATCCATAAGTGTCATCTCCATCGTCGTCTAAATAGGAGAAATCAAGATGTTGTTGACGGTTATTTGCTCTCACCCAATCTTCAATCAGAGTTATGTTTTATACATTCTCTTTCGTCAATTTTGATCTTCTTGAATTCAACATATGACCTCATTTGCTAAATGCATGTTCTACAACAACGGTTGAGGCGGGACTTGCAAATATCTCTTTTGCAATAATTGTTAGAATAGGATAAATGATAATCTTTCATGACCACCACTTCAATAGATCCATAGGATTTTCAAATAAAATTTGTTCAAAAGTAGCACTTAAATATGAATCTAATTATTGACAAGGGTTAGAACCTCTAGCTCGTTTTTGTGTTCTAATATCATAAAAATTGTAAAATTGACTAAGAGCCGGAGCTGCAACAAAACTAGATGAAGAAGATGAATAATTACTATCTCCTACATTTTGATTACCTACTACATCATCACTAGAATCACCAAACAATACTTTATATTCATTAAACAATTCGTATAACCATTGTTTAGCTCTACCAACAATTTCAATATAATTAGGAACATAATCAACTTCATCATATTCTCTCAATATCAAATGTGGGAACAATGCATTATAATATATTTTTTGCAAAAACTTATGTCTCCGAGAAACGGATCTCCAACCTGATCCAGTCCACCCTTTTTATTATATATATTTTTTTTATTTTTCTCTTTCTTCAACTTCCCCCACCCCTTCTTTCTTCTGCACAGCATCCCCTCCCCCATTTTTCTTCTTCTTCTTCTTTCTCCTCATCTTCCTCCCTTGCCCTCGGAGCTCAAGAATAGGGCCTCGAATCTCCTTCAGTCAAACCCGAAATTCCTCTTTTCAAACTCATCTGTCATGGCATCAAGACCTTATAGCCAGAGCTTCGATCATGAATTCGGCTTAAGCGATGAAAATCACACTTAGATGAAGCATATCAATGGCGGTTACAACCACTCCAACGGCGAGAAGGCGCCAGAAAACATTGGGGGGAGAGGAGAAGGAATGATGGAATCATGAATTTGCTCTTCAGATTAGAAATGATTGCAATATAGAAAGTGAGATAGAGTGATGATGAGGGTTAGATTAGTGCTCAATTAATTCTTCGTCTTTAATTAATCATCATTAATTCACAATGTTAAGGTTATTACAGTGTACTTAGCTTCAAAATTATTTCTCGAGCTTTTTTGCATGTTACCTGTTTGACAAAATGCCTCAACCAGGTTGTTATATTAAACTTTCGAAAATTTGTGGTTCTGTGGTTCTATTCTCTTGGGAACTTATTACAGTATACTTAGCTTCAAATTATGTGTAAATAATAGTCAATCAATTGAGAGAAAAAAAATAAATTATCAGAAAAAGAATGGAACTTTGAGAATCTTCCATATATGATTTCATATACAAAAACTTATAAGGTATTCAGGTATCCACATGTATACCTTCAAGATATCCATGAAATACCTTTTTTCAAACATCACATGTATACATTGAAGGTATCCATGGAATACCTTTTCAGGTATCATATGTATACATTGAAGGTATTCCATGGATACCTTAAAGGTGGTATTCCATGAATACCTTGAAAGGTATTTCATGGATACCTTCAATATATACATATGATACCTGAAAATGTGGTATTCAATGGATACCCTCAATGTATACATGTGATGTTTGAAAAAAAGTATTCCATGGATACTTTGAAGGTATACATGTGGATACATGGGCGTACCTCACAAACCGCGCGCCTATGCGCCCACGCCGCACGCGCACCTCACTAACCGCACGCCCACACCGCCCACGCACCTTCAATGTATACATGTGATACCTTCAAGGTATCCCATGGATACCTTCAATGTATACATGCAAAAAAAAAAAAAAAAACCTGAGCGAAAAAAGAAATTAAAAATATATGCGGGGCCCACGGGGGTTGGGGACACGCCATGTCCCAAGGACACAGAAGAGTGACTCTACATTTTTAATAATTCTTCTAAGCCATATTCTCTAATTTTAGGATCTAATAATTTAGCACATAAAAATAAATTGGGTATCTCATGAAAATATTTTAACCATTTCGATTTTATCACTATAATTGTGTTTCCTAAAATAGGACATGTTGAATACTCATTCAAAATAAGAGCAAATTTTACACAATGATCTAAAGCTAATAGAGAAGTAGGATAATAACAACCGGATAATTCTCTAGTTAAATTTTTAAAAGTCGAATCAAATTAAGACATGCATCCATGAATTTTCAAATAAAACAATATCATGTGGATTTTCTTGATAAAATTCACAAAGCATGTGTCTATAATCATAAGAATCTTGAAGCATGTAATATGTAGAATTCCAACGATGTTGCACATCAACTACAATTTTTTTAACTTTCATTCCGTTTTTCTTACAAAACTTAGCCCATTTTTTATGATATGTCGTAGATCTAGCAATTTCAATTAATTACCTTTTTAATAGGTTTAATATTATCGTGTAATGATTCTAAGTCATCTTGAACACATAAGTTTAAATAATGACACATACAATGAATATGGAAAAATTTATATTGAATTGGAAAAACTAGTCGTATTACCACTAGCATTATCAAATCCAATGAAAAATATTTTTCGTAGTATACCATAATCATTTAAAACATGTCTAATTTTTTGTGCAATGTGTATAGCTGAATATTTTTCATCAAAATCAATATATGCAATTAAATATTTTTATATGTTCCATGCATCATCTATCCGATAACAAGTAATACGATCCTTCCAAATATCACTACATATAGAAAGTTTTTGTTTTAAAATTTTAAATTCTTCAATTAATTTAAATTTATACTCTCCCATTATTTTTTCTATATCCCATGTAACAGTGTTTCTAGATATTTTTCTACTACTAGGTTGTAAGTAAGTGCTAGTATATTTTTCAAAACTATCATCACAAGAAAATTAAAATGGAAGATGTTTTTCGGCAATTAATTCAACTACGCCTCTCCTATGATTCAATTAACTAAATTTAAAAGTATGAGAATCCATACCTCCACCTTGAGAAGAAGTGATATATCCTCAAAGTTGTGTTTGAGATCGATCAATGCCCATCTAGTCGGGATGTTTTTTCAACACATGATTGTTGAATGTCCCATAGCCCCCTCCATGCTTGAATTTGTATATTTTTGCACAATAGTTGCACATGACTATGTAATCAACGTTGCTATTCGGTACTTTCTCCTTCTTAAAATGAAAGGAGAAAATATCACTTCGAAGCGTAGTAGGTGCTCTAGGATTAATATTGCATATTGTATTATTACTTTCTTGTGTTTCTCTCCTAGACATCTCCTATTCTTCTTCGGCAAAGGCGGCGGCGGTATTAGGGCCTAATGTGGCCTCCAAATCATCTTGATTATACTAAGAAAAAGACTCAATATAATCATCTTCATTATCATACAAAGATTGTGGTGGCGGCATTGACATAGGACTCTTTTATTTTCCACGAGATGAACCGACGGAAGAAGAACCTCTTCTAGACTTTTTTTTATTTTTGAATAGAAATGAAATAGAATTGAAGAACAATAAAAAATTAAAGTATGTATTGAAAGTTGATCAAATATGGAAAGTGTGAGCTTGAGAGAGTTGAATTGAGAGAGATTGAATTAAGAATGATGAAATTGGTGTGCAAATCACAAATAGAATGAGGGGTATTTATAGATTTCAATGAAAATTCAAAAATTAAAAAAAAAATCGGGATGGTTCGAACCACCGGTTCCAGTTCGATTGAACTGGCGATTCGACGATCACAGTCGTCCATCATCAACGGTCGTTTAATCACGACCGTTGATTCAATTCAAACTTCAAACCGACAGTTCAAACCGCCGGTTTTCCCAACAGCTACTAAATCAGAGTCGTTGATCATCAACGACTCTATCATCTCGTGCGTACACATGGCATTATGCAATTTTAAAAAATAAAAAAATAAATAAATATAGGTAAACCGCCGATTCTGGTTCGAAATTATGCTGAACCGAAATCGAACCTTCGAACCTCAATTCAAGATTTTGGTTTGAACTAAAACCGGGTCAACGGTTTGCCGAACCGTTGACCGCCGGTTCGAAACCGGTCCAGTTCTGATTTTCGGAACCGATTGATCACCTCTAGGTTGTATAAAAAACTAGCTAGTGCATTAATGGATTTATGAACTGATACACATAAAAACATTATGTCTATTAAGGGATAATGGTGTATGAAGAAGTGATCATGGAAAATAGTTTCTTTCATTTTTTTTTTCTTTTCTTTTCATACCTCAGATATTTGAGCTTTAATTATCTATCTTTTAATTTATATATATATATATATATATATTATTTATATATATATATATATTATAGGCATTTGGTCCTATTTACTGCGCATAATATATATATATATTATTTATATATATATATATATATATTATAGGCATTTGGTCCTATTTACTGCGCATAATATATATATATATATATATTATAGACATTTGGTCCTATTTACTGCGCATAGATATTTGATTTAATTTGCCACAATGAGAGTTCAAACTCAATCCTTCATGTTATTTCTTGCATTTGTCTCTATGAGTGGGGTCTGAACATTACCTTTTCTTTCTTATTTATTGCATGTTGTACTACTACGTTATGTGTTTTGGGGAGTGAAAATTGTTAAAATTGATGATATTTTGTAATCGGTCAATTGGCAAAAATGAATTAGATTGATACTTTCAATTAGCTATGGGATCATAACCATCAAACCATTTATTGTGATAAATCTTTGATTTTATCTAACTTGATTTTGTACTCTACAATTAATATTTTAATTTAATAACTCTTATATTACTTCAATTGTAATGTAGTAGTAAGATGGTCAACTGAAAAATTGACCCCATAAATTTTGGGGCATCAAAATTTCAATCCTAAAACATTAATAGGGTTTTTGAAATGTTGGCTTGAAATTCATGTGCTAGATCAAATAAACATTTTAACTTAAGAAAAATCAAATGATTTGAAACTCACCATATAAAATGTGAAAAATACTTAAATCCATATAAAAGTATTAATTAATGACAATCTGAATAATAGTTTTAAAAAAATAAAAATGTTCCATGAAAATCTAAAGGCTATTGAAAAATCTAAAAAAAATATCTGGAAAAAAAAATCTAATAAACAATTTAAAATGCAAAATTTACTTAAGGAATCTATATTCAATTTAAAATAATGAAATGAGTTAATTTCATTTTTGGTCCTATATGTATGACATTTTCCATTTTTTAGCAACCAAGTATACGTTTTCCAATTTTGGTCTTGTATGTTTAAACTTTTTCCAATTTTAATCCAATTTTCCAATTTTGGTCCTTTATGTTTCAATTTTTTTTCCAATTTTAGTCCAATTTTGGTCGAAATTTCCAAAATCGCCGATGTCACGTGAGATTTTTCGGCGACCATCCGACCAAAATTGTATTGAAATTGGAAAAAATTGAAATATTTAGGACCAAAATTGAAAACTTGACTGAAATTGGGAAAATTTGAAACATATAGGACCAAAATTGGAAAAAAATTGAAACATATAGGGCCAAATTTGAAAAACGTATATTTGATTGTTCAAAAATGAATAAAGTCTTACATATAGGACCAAAATTAAAATTATCCTAATGAAATTTGTGTACTTCTATAGAAATCTATGTATGACCTCCAAACTTTTTTGGCCAGTTTATGCAATTTAATTACCTCCCGAAAAACTAATAAAATATTTAGTCTATAGCTATCTTCAAGCCAGTATGGACTACAATCACAAAAGACATAATTAACAAAGATATGAAATCTGAAATAGCTAGGTCAGTTATATAGGGGAATCCCATTGCCAGCTTGCACTACATGAAGTTCATTATTAATTTGTAGTAAAAAATATGAAGGATGGTAAAAAAAAAAAAAAAGTGAGATCGTCTCACGAATCATATAAACGTGTAATGAAATTCCTCAATTCATTAATGTTGCTATTAAATCAAAACTAATGGCCTACACTCAAATCTTCTAAATGTTGCCTCGTCTCATGAATTCATAAGACAATCTTTCAAGAGGACGTCTCATAAAGTGTGTATATATATATATCGATCAGATGTTGGTATACCTATTGTAAGATAACATGAAATATAACGCAATGTATGCTGATATTCAGAATTAAATTAGTTTATAAGCATTTGAAATGATGATATTTGATTTGAGAGGATATAATTTAATTGAAGTAAAAAAAATATCAAATCATTAGAAATATTACTTCAAAAACACTTTGAAATGAGAGCTATAAATTTAGTAAAATAAGATTTGGTAAAGTCACACATATACACTTGTACAGTATATATTAGTAAAATAAGATACATGCAATATCAAAACAATTTGGGGAATGAAGGTATTTATGGCAGATTGGTGAATCTATAATCTACTCACATATATGCATTGAGGCTTTAACCTAAATTATATTATGAGGATTATATTAATATACCATGCTTGGAATTGCATGAAATTCACTAAAATGGCATCGTGTAAAATTAGAAGATCAGAATAAACATGAACCTAAAATACATATTTTTGTCCCATATTGGGTGAATCAATTAATGGACATTAATCTTAACTCTTTCATTTTTTAAGATGCACAAATTAGTTCATAACATTAATTCTTCACTTAATAAAAACAAAATAGAGGTGAACTAATGACAGAAAGAGGCAGACTTATAAAGACAAAAAAGAGGCATAAAATTTTATTTAATCACTAACTAACATCTGATTAATGACAAATAATAACAGAATACTACAGACCTGCATTAGTTAATTACGTGATTTAATATAGAAATATATTTTTAAAAAAATCACACATGGAACAAGACTAGATGTAGAAAATGGAATCTATTTAATTTGCTAATTAATTCTGAGCCTAATCTAATAAACAGGTGTCATTACGGCCGGCTGAAGGTATATAGAGTAGGAGATCAATGCTTTATTCATTTCATATTTAATTTTAATTACTACATAAATATTATTACAAGTTTAATTATTTCATGATGATAACATATATATAGTTAGATTTTCACACAATCTAATTCCATACTTATAAATGACGTGTTATTTAATTAATCTTGTCTATAATTTATCCTAAATGGGGAAGAATTAAATCAATGGATTAATTAGATTAGCACATAGTTTAGCTAGAGACGATTTTGATTACATGATGAATAAGTCAGAAGTAGTGAGCGCAAGTTGCAATAAACAAACTAATATTGTCTGACTCAAAGTCTTAACCTCAAAAATTATTTCTCAACTCGTCATATCAGAAAGTAGCAGTTCGATTTTGTTTCTCAAATCACAAATCAAGAAAACAGACCTACTTGATCAAAGGGCTAATTAAAAGGTGAAAAACAAGAACAAATATTTGATCATGAACAAGTAAATGTACAAAGATGAGAGAATTAATTAATTAAGCCTGTGTTGATCACAATATTTTTTTCTGACCTTTTTAACCCTAATACGGCTGCCGGCCGCCGCCGCCCCATGCACCGTCGATGGGCAGCTGCCCGTTCGCCATGTTGGGCGGCAGATTGAAAAACGGCAGCCCAAGCGACGGATCCGGAAACGGGTTCCCGCTGCCCGCGCCGCTGCCGTTAGAGCCGGCCCCACCGTCGCCAGACGACGGCGGAGCCGGCATCTGCAGCCCGTCCTCGTCCTCGAGCGGGAGCCGCTCATAGGCGACGTTCGTGAATGAGGCGGCTATGATGATGACCGGGCCGGAGGCGATGAGGGCGCCGACGACATTCCCACCCACGACCTGGCCCTGGCCTCCGGCCAGGTATATTGTCAGGCTGGTGGCGCCCGGCGGCGCCGGCGGCGGCAGGAACGAGCCGGAGAGGGAGAGGATCTCGAAGCGGCCGTGCAGCGTGACTACGCTGCCGGCGGCGGCGGGCTGCCGGAGGCTGACGTTGTTGACGGTGCCGGTGCCGCTGAGGATGCAAATCCCGCGCTGCCGCTTCCGGGCGTAGGTTGCGACAGCCTCGAAGACGTCGCAGCCGCCGCCGACCTCGAGTATGTGGGCCCGGAGCGTGTTGGCACTCTCGCGGGTGATGATCACCGGCGGCTTCGGCTTGTTCTTGGAGCCGGCGGGGCGGCCGCGGGGCCTACGGCCGCCGGAGTCCCCGCCACCGGGGCTGACGCCCTGGTCGGCGTTGTCGCCGGAGAACTGCTTCCGGTTGGATTCATCGTCGGAATCCGGCGGTCTTTGGAGGTGGAGCTGGGAGACGAAGTGGGAAGCTGAACCTAAGTCCAAACCCGCCATACATACACTACAAGAAAGTGAGAAGGAAATAATAATACTAATTTTGAGGCAACAAAAAAACAGTATAAAAATGGGAGAAATGTTTTTATAAGTAGATGGGAAATCAAAACGCAAGAATTCAAACCTAGAGCTACTAGAGGAATCAAGTGGGAGAAAAGGAGAGGGTGGGGGAGTTGTGTAGAGAGAGAAGAGAGAGAGAGAGGGGCACAAAATTTAAAGTAAAACATTATAATAATGGTATAGTGTAAGAGCATATAACCAAAGATGAGAGTGAAGTTTAATTAATATTTATATCTACTTTAATTAAAATAAGACTATATCATCTGACAGTCAATCTTATATTACATTTGATGTTTATCACATATTTCATTATTTTTAATACCTGATATGTGTTAGTTACTGATATCATATTTGATGCATAGTAATAAAATACGAGATGAAGTCATGAAATACATCTAATTTTTAGTTACATGTTTGGTCATAAAATTATTTCCTACCCACTATTATATTCTAGAGTTAATGTTATATTATTTTAATATATGTATATATAGAGGATGGTTTTATCATTTTACATATGCATGCATCTTTACAAAATAAAATTATAATATGAATTAAATACTAAATTATAACATAGGAGTGAGAACGTAAATGATCATTATTGTAAGTGAATATTAATTGTTCATGTGTGCAAGAAAAAGATGTCATAATGAAAATGATGCATACAACATAATGTAACGTGTGATAAAGATTTCTCTCCTTCCACCCCAACCACATATCATTATTTAAATCCAGAGTAAACCCCAACCTAAAAGCACAAATCTATTACTAATAGCATAAATAATCAAGTGCTAAAATTCCTTTCAAAATAGAAATAATAAAAAAGTGCTAAATTTTGACATGCTCTATTTTAATCATTATATGGACGCACAGAGCATATATGTATCGATAGATAGGTCCCATTTTTAATTTATCCTAATTATGGGAAATTTTATGAAATTTTATCATGTAACTAAATTGGATGGTTTTTTTGGTTTACTATTTGGATTAGGTGACAATTTGTACTGATTTAGTACCAACTACCAACACCTCTTATTTTTGCATTGTTAGAAAATAAATTTCGCTTGAATCCAAAATTTTCTAAAAGTTTGAACATGATGCATTAAGTGGTTTTCATGATTTTTACAAAATTTAGGATTGCAACAAAATTTTATATTGGGAAAATTTTGTCTTAAATTACACAAAATCCTTTAATTTGTCCGTGGTACATAACTACTAGCGTTTGCATGCAAAATGGAATTTATGTATATGAATATGAATTTTACTGTGTCATAATTGATTAATTAGTACTATTCATAAATAACCAATATATTTTCTAATGCTTCACGGGAAATTATTAATTTTTTGATTTATTTTAAATGTAAAAAGTATTTTTTCCATTTGCATTTGATATTTTTTGTAAGAAGTTTGAAATGTTTCTTTTTTCCGTATGAACTTTATAATTAATGCATTTTATAATATTAAAGCCACACACGTGTCCAGCATCAATGGCTAGTATTTGTTTGATACTGTAAAAAATGCTTCTAATTTAAAAAATTTATAACGAAGTGAAACATTTCAAAGATTTTACATAAAAATGTAAAATCACTTATAGTTTAAATGGGAAAATGTTTTTAATTTTAATGTAATTGAAACTATTGATCATGCTGGAATATATACCCTTTTTACAATTTGAGTAATTTTGATCCGATCAGATATATATTTCATTTTTTCAATGAATTTGAACTTCCTTATTTTGCTCCAACACAAATCAAACCACCTATTGCAATAAATAATCTCATGTGCATAATAGTATGTGAATTACTGTTAAAGATTGATCTAAAATCCAATTATGGAAAGTACATATAAGATATGTGTTAAACAGATTAAACAAACATGTTATGTCTTCCAAAATGAAAAAAGGGACAATTATTCTATTTTTGGAAAGCGTCATTAGCAATGAGGATTAATATCATTATAATTAATTTAATTTAACGACATAACCAAATAGCGTAATTATTAAAACCAATCTGTCCGATTCTAGTAATCTATCTTAAGATTGTTTATTCTGTAAAATAATCCTTTGATTTAATCACTTTCATATAAATATTTTGCTATAATTATATTAAATTTTCATATTATTTTATTGATGTAGTTGGATAAAGGTGGGACTGTAGTTGTCTATATACATTTCCATTGTATATAATTTTCCCCTCAATTAATAAAATTTAGAAAAACTGACATCGTCCTTTATAGTACGATGCTAACTATAAACTAACCATATATCAATTGTGATTCAAATATAGCCATAGTAATATTTTATCTTATCAATATATATATATATATATATATATATATATATATATATTTAAAACTTTGAGAGAGGTACTGGGCATCTTATTACTTTTATATAAAATGGTTTAGTGTTGAATTTCTTATAAAATAAATTTTCCTTTTAGTATAAAATAATTTATAATTTGGGATATAAGTGAGTGGAGTCATATATATATATATATATATATATATATATATATATATATATATATATATATATTCCTTTTATTTATTAACAAAGTCTTGTTTTAAATTTTATCAATTTTAAAAAAAATTATGTAATTTTTATCACTAAAAATTATATGATATCACTCACATGTTATCAAGTATTAGTCCGACAACTCATAATTCAAACATAATTTTGAAAAATCAATCTTCTTATATGTAAGTTATGGATTACAGTCACAGATTCATGACTCACCTAACAATATATATATATATATATATATATATATATATATATATATATATATATAGACACACATAAATGAGCATCTAATCACAATAAATGATGATGATCAGTGGCGTATTATTAGATATTAATTTCAACTCTAGTTGTATTATTTTGGAGATTATATTTTATTTTATTTTCGTTATCGTTACGGACATATAAGTTCATAATTATTTTTGTGTTTGTATTTTAAATAGTGGTTGACTCGATTAAAAAATAAGTGTCTGGCTACTTATGGTTAGTGAGGGGACAACCTGGATTTAGTATAGATTATGCCGCCGCGTGGTATAGATTAGAATTAAATTAAAATATGTTGTTTTCTTCTTTTTTCTCTTTTTTTTTTTTTTATCTTCTTTCTCCTCTTTCTTCTTAATCTCTTTTCTTATAAATTCTTTTTATTTGTTTTATACATTCTTCTTCTTATTCTTCTTGTTCTTATTCTTTTTTTTTTTTTTTTCAAATTGTCATGAAGTCATTTATGATATTTTTCCCCTTTTTATTTATGAGTAATTTTAAAACATTGAAAATAAATTATTTCAAACAATATGAAATCATGATTTGTAAAAAATTGGACGAAAAATATGATGAAATTGTGATTTGCATAAATTTTGAGGAAGAAGATGATGAAACATTTGAAATCTTAAGATTTCAGTGAAGGTATTAGTTATATGCTCTTAAGATATCAATTGTTTACTATTAAGGTATCTGTTGTATACTCTTAAGGTATTACATATTTACATTTAAGGTATTAATACTTATAATATAAGGTATTACATATGAACCTTTAAGGTATCACATTTTTACTTTTAAGCTATTAATACTTATAGTATAAGGATTACATATGCGCACATTTAAGGTATTACATATTTACCTTTAATTAAAATATTAATGCTTATAGTATAAGGTATTACATATTCACCTTTAAGGTATTACATATTCACCTTTAAGATATTACATATTTACCTTTAAGGTATTAATGCTTATAGTATAAGGTACTACATATTTACTCTTAAGATATTAGTTGTTCATTCAGTGAAAGATATTACTTATATAACTTGTATACTCTTTAGGTATCACTTATATACTCTTAATGTATCAATTGTATACTCTTAGGTATTACATATTACCTTTAAAATATTAATGCTTATAGTATAAGGTATTATATATGCACCTTTTAATATATTGCATGTTTACCTTTCAGGTATTAATGTTTATAGTATAAGGTATTACATATGCGCATATTTAAGGTATTACATATTTACCTTTAAGGAAATGATGCTTATAGTATAAGGTATTACATATGAGGTTTTAGTTGTTCATTCAGTGAAAGATATTAGTTGCAATACTCTTAAGGTATCAGTTGCATATTCTTAAGGTATCAATTATATACTCTTAAGGTATTAGTTGTATATTTATAAGGTATCAATTGTATACTTTTAAGGTATCGGTGTACTGAATGAGTTTAAAATCTTAAAATTTCAAATGCATGATTTACATCTCCTTTTTCCTTAAAATTTCTACATCGCACCTCACAAAAATTAGAATCAGAAGTATGATGCACGAATCATACAACACAATATTAATAAATTAAAAAACAAAATCAGTAATAATAATAACAAAAAGAAGATAAGTTTGAGAGATTCGATTTTTAGCAAAAATGGTGGCTGGCAAAATGAAAATAGTGATGGGGTTTCAGAGATCTCCAGCCCACACCAAGACCAAGCCGGATGCATCACGTCCATTTTCTTTACTTTTATGCCTCCATTTTCTCAAACCTTGTTTTCTAAATTTAAACTTCATCTCCACATCTATCTTCTTTTCTTCCTTTTCTATATGGCTTCATGATAAATGGAGGAGCAGGAGTGATGGAGAAGGAAAAAAAGAAGAAAGAAGAAGTGGAGAAGAAGAGCGTGATGAAGAGAAGAAACGGATGTGGAGAAAGAAAAAAAAACAGAGAAGAAGCGAAGGTGGAAAAGTGATACCAGATTTGAGCGATGGAGAAAAGAAGCAATGGAGTTAGGGCAAAAGAAAAAAAAAATATATATATATATATATATATATATTGGATCCGAGGGGGTCAGGTTGGGGGCACGGATCCTAGGATCCGTGCCCCAGGGGTACAATAGTGCTGCCCATAAAAAAAAATACATTAGAAGATTCCAACTGAGGTTTATCGTTTATCAATTTCATTTCATTTCGTATTTTATTTTATAACTACAAATCATGTATACAATAATAATGATACCAATATATTATTATTGTAGTTAATACTCTCTCCGTCCCAAAATAATTGTCATTTTAGCATTTAAAATTTGTCCCAAATTATTTGTCATTATAGGATTCCAAGAAACATTTTCCCCAAATCTTCCAAAATTGCCTCAATTTATTTTTCCTTATTAAATGTTTTATTATCTTATAGTGAGTATTGGAAATATAAAAATGAAGAAAAAAAGTAATGAGTAGTTCGATCATTTTATAGATCTTCTTAATTTATGTGAAAATACTAAAATGTAAATTAATTTGGAATGGAAGGAGTATTAGAAAGAAATATTATTTATAAGAAAAGAATTTAATATCCAAATATATATGCATACAACCAAGGACCAAAATATCGCGAAAATGAAGGTACCAAAATAATATAAGGGTACGAATTTATTTCTGTAAAAATATCGTGAAATATCACGAATATATTGATTTCGGCTAAAATATCGCGATATTTCGCGATAATATCGTTGCTTGTAGTTCGCGCGCTGAAGTTCATGCTTGTAGTACTTTTTTTTTTTCCTTTTTTTCTTGCTGAAGGAGTTCAACGCTGTGTTTTTCTTTTCTTTTTTTTTCTTTTTTCCCTTTTTTTTCCTTCATGATGCTGATTTTTTTTTTCCCTTTTTATTATTCATTATGAATTTAGTTTAATTGATTTTTTTTATTATAAATTTTTTTATGGTGTATTTAAAGAATATCTATTAAAATTGAATTGTTTATCTTCTCTTTTTATATATCTATATTTTTGTTTATAAGTGAAGCAAACAATTACTTTATATAAATTTAGTTAAATTGTTTAAAATAAATTAGTACTCTAGATTTTAGGATCCTCTCATAATTTAATTAAGTTTAGTTAATTTTTTTGAAATTTAATAAAAGGATTATGATGTATATAATATTAGTGTATCTCTATATTTATTGTAAATATATCATTTTATTTGTAATTTTAAGTTCAATATATGTATTAATGTTAGTTATACTATTTTGTATATTACTACACATATTTTCCAATTTTTATACAAAATTTTCATATTTTTTAAAAAATGTCCGATATTTCCACCGAAATCGATATATTCACTGATACTTCCGTAAAATCAAGATATCAATATATCTATAAACCGATATTTTGGTCCTTCTATACAGCTAATTTCTACAATAAATGTGGGACGAACAAATTAAATTCAATGGCGGGCAATCAACTGTGTATAAAAAGTCAACAACGACTAATGCAATCTCATCTCTATTTTTTACTATTTTCTTGTGCCCTTTTGCCTAAAACTTTATCTCAAAAAGTGTGCACATTATTTAGTGTCTTAGTTAATTATATTATAATTCATCCTATATATTTATTGGACCAAATATCTATTATTTATATGTATACATACTTACAATAAATATTGTATCCAATGTGATTTACAGTTTATAATATTTACAAAGACCGTTAATTATAAACTCATGCATATTTTTCACCATTGACTCACTCTTAATTTAATGATAATACTAAAGAGTAAAAACAATGCAGGCCCTTTTTCCTTTTTAAGTCAAAAAATGTTTGATATGTATAATATTTTCTGTCCTATATTTTTATGTTTTACTCATTTATCATTAGTAAATAACGCAGTAATTAATTCATTAATTAACAGCTATAATTAATGATTGAACAATGTTAACTTCAAGAAAAATGAGTATTTGCAACAATAAAATGTTATCGGAAAAGACATTGATAATTGTCAAAAATAATGTGCAACAACATTTTGTCGCTAAATTATTATTGCAAAAACCTTCTCGCAAATAGTTTTTTTGGCGACAACATTGTTGTCGTAAAAAAAAGGATTTTTTATTACTTTTTGTGACAATGCATTGTTAATTTATATAAACATTTTTTGCGACAATTTGTTATCGCAATAACTAGATTTTTTGTAACTACTTTTGTTGTCTCAAAAAATCTTATCGCAAATACTCATTTTTTTTGTACGGCGTGATTGGTATGATGGTATGAGGTGGGAATGGAATCATCATTCATATCTTCATTCCTATTCGTTTGATTGATATGTTTTATAAGTGAGAATGGTGATTCTCGCATGAATTGGTATTACCATGGATGAGAGAATGATCATTCCTTCCTATCCCATAGTATTATGTATTCCTGTCTTGAAGAAAATTAACGTTATTTTATTAATTTTGACAATTATCATTATTTATTTTATGTTTTCACAAATTAACTTCCTAAGGTTGAATTATTATATAAAATTGCATAAATAATATTAAACTATTTATAAAAAATATAAAATAATAACTAATAATTTAAAATAAATATAAAAAATATATAAAAAATAACAAAAAAAATTAAATACATAAATACTATAAAAATAATTAATAAATATAAAATCTTTAAAACATAATAAAATAATATGAATAGTTGGTTTGAGTCCGATAAAAAATCGAATAAAATCATTTCACAAATTGTATTTTATGAAATGAAGTCCCACCAAATTAATATTTTATTAAATGGGTTATGTAATTTAAATATCAGTTTCACAGGAAGGAAAAATACCTCACCTACCATAAAATCAAATAATGAACTACTTTCTACAATAAAAAATAGTTTAGTTACTTTTTTTTAACAAAACTCAGGAAAATGGATTTATTGACATTTTGAGAAAAGAAAAAACATCACTTACACACTTAGTGGTGACGGAACCATGATCATAAAGTGTGGGGACCCAAACTAATTAATTGTTTTTTTACAATATATATTAATATATATATATATGGGGTAATTCATATAAATCATTTAAGATTAAACAATGTCTATATTGTGTAATTCTATCATAGTCATATGAAAAATACATCATGTAACATTCGATATAAAACTGACTGTTTATAATTTTTTCAGATCAGAACAATAATTTTACAGATTTTTCTTATTTACGGTAAAAATATAATAAATTAATTTCTTGTGATAGAAAAATAATTTTTTACATGTGGTATTTTTACAAGGAAGTGAGTGTTGATATATTTTAGGGTGAGGAGGTAGAGGCACCAACTCTCTTCATTTTGATTCGGTCAAACCTGTTATCGTTGACCGCAAAAAGCGGCTCTTGTGGGCCTTTGCCACGTGCCTACTTCCAACCCCACCTAATCACCCAACCAATGCTTCATTAATTGCCATACATAGTTAATAAATAATACAAACTTTCCCTAAAATGACAATAATCCAAATTAATTGATAGATTTCAATTTTCAACTACGTTTTAAAATTAACATGTTAGAATGAATGAATAATAATCATAAAAGATAAAAAGAATGCAGCCGCCCTTATTTTATTAATAGAGTATTTCTTGATTAGTTTTGTACTCATTTGGCCCCTAATTTACCAGAATTATTGTTTATTATTAATTAGATTTATAAAAAGAAAAAAAAAACTTGTTTGAGAGAGGTTTGATCCCTAACCCTTAAATCAACGTAAAGTTCAATCAAAATTGTTTACCATATTGAAGACTTTTTTTCTCTCCAAAAATACGTGAAGTTTTTCTTTTATTTATTAACATTTAAAGTACTAAAATAACGATATATCTTCATAATTAAATTGGTCGAGGTCTGAGATATATATAATAAGGTAAAAAAGCTCAACACATTCAATACGAATATTAATGGTAAAAATTAAAAAAATATTATTTTTATAGATTGTCCTACATACATAATTTTAAAACGGACTAATATACAATTCATAAAAGATTAATTTATCAAGATAAACTAATTGGGATTATGAATATATAATAGAGCTCTAATCCTATATAGGTTTTTTGAAACGTATTAATAAGTAAATTCAATGAGATGGGGTTTTAACTAAATTCAATTACATACATTCTAGTAATTTCTACAAAAAAAGAAAAAGGAATTTAAATAAAATGCGTCCACAAAAAAGACAAATGGAATTATATTTCTGCCCCCACGGCCAGTTTCTAGCTTTGTGATTGGCAAAGTGCAGCTACTAAGCGGTAGGGTTCCTTTTGCATAGAGATTTAAAAATAATAAAAAATAAATAATAATAAAAATTAAGCAGCATGAGATATGATACCCTTTGGGTGTCATTGACTCATTAATTGGCTCTCTTTTTATAGTGTTGCTATTTATTAAATGTTATGGGTCAATACAAACTGTTAATTTTTATTTATTTTTAATTAGAGATAGATAATGAACTCTCCATATCCGATTGTAAATCTTTCAATCTGATGAGATGTAAATTAAAAAATATATATTAATGACAAACATTTGTGAGAAAAAAGCCAATAGATTACAAGTCTCATGAGAAACCTTCATAGCCTATAAAATAGAGAGTATTGTCAAAATGAATTCAAGTTGATATAATGGGACAAGGTCTCACAAAACTTTATTTGTAAAATGATCTTTTATATATATGTATATGTATTTGATTTTTTGTGTAAAAGGTTTTTCTCTCCTGAAATTAATTGTTGCATGTTTTTCTTTTTAGCAAAATTGAATTTAACTCAAAAGGAACATGAATTATTATTATTGTTTTAAAAACATGGTAAGAAAAAAACCTTAAAAAGGGAGGGAGACACCACAAAATGCGGGCAAATGCAAGTGCTGCTTTTTTGGTAGCATCAAAGTCATCAAAACTCAGACATCAACTGATCAGGCCCACACCACACCACACCTGCACATGCATACACCCTAAAACTCACCCCTTGCTCGGATATACAGACCGTTTCAAACCCCAAAAAATAATTAACAATTTTTTACTTCTAACTTATAGCTTCAAATGATCATTTTTGGGAGGTTGGAAGAATGGTTCTACTTAAAAGTAAATCCACTAAAATCTAAATGGAATAGCTTCTAACTTCTTATGGAGTAATTATTTGAATGTTTTGGGGCAATTTCAATATTAGAATTTGAATTACATCATTCTTTAAAATAATGTCCTACTTAAAAGATTCAATTTTTGGTATTCAGTTTAAATTTAACAATAAGATATAATGAATTCGATGAAGCTCTAACTCAACAGATGACAAATTCATCCAAGTTTTTGCTTCAGAATTTTAACTTCTATTACTTTTTATTTCAAACACTTCTTACTTGTACTATTACGTGTGTATTTAAAAATGTTATAGTTATTTACCTAATTTTAAAAATTATAAATTAGGGTGAGGTGTGAAATTTTGGAGGGAAAAAAAAACGAGAGCGAATTGAAATATTTACCAAAATCAATTGGAAGACAACAAAATCAACTAAATTGATATATGTGTAATAATTCTCTATATTTGGTCGGGATTATAATAAATAAATGAAACTAGACTATACAAATAATAAAAACACAAACAAAGCATGAACTTTTATAAGGTAACTAATTATTCTCATCCAAATTAGTGTATAATAGTGAAATGTGATTCAAGCCTTTCAAGATTGAAGTCAACCATAGAGAATAGTCAAACGCATGAATTAACTGAAGTCAATTGAAATTTTATAATTTTTAACAATTTTTACATAACAATCTAAAATATAAATAAATACGAAACATAACAAAGCATGAAGAACTTTTATTAAAATTTTAAATTTCTCGTAGGTTAACATAAAAGTTAAATTTCTATGTCTACTATTTTCCTTAATTTTTTTTGTATCTATTAAAACTCCTAAATTGTTTTCTCCTTCAACAAAAACGTGTAATCAAACTTGTAACAGGACAATGAGGGAAAATTTAAAATAGAAATTAATAGACAAAATTAAAGTTGGCTTCAATTGTGTTTATTTGCTAAATAAGAGTACATATAATTTTATTTTTAAGCATAATACATATATATATATATATATATATATATATAACAACTTTTTAAAAAATTTTAATTTTTTAATTATTCAAATTTCAAAGGTACTATGCATGTCGATAAAGAATTGTCTAATACATAAGTTTGGATGTCAAACAAACAACAAATCACTTGATCTATTATATATAAGTATATAACATGTTAACTCAACGATAAATTAGAAACTTTTGATAATATTGGATTAAAACACAAAAGTAGATAGAGTTGATAAAGTTAGAGGAAGTAAATTAAGAATTGGAGTAATTTCAATTTTTGGTCTTGTATGTAAGACATTTTCCATTGTTTGACAATTAAATATCTATTTTTCAATATTATTGATTTTTTATATTTTAATTCTATCTAATTTCAGCACAATTCTGGTAGAAGTTTTAAAAATCTCTAACATAACAGCCGAAATTCTGACCAAAGTTTAAATAAAATTGGAAAAAAAATAAAAAATTGAATAGCGTATATTTGATTATCAAAAGATGTAAAATATCAACCAAAATTGAAATTAATCTTAGAAGAATTTATATTCCCTAAAATTTAGATAAATTGATAGAAATTTGTTTGCTATATATATTTCTGAATATCTGAAAGTCGCTTCATCCCATCATATCAATGTTGTCTGCATCATAAATCACATCATCCCACGTACACACATCCACTGTGTGTAATTGTGCTTTTGAATATTATCATATGCAGCAGTTATATGAGTGGGCCTCATATATGATATAATTAACAATCGAACATACTTTTTTTTTCTTTGTTTATTTGAGAAGTAAAACTTCAGATATTCAAATTTAGTGAGATGATTTTTTTTTTAACTTAATCTTATTAATAATATAAATCAAATCATTTATATATTATTTTTTTAAATGAAACTCCCTTTCACGAATCAAGATTAATATGAGATGATTTCACAAATTATTACATTTTCTAGCTTTTATTATTATTAATCTCACACTTCGAATAATAAGTGGAAAAGTGAAGAAAAGAATGTAGGTAGGGATTATATATAAAGCATCTGACTAGATTTATCATTTCCCAATTAGCATACTGTACAAGAGATCTTTTATTTGTAATTACAGTTCAATTTTATATTTATTATTTTATCACTACATTTTACATGCATAATAAAATATACAAAATGCTATAACTGCAAGTAATATATTGTTTCATAGGACTTTGAAATAAAGTACTAATTTTTAATTACTCTGATCATCAGATCGATTTGAGCTAAAATTTTGAAATAATTTAACAAAGAGATCAATTTAATTTACTACCAAAAATTGATGAAATAAACATAAGAAGAATATCATCCTAAGTTAATCTAAGAACCAGATTTTTGTCTTATACTAAGTAATCAATCATGTTCCCTGAGAAAGGAAAGAGAAAGAATCAACCAAGTCTGAAAAAATTCTTTTATTTTTTATGTCAAATTCTACCAAATTTATTTTTCATATTTCTTTCAATTCCAAGGCCGTTTGACCATATATAGTAACAAGTAACAACCATCTTTTTTCTCCAAGTATGACTAGAGGTTTTCATCCGGTTCGGAAAACCGGATCCGAACCGGGGTCGTTGACCTGGTTTCGGTTCCAAACCGAAACCACGAACTGTGGTTCGACGGTTCGATTTCGATTCGAGTATATTTCAAACCATAAACCAGCGGTTCGAATCGGTGGTTAAACCACCGGTTTATCTATTTTTTTTAAAATTTATATTTTATATAAATAATATTATGTATTTATGTTATTTTACTCTTTAATTTTAAGTTGTATTGATTATTATTATTAATTTGTATTATAAGTTGTAATTTTTTTAGGTTTATGATTTGTATTTGGTTATATTTAAATTGTGATTTTTAATTTTTGAAATTGTAACTTATAAGTTGTAATGTAGTGTTATTGTAACTTATAAATGTAAGTTCTATTTTTTAATTTATATCAAATTATTTACTCAAAAAACATTGTTATTTTGTAATATATGAATAATTGTAATATTTATATGCAAATTTAATTTTTAAATTTTTTTAAAAAATTAAAAAAAAAAAGGAAACCAAACCATCCAAACCGACGGTTCGAACCAGAACCGACGGTTTACAAACCAGAACCGAAACCGGGATCCCCACGGTTCGGTTTCGATTTGGCCCTCCACGGTTTTGTTCGGAACCGGCGGTTCAAACTGTTTGAACACCTCTAAGTATAACTTCTTTATTCTAATTAATTATTGAAAAGTAATAAATTGTTAAGATGACACTTTAAATTTATGCCTTTTATTTTTTTATAACCTAATTCCCGACTTATTACAATATATATTAAATTCTCAATATCTATCCAAAAGAGTGAGAATTTGAATATATATTGTTAGCCTCCAACATGATTGACATATATTAACAATTTTTATTGGCATTCAACTATGTACTAGAGGCTCACCTTTTGCATTATTCATTTAATATTATTATATAATTTTGTTTAGATAAGTAAAATTTGAGTAGGAAATAAATTTTAAGAAAAGATTTAAATCTTATTTAATAAAAAAAAATTGGCCATTTATTAACTGACATGAGCACCTACAGCACTATGTATTTCATTCTTTATTCTGTTATAATCTAAAATTTTATCTTATTATTATATATGTCAAATGTAAATCATACTATTAAAACAAAAAAAAAACAAGATTACGACACTATAGAAATTAAAATAATAGATAATTCAAACTCACAAACCTAGTTAAACGTTGAGTAAGTACACAATTAACACAAAAACTTATGTGAGACGGTCTCACAGATAGTTACCGTGAGACGGAGCCTCATTATCCACAAACAACATTTGAATTGTAAGGTTTGAATTGTGGATAATTGAGTTGTGGGTTAGCCCATCTCACGCAATGTAATAAAAATTTGTGAGACGGTCTCACGAGAGACTTACTCTAAAATTACAAGTAATCTTGTGTCCTTGAAATTTTTTGAGCCCTAATTAATAGTGAAAAAGACCGATTAATCCCTTGACGAGCAGGACAATTATAAGGGACGCAATAATTAACAGCTTTTGTATTAATGATATTAAAACCATTGAATATTTCTCGAGCTCACAAAAAATATTAACTGTGACATAAAGTTAAATCTACTTAGATTTCCCCATGGAAAAAGGACAACATAAATTAATGGATGAAATAAGTTTTCTTATTTGTGGTGTTTTAATTTCGCTTTTATGTTATCAAAAGAAATGTATATAATAGTATTAATTTTTTATATTATATACGTAGTCAATAATTAAAAAAATAAAATAAATTAGATAACAAAGCTTGGGATACGACCCATTATTTAAAACTAGAATGACTGACACCAAATCAAATTACTCAATATTCAACTTAACATAAATGAGCTCATTCATAATATGTTCAATAAATAGTTTAACAAATAAACTCGAACATATTTTAACTTCAAGATTCAGAGATCAACTTAAGCTTATGTGCAATAAGTAAAATGAAGATTAAACTATTCATGTTTAATTCAATTCATAATATTGAAGGAGGGAACTTTTTCTCGAAAAACTAGGATTTTAGAACCACCTTTTGGCTCTTGACTAAAAACCCTTGCATTCTATTTCTTTTAAGTCGACTTTATAGATAACTAGATAAGTATTGTTACATATAATTTTCAAATCTTGATAAAAATTGATAATAGCAATTTATTCAATTGTAGATCTTACATGAGACGTCTCACTTGTGAGCATCTCCAACAGTACACTGGATTCTTAAGATTTTAAGTTTTTTTTTTTTTTACTCCAATAGCATCTCCAGCAGTGCGTTGGATTATTAAGTTTTTAAGATTTTTTTTACTCCATCAGTGATTTAAAAGTTAACGTAAACTATCTCAACTGTCAATCTTGTGTTGGATCCAACCTAAATTAAAGCTTGCGTTAAAATTTTTTTCTTTTCTTTTTATGAAATATTATGGAATATTCTTTTTTTTTTTTTTGTGTATAGAATTTGTACACACTGATGGAGACTGCTGAGATATTTCTGACTAGGTTTTGATGAGACAATGTAATATTAGATGATCTTTTAGAGTACCCATTTTCCACGTTTTATAAGTGAAGTTTAGTATGTTTATCTTATCTTTTGTAGTTGAGATTTGAAAAGATACATATATCAGAAAGGTAGAGAAAACTGATGTTAGCGGGACTCTGGACTTAAAGCGACTTTAAAGACTGATTCTCAACATGGGAAATTAGTAAGCTGTAGTTGAAGTCAGAATCAGAAAGTTGGATCAGGAAACAGAAAACAGTATGAGGAAGCTGATCACAGGATTCTAGAACAGGAAGCTGTTCAGAATCAGGATTCTAGAACAGGTAGCATCTCAGAATCAGGAAGCTGACCACAGGATTCTAGAACAGAAAACTGTTAAAAGTCAGGAAACAGAAGTAGATCAGAAAGGAGACGCGAGTCAGGAAGTTGACTACAAGCTTCAAGAATAGGATACTGCTCTTAAACAGAATCCTGACGCATAACAGAAAGCGACTACTGCATCCTGACCCGCAGGCTTCAAGAACAGGATACTGCTCTTAAATAGAATCCTGACGCATAACAGAAAGTGACTACTGCATTCAGAATAGCAAGTAGTAAGTCTTTCTAACCTAGTCAGTGCAGTACGAGGAATATACTGGATACAGTACGAGGATTGGTTCCTATCAAAGTTACCAATAGATAGAAGTTTGTGACAAGTCAATGAGGTGGTGCCACCTGGAAAGCGACTCTGCAAAATACTGTAGTTAGAGTATGACGATATTAATGCGGATCAGAGTAGGACATGCTCTGAGACCCTGATTTTCCACGATGCATTAAATGCAAGATTTGAAGATCAATTTGAATTGCAACAAGGACCATGTCTCTCTTCAACGGGCATTTTCCAAAAGCTATAAATAGAAGGAAAAAGTGACCTTGAAGACTACTGAACATCTGAGCAATTTTATATCTCTAAGCTATCAATCCTTCAAGCTAATTCTCAAGCCTTTCAGTTCAGTCACTCAACCTTCAGAAACAGTCAAACCAAGCATTCGAGCTTTCTTATTCAAGGTTGTCTTCAAGCTGGTTGAAGAAACCAACATATACTTTTAACATTTTGCTGTGTGCTAGGTTATTTTAGTTAGGTGTACTTAGTTGATAGGATTTAATCCTTGCTAAGTTTGTTTGTCTTGTATAGGCTATTTTTCCCTGTGTGGGAGTGTGTACCCTATGTGGGACTTGACTTTAGTTTGTTTGTCTTGTGTAGGCTATTTTTCCCTGTGTGGGAGTGTGTACCCTGTGTGGGACTTGACCTAGGAATCTTAGATTCTAGTAGGTTTAACAATGTAAAGCTGAGTCTTGTAAAGCAAACTGACCATAACGAAGTTCCTCCTCTGAGAAGGAGTAGAACGGATGTAGAAGGATTACACCACCTTCGAAGTGTTTACTGCTTATTTTACTTGTTGCATTGCATTGTTGCAACCATAAGTGTTTACTGCTTATTTTACTTGCTGCATTGCATTGTTGCATATCTATCTTGTTGCATTTATCATAAGCATTCTGATCAAAGAATTGTGTTAAAATCATACTTGAAAAGAAAACTGGTTTTTATAAAGAAACTCTATCTTTATTTATTCCGCTACATACTGTGATACCGAGTCAGAAACCTGAATCAACATTCTGTCAGGTTCCTGAAGCGAGTCAGGTTACTGTCTTCTCTGTAGGAACAGAACCTGTTAATAAAAAAGTTTTAAAACGCAAAAATCGATAGAGATTCATTTACCCCCTTGAACCGACCACTTGGGACCAACAGAGACAAGTGACAATATTTACATGAAAATAATACAAAAATTATAGTATTTTTTTATACATTACTAATGATACCTTGAGATCGTTCAATATAGATTGCACATAAGACTGTATAAATTTTTATCTCAAATAAAATCTATATGAATCAGTCTTATATAAATTTTTACATTTCAAATACTCGCATAGATTTATTTGTAACTAAATCATGGATAGTGCCAAAGATGATAAAGTTGCCTTAACCCTATCTGCTAACCAAACTCACAAGTTGGGGCATCATTATTTAGACCAATTCAAAGCAAAAAAATGTCATCTTTTTCATCCTCCCAAGTAAGTGCTTAAGTTGTCGTTTAGTGTGATAATACATAATTAATTAACATCTTTTCTTGATAATCTCAACGGCTATGTCGCTATCCACCAATCAGGACGCGTCTACGGACCTAAATAAAGCAATTAACTTCTTCTAATACTGCTCTTTAAAATCCGCGGTCCCCACCATGTTTGTTACCTAAATTTTATTATGTTTTTTATTGCTGACGTGGCACCGCAAATATTGCCGTTGAAAACGAAAGCTTAGAAGCATTTGTGGATGTATTATGAATGCATTTGCCACAGTATAATTTTAATGTGGATATTAATTTTAGAGAAATACCCTCAAATACCACCAAATCAAAGAGTAGATCTAGTGGAGACCACCTCATGGATCTTATTTTCTGAGATGAACTGAATCGGGTCGAACATAATAAATTTTGTAATATTTTTGTGTGTATTAGATAATATTTTTTTATATATCAGGTAATACTTTTGTATAATATTATGTAGTATACGGACATGATGCAAAAGTATTACATGATATATAAAAAAATATTATTTAATATACACAAAAATATTACATGTTGTGCGAGAGATAAGAGCCCCTGAAAACCCAAGGATCCGTGCGTTTTTTTAAGACCCGACCCTATCTAATTCGGGTCACGTATCCCACAATACAAAAGTATTACCTAATACACAGAAAAATATTATGTGACACACATAAAAGTATTACATATTTTTTTATAATCTGACTCAACTCAAAACGCATCCTATAATATAAAATATTACCTAATATATAGAAAAATATTACCTAATACACACAAAAATATTACATAATTTTTTATGTTTGACCCGACCCGATCCGTCTCACGAAATGGGATCCGTGAGATGGTCTCACCCAAGACTTTGCCGAAATCAAATAATAAAATATTTTTTTATTATAAAGAATAATTTTGTTACGTTTTTATCATAAATTAGAGAAATTGATAAAATTATTCTTCAGATAGAAAAAAAAACAGCATATAATACTATAAAATGGACATACGAATTAAATCAGATGGTTCTATTTCTCAATCTTTCTAATTTGCTTCTACGGAACTAAGGTCGAAAATATTGAAAAAATCAGTCATTCACAACCACTGATGAGATTAATCGATATCGTGCAACCTTATGAGAAAGTGCATATCGTGTAAAATTCGACAAAAAATAGACTTTTTACTGTTGAAGAACAATTTTGTCCATTTTCTTGATTTGTAGTAAAAAAAATAATAAAATTATCCTTTGTGGTTTTGGTAGAAAAGTAATCTCTAATATGAAACATAGTATTTGAACCATTGGACTATTAATTTTACACAAAAAATTATATAAGATTATCTCACATAAAACTCTACGTGAGATGAAGTTTTATGTAGTCTTACGTGAGAACGATATTGACCAATTTGAACGAATTGACTTACTTTTTATTGACACAAATGAACTCTATTTTACATAAGGTCTCATACGAGACCATCTCATATAAGAACTACTCTTAATTTTAATATTTTTTATATGAAATTTAAATTATTTTCAAAATATTTGAAGGTGGCATTAATTACTATATCAGTTCCTGATTTTACCTACACATGGAAAATAAATACCAAATTACTCAACATTGATTAATCATGATTCGCTCAACACAAAACTGATCTAACTTCGAGCAGCTTCATAAATGAATAATATAAAATATGTGTAAAAAGATTGTTTAAGTTTGAATAAACTAATAGCAAAACAAGCTTGGATATAGTTTTTATTAACTAGTCGATAAGAATCCAAATAAATTGAATAATAACATGTTGGATTCGACACAACTTTTATTTAATAAATTCCTTGCTCTTGAGATGGGAAGAGTTAGTGCATTATATATTTGATTCTACCAACTTTTATGTTGATTTTAAGCAAGTCCAAGGTTTTGTCTATTTAATTGCAATTGCAATTATATCAACCAGCTGGATTAAAGAGATTGAGGGTTCAACTTATAAAATATTCAACTTATTAAATATTAAACAATTAGGGGGGGCTCTAACTTCAACCCCATCCACTAAAAAAAATTAATTATTATGATCGAGTATAAAAAATGACTTTTGGTGCAAAAAAGTTAGTACTAAGGGTGATGATAAATTATAAAAATTTAAAAAGTGAAATAAGAGGTGAAGATCAATGAGGTGCAATTAAATAAAAATAAAAATAGCTAACTAAGGGCATCCACATTGATGTTTTTAAGTGTGTGTTTTTATATAATTAGTGTGTGTGTTAATATGGCACACAAACCAATTCATTTTGAGAACAAACAACAGATTATTTAGAGAACAGAATTATTCATGTGTAGTTTAATAATGACAATGTTTAATTAATCATTTCAAACCAAGAAATTAGTGTAAATAAATGCCTAGATTTCAGCATGATTCCTCCAACAATCATTTGATTGATGGACACATTCTGAGCTTTTACTTTGGATGAATATATATATTTTTATTTTAAATTTAGGTAGATCCACATATTATTTCATATTATATATCATGTCTTTGTTTGTAGGGAGCAAAAGTACTATAGATTAGTGAATTTATTTAATTTCCAAATGGTGGACTTAGATTAAATTGTTATATTAAAGATAGGGCATATATAAATTGAGTGGGGCCGAATTTATATCTCTCTCTGTCCAAACATTTAAATTCCATTGCTACATTTACCTTTGTTATAAATTAAATTAAAATTTGTTCTAGGTAAACAAAAATTAATTTGAGACCAAACCTAATTAACCACAACTTAAATCCATATTTTACTAACTTAAATTTGGAATATGAGTTATGAACTATGAATTGACTTATTTTACAATATTAGATATGTGAAACGATTTTGAGTTATATATATCATCAAGTTATATAAACATTCAATAAAATGGTGTTACAAGAATTGTACTCATCAAATTATATGTAGAACTTACTCACTAATCAAATTCAAATTCAAAATCAAAATTATGTGAATGGGAAAAAAAATGTGTTCACACTTACCTTTGTGATCTCATATAATTGGCAATGAGAGGGTATTAAATTATTCATCAAATATTAATTGGTCAAATGCTAAAATAGTTTAATTCAAAATGTCAAAAAGTAAAAATAATTTCATTTGAAGGTCAAGAATGAATTTTTTTTCGTGGCACGAGGATTAATTTTTCATTATTTAATCAACAATTCTTCTTTTCTTTTCTTTCAAACACAAAAAGGCTAAATGTGGTTGTTGCAAAACTATAATCTAAGAAAATATATAAAGTATTCCTTTATCTTTCATTTACTTTGGAAAAATATTTGACTAAAATTCTTGTAGAGTAGTTTTACATTTTTAAATTCATGAGATAAAATCTACAAAAATAGAATAGACTTATGAAAATAAGTTAAGTTGTGAATAGTGGATATTGGTGTTTTGTCTCTCTCTCTCTCACATAAATATATATGGGATTATTTCATATAAAATTTTTTTGAAAACATTTTAAACTTAAAGCTATGTAGGGAATAATAATATAGTTTAAATAATAATTAGTGGATGGGGTTAGAGAATAATTAAAGACAACAGAATCATTTACCAAGCAAGATTAATTAATTAATTTTAACGAATATTCACCAATTAAAAACCATTTCTTTGGAAGTTAACTTTCCAAATATTTATTTGATAATGCTTCTGGAACACCTTTGGCCCAATCGTAACTCAACTTGAGAAGATGGTTTCCCAATAAATATTTAATTATTGCTCAAAAAAAGAAGGGGTTAAATGCATGGTACCCCCTTGTGTTATAGAAAATTTGCATCGGTCCTCCCTGTGATTTAAAAAATGCAAGGTTTACACTTGGGTTAACGAAAATTCGACGCGTTTTCCCCTTTATCTTTAAACTTAACCAAAGTGCGCCGCACGCGCCTGTTGTGCGATTTTTCCTCTTTTTTGATCACTTTTTCAGTGTAAAAAGACAATAATACCCTTCCCTTTTCTTTTGCACTATATATCACTTTGTAGGGCAAAATTCACCCATCAAAATTCATTTTTTCTTGGGCAACAAAGCAAACAGTCACCAAAGCAAGGTAAAAAAAAAATTCTACATTTCATTTTTTTATAGCTTGTATAATTTTAATATGCAGATTTTTTTTAATTTATTTATAATTTTATTTATTATTTAAATATTGGTTAATATTTGTTTAATTACTCTTTTTATATTGTAATTTTTTTACCACCACATTTGGCATCATGTATATACTCCAATTATCAACCAATTTTTGTAGGAAAAATGTCGTCCACATTTAGGCCATCAATGTCGAAAAATGAAGATACTTTAGATCTAAGGTATAGTAACAAGAAGTACCATTGTCGAAAAAATGCCGAAATAAAAGTTGTCGGCCCGTCTAAAGCTACAATGGGCAAACTGTATTGCACATGCCGATTCAATTCATGTGAGTATTTTTCTTGGCTCGAACCAACATCAATTGAGTGGGAAAATATGAAGAGTGAAATGCAAATGCCCGATTTGGAAGAAGTTGACTCTTCTGTTGTCAGAGTTGATAATAATTCGACATTGTTGATTTCCAAATGCAACGATCTTTCACTAAAGATTGAAAAGCTCGACAAAAACCAAGCTACTACTATGAAATTAATTACTTTCATTGTTTTAGTTTTTCTTGTCATTGTAATTCTTAAGTAGTACCAGATTATGTGAACAGATTATGTTAAGTACTTGAACCTTTTAGTAAGTAGTTGTAATGACTTGCAACCATTTTGTAGTTATGAATATGTTATATCATTTTGAATATGTTATTAGCCTTGCTATGGATATGCAAACCTGTTATGTTCATGCAATTATTTTTTCAAGTTTTTTGAATCTGCAAAACAGTTGCAACTGTGGAATACCAAACACTACATCAATTTTATGCAGAAAATAAAACACAAGTAACTAGATTAAGAAGGTCTTTGCAAAAACATCATTTCCAGTCAACCAATCACCATAGCAAAAAACAAGAACTTACAAATCAGATTGGTTGCAACATTTCTAAATACCTGCTAACCTTTTCTAATGCCAAAATATGTACCCAATCAGACTAGTTAATATGTGCCCAAAATATTTAAATTGCAAGGCTACAACTAATTCTATCAAAATATATACCCAAAAACAACAACATGCCCAAAACATGAGCCCAAAAAACCTTGCAAATTCAAAAGGATTTAGTTTATCAACAGCTAAAAAAGGTCCAAACACCTATTTACCCCAATACAGCAGCCATCAACTGTCAAAGCTTCCTTGTAGGTCTTTGCTTGGGATTTTTCTACTTCCTAGGTTTCTTTAAGCTAGGACCTCCAGTTCCATGCACCTGTGAACATTGTGATGAACAATGGTAAAAGATCAGTCTCAAGTTTAGAAATAAAACAAGTAAACTGTCATTCTAGGATGTTCATGTTGTTTCTTTTTACCTCTTGTTGTTCACTACATGGTTGAGTAGGATTTGCCACGATTGATGCTTGAGTACACTGTTGGCTGAGATGAACAGGTGCCTACACACAAAAAAAGAGATATATTAGATTGACAAATTTGAAAAGGAACCTAAATAAAGGAAGAGTGGATTAATTTGTACCAGATCTTCATGTAAAGCCCAACCAAATTGTTCATGCAAGTTATTGTCAGTTGAATGTTGTGGATTTTCCAATGCCACCTGACATATTCAAAAGCACCAGTGTTATGGTCTAGTTTATGCAGAAAATGGTAAAGAAAAACAGGAAATCACAAATAGAATAACATAGTGTACCTCTTCTTGAACAACTTCTTCTTGCATTTCAGAAACTTTATTGGGACAACCTCTCTTGTTGTGGCCTAATTTGTGGCAAATAGAACATGTATGTGTTAGGCCTTGTCTTGATGCTTTCTCATCCCTCCTTTGATCATTTCCATCAGGCCTTCTATTTTTCTTAGGTCTGCCCCTCTTCATTCTGACATCCGAAGGTGCTATTGGACCCTTGCCGGATTCCTCAAAGTCATGCATTCCGGGTACAGGATTGACCATGTGACTATACACTCTTAAATACACCTCTTTTTTTAAGGAAGAGTGAACATAATCTTCTATTGTTAACCTATGCACACTAATGCAAGCCATTGCATGACAGCAAGGAAATCCACACAGTTGATAGAAACCGCATGTGCACTGACCATCTTTTAAGTGTACTATATGATTTTCTAAAAAATGCATCACCTCATACCTATCATCCCCAGCCCAACTTGGAAAACAATTTCTACTCAATTTTCATTGCAATTCAATCTTTTTAATTATATTTGGACAGATACTCTCATTATAACCAATCATTCCCAACCTCTTCACTTGCACTCTAGTCATTAACCTCCTTCTAATCCACTCAAACATATCAATCACAGGTAAATCCCTACAAGACAATACAAAACTATTGAAGGACTCAGAAATGTTGTTCACAATGACATCACATTTGGCATCAGTGGAGAAGAAACACCTAGCCCAGTGTTTTGTACTCACCCCACTCAACCACTCATATGCAGTTTGTTCATCACTTTCTTTGGGACACAACCTCTCAATATCCCTCATGAATTTATGGTGAGTGTTAACATTATAGGCATTAGCAGCTTTCCAGAATAGTTTTTTAAGATCTAAACCCTTAAATTTCACTTTGAAGTTGTTATACATGTGCTTCAAGCAGAACCTAAGACAATAGTATGAAAAAAAAATAAGTATAGGCAAAGAATAGAGTTCAGTTTTGTTTTTTTAGTAAAAAACAGAAAATGTAAAGTAAAAAACAGAAAATGTAGCTTGCAAAACAACAATTACCTGTGTTCACAGTTCGGAGCCAAGTTATTTACTGCCTCTATCAAGCCTTTCTGCCTGTCACTGCCAAATGTCCACCTCTTCTCCTCAGCTGAGCCAATATCCTTAAGCAACAATTCTAAAAACCATTCCCAACTGTCTTGCTTCTCAATCTCCACATAAACCATAGCTATGGGGTACATATTGTCATTCTCATCCCTTCCAACAACAGATAACAACTGCCCACTATGCACTCCTTTCAAAAAGCACTCATCTAAGCCTATGATTGGTCTACATCCACTTAGAAAACCATTTTTGATTGGAGCCAAACAGTAATACATTCTCTGAAATTTGGGTGGAGTTAAGTTTCTGTCAACTTTCAGCTCCAATGTAGAATCAAGGTTTAATTTAACAACTGTAGCACAGTAATCATGCAATCTTCTGTATTGTTCAGCAATGTCAACTGATAACAGTGTTAATGCATGCCTTTTTGCCCTATAAACTTTATGCAGACTACACTCAATCCCACAATCCCTTTTGATCTTGTTTTTCAAACCCTCAACAGACACATTTGGATTATCTTTGACAGCCTCAAGTATCCTATTAGCTAGGTACTTATAATCTGCTTGATTATTTTCCACCCTATAAGCACATGTATGTCTACCCTTTAAGGTTTTCACTTGGAAATTTGTGGTTTTTTGAACTGAGGAGACTCTCATTCTCCAATCACATCCACTCTTACACTTTGCAGTCACCAATTTAGCTTCATTTTTGATGAATTGCAACTCATACCCCTTTCTTATAGACCAATCTTTCAACACTCTTTTAAACACCTCTCTATTAGGAAACTTCATCCCAACAATCAACTCAAATTGACTCATATCAGTACCTTCTGTCCACTCATCCTTCTCCCCACCCCCTAAAGGATCTGCCTCATTCTCCCCCTCACTGTACCACTCATCTCCCTCCCTTCCCAAAACAGCCTCTTCTTGTTCCAATCTCTCCCCCCTCTTTTTTTTCTTTTGTTCCCTCAACCATCTTCTGCACTTTCTTAATACATTCCTACTATGATTTGGAGACCTATCAACAAAAATATCATCATCTTCAGGCCTTTCTAGATCCTCTAGCATCCAAGAAAGACATGAAGATGAAGAATCTTGGTCTGATTCAGCCCTGTATGATTCATCAGATGAATCATCATAATCAGTTTCTACCATATCTCCATCAGCCCTATTCTCAACAGCTGCACACCCCTCTGTTAAGCCCTCTCCAACACCCTCATGTCTACCTTCTCTAACACCCTCATGTCTACCCTCTCCAAATCCCTCAGTTAAACCATCTCTTCCCACTAAATCATCAGCATCACCAGTGCCCTCAATCCCCTGCCCTTCATTATCCACTGTTTTTTCATAACAAATTAAAGGAATGGATTCTTGTGTGGATAACACATTGCCCTCACTATCCACACTCTGAAGAGGACCTGGATTGTCCTCAAAATATAAAGGAATGACTGGCAATCCTTTATATTCCTTGAATATGATCAACAAATCACTATCAGTCCTTAACACTTTCAAACCCAAGTTAAGTTCAACCCCAGGAGAACAACTGTATACTTCAACATTACTGGCTTTCCCATTAGAGTTTTTATATATTTCAAGCAAATCATGAAAACATAACATATCAATTTCTACAGGTGGTATATACACCCTCCACCCACCCACATATCTTAACTTGGGCATTTTCCAAAAATTACGACCTACCCATGCATCAAAAACAAATGTATCTGCAAAATCATCCATAATCTGGAAGAAAAAAATAACACAAAACCCACAATCATTAGACTGATACCAGTAACAACAACATTCATTAAACTACAAACAATTATCAAGGGGGTACCATTTAACCACTTATTCTCAACTACTGGACAAAATAATAGCATAACAGTCATTCTATTTTCAAAACAATTATGTGTTGATACAATACATACAGTCAAGAATGACATCAAATATGTACAAAATATAATCAAATATGCATCAAATACATACAATTCATCAATGTATATAGAACAACCTCACATTGCAGCAAAATAAATTAACAAACAACTTAAACTATCACAAATAATTCTAACTTCTCAGCTCAAATAATACCAAGATCAATGATTGACATCAATCCCCATACAAAATCAACAAAAACAACTAAATTAACCAAAATTGTATCTGGAAACAATTAGTGAAGCAATTCAGAATTCACCTATTTATATCCAACACCCAGAATTTCTCGAGTATATATCATCAAATCACCAACCAACAAAATTACCCAGAAAACAAATCAGCAAGAGTTTCGTTTTATATATTTTAAATTACCCAAAATTAGGGTTCCTAATTCTGCAATTACCATAATATAAAAAAAATCCATTTTACATCTGCAATTACGGCCTACAACTGCTTATCGAACCCAAATATCATAAAATCTACGATTAGGGTTCATAAAATCAAATTAGGGTTCCAAAAAAAAGGGGGGAAATCGATTTTAGCGAGTTTTAAAAAACTTACCTCTCTTTCCGTCGTTTTCGCTTCACATCACTTTCACAAACTGTCGTTCTCGTGTCTTCAATTGTGGAGTGGATTTTTTTACTGGTTGGACCACTCGATTTCTAACTCTCTTTGCCTCTCTCTCGATCGATCACAAGCAAGTGGCTTCTAACTGTGTAAGTGAATAGGTAATAATAAGGGTATAACGGGCAATTCATGAAAAAATTTAACACCGTTAGCAACAGTCTTAAAATAGGGGACGTGTGTCGAATTTTCATTAACCCAAATGTAAACCTTGCATTTTTTAAATCACGGGGGGACCGATGCAGATTTTCTATAACACGAGGGGGTTCCATGCATTTAACCCAAAAAAGAAGTGTTGTTGTAAATATACACTATTAAGTTTGTGATTTATTTTAATTGTTGACCTGTTTGTAGTCCTTTTTTAATCTATGATCGTATAGTTAATGTTATCCAAATGTATTATACACAGAATGTGATATTATATTGCACATATGATATGCACTAAAAACAAAATACGAGATTAAGTTGCATCATTAAAAATCAAAGTTATCCCTAAGAGATTGCAAATTAAAATAGTAGAAAACTCAAATCTATATTAATTATTTTCAGAAAAAATCAAAGCTGAGAGCTATGAATTAAAACCCAAATCTATTGAAACACAATTATTCTAATTTTATTATTATATGGATAAATTTTTGATAGATTTTATAATTCATGAAATTATTGATAATACTCTTCTGAGATTATTATATTTTCTTAAAATCATTTCCTGCACTCTTATAATAATATTTGAAAAATAATCTGAAATATGAAATAGTACCAATTATTTTTTCTGATATTATTATAAGAGTTCATGAAATGTTTTCTTTTAGAAAAATAAACCTAATTCAAATATGAAATAAGAGCAATAAATCGAGAGAGTTTACATTTTGAAGAAAGAAAGTACTTGGCAGAAAGGGGGGAGTTAGTTAAGGCCCATTGTACTAATTATGGGCCCAATCAGAAAACTAAATAGTCAATTAGACCTCTATGAAGGCCCAATACGTTATTTTACCATATTTGACAAAAATATATTTGAAATATATCTTTTTAGGTATTAAAGCCCAATCGACCATTAAAAAACCAAACCATTTGTAAGAATTTTACGTGTGTTGGATTGATAAAATAGAATTTTGGACATAAAACCATTCAGCAGAAGTGTGAATTTGTTGCTTTTGAAATTCTTTTGTTGCATTAACGATGAATGGAAAAGAAAAAAATTCAAAATTATTTTTTAGAAGTTATTCGTTAAAAAAACCATTTTAAAAATTATGTATAATTAAATTTCCTCTCTACTACCTCAATTTTAAAAGGGAAATTAGCCCCACTAACACTCCACACATAAATATTTGTCCAACTCGCCTTTGACTTAATTTCAAAATAAATATTAAATAAAAAATCTAAAAGAAAAAGAAAAAATTTAAATTATTTTTTAAAACAAAACCCAAATTAATTAGAAATTGGGGAATTGCCCCAAATTAGTTTTTTGATTTCTCTTTGGTTCTAAAACCTCAAACCCTCCATCGTCACCCACACCCGCCATTGCTATACTCCACTGCCGACGCCACCCTACTCCTCTACCGCCACCCTACGCACGCCAGATTCGCCAGGCGAGAGGCCTAATATGAAAGATGTTGTAGCAAGAATCAACAAGATCAACTTCAATTTGTCAAACTACAAGAACAACTGCAGTGGATCATCGGTATGTTTCTCTCTCAACTTTGTCCAAGTTTTTCCATCCATATACTAGTTAATGCACACATTTCTTCGACAATATAGAATAGGCGGCCAAGTGTTTGATAAAATATCAAAATGAGAATCGGCTGCCAAGTGTTTGATATAATGTCTGAATGAGAATGACATGGACTCATATTTCCAATAAAAATCTAAGGACTTTTAACTTGTAATATGTTCAATTCAATATTCATCCTTAAATTTGCATATACACCCAAAGCTGAAAGTGGGGATAATGCTTGTTCATATTTCAGGGAACTCAAATTCGAAATAGTGTGTGCTTTGGAGAGCAATGATATCAAAGCTAAGCAATCCATGAGTCGGGAATGAAGCGAAAGGCTTTATCAATATACTTGAGAGACGATCAAACATAGGTTCTTGTTTGCAAAATAATCAAGGATTGTGATGATGAGGGAAAGAAGTCTTCGATTGAGTTTTGGATTCATCTTTTGTGAAGTAGGATTTGATGTTGTTGTTGAGAGGAAAGGAGAGGGTAAGGCAATGTCATTTTGAAGATGGATTGATTTAGTTTTTGTATGATGAATTTGTCTTAACCATGATATACTGAGATATGCCACAATGTGCAGTTTTTTTTCCAATAAATAGAAGCTTATGTCGGAATGGTTGTGCATTGAGTGTGGTTGTCTTATTTATTTGGAAATTATCTTATTTATATCCCATAGGGGTGCTATTTCATATTTTGAGAGAGAAATTACCACCGTGCTGATTTAAAAATTTTAAACTACGTCGAAAATTGCCACACATAAATTTTATATTACAACACACATAGTTCTTAAGCTTCTTGGTGGTAATCCATTCATGAACTTTCTTGAGATTTTCTTTTAATTATTTTCTCAAATTTCTTAAATTGTCTGTTTTAAGTTTGTGTATTTCTTAATTATTTTTCATTTGACTAACTCTTTGCTTGTGCTTGTTAACAAAGGTTGTGATTGAGTTTGTTGGAACCATACGAGTAGGAAAACTAAAGTTCACCAGTTTGTTGGAACTGAAGTTCAACTGATTGAGTTTGTTTTTCAATCTATTTGATAATAGGTATGATCAGTTAGTTTTATTTTTTTGAAAGTTTGATTATGTTTGATTTATCATATTATTTAATTAGTTGGTATATTGTATGATGGACAAAAGTGTAAATATATATCTGTCATTTAGGTTGAGCAACATTACATCTATTTCTTTTCTTTTTTTTGTGAAAAAAATACACAAACTCATCTTTTCTTGGACACATAGTTATTATTTGCTTCAAATTTAGCTTCTATTTGTAGATACAATTCAGATATTTTCTTGTCTATCTCAATTGAAGAAACTATGGAAACCATATCAAATTGAAACTTATATTGGTTGAATATTTATAGAAAATAACTTATTCTCTTCTATATTAACTCTAGTGGCTTCATCAGTTCTGGTTAAGAGTATCATATTCCAAGATGTTTTATAGGCTGCTTATCTAGTTAAAGGCTATCTTAAAAAATCATTTTAGTAAATTTCACTTTAATAAAGAACTTTATGTCCTTCAAAACTTATAAAATGGCTAGTTTGACTCTTAGAAAATGCTAATCTCCGATTTATATAGAAACCTCCATAACTAAAATATTAAATTCATAAAAAATTTTTGTTATGCATCCGATGGTGGAATCCCCAATTAGATAAATCGTAATTACATAATTAAGTGATTGATTTGGTTTGAGTTGTTTTATTTTGATTTCCATGCATAAGTGGGACATGAAATTTTATAAAACTTAGGAAGAACATTATATTAGTTGAAGTCAATATTTATTTGTAGATATGTCATTTATATTATCACATGCAAATGGATGAAAGGATACTAAATGAATTCAAGATTGGAAAATTATCTACTCAAAATGACCTCATTATTTGTGACATTTTCTATATTTACTACAAGTACATGAAGTTCATTTACAAAAAAAACGACATAATGCATGCAAAAATATCAAGTCGAAGTTGTTTGAATATGGTTGACCATGTATATAACTGTCTCAATAGTCATTATAGAAATGTTTTTGCAAATTCGTGTTTTGGAAAGTTTTTAGAATTGAAACAAACTGTTGTTTCCTACCAACTTTTCCATCAATTGATGCTAAGACAAGTAAAAACAAATAAAATCAATGAATTATGGTTTGATTTCAAGAGTAAGTTGACAAGATTTGGTTTGAGAGAATTTACTATAGTGACCGGCCTAAATGCTGGTGAGCTTGGAGAAGAGAATATTGTTGAAGAAAAATCTCAGTTGTTGGAAATGTACTTTAAGAAATATAACAACAAAATCAATAGAAAAGATTTGTTGAAAGAGTTCCATAAAAGCAAGAATGAAGAAGACAAGTTGAAATTAGGTATTTTAGTATGTCTGGTATGGGTTCTTCTGGGAGTGGAAGAAAGAACTTTATTGGACGAGTGACTATTTTATATTGTTGAAGACTTGGAGAAATTCAATAGTTATCCTTGGGGAAAAAAATCATTTATCTACACAATGAAAAATTTCAAGTGGAAATGGGATAAGAAGAAGAAGAAGAAGGGATATAGTCTTCATGGATTTCCTTTTGCTTTCATGGTAATGTATTTTTATATGAATTTTCTTTTTCCTTATTAAGCATATTGTACATGCTTTTACATTTAATCTTGATATTTTTTTTAGATATGGGAATTAGAGGCAATTCCAGCACTTGGACAGAAGTTTGTTGAGTCATTTGGAGAAAGAGTGCCACGAATGCTTAACTGGAGAGTTAATGACCAACTAAAGTCAATTGAAGTTCATAGCTTTTTGGAATCAAGAAAGGTATTTAACATTTAACCAACTTTGTTAAAAATCATTAGTAATTAAAGTAATAAAATCTAAACTCATTCATATTGTGCAGCATGAGGTGAAAAGTAAATTGGAGCCTACAGAGCATGAAAAATCTTAATTGTTCTGGCAACAATTGACTCTTTTGGAGGATGTTAAAGATTTACGAGTTGATACCCACAATGATGACGATAATGAGGTTCAGTCAACTTTTGAGAATGGTGTCCAGACAACTTCTGAAAATGACTCAACAAAGACTGAATCTAATTCAGAAATTCAAGAGATGATAGTGAAAAAATTGAAGGAATTCAAATCCTCAATCCTTGTTGAGATAGAACCTAAGCTAGAAGCTCTACATAAAAAGATTGCTGAGATAGAACCTAAGCTAGAAGCTCTACATAAAAAGGTTGATATATTGACTGATTTGGCAACCAAGTCAGTAAAAGGAAAAACTCCAGACAAGAGTACAAGGAAGAGGAAGATGACGAAAATGATAATGATGAGAATGTGGAGCATCATCATAATCAAGATTACACAGGTAATAAAATATTACAACTTTTTTTTGCAATTTTTGTTATATTAATTTAATTTTTTTTAGGAGATGAGTGTAATAAATTTGGGGGAGACGACGATTGTGAAGAAGTAGCTAAAGATATGGGGCATAAATCAAAAGATAATTGTGCAGGTCTTATTTGAATGTTATGATTTTAAGTTCAAAGTTAAATTTCTATTCTTTTAGTGAACTTATGGTTTTAATGTGTAGATGAAGCGAATGTATCGGTTGTTAGTGAGAAAGAAATGCAAATGCACAAACCAATGGAGAATCAGGATGACAAATGTTTGTGGGCCATAGTTGAGTATGTTGGTGAGTATATCACTAAGTATGTGTGAACCATATTTAATGATAATTGTTGCAAGCACTTATAATTTATTGTTATATTTAGCTCATGATGTAGAAAAAGAGGATAAAGCAAGTGTGCAAAGATTTGAAATTCAAGACAACCCACAATAAGAGAATAAAGTACAAACGTGTGTTGATGATCATAAAGATGATCCTCAAGGGGTTGGTCTAATTTTAGATGACATTGGTAAGAGATTATTGACATATTCGTTATAGTATTAGTATATTTAAGTTAATGTTAATAAATTTTACTGTTTTGGGAATTGATTGTTATAATTAGATGAGATTCATGAGCAGTCACCTTTAGGGCGTGACAAACGAAAACATAAACCTAGGCCCTCATTGAAGTCGTCGTTCACACCTTTGACAGATCCTTCAAAACGTCAAAAATTAGACACGGAGAAACAATTTGATCCTTACAGAATGTTGGATGAAACAAAAGGTGTTGATTTTGATAGAGTGATGGAACAAGCTGGTGAAAGGTAATTCAAAAATTTTATGTTTAACTATCTCAAATGATATAAGTATATATTAAGATGATCTTTTATTTAAATATATATGATATAAATTTATGAATGCAGTGATGAAGTGTCTACAACACTTTACAATGTTGGAAGAATTTTTTTTCATGATCTTGTAGATGATCAATGACTTATGGACGACGTAAGTTTACTGTATGAAATACTTATATGCATAATTAGAACATTGATTTTAATATTGATTCATTCTACAACATATTGATCTTGTGTTGTACCATATAAGAGAACGAGCTGTGCATCACCCCAATCTTTTTTGCCAACAATCATGCATCCTGGATATTCAATTTTATGTGCTTGTGATGGAGGTTAATGACCTAATTGCTAAGGTTCCTAAAGGAAAAAAAACAACTAAGAGAGGATCACATACGATGTTTGTTCACTAATGAGAAAGAGAACTGTGTGAAATATTTGGTTAGATATGTCGATGAGTCTTCACCAGCTTTAGGTAAACCTTGGAAGGGATGCAGATTCTTGTATTTTCCTTGTTGCATATCACATCACTGGATTGCTATGAAGGTGGATGTGAAAAAACGAAAAATTGAAGTATATGATAGCATATCCACCTTTGTTAGGCGTGCAGTGATAGACCCATTGACAATAATTATCCCTTGGTTGATACATACGAGATTAGACAGGTGTTATGAGATCAAAAAATTTGATATAATCAATGTGGCATGTTCGAAACAGGAAAATGGGTAAGCATTTTGAAAAACATTTTATTTGTTATTAAATCATATGCTTATATTATTAAATTAACACCTCTTTTATTGTAGGAATGATTGTGGCATGTTCACCTTAAAGTATATTGAATTTTTTATGGTCGGAAAAGTTGTTGGTCACATTCGCTTTGATTACATGAAAGAGTGGATAAGAAAACTTGCGACTGAAATCTTTGCACAACATTTTGATCTTTAGGTAATTCTTTTAAGGGGCCTTTTAAATTATTTAATATGTTATGAGAATTTAATTCAATGAATAGGTTTGAAATTAAAAAACTAACAAATGTCATGATTTTGTGCAGCTTAAATATTCATGGGGTCGTCCAGAAGAAATGTATATCCAAGTTGATCCTTCTTTTGATATTTCAAATCCATTTTTTGTATCTCTAGATTGAACTGATTAGGTGATAACTATTGTAAATTTGGTACGATTAGCATTGTGATGAAATGCAAATGAAAAATGACATGATTATGTATATAAAATATGTTATGTTCTTTTATATGATAAATTTCAGCCCAAAATTCACTCGAGAACTCGATAACGATACAAGTAGCGTTATAATGAAACACATAGTGTTATATCGATACAAAAATTGAAATCAACATCCGTTTTGTGGAACAATCTCAAAACCATCTTAGATATGTATTCAAGAAATTAATGGTAAATTTCAGCCCAAAATTCACTCTAGAACTCGATAACGATACAAGAAGCGTTATAACGACACACATAGCGTTATATCGATAAAAAACTCGAAATCAACATCCGTCTTGTGGAACAATTTCAAAACCATCTTAGATGTGTATTCAAGGAATTAATGGTAAATTTTAGCCCAAAATTCACTCGGGAACTTGATAACGATACAAGTAGCATTATAACGACATACATAGCGTTATATCGATAAAAAAATTGAGATCAACGTCCGTCTTATGGAACAATCTCAAAACCATCTTAGATATGTATTCAAGAAATTAATGGTAAATTTCAACCCAAAATTCACTCGGGAACTCGATAACGATACAAGTAGCGTTATAACGAAACACATAGCGTTATAGCGATAAAAAAACTCGACATCAACACCCGTCTTAGGGAACTATCTCAAAACCATCTTAGATTTATATTCAAGGAATTAATGTTAAATTTCAGCCCAAAATTCACTCGAGAACTTGTTGAGTGTGTAAAATACATGCAATATACATGGTCATAATCACGTTTATCGTGTTATCTTGATAATAAATGAATCATAACTGCAAAATATTGATTGTTATAGGTACAAGAGGAGAAAACGGCATGTCGAAGACAAAGAGTGCAAAAAAAGAAAGAAAACGGAAGAAAAAGGATCAGTACCGCGGTACCCGAAGTGGAGAACCAAAAGGCTGGGTTTTGTATCTCAGTACCGCGGTACCCATATCTCAATATCGCGGTATTGACTTCCAGAAAATTCAACACGTTGTCTCAGTACCGCGGTATCCAAATCTAGTACCGCGGTACCCAAAGTGGAGAACCAAAAGGTTGGGTTCTGCATATCAATACCACGGTACCCATATCTCAGTACCGCAGTATTGACTTTCAGAAAATTCAACACGTTGTCTCAGTACCGCGGTACCCAAAGTGGAGAACCAAAAGGTTGGGTTCTGCATCTTAGTACCACGGTACCCATATCTCAGTACCTCGGTATTGACTTCCAGAAAATTCAACACGTTGTCTTAGTACCGCGGTATCCAAATCCAATACCGCAGTACTCGCCTCGCAGTTTGTTAATTATTCTGCTTACTCTCACATATGATATAAATTGTAGAGATCTATCAAGAATAATAATTTTACATTTACAATTCATCTATACTTAACATAAATCAATTCAAATATTCACTCGAGGAAATAACGACAAATTTCAGCCCAAAATTCACTCGAGAACTCGATAACGATACAAGTAGCGTTATAACGAAACACATAGCATTATATCGATAAAAAAATCGAGATCAACGTCCGTCTTGTGTAACAATCTCAAAACCATCTTAGATATGTATTCAAGAAATTAATGGTAAATTTCAACCCAAAATTCACTCGGGAACTCGATAACGATACAAGTAGCGTTATAACGAAACACATAACGTTATATCGATAAAAAACTCGAAATCAATATCCGTCTTGTGGAACAATCTCAAAACCATCTTAGATATGTATTCAAGGAATTAATGATAAATTTTAGTCCAAAATTCATTCGAAAACTCGATAACGATACAAGTAGCGTTATAACGACACACATATCGGTATATCGATAAAAAACTCAAAATCAATATCCGTCTTGCGGGATAACCTCAAAAACATCTTGGAGTTCGATATACGTTTATTTTATTAGGTCTTGTATGAAAAAAAATTCAAAAGTAAGTGATCTTGTTTAATATGTTTTCATTCTCTTATAGTCAATTGTTCTACTTACTCTCACATTTGATATAAATTATTGAGATCTATGAAGAATAATAATTTTACATTTAAAATTCATCTATACTTAATATAAATCAATTTAAATTTACACTCGAGGAATTAATTACAAATTTCAGCCCAAAATCCACTCGAGAACTCAATAACAATACAAGTAGCGTTATATCGAAATACATAGCGTTATATCGACAAAAAAATCGAAATCAGCATCCGTCTTGTGGAACAATCTCTAAACCATCTTAGATATGTACTCAAGGAATTAATGGTAAATTTCAGCTCAAGATTCACTCAAGAACTCAATAACGATACGAGTAACGTTATTGTAACACCCTACCCCCATATGACGTACATATAACAATAATATATTCATCATGTAGACAGATTATACTGATGTTTCCTTTATCCATATAAGTATAAAAACATTATTTAATAACTTGTATCGTACAAAATTAAAACACAACCAATATCTCAACCTAAGTCATATTAAATACAACTCATGATACACGTGTCCAAAATGCAAAATGCGGAGGAAGAGAAGGTTGCACGAGGCATCAGCCAGCCGACCTGTATAGCGTGGCGTCTATATATACAAACCACCTCAAAAGAGCTATTGAACCTAAACCAATGTATATATGCGATTTTTATGAGTCGCAACTCAGTGAATATAAACCATTAATTTAATTACACAATAAGCCAATAACAATCATTAACATTAATCATAAACATATGCAAATGCCACTATGTCCAGTTTATTATTCTGTGAACTACTCAAGCTTGGATCTGTCCCGGAATTTCCAATATGCCACTGTGTATGTAGACCCGTAGGTCTCCAATATGATTTAGACCCGTAGGTCTCCAATATGATTTAAACTCGAAGGTCTCCACTGTGTATATAGACCAGTAGGTCTCCAATATGAATTTGACCTGAAGGTCTCCACTTTGTATACAGATCCATAGCAAGACAGTCATAGGCCTTTTAATTTCGTGCAATTGTAATGCAACACAACAATCATCTGAACATATGATCACGTATACATTTACCAATATATCATTTGATCCAATGATAAATTCATATAAATACATATTTCTTATATAACACATATAAGAAACATTGCATATAAATCACATCACATTGCGTATAAATCACATATACGATTTATACTCACCTGGCTATAATAAGTAATCTGTTTGTCGCTCTGGTTCCTCTTCCTGTTCTACAGCCCGTGCTCCTATATGATTCAATGCAATTTAGCCTAATTGTCCTCTTAAGATATATTTCTATTGTGCAATGAAATGCAATGCATATATGCTTTATTAACCATATTCAGTATTTTCCCTATAACTTGAGCTATAAAATTCCGAGTCGAGCGAGGTAAAATTTTGTAGAAACTTAACATATAGCTCTACAACTTTCATGTTTAGCATTTTTCAAAATTCAGTCTCTAACCTGCTTAAAATTAAGCCACAATCACATCATACATATATAATTCTAGCAACTTTTATTCTTTTGACATTATCTCACTCAATATTTAACCGAGACATCTATGGTCTTCTTCTGCATTTAGCTAAGAGATATGACTATAAGTTTCATGTTTTAAGTTTTTCCTAATTCAACCTCTAAAGTTACCAAAACATCCAACAAATTACGATAACTTGAGATATATCGAATTCACTAATTTCTTTGTACCTTTTTGGGATAATCTTTGAAAATTCACTTCGATCAAATCGAAGAGCATGTCACCACGAGCTCCCCCTTAAAATCTGAAGCAAAACGATGAAGAAACGAACCCAAAATTTACAAACCCTTATCTCTTCTTTCTTTTCTTTCCTTTCTTCTTTTTCCTCTGTTCCTCTTTTTTTTTTCCTCTGCTTTTGTTTTTGCTCTCTGTCACCCCCTCTTTCTTAATAAAATGATGTATATATTTACTTAACTATCCACCACCTCAAACCATGCTTCTCTCGAAAGCTTCCTTAATTTCATATTATTTTATTTTACAAAATAGTGGCAAGTGTACTGCATTTACACGTATCATGCCTATATTTATATATATTAACATTATCATATGCACTAACTATATATATATAGCATTAACTATATATATATATAGTTAATGCTATATATATAGTTACTGTTAAAAGTAGCATTAACTATATATATATATATTATTCAAATTCACCACTTACATATGTATATATATAAACACACGCACACTTGCATCTATATATATATTAATATCAATTCAAAAACCCCTTTTATATATATATATGTATTATATTTCTTTTATTCTTTTTTTTTATATTTCTCATTGATTTCTACTATTTATTTTCAAATCAAGTATTATTCTAAATTCTTTACGAATACCAATATGATATGTTTTTAATGCATTATGAAATGAATGCCCAATGACATGTATATTTTGGTCGAGGATGTTACAGTTATAACGAAACACATAGCGTTATATCGATAAAAAACTCGAAATCAACATCCGTCTTGCGGGATAACCTCAAAAACATCTTGGAGTTCGATATACGTTTATTTTATTAGGTCTTGTATGAAAAGAAATTCAAAACTAAGTGATCTTGTTTAATATGTTTTCCTTCTCTTATAGTCAATTGTTCTACTTACTCTCACATTTGATATAAATTGTTGAGATCTATCAAGAATAATAATTTTACTTTTAAAATTCATCTATACTTAACATAAATCAATTCAAATTTACACTCGAGGAATTAATGACAAATTTCAACCCAAAATTCACTCGTGAACTCAATAACGATACGAGTAGCGTTATAACGAAACACATATCGTTATATCGACAAAAAACTCGAAATCAATATTTGTCTTGTGGAACAATCTCAAAACCATCTTAGATATGTAATCAAGGAATTAATGGTAAATTTCAGCTTAAGATTCACTCGAGAACTCAATAACGATACGAGTAGCGTTATAACGAAACACATTGCGTTATATCGATAAAAACTCGAAATCAACATCCTTCTTGCGGGATAACCTCAAAAAAATCTTGGAGTTCGATATACGTTTATTTTATTAATTCCTGTATGAAAAGAAATTCAAAACTAAGTGATCTTGTTTAATATGTTTTCCTTCTCTTATGGTCAATTGTTCTACTTACTCTCACATTTGATATAAATTGTTGAGATCTATCAAGAATAATAATTTTACATTTAAAATTCATCTATACTTAACATAAATCAATTCAAATTTGCACTCGAGGAATTAATTACAAATTTCAGCCCAAAATTCACTCGAGAACTCAATAACGATACAAGTAGCGTTATAACAAAACACATAACGTTATATCGACAAAAACTCGAAATCAACATCCGTCTTGTAGAACAATCTCAAAACCATCTTAGATATGTAATCAAGGAATTAATGGTAAATTTCAGCTCAAGATTCACTCGAGAACTCAATAACGATACGAGTAGCCTTATAATGAAACACATAGCGTTATATCAGAAAAGATGCACATGTAAACTACCATCAACATATCATTAATACTTTCAATAATGTAACAAATGACCAACCAAAACAATGTTTATATTTAATAATTGGGCGGAAAAGGTTATAATGAATAAGAATCCAACTTCATGCTACTATCAATATTCAGAACAATGAAAGATCAAATTCCACTGCATCCCATTATTACAAAACCACATAAAGTTAGAGGAAACCTTCAAAACCTGAAAGGGCTCAAATCAAACAAAATATGAAAAATTGTCCACAAATCCTATTCAAATATGCATAAGATATTCAAAGTATATATACAAAGAGTCATCAATATATTTTGTTCAACTTCTGATCTAAGACAAAGGATTAGTACATGTATGGTAGTGGCCTATGCCGGAACACTTTCTTACTTTGGTGGACTTATTTTTTTTGTTGCACTTGTGTAACTCTCTGGAAGACTTCTTCATTTGCTTTGGTGGTCGTCCACTTGGTCGCTTCGTTGATGGACACAACACAACTTTAGAACTAATATTTTTCGGAATTTGTCAGTCATCTTGAGCAGGTAATGGGTACACAAATTTAGAATAAGAGTTTCTCCAATAAGATGTTTAAAAGATGGAACACAACTTATATGCATCACATCCATCATATTTACAAACAACAATAACATGTGCACAAGGAAATCTTTCCAAATCAAACTGTCTACATGTGCATGTCAAAGCTTTCAAATTAACAATATGTGCATCGAACTCATTCTTTACTTCAAATTCTTTTGCATAAATTGGAACAACCTTCATGCCGTGAGACTCGTTGTACATCTTGCACATTTTCTTCTCCAGCTGTGGTGTGAGATAACTACTACAATTTTCTGCAAAAATATGTCTCTTATGATACCATCTCTGCAACATCGCTCTAATTTGTTCAATCAAACCCAGGATAGGAAAATCATGAGCATTTTTCAAAGTTGAGTTCAAGGATTCTGCATTGTTGGTCGTCATAATATTATAGTGTATGCCTTTACTATGAGCTCTACTCCAGACACTAACACCTCCAACCTCCACTTCAAGATAATTTCTAATTCATTCATGCAACCCACAAAGAGCAGTCATATTTTTCTCAAAATCCATCATATTATAAGCTTCTGTTGTTCTCCAAAATAATGTTCCAAAATCTGTTCTTGGAAAATTTTTCTTCAAATTATTTTGCAAGTGTCATATGCAGTGTACATGATGGGCTAAACCATACACTTTCCTAAAAGCAGTAGGAATACTTTTACCATGATCAGATATAATTACAACCTCATCCAAATCTCCAGTTATATGATCATTCAAAATACGAAATAACCAAGTCCATGAAGCTTCATTTTCATAGTCAACTACAACCCATGCAAGAGGATAAATTTGCAAATTTGCATCTTGACACGTGGCAACAAGCAAAGTACCTTTATATTTATGTTGGGTCCCAAGCGGTGTCCGAGGTTCAGAGGGGGGATGAATGAACCTCGGTCTATTTTGAAAAACCTTTTCAAAACAAATTGTTCTGCAAGCTACGAGAACTTGCAGCACCAGTTAGTTACTGCTTACAACACTAGAAGGCTGTGCTGCTTGCTATAACTTAGAGTTTTAAGCGCAGCGGAAAGATAAACTCTTTTAAAGCACAAGACTGGCTGGTTTAACATGATCGTTTCCAAGATGTTTTATGTGTATGATAGATAGAGATATGCAAGATAATGCGTAAGAGAGAAAGCAATAAAACATCTTATCCTTTATAGTGGTTCGAAGGTGGTGTAAGCCCTCTACATCCACTCTACTGTTTCCTCGAGCAGGAACTTTGTTAAGCAAGATTGAATTACAGGACTCTTCCTCACAACCTATCAACTTTACAAAGTAAACGCCAACTAGAGTCCAGAGATCACACAACACTGCAAACTCTAAAGGCCCGCCAACTAGAATCCAAAGATCACACAGCACTGCAAATTCTAAAGGCTAACCCATACAGGGTTCCACACTCCCACACAGGGAAGCTGCCTAGCACCTAGACAACTATACAAACAGCAAGGATCTTTCCTATCAACTGTTTGACACCTAAACAACCTACGCACACAGCTTTAAGGTTAAAAAGAAAAAGAAAAACTCCAACTGGTGCGGAGCAGTCTTGTTCGCTGAAAGCTCATCTGTTGTTGTTGATTGCTCCTAGAAGGTTGAGTGGCTTGGACAAGTGGAAGCTAAAAGCTTTGGATGATTTCTGAATTTCCACTCGACTTATCCAAACCCTCCCAGCTCAGTCAGCCACACCTTCTATTTATAGATCTTGGAATTTCTATCCGTTGAGAAGTATCCGTTGAAAAGAGATACTTCTTGCTTCTTCAAAAACAAGCTTTTATCTCCAAGATCTCCTCTAAGGTCACATTAAATGCGTTTGGGCTATATGACCAACGACATGATTTGCATTTAATGTGACTTGACTCTTCTGGAGCTTTTATCGTGGTGATTGCGGCTCGCAGCTTTTTGCAGCGCGTCAGTCCACGTGGCGTCTTCGCATTGGTTCCGTGTCTGCAACTTCAGTCTTCTCTCGAACGGCTCTTTCCTTCGTACTGCATTCATCATTCCTCGGATCGCAGGATACTTCTTCAGTTGGTTGCTTGTCAAGGGCGTTGTATCCTAGGTCTGCTTGCAGTTGTTAATGCATTACAGTGCTGCTGTAACATAGACCTTCTTGCAGTGTCTTCATACAGTACTGCTGTAACATTTCTTGCAGTACTCCTGTATCTTTTCTTGCAGTGAAGCTGCATGCCGTTCCTTCTTTCTTTGCTGCGATGATGTAACTGCTTTCTTGCAGTCTTGTTGTATATGAATACTTGCAGCAGCTTCTTGCAGACTTTAGCTTCCTCAGTAACTTCTGCTGCTGTAACCTGGATAGGTTCTTATGAGCTTGCAGCAGCAGCAACATCAACCTCCTTATGGTACTCTAGCTGATCAGCAATTACCTCAGCTTCTCCTCGATCATCCTCAGCTTCTACTCGAACATCCTCTGAGGATACTGTCTCAATAGTTCACCCCTTCAGAGGTCTTCTTATCCTCAGAAAGTGTTGTCAGAACAACATCCTCTTCTGAGGTCTTCAGCAAGGACTCTGTCTCCTCGGCCAGTCCTGTATCCTCGACAACCTCTGTCGTAAGCAAGGACTAAAATATCGGTATCCACGGATATATCAGTATTTTGATTTTACGGATATATCGACGGATATATCGATATCGGTGGATATATCGGTTTTTACGCAAAAAATTTAAAAAATTTGTAAAAAAAATTGAAAAATATATCTAGTACTTTAAGTAACATTAATACATATATTGAACATTTATCCAGTGGAGATATAATATATATATTCACATTTTATAAGTAACATTAATACATAATATTTAACATTAATACATATATCCAGTGGAGAAGATATAATTGTATGACATTTATCCACATATTCACTTTTGAAAAATATATATTCACATATCCAATAATTGTATGACATTTGACATGAAATTTATAATTCATATCCTCTAAATATGAAACATAAGTCAGATTTGAAAAAACCCAAATTGAGCCACGTGATACCCCACTGTCCCCACATACCTCATCCTCTCACCAAACCCACCATTCTCCCACATATTCATCTTCTTCATCAACACGACAACAGTCCAGTGTCTGAAAAATCGGTGGAGCTAAGGATTTAAAAAATAAAAAAAAATTGCAGAAAATATAAATTTTCCACCGACAGATTAACCAGCGATATACTGGCGAGAATTATCACCGATTTCTCGCGAAATATTTACAAGCTTAGCTACCAGAACTCGATATGAATATATCGGCGATTTATCACCGATATATCGGCGATAAATCACCGAAATGCAGACGAAATTGTATGTATGTTGATTTCAGTATCGGTCATGCCAATCCAGTGATTTTTCGCCGACAAATCGGCGATAAATCCCGATTTTTCAGACCTTGGCCGTAAGCACGCATTCTTGTAGTTCTTGTCGAGTTCTTGCAGCATCAGCTAGCTTTCTAAATTCTCCTTTCAGAACAGCTTCCTACTCAGCAACCTGCTCCTGTAACCTAGGCCAGCTTACACCATAGTAGCAACCTAGTTTACTGTTTGCAGCTTCCTGACTCCGGTTCCTTCTCAACCTGCTGCAAGCTTCTTCCAGTATCCTGACTCTTCTTCAGCTCAGGATACTTCTACTAGCTTGCTGCTCCTTCAGCATGCTAGCCCTTAGAAGTGTTCTTACTTCTTCTAAGGTTGGTTTTCCCTGTATCTTGGGAAACCAATACATGATCTTTCCTTGATCATGTGGTGTGAAACTAAACATCAATACCTTACGCAAACTGTTTTTTTCTTCTTGAGTTAGTGTTTTGTCTTATCAAGATAACCACTGAAATATCCCAACAATTTGTTTGTTAGAAATGTACCATCAACCGAAATTACTCGTCTAAGTGAAGTTTGAAATCCATATATGCTCGAACCTAAGGCCATGAAAAAAATACTTGAAGCGTTTGTCATCCCATGTTTCAATGAATGTTAATGTACCCGGATTTCTTTCCTTCAAAACATGACAATAAGACTCCAAGGCAGCATAACTTTCATCTGAAGTCCCCCGTACTCGAGATACTGCATAATCTTTATCCATGAAAGCTTTGGTGTAACTTATCGTTATATCAAACTCACGACGAATGTCATTGATAATGTTTCTTGGATTGTATATTAAGGTAGGATCTTCGAACTTGGCACTGATGTGAGACCCAATCATTGAATAAGTAGCATGTCTGTGATCTCTATGTCGGACACTCATGGAACATGTGTAAAAAATAACATACTTCCGAATTTCAAACATATCTGACCCTTTCATCTTCGTGGCTCTCAACATCCAATTATATTTTTCATCAAGACAAGTGATAGAATAAAGAATCTTGGTTGATCTCTTCACCTTAAACTCAAAGTGGTCTCTCAAAGACAGAAGTTGCATCTTTGATATCAAAGTCTTCTTGGATGAGAAAATTTACTTAACTTGTACATCTTCTTTCTCAGGAATTCTTGTTGATGATACAGGTTGAATGGGTGCTAAATCAACAGTCAAATTCGGAGCATCCATGGATATATACAATTCTTCACAATTGCTCACACCAACATTATTATCAACCCAAACATCTGATGTTTCAACAACCTGCTCAACAAGAACATCATTGTCATCTTGAACGACGTCACCGATAAATAGTTCCCCAAATTTCTCTCATTCAGGATTTTGCATTTCAATAACTATATTCAAATCGACACAATCAAGATCGTTTGTGTCTCTACTTCCAGGAGAATCAATTTTATAATTCTGAACCACATCATGATCTAATTAAACTCCATATGCTAAAGTATTTGCATCCTGATCACTCAAGCTTTCATTAAATTCCAAGATATCTTTTGTTAAGATAGTAACACAAAGTGGGACTTCTTTACAAACAGATATATACCACAACACATTATTGCCACTGTCAATCTTCATTGGTGGGATATGAAGATTAGACATCCCGAGAACAAGTGCTGCAAACTCCATCTTTTGAAGTCTAATATCTATGTCCAATGTTTCTTCTACTTTCTTATATAATTCTACATACGAAATGAACTTTGAAACCAAGAGCGGTGTCAAATTCTTTTCAATGTTCCCCTTGTACTTCCAACTCCATCCAACATCAGTCTCCTCCTAAAAAACGACATCATAGCATACTGTAATCCACACTGTATCATTAATATCCATGACTGCATATTACGTTAAAAAAACCACATTAATCTATAAATTATTTAAATATATCAAACTTTACAGAAATAACCACAATAATTATAATGCGAACTAAACAATTATTATATGTGCATAAAATAGCAGAATCATAACAAGAATGACATATCGTTATTCATAACATATAACATTCTCAGAGTCGTTATGACAAAGTTACATGTCGTTATGAAAAATTTAGAATAGGAAGAGAGTTTTAAAACCAAAAAATGACACAAATCCTTGAATAAGATAGAAATATAATATGATTGTTTTTCATAAAATTCAGAAACACGATAACGACACAGTGTCGTTACGAATTAAATATAATGACTGAAGATTCGTTATGACAGTATCCAAACAAAAAAATAATGATTTCATCACAAATTTGTGTTCTATAATTGCATTGTAGGATTTTATAATCAAAAAAACATACCCATGTTTGTATAGTCATAAATCATACTTTTTTTTCCAAAGAGAAGTTTTTCAATGAAACTCTTACAATGTGCCTCCTTTTTTTGAGATTGAGATCATCAATGCCATAAATTTTCAGAAAGTAAAGAAAATGAGAGTGTCAAACTCAGGAATCAACATCAATGGGATTGATCAGTTTTCAAAAGTGAAAGGAAATGCAAGAATGATCAAAAAAATTCTTCCCCCTCATATCAGACGTGTTTTTGTTGATGGTTTGGTGGGGTTTCTTTTGGGCAAATAAAACTTCTTCATATTTATTAAAAACTCCCACAATTTTTTTTATTTACAAATTTTACCCTATCTCAAGTCAAAGGCTATTTACCTAAAGATTTGTAAATGAGGTCTCTTTAAATAATTATTTATGTGAATTGGTCTCTTTAAATAAATCCCCCATTTTAAAAATATGAGAACTTTATCTCGAATTCAAGAAAAAAGCCATAAAGTGATTGAAATTATGTCAAACTCGTACTAAAGGAAAGATCTATATAGGTGTATGTATATTACCGAACATTGTTGAGATTTAAAAAAAAAAAACCAATCACTATATGCATAATATAAGAAAAAATATCAATTATCATATATCATATGATTAAACCATCAATCGAACCAGTCCAAGACAACTGGTTGAACCAATCAAACCGATTGAATCGCTAATTGATAGCAAAACTTATTAACGAAAACAACATTCAACAATAATACACAAGTGTAATACATATTTTCACAAGAAGGATCTTTCATATTATCAAGGAAATTAGTATAGTGAAATATGATCCTTCCTCTATGCTTAAAATGCATTGCCATTTTCTCTACATATCTCTTAGATACCTCATCAAGAATGGAGCTCCCAAAATGGCTACTCAACAATGGCTCCATAAAAGCTCTAACACAATTTGCCACCATTTTCCCATTTCTATATTCGTCTGAAGATACGCCATCTTGTTCTTGTTCATCATCATGTGCATCCCAAGTAACCCAAAAGACCTGCATCTTGTCTAGGTTGGAGGACCCTTCCTTCTAAATCACTCTCTCCACTTCTTGATAACATGGCATGTATATAGGCACGTTAAACGAGTAGACACGTCTGCAAAATATAAATATAAAAAAATGATATAAATTAAATATTTTTTTGAATTAAATTAAAGTTGATACATATCTCAATACATTCCTCTGGTTTTCTCTTCGAATTGATATGCTTGAATTTGAATCTTCGATCAAATCTTCAACAATAATTTTGAAAACCTCCGTGAAGAACGCCTTGAATACTTGAAGAACGTCTTGAACTTTGCCTTGAAAACGCCGACAAGAGGGATTTAGCGCCGTTTGTGGAGATTTTCTATGAAGAACACGAAGAGACTTTCTATGAAGAACATGAAGAACACCTTGAATCTTGAAGAGAAATTCTTGAGTTTTGAAATTTTGATTTTATCTTCCTTAATCTTAAACTCTTGAAATGTCTGGTGTTCTCTTATATGTTGAATTATGAAAAGAGACCCCTATTTATAACTATAGGATATGAACTATTTCCATAAATACTTGATGAATGATGCAATTTAATTGGTCATTCATGATTTGAAAATATATTTTCTTTTAATCAAAAGATATGCTTTTATTACCAAATTATGGTACATCACTTCAATATTTGTAAGATTTAATATTTATTGCCAAACAATATGATTTAAACACTTGACAACTTTGGATTGGTCTAGAATATTAAAATATCAATAATTTATCTATTTACTTTAGGAATTAATTTAATTTAAATTCCTAAAAATATAAATAGAAAATATAAATTGATGTATTTAATATATCATTTTACACATGACATCTTTTCATTGGCTAAAAAATTTGACTATCTACAGTTCGATTGATATATGAGTTAGAATGTGAGATGAGATATATATATAGTTCGATTAATCTATGAGTAAGAATGTGAGATGAGATATATATAGTTTGTAGTACATGTGTAAGGAAAATTTCATTTCTCGTCCTACGAGAGAACTCGTGTTCAATACTAATTTTGTATAATTTAAAAAATTAATTTTAGTTCTATAATTGAAACAAAATGTCCAATTTCAATCATTTTTCCACCTGAACTTACTAACTGCAATGGTTTTTCTAAACCACGATGTGTCTCAAACGTGAAAAAACCACCTAAGTTCGGAGTTGGAATAAAATTTTATAATTATATAATGATAGTTTCAGACACGAGTTTTGTGCAGGATCAAAAATGATTTTTTTTTTCTTTAAATGTGTGTGTATCAGTATATACATCAACCATGTTATATGTAAAAGTATCCTTTATACATAAGAAAAAATATGGCCGACCCACCTTATAAGAAACATACATATATTCTACTCATTATCAACTGTGACTCATCATCTTTTCAAAGTTTAGAGATGACAGAGCACCATTAAGATGATCGAAATGACATATCTCAATGCTCATGACAAACCACAATAGAAATAACAAATCTCAAAGCTCATGATGACAGATCATGATGGAATGCATGAGATGCTAGATATTAAATGAGAGTCAAGATAATAGATGATAGATCATTATAGATATGAGATCCAAATTTTCAGATGATAGATCTCGAAGCTCATAAATATAACGATTTGTCATCTAATGGTGGGCCACAGTTGAAAAATAGATAGATAACATATTTTATTATGACTTATGAATGAGCATAAAATATGTTCCTTTTAAGTTTGGTTAGAACTGTCAATAAGGGTGGATGGGGCGGACCGACCCACAATCCATCATAACCCACTATTTGGCGAGATGGGACGGGGAGGGTTTTTTTTTGTGGTGGACCCTAAAATCTCAACTCAACTCAACCAACTAGTGGCCGCAGGTTAGGCGGGCCAACCCACCACAATTTATTTTATTTTATTATTATTATTTTTTAAATTTTCAAAGAAAAAAGAGTATAAATGTAATGTGTGTATATATATATATTCAATCACATATAAAATATAAAAACTATTTTTTAAAAATAGTTTTTCACTCAAATTTCTTCATTTTTATAAATAATGACATATCAATATTTTTATAATTCCTTACTTGTACTAGGTAAATTTTTTTATCATTATATTCATTTTATCATATAAAATTTTAATAAAAAAATAGAGGCAGACTAACCTATCAAAAACACGCCTACCTTCAACTCAACCCTTTATTTTGGTGGGGGATATGATGGACCAACCCAATCCATTTTGACAACTCTAAATTTGGTAGAAAATATTTTCTCTTATATATAAATAGTATATAAGAATTGCCAACTTCCAAGCTAGGGCAAGGGCAGGCGAGCTTGCTCCACGAGCCCACTCATTTCAAGAATATTAAACTATTAATTACTAAGCTCATAACATTAAGCTCTATATATACTTGCATTAAATGAGTTCAATTTTCAATGTGGGAGACTTTAACTTTTCAAATTCCCATATTAAATACTCCATCCGTCCCACCTTATTTTGCTTGTTTGTCCCAACTTATTTTGCCAACTTCCTAATTAAAGTGAAAAAAGCATAAACTTAAACATCCAATCAACAGTCAACTGTATTTTCTTAGGATCCGTGCCGGTCAAAGTAGGCAAAATAAGTGGGGACGGACAAGGAACAAAATATCGCGATAAATCGGCGATATATCGCCAATTTATCGCGAAAAAATGCCAACCGATATCGATATGCTCCGACGAATTTTTCTGTCAAAATATCGGCGATATATCGCCGAGATATCGATATCGGTCACTCTGTGCACAAATTTGGCAAAAAATCGCCGATATATCGGTCGGTGGTTTTTTTGAATTTTTTTTGATTTTTTTTTTTTTTGAATTTTTTTGAATTTTTTTTTTTAATGGTAAATGTATTAGTGCCCCTGGAAGTGAAGAATATAAAATGCAAAATGACATAAATTTCTTGTTCAATTATTTATGACCAAGTCCATGCAAAATACATATTTGAAATAATGAAATTAATTAGGCTAGTGTGTTAAATAATGAAATATGTATTTGAATTCAACTATATTTTTAATTAAATAATTAGTAAACTTATATTAGTAAATTATTTGAATTTAGGTTCCTCTCATAAATTAATTAGGCTAGTGTGTTAAACAATGAAATACCTATTTGAATTCAACTAATAATTTTAATTAAATAATTAGTAAACTTATATTTAGTAAAGTATTTGAATTTAGGTTCCTATCATAAATTATCATGGCTTGTGTGTTAAACAATGAAATATGTATTTGAATTCAAAATTTGTCATGTTATCATAACATACAACGTTTATATAATAGTTTATCTCTATATTTGTTGTAAATATATAATTTTATTTGGAAATTTAAGTTCAATATATGTATTAATGTTACTTATAATATTATATAAAGTAGTAGATATATTTTTCAATTTTTTTTCAAATTTTTTCAAATTTTTGCGCAAAAACCGATATATCCACCGATATCGATATATCCGTCGATATATCCATAAAATCAAGGTACCGATATATCCACCGATACCGATATTTTCATCCTTGGGGACGGAGGGAGTAGTTATTTTCATTCTATTTTAAGTGGTTATCTTTAAATATTAATTTTTTATTTAAAAAATCAGTTTTGTGTATTTGACATGTGTAGATCATCTATTCTAAATATGGATTAATCTTTTGTCATTATATCTCAAACCATCATTTTATCGACAATTAAAATATTGATCAAAATGGTATCACTCGCCACTTATTTCAAAACTAATTTAACAGAATCCATCAAAAAGTTGTCATACAAACAAAAACATGTTTCAGACAAAATTTTCAAACTTAAAAATTAATAAAATTGAACAGTTTTGCAAATATGTGTTTTAAAATAAATTATGAAATTTATTTTGAGAAATTTTGACTTTAAATTTTTTTATCATTTAATTTCATTGAAAATAAAATTTGAGGGTAAAATAATATAATAGATATAACAATATATAATTTTTTTAAATAATAAATAAAAAATCATATATGTTCTTTTACTAATGTAACTTATATTTCAACAATTAGATAACATATTAATTAGACGATGTGTATTGCATAAAACCATAAACATATTTTGATCTTATATAAATAATAATTACTTTTTTTCTAATTTTATTAAATTTAATTTAATTTTTGTGTCCCTATACTATTTTTACATCTACTTATTTAAAATTCTCTTCTCCCAATTAAAGAAAACAAATTGTAAAGAGATTCACAAAATATGTTAGTGCGTGTGAAATCGCATCGGATATAGAGTCTATGTATATTACTGAAAATTAAGATAAAAAAATAAATCCAACTACCTTATAAGTAATATATCAATTAAATAATAGGTAATAGGATATGCTCGTTTTACTCAATCACAAATGTAAATGTTTTTTCCTTTTTTCTGCCCCCTATCACACAAGAGGAAACGAGCCAAATTTATAAAATCACAATTGGGAAATGCATGAAAAAAAGGAAATACAACTACCACAAATATAATATATGGTTGAAATGTAAATCAAACAAGCCGGATCTTAAACAGTTGGTTGAACAGAAATTTGAAGCCGGTTTCATATCCTCCTTAAGGAAACAAGTATATTGAACACTAATCCTTCTTCTTTGGTTAAATGCATCGCCATTTTCTCTGCATATCTCTTAAATACCTCATCAAGAATGGAGCTCCCAAAATGGCTACTCAACATTGGCTCCATAAAAGCTCTGACACCACTTGCCACCATTTTCCCTCTTCTGTATTTGTCGTTGTTGTCATCATCATCCTCACGAACCCAGAAACCATGCATTTTGTCCAACTTGAAGGACCCTTCATTCTGAATCTCTCTCTCTTCTTCACAACATGGCATGTATATTGGTATGTTAAACGAGTAGAGATCATCGATCTTGACCAGCCCCTTTGATAATTCATCGATTTATGTATGTATGTGTGAGTAAGAATGTAAGATAACATATATATAGTTGGTAGCTTGCAAATTAAAGGTGTTAAATCATATCCACCCTACAATTCTGGTGGTTTTTAATTTTGGTTTCATAATAATCACGATTTTCAATTTAGTCTTATAATGTAAGAATTTGTCTGATTTTAATCCAATTTTGAAGAATTGGGGCTTTCCAGTGATGTGGCGACACATGTCAAATTCTTATTGATTGACCATATCGTCATGTCAGTTCTAGGTCACCGAAAACCATCAATTTGAGGGTTAAGGATATCACATGACATTTTCCAGCGAAATTCGAATTTTCTGGTCAAAATTGAAATGAAAGCAGACATATTCTTAAATTGTGCGATTAAATTAAAAATCGTGATACTTATGAGATCAAAATTGAAAGACACGATAGTTATGAGATGAAAAATGATTTTAATGTACAAATTAATAAGTCATGTTTGTACCTCGGCCACCATGTCTAGAAGTGTTTTTGAGAGTAAAGTGAGATAAACGACATCGTTTTCGCAAGTGGCCAGATCTTGGAGGCTTCTGCCTACGAATGTCAACACCATTCGCCCATTGGGTACCATTTCCTTAGCTCTTGAGCTTAGAAATTTGGACAAGTCTCTTTGATATTGCTTAGCATATGCTTCCAATACATCATGGGGACTTGTCCTTGCAACGTATGTGTTTTCTTTATTCTTCTTCTTCAATCCTTCTGGAATCTGTCATTCATCATTTACTCATTTATGAGTGAGTAAGATAAAATGTCATAATAACCGATTGAGTAATAAAGTATAGCCAGTGTTGAAATAGAAACATATCTTTCTAACTTATAATCATTTTTACTTAATTTTTTTTTAACTGTTTTAAATGTTTTTGAACTTCGTGATCTAACATGAATATTGTGATTTAATCCGGGTTTCGTGATCTAACTTAAACTAACTTCATGATCTATCTACCGCTACCTAACTTTCATGATCTAACTCGAATTTTCAGATCTAATATGCGTTTTGTGATCTAACCTATGAGCTTCATAATCTAACATGTGACATTTGTGATCTAATATAAGATTCGAGTTTAACCTATGAGTTTCATGATCTAACCTAGAGTACCTTCATAATCTAACTATTGTTATCAATCATCATGATCTAACTTACGTTGTTAAAAAACATATACCTTACATTCACCCCACTTAAAATAATAAATAAAAATTATATTAGCACCACTTTAGGATTCAAGTTGTAGAATGTATGTACCTAATCCTCTTTTCAATGAGTACTTACTTTCCAATTTTGAATTGTATGATGTTATTTTTTTCACATGTATGAGATCTTCTTAATACATAGCTTGTATTAAATATCATGAAACATGTGATGTAACACAAAATGTAATAGAAGATCCATACTTTTTTTTTTTTTTAAAGCAAAAATATTTGCCATAATTGTGCTTGTCCTGTTCATAATTGTTGGATCCGCCACTGCAGTGGCCTTCCATATTTTCAAAGTTTCGATCCGTCATCTCGATCATCAACTCTCATGATCATGAACATTGAGAATTTTTGTCTCTTTATTCAGATCATGAAGCTTATAATGAGTATATATGTAGATTACTCATACAAAACTCTGTAAAGTACTATATAGAAGCAGCAACAAAGTATACATACATACCTGAGATAGCCAATGCAAAGAATAGGAAGAATAGGCAAAGTGAATGGTGTTGCTTGGAAATAGTCTGCCATAGAAAGAACCAGGCAAAGCATACACAAAACATTTCACATGATCATAGGACAAAGTTGGCAACAATTTGAAGAGGTTGTTGAAATCATTGTCTGGAAGATCATTCAAGAACACCTCCAATTCTGGTATGTTGCAAACATTTTCAGTATTCGTCTTTTTGTAGAGACGTTGAATCGTATCGAGGATGTGGGAGATGATGACAATGGTGTTAGGCCCTGATGAACACCCCAAATCCACCATCTTCAAGGGTTTATTAGAAAAGCCATCAACAAACATTTCTTCAAGACTTTCATCTAACATAGGCAATGTTTTCCATATCACAGCTTTCTGCAAGAATTAAAGATAGCAAGTTAGCAAATATATTAATATTGTAAGTCCATGTACACAACAAGGAAATGCGCAAATAGCGATGAATTTTTTTGTCACGATACCAATTTAGCGATGAAAATATTATATGGGAGTGGCAAACCAAGTTTGCAACCATTTTCTTATACAGCATAGCAAAATTCGCGATGAAATAATTTCCATCGCTAACAATAAAGAAAATCGTCGCGAACTTTCAATATGTGATTTTTTTAATAATTGTCATAAATATTACTAAGAACACATTCATTACTGTCCATTTTACTTCTCTTCATTATCAAGTTATTTGTGTTTCACTGTTTCTGCATGCATGAGAGAGAGAGAGAGAGAGAGAGAGAGAGAGACCTGAAGGCCAGAATTGTTGGCATAGCTAGTTTCACCATTGCCTGGATTCATGTGAGAGAGAGAGAGAGAGAGAGAGAGAGAGAGAGAGAGACCTGAAGGCCAGAATTGTTGGCATAGCTAGTTTCACCATTGCCTGGATTCATATGTGACATTTCTGAAGCTTTCTACGTACGTTCTTCATAACACGTGAAATACTACTATCTTTATAAATTATAATGTACCAGGAAAAAAGAGTTTTTTAATTCTCTAAGCTTGCGTCATTAATTTTTCATCATTTATAATATATAATTGCAATAATATAATATGCGCTATACTATATAAAAACCCCCCTATTATATAAAGTTAACTACAATCAATACATGTGGCACTAGCTATTAGAAGAAAACAATTCCCTAATTCCAATAGTTAGTTTTAATTGTTATTTATTATTGACGATAATGTTTAATAAGTGATTAAACATCCTACTAAGTAGGAGTATATAATTAAATTATCTTGATAACCTTTTTTTTTTTTGTGTCAAACAATATTATTTATTGTCATGTTTACTTAGTGGAGACGTAACATATCAACTTTCATTTTTATATGTTATTTTACAATTTGTTGTCGCAATAACTAAACTTTTCGTAATTATTTTTGTTGTCTCAAAATTTTTTATCGCAAATACTCATATTTCTTGTAGTGATTTAACAAGTAGAATGGTTGGTTCGAGTTCGATAAAAAATCGAATAAAATCATTTCACAAATTGCATTTTATGAAATGAAGTCCCACCAAATTAATATTATATTAAATGGATTATCTAATTTAAATATCAGTTTCACAGGAAGGAAAAATACCTCAACTACCGTAAAATCAAATAATGAACTACTTTCTACAATAAAAAAATAGTTTAGTTACTTTTTTTTAACAAAACTCAGGAAAATGTATTTATTGACATTTTGAGAAAGAAAAAACATCACTTACACACTTAGTGGTGACGGAACCATGATCATAAAGTGTGGGGACCCAAACTAATTAATTGTTTTTTTACAATATATATTATTAATATATATGGGGTAATTCATATAAATCATTTAAGATTAAACAATATGACTATATTGTGTAATTCTATCACAGTCGTATGAAAAATACATCATGTAACATCCGATATAAAACTGACTTTTTATCATTTTTTCAGATCAGAATAATAATTTTATAGATTTTTCTAATTTACGGTAAAAATATAATAAATTAATTTCTTGTGATAGAAAATAATTTCTTACACGTGGTATTTTTACAAGGAAGTGAGTGTTGATATATTTTAGGGTGAGGAGGTAGAGGCACCAACACTCTTCATTTTGATTCGGTCAAACCTGTTATCGTTGACCGTTAAAAGCGGCTCTTGTGGGCCTTTGCCACGTGCCTACCCCCAACTACCAATGCTTCATTAATTGCCATACATAGTTAATAAATAATACAAACTTTCCCTAAAATGACAATAATCCAAATTAATTGATAGATTTCAATTTTCTACTACGTTTTAAAATTAACATCTTAGAATGAATGAATAATAATCATAAAAGATAAAAAGAATGCAGCCGCCATTATTTTATTAATAGAGTATTTCTTGATTAGTTTTTTACTCATTTGGCCCCTAATTTACCAGAATTATTGTTTATTATTAATTAGATTTATAAAAAAAAAAAAAAAACTTGTTTGAGAGAGGTTTGATCCCTAACCCTTAAATCAACGTAAAGTTCAATTAAAATTGTTTACCATATTGAAGATTTTTTTTTCTCTCAAAAATACGTGAAGTTTTTCTTTTATTTATTAACATTTAAAGTATTACAATAACGATATATCTTCATAATTAAATTGGTTGAGATCTCAGATATATATAATAAGGTAAAAAGCTCAACACATTCAATACGAATATTAATAGTAAAAACTAAAAATATTATTTTTGTGGATTATCCTACATATATAATTTTAAAGACGGACTAAAGATTAATTTATCAAGATGAACTAATTGGGATTATGAATATATAATAGAGCTCTAATCCTATATAGGTTTTTTGAAACGTATTAATAAGTAAATTCAATTAGATGGGGTTTTAACTAAATTCAATTACATACATTCTAGTAATTTCTACAAAAAAGAAAACGGAATTTAAATAAAATTAGTCCACAAAAAAGACAAAAAGAATTATATTTCTGCCCTCACGGCCAGTTTCTAGCTCTGTGATTGGCAAAGTGCAGCTACTAAGCAGTAGGGTTCCTCTTGCCTTGAATTGCATAGAGATTTAAAAATAATAAAAAAATAAATAATAATAAAAATTAGGCAGCATGAGAATATGAGATATGATGCCCTTTGGGTGTCATTAATTAGCTCTCTTTTTATAGAGTGTTGCTATTTATTAAATGTTATGGGTCAATACAAACTGTTAATTTTTATTTATTTTTAATTAGGGATAGATAATCAACTCTCCATAATCGTAAATCCTTTAATCTGATGAGATGTAAATTAAGAAATGTATACTAATGACAAACATCCGTGAAAAAAGTATAAGTAACATTACTTAAATACTATGATATTTTTACATAAAAATTATACTAATATAAAATTAAGATTACTTCATGAATTAAAAAAGAATAAATTCCAGCACGACTCCGAATCGGATCCAAGTCGTGTTCAATAATTACAGCATGCAACTAGTGCACGCTTGGTTTTAACTTTTGATTACTTTATACATGAATTCATTGAAGAAACTGGAGCAAGTATGGTACTTCTGATTATGGAAAAGCAGTACAAATTTAGAATACTGAAGATGTATACACTACAAGATGGATTTTCTTTTTGATAGAAAATTTCTGAAAATGATTCCTAGATTTGGGTTTTTCTTTTTATCGTCGTCGTATAAAAATAACAAGATTATGTAATTAGTTGAAATTATTCCTTCTACATATATAAAACCATGTAATTAATCGATTGGTTTTTATGTTTTATGTATACATTATTCTTTTTTTGTTCGATAATATACTTGACTAGTAAAATTCATATCATCAACCTTTATTTGAATGTAAATCGAAAATCCGTAATATTTTAAACCAAATTATATTGAGTTTTAAAGATTACAGTACACCAATGACAATTATCTGATACATATCTAATTAATATTCAAATGTAATAAAAAAAACTATCTATCAAATACTAATCATCTGACAATATATATTTTTTAAAAGTTTAAAGATTTACTCAACAAATCGATAATAAAATAGAAAATAAAAGAGTCATCCTATATATTTAAGGAAATTAAAAAAAAAAAACCCATCATACTACTTTATTTTGGTTTTTACAGTTCTCTTCTACCAATTAAAGAAAAAGTTATATAGAGATTAAAGAAAATGTTGTGTGTGAAATCGCATAAAATTCGTTCTCAGTATTATTGACATACAATTAGGAAAAACACTAATTATTATTTACCATAAAGTTGAACTATCGGATGAACCAATCCAGTGATCTCAAACAATAACAAGACTTATTTGTTAATAGGTCCAATAACAAAGAGAATACTACACATGATTTAACTATCAGAGTTCTCATATCCTCCTTAATGAAATTAGTATAGTGAAATATGATCCTTCCTTTGTGGTTAAATGCATTGCCACTTTCTCTGCATATCTCTTAAACACCTCATCAAGAATGGAGCTCCCAAAATGGCTACTCAACATTGGCTCCATAAAAGCTCTAACACCACTTGCCACCATTTTCCCACTTCTATATTTGTCTGAAAACTCATCATCTTGTTCTTGTTCATCATCACGTGCATCCCAAGGAACCCTAAAAACCTGCATCTTGTCCAAATTGAAGGACCCTTCACTCTGAATCACTCCCTCCACTTCTTGATAATATGCCAAGTATATAGGTACGTTAAACGAGTAGAGATCATCGATCTTGACAAGCCCCTGTGTCAAAATTGATCGATTAGTATACGAGTAAGAATATTGTGAGATGACATGTATATAGTTTGTAGCAAACGTGTGGGAAATTTTTCATTTTTCAGTCCTACAGAAGAACCTGCGTTTGTTACTAGTCATGTATAATTCAAAAAATCAATTTTAGTCTTATAATTGGAACAAAATGTCAAATTTCAATCATTTTTCCACCAAAATTTACTAGCTGAAATGGTTTTTCTGAACTTTGGTGCATCTCAAATGCGAAGAAAACCACCTAAGTTTGGAAATTCCGACGGAATGAGATTTAATAATATTTTTTTTTTCAATTACATACTAAAGTAAAAAAAATTTAAAATTTTATAAGACCAATTTCAAACTCGAGTTTGGAGCAGGATTAAAAATAATTTTTTTTCCTTATATGAGTGTATATACATCAACCATGTTAATATGTAAAAGTATCCTTTATACATAAGAAAAAATATTTTCGATCCACCTTATAAGAACTATGACTCGTCATCTTTTCAATGCTTGGAGATGAGAGATCAACATTAAGATAACTGAAATGACAGATCTCAATGCTCATGACAAATCACGATCGAGATAACAAATCTTGAAGCTCATGATGATAGATCACGATTGGATACATGAGATGACAAAGATCCATCAAGACAACAAGATGACAGATCTCGAAGCTCACGAATATGATAGATTTGTCATCTTACGGTGGGCCACAGTTGAAAAATAGTTAGATAACATATTTTCTCACGAGTATAAAATATGTAATCTTTGTAGAAAACATTTTCTCTTACATATATAAATAGTATAAATATCCCACAACTCAACCTACCTCATCCACCATGTCTAGCAGTGTTTTTGAAAGCAAAGTGAAATATGATCCTTCCTCTGTGCTTAAAATGCATTGCCATTTTCTCTACATATCTCTTAGATACCTCATCAAGAATGGAGCTCCCAAAATGGCTACTCAACAATGGCTCCATAAAAGCTCTAACACAATTTGCCACCATTTTCCCACTTCTATATTTGTCTGAAGATACGCCATCTTGTTCTTGTTCATCATCATGTGCATCCCAAGTAACCCAAAAGACCTGCATCTTGTCTAGGTTGGAGGACCCTTCCTTCTGAATCACTCTCTCCACTTCTTGATAACATGGCATGTATATAGGCACGTTAAACGAGTAGACACATCTGCAAAATATAAATATAAAAAAATGATATAAATTAAATATTTTTTTGAATTAAATTAAAGTTGATACATATCTCAATACATTCCTCTGGTTTTCTCTTCGAATTGATATGCTTGAATTTGAATCTTCGATCAAATCTTCAACAATAATTTTGGAAACCTCCGTGAAGAACACCTTGAATACGTGAAGAACGTCTTGAACTTTGCCTTGAAAACGCCGACAAGAGGGATTTAGCACCGTTTGTGGAGATTTTCTATGAAGAACACGAAGAGACTTTCTATGAAGAACACGAAGAACACCTTGAATCTTGAAGAGAAATTCTTGAGTTTTGAAAATTTGATTTTATCTTCCTTAATCTTAAACTCTTGAAGTGTCTGGTGTTCTCTTATATGTTGAATTATGAAAAGAGACCCCTATTTATAACTATATGATATGAACTGTTTCCATAAATACTTGATGAATGATGCAATTTGATTGATCATTCATGATTTGAAAATATATTTTCTTTTAATCAAAAGATATGATTTTATTACCAAATTATGGTTTATCACTTCAATATTTGTAAGATTTAATATTTATTGCCAAACAATATGATTTAAACACTTGACAACATTGGATTGGTCTAGAATATTAAAATATCAATAATTTATCTATTTACTTTAGGAATTAATTTAATTTAAATTCCTAAAAATATATATAGAAAATATAAATTGATATATTTAATATATCATCTTACACATGACATCTTTTCATTGGCTAAAAAATTTAACTATCTACAGTTCGATTGATATATGAGTTAGAATGTGAGATGAGATATATATATAGTTCGATTAATCTATGAGTAAGAATGCGAGATGAGATATATATAGTTTGTAGTACATGTGTAGGGAAAATTTCATTTCTCGTCCTACGAGAGAACTCGTGTTCAATACTAATTTTGTATAATTTAAAAAATTAATTTTAGTTCTATAATTGAAACAAAATGTCCAATTTCAGTCATTTTTCCACCTGAACTTACTAACTGCAATGGTTTTTCTAAACCACGATGTGTCTCAAACGTGAAAAAACCACCTAATTAAGTTCGGAGTTGGAATAAAATTTTATAATTATATAATGATAGTTTCAGACACGAGTTTTGTGCAGGATCAAAAATGATTTTTTTTTCTTTAAATGTGTGTGTATCAGTATATACATCAACCATGTTATATGTAAAAGTATCCTCTATACATAAGAAAAAATATGGCCGACCCACCTTATAAGAAACATACATATATTCTACTCATTATCAACTGTGACTCGTCATCTTTTCAAAGTTTAGAGATGACAGAACACCATTAAGATGATCGAAATGACATATCTCAATGCTCATGACAAACCACAATAGAAATAACAAATCTCAAAGCTCATGATGACAGATCATGATGGAATGCATGAGATGCTAGATATTAAATGAGAGTCAAGATAATAGATGATAGATCATTATAGATATGAGATCCAAATTTTCAGATGATAGATCTCGAAGCTCATAAATATAACGATTTGTCATCTAATGGTGGGCCACAGTTGAAAAATAGATAGATAACATATTTTATTATGACATATGAATGAGCATAAAATATGTTCCTTTTAAGTTTGGTTAGAACTGTCAATAAGGGTGGATGGGGCGGACCGACCCACAATCCATCATAACCCATTATTTGGTGAGATGGGACGGGGAGGGTATTTTTTTGTGATGGACCCTAAAATCTCAACTCAACTCAACCAACTAGTGGCCGCAGGTTAGGCGGGCCAACCCACCACAATTTATTTTATTTTTTTATTATTATTTTTTAAATTTTCAAAGAAAAAAGAGTATAAATGTAATTTGTGTGTATATATATATATATATTCAATCACATATAAAATATAAAAACTATTTTTTAAAAATAGTTTTTCACTCAAATTTCTTCATTTTTATATATAATGACATATCAATATTTTTATAATTCCTTACTTGTACTAGGTAAATTTTTTTATCATTATATTCATTTTATCATATAAAATTTTAATAAAAAAATATTAAAAAAATAGAGGCAGACTAACCTATCAAAAACACGCCTACCTTCAACTCAACCCTTTATGTTGGTGGGGATATGATGGACCAACCCAATCCATTTTGACAACTCTAAATTTGGTAGAAAATATTTTCTCTTATATATAAATAGTATATAAGAATTGCCAACTTCCAAGCTAGGGCAAGGGCAGGCGAGCTTGCTCCACGAGCCCACTCATTCCAAGAATATTAAACTATTAATTACTAAGCTCATAACATTAAGCTCTATTTATACTTGCATTAAATGAGTTCAATTTTCAATGTGGGAGACTTTAACTTTTCAAATTCCCATATTAAATAGTTATTTTCATTCTATTTTAAGTGGTTATCTTTAAATATTAATTTTTTATTTAAAAAATCAGTTTTGTGTATTTGACATGTGTAGATCATCTATTCCAAATATGGATTAATCTTTTGTCATTATATCTCAAACGATCATTTTATCGACAATTAAAATATTGATCAAAATGGTATCACTTGCCACTTATTTCAAAACCAATTTAACAGAATCCATCAAAAAGTTTTGTCATACAAACAAAAACATGTTTCAGACAAAATTTTCAAACTTAAAAATTAATAAAATTGAACAGTTTTGCAAATATGTGTTTTAAAATAAATTATGAAATTTATTTTGAGAAATTTTGACTTTAAATTTTTTATCATTTAATTTCATTGAAAATAAAATTTGAGGGTAAAATAATATAATAGATATAACAATATATAATTTTTTTAAATAATAAATAAAAAATCATATATGTTCTTTTACTAATGTAACTTATATTTCAACAATTAGATAACATATTAGTTAGACGATGTGTATTGCATAAAACCATAAACATATTTTGATCTTATATAAATAATAATTACTTTTTTTCTAATTTTATTAAATTTAATTTAATTTTTGTGTCCCTATACTATTTTTACATCTACTTATTTAAAATTCTCTTCTACCAATTAAAGAAAACAAATTGTAAAGAGATTCACAAAATATGTTAGTGCGTGTGAAATCGCATCGGATATAGAGTCTATGTATATTACTGAAAATTAAGATAAAAAAATAAATCCAACTACCCTATAAGTAATATATCAATTAAATAATAGGTAATAGGATATGCTCGTTTTACTCAATCACAAATGTAAATGTTTTTTCCTTTTTTTTGCCCCCTATCACACAAGAGGAAACGAGCCAAATTTATAAAATCACAATTGGGAAATGCATGAAAAAAAGGAAATACAACTACCACAAATATAATATATGGTTGAAATGTAAATCAAACAAGCCGGATCTTAAACAGTTGGTTGAACAGAAATTTGAAGCCGGTTTCATATCCTCCTTAAGGAAACAAGTATATTGAACACTAATCCTTCTTCTTTGGTTAAATGCATCGCCATTTTCTCTGCATATCTCTTAAATACCTCATCAAGAATGGAGCTCCCAAAATGGCTACTCAACATTGGCTCCATAAAAGCTCTGACACCACTTGCCACCATTTTCCCTCTTCTGTATTTGTCGTTGTTGTCGTCATCATCATCCTCACGAACCCAGAAACCATGCATTTTGTCCAACTTGAAGGACCCTTCATTCTGAATCTCTCTCTCCACTTCTTCACAACATGGCATGTATATTGGTATGTTAAACGAGTAGAGATCATCGATCTTGACAAGCCCCTTTGATAATTCATCGATTTATGTATGTATGTGTGAGTAAGAATGTAAGATAACATATATATAGTTGGTAGCTTGCAAATTAAAGGTGTTAAATCATATCCACCCTACAATTCTGGTGGTTTTTAATTTTGGTTTCATAATAATCACGATTTTCAATTTAGTCTTATAATGTAAGAATTTGTCTGATTTTAATCCAATTTTGAAGAATTGGGGCTTTCCAGTGATGTGGCGACACATGTCAAATTCTTATTGATTGACCATATCGTCATGTCAGTTCTAGGTCACCGAAAACCATCAATTTGAGGGTTAAGGATATCACATGACATTTTCCAGCGAAAATCGAATTTTCTGGTCAAAATTGAAATGAAAGCAGACATATTTTTAAATTGTGCGATTAAATTAAAAATCGTGATACTTATGAGATCAAAATTGAAAGACACTATAGTTATGAGATGAAAAATGATTTTAATGTACAAATTAATAAGTCATGTTTGTACCTCGGCCACCATGTCTAGAAGTGTTTTTGAGAGTAAAGTGAGATAAACGACCTCGTTTTCGCAAGTGGCCAGATCTTGGAGGCTTCTGCCTACGAATGTCAACACCATTCGCCCATTGGGTACCATTTCCTTAGCTCTTGAGCTTAGAAATTTGGACAAGTCTCTTTGATATTGCTTAGCATATGCTTCCAATACATCATGGGGACTTGTCCTTGCAACGTATGTGTTTTCTTTATTCTTCTTCTTCAATCCTTCTGGAATCTGTCATTCATCATTTACTCATTTATGAGTGAGTAAGATAAAATGTCATAATAACCGATTGAGTAATAAAGTATAGCCAGTGTTGAAATAGAAACATATCTTTCTAACTTATAATCATTTTTACTTAATTTTTTTTAACTGTTTTAAATGTTTTTGAACTTCGTGATCTAACATGAATATTGTGATTTAATTCGGGTTTCGTGATCTAACTTAAACTAACTTCATGATCTATCTACCGCTACCTAACTTTCATGATCTAACTCGAATTTTCAGATCTAATATGCGTTTTGTGATCTAACCTATGAGCTTCATAATCTAACATGTGACATTTATGATCTAATATAAGATTCGAGTTTAACCTATGAGTTTCATGATCTAACTTAGAGTACCTTCATAATCTAACTATTGTTATCAATCATCATGATCTAACTTACGTTGTTAAAAAACATATACCTTACATTCACCCCACTTAAAATAATAAATAAAAATTATATTAGCACCACTTTAGGATTCAAGTTGTAGAATGTATGTACCTAATCCTCTTTTCAATGAGTACTTACTTTCCAATTTTGAATTGTATGATGTTATTTTTTTCACATGTATGAGATCTTCTTAATACATAGGTTGTATTAAATATCATGAAACATGTGATGTAACACAAAATGTAATAGAAGATCCATACTTTTTTTTTTTTTTTAAAGCAAAAATATTTGCCATAATTGTGCTTGTCCTGTTCATAATTGTTGGATCCGCCACTGCAGTGGCCTTCCATATTTTCAAAGTTTCGATCCGTCATCTCGATCATCAACTCTCATGATCATGAACATTGAGAATTTTTGTCTCTTTATTCAGATCATGAAGCTTATAATGAGTATATATGTAGATTACTCATACAAAACTCTGTAAAGTACTATATAGAAGCAGCAACAAAGTATACATACATACCTGAGATAGCCAATGCAAAGAATAGGAAGAATAGGCAAAGTGAATGGTGTTGCTTGGAAATAGTCTGCCATAGAAAGAACCAGGCAAAGCATACACAAAACATTTCACATGATCATAGGACAAAGTTGGCAACAATTTGAAGAGGTTGTTGAAATCATTGTCTGGAAGATCATTCAAGAACACCTCCAATTCTGGTATGTTGCAAACATTTTCAGTATTCGTCTTTTTGTAGAGACGTTGAATCGTATCGAGGATGTGGGAGATGATGACAATGGTGTTAGGCCCTGATGAACACCCCAAATCCACCATCTTCAAGGGTTTATTAGAAAAGCCATCAACAAACATTTCTTCAAGACTTTCATCTAACATAGGCAATGTTTTCCATATCACAGCTTTCTGCAAGAATTAAAGATAGCAAGTTAGCAAATATATTAATATTGTAAGTCCATGTACACAACAAGGAAATGCGCAAATAGCGATGAATTTTTTTGTCACGATACCAATTTAGCGATGAAAATATTATATGGGAGTGGCAAACCAAGTTTGCAACCATTTTCTTATACAGCATAGCAAAATTCGCGATGAAATAATTTCCATCGCTAACAATAAAGAAAATCGTCGCGAACTTTCAATATGTGATTTTTTTAATAATTGTCATAAATATTACTAAGAACACATTCATTACTGTCCATTTTACTTCTCTTCATTATCAAGTTATTTGTGTTTCACTGTTTCTGCATGCATGAGAGAGAGAGAGAGAGAGAGAGAGAGACCTGAAGGCCAGAATTGTTGGCATAGCTAGTTTCACCATTGCCTGGATTCATGTGAGAGAGAGAGAGAGAGAGAGAGAGAGAGAGAGAGAGAGAGACCTGAAGGCCAGAATTGTTGGCATAGCTAGTTTCACCATTGCCTGGATTCATATGTGACATTTCTGAAGCTTTCTACGTACGTTCTTCATAACACGTGAAATACTACTATCTTTATAAATTATAATGTACCAGGAAAAAAGAGTTTTTTAATTCTCTAAGCTTGCGTCATTAATTTTTCATCATTTATAATATATAATTGCAATAATATAATATGCGCTATACTATATAAAAACCCCCCTATTATATAAAGTTAACTACAATCAATACATGTGGCACTAGCTATTAGAAGAAAACAATTCCCTAATTCCAATAGTTAGTTTTAATTGTTATTTATTATTGACGATAATGTTTAATAAGTGATTAAACATCCTACTAAGTAGGAGTATATAATTAAATTATCTTGATAACCTTTTTTTTTTTTTGTGTCAAACAATATTATTTATTGTCATGTTTACTTAGTGGAGACGTAACATATCAACTTTCATTTTTATATGTTATTTTACAATTTGTTGTCGCAATAACTAAACTTTTCGTAATTATTTTTGTTGTCTCAAATTTTTTTATCGCAAATACTCATATTTCTTGTAGTGATTTAACAAGTAGAATGGTTGGTTCGAGTTCGATAAAAAATCGAATAAAATCATTTCACAAATTGCATTTTATGAAATGAAGTCCCACCAAATTAATATTATATTAAATGGATTATCTAATTTAAATATCAGTTTCACAGGAAGGAAAAATACCTCAACTACCGTAAAATCAAATAATGAACTACTTTCTACAATAAAAAATAGTTTAGTTACTTTTTTTAACAAAACTCAGGAAAATGTATTTATTGACATTTTGAGAAAGAAAAAACATCACTTACACACTTAGTGGTGACGGAACCATGATCATAAAGTGTGGGGACCCAAACTAATTAATTGTTTTTTTACAATATATATTATTAATATATATGGGGTAATTCATATAAATCATTTAAGATTAAACAATATGACTATATTGTGTAATTCTATCACAGTCGTATGAAAAATACATCATGTAACATCTGATATAAAACTGACTTTTTATCATTTTTTCAGATCAGAATAATAATATTATAGATTTTTCTAATTTACGGTAAAAATATAATAAATTAATTTCTTGTGATAGAAAATAATTTCTTACACGTGGTATTTTTACAAGGAAGTGAGTGTTGATATATTTTAGGGTGAGGTAGAGGCACCAACACTCTTCATTTTGATTCGGTCAAACCTGTTATCGTTGACCGTTAAAAGCGGCTCTTGTGGGCCTTTGCCACGTGCCTACCCCCAACTACCAATGCTTCATTAATTGCCATACATAGTTAATAAATAATACAAACTTTCCCTAAAATGACAATAATCCAAATTAATTGAGGGCACCCACATTGATTCATTTTGAGTGTTTTTAGCACACTATTTTAATGTGGGGTCCACATGCCACTAAATTTTATCAATTTTAAAACACATTTCTACATCAATTTATCACAAATTTACACATTTTTTAACACAAATGCAATCATTACATGTGGGGTCCCATTATCAACTACATTTTATTCTATTATTTTTATCCACTAAAATACACACTCTTTCCAATCATTAGCAAATAATTACAAAGGGGACAAGAATGTTATTCAAACATCTTAACACACCCATACTTACACAAAAACACACACTTAAAAACATCCCCACATTAATTAACACCAGACATGTTTTTATTAATAACACCTCAAAATGAATTGGTTTGTGTGCCCTATTAACACACACACTAATTATATAAAAACACACACTTAAAAACATACTACATTAATTAACACACACACTAATTATATAAAAACACACACTTAAGAACATCAATGTGGATGTCCTGATAGATTTCAATGTTCAACTACGTTTTAAAATTAACATCTTAGAATGAATGAATAATAATCATAAAAGATAAAAAGAATGCAGCCGCCATTATTTTATTAATAGAGTATTTCTTGATTAGTTTTTTACTCATTTGGCCCCTAATTTACCAGAATTATTGTTTATTATTAATTAGATTTATAAAAAAAAAAAAACTTGTTTGAGAGAGGTTTGATCCCTAACCCTTAAATCAACGTAAAGTTCAATTAAAATTGTTTACCATATTGAAGATTTTTTTTTCTCTCAAAAATACGTGAAGTTTTTCTTTTATTTATTAACATTTAAAGTATTACAATAACGATATATCTTCATAATTAAATTGGTCGAGATCTCAGATATATATAATAAGGTAAAAAGCTCAACACATTCAATACGAATATTAATAGTAAAAACTAAAAATATTATTTTTGTGGATTATCCTACATATATAATTTTAAAGACGGACTAAAGATTAATTTATCAAGATGAACTAATTGGGATTATGAATATATAATAGAGCTCTAATCCTATATAGGTTTTTTGAAACGTATTAATAAGTAAATTCAATTAGATGGGGTTTTAACTAAATTCAATTACATACATTCTAGTAATTTCTACAAAAAAGAAAACGGAATTTAAATAAAATTAGTCCACAAAAAAGACAAAAAGAATTATATTTCTGCCCTCACGGCCAGTTTCTAGCTTTGTGATTGGCAAAGTGCAGCTACTAAGCAGTAGGGTTCCTTTTGCCTTGAATTGCATAGAGATTTAAAAATAATAAAAAAATAAATAATAATAAAAATTAGGCAGCATGAGAATATGAGATATGATGCCCTTTGGGTGTCATTAATTAGCTCTCTTTTTATAGAGTGTTGCTATTTATTAAATGTTATGGGTCAATACAAACTGTTAATTTTTATTTATTTTTAATTAGGGATAGATAATGAACTCTCCATAATCGTAAATCCTTTAATCTGATGAGATGTAAATTAAGAAATGTATACTAATGACAAACATCCGTGAAAAAAGTATAAGTAACATCACTTAAATACTATGATATTTTTACATAAAAATTATACTAATATAAAATTAAGATTACTTCATGAATTAAAAAAGAATAAATTCCAGCACGACTCCGAATCGGATCCAAGTCGTGTTCAATAATTACAGCATGCAACTAGTGCACGCTTGGTTTTAACTTTTGATTACTTTATACATGAATTCATTGAAGAAACTGGAGCAAGTATGGTACTTCTGATTATGGAAAAGCAGTACAAATTTAGAATACTGAAGATGTATACACTACAAGATGGATTTTCTTTTTGATAGAAAATTTCTGAAAATGATTCCTAGATTTGGGTTTTTTTTTTTTATCGTCGTCGTATAAGTTGTTATTTTTAAAGATAACAAGATTATGTAATTAGTTGAAATTATTCCTTCTACATATATAAAATCATGTAATTAATCGATTGGTTTTTATGTTTTATGTATACATTATTCTTTTTTTGTTCGATAATATACTTGACTAGTAAAATTCATATCATCAACCTTCATTTGAATGTAAATCGAAAATCCGTAATATTTTAAACCAAATTATATTGAGTTTTAAAGATTACAGTACACCAATGACAATTATCTGATACATATCTAATTAATATTCAAATGTAATAAAAAAAACTATCTATCAAATACTAATCATTTGACAATATATATTTTTTAAAAGTTTAAGGATTTACTCAACAAATCGATAATAAAATAGAAAATAAAAGAGTCATCCTATATATTTAAGGAAATTAAAAAAAAAAAAAAAACCCATCATACTACTTTATTTTGGTTTTTACAGTTCTCTTCTACCAATTAAAGAAAAAGTTATATAGAGATTAAAGAAAATGTTGTGTGTGAAATCGCATAAAATTCGTTCTCAGTATTATTGACATACAATTAGGAAAAACACTAATTATTATTTACCATAAAGTTGAACTATCGGATGAACCAATCCAGTGATCTCAAACAATAACAAGACTTATTTGTTAATAGGTCCAATAACAAAGAGAATACTACACATGATTTAACTATCAGAGTTCTCATATCCTCCTTAATGAAATTAGTATAGTGAAATATGATCCTTCCTTTGTGGTTAAATGCATTGCCACTTTCTCTGCATATCTCTTAAACACCTCATCAAGAATGGAGCTCCCAAAATGGCTACTCAACATTGGCTCCATAAAAGCTCTAACACCACTTGCCACCATTTTCCCACTTCTATATTTGTCTGAAAACTCATCATCTTGTTCTTGTTCATCATCACGTGCATCCCAAGGAACCCTAAAAACCTGCATCTTGTCCAAATTGAAGGACCCTTCACTCTGAATCACTCCCTCCACTTCTTGATAATATGCCAAGTATATAGGTACGTTAAACGAGTAGAGATCATCGATCTTGACAAGCCCCTGTGTCAAAATTGATCGATTAGTATACGAGTAAGAATATTGTGAGATGACATGTATATAGTTTGTAGCAAACGTGTGGGAAATTTTTCATTTTTCAGTCCTACAGAAGAACCTGCGTTTGTTACTAGTCATGTATAATTCAAAAAATCAATTTTAGTCTTATAATTGGAACAAAATGTCAAATTTCAATCATTTTTCCACCAAAATTTACTAGCTGAAATGGTTTTTCTGAACTTTGGTGCATCTCAAATGCGAAGAAAACCACCTAAGTTTGGAAATTCCGACGGAATGAGATTTAATAATATTTTTTTTTTCAATTACATACTAAAGTAAAAAAAAATTTAAATTTTATAAGACCAATTTCAAACTCGAGTTTGGAGCAGGATTAAAAATGATTTTTTTTCCTTATATGAGTGTATATACATCAACCATGTTAATATGTAAAAGTATCCTTTATACATAAGAAAAAATATTTTCGATCCACCTTATAAGAACTATGACTCGTCATCTTTTCAATGCTTGGAGATGAGAGATCAACATTAAGATAACTGAAATGACAGATCTCAATGCTCATGACAAATCACGATCGAGATAACAAATCTTGAAGCTCATGATGATAGATCACGATTGGATACATGAGATGACAAAGATCCATCAAGACAACAAGATGACAGATCTCGAAGCTCACGAATATGATAGATTTGTCATCTTACGGTGGGCCACAGTTGAAAAATAGTTAGATAACATATTTTCTCACGAGTATAAAATATGTAATCTTTGTAGAAAACATTTTCTCTTACATATATAAATAGTATAAATATCCCACAACTCAACCTACCTCATCCACCATGTCTAGCAGTGTTTTTGAAAGCAAAGTGAGATAGGAGCTATCGTGGTCGCAAGAGGTCGGATCCTCTATGCTTCTGCCTACGAATGTCAACACCATACGCCCATCCGCTACTATTTCATCACCTCTCGACCTTAAAAATGTGTACAAGTCTCCTTCGTATTGCTTTGCATACGCTTCGAATACCTCACGAGGACTTGTCCTTGAAATGTATATGTTTTCTTTATTCTTCTTCTTCAATCCTTCGGGAATCTGTCACTTATTTACTCTGTTATGAGGAAGTTGATGAAATATCAAATATAACCAATTGCGTAATAAAATAGTGCTAATGTGTAAGATATCACAAAAAGAAAACATGTTTTATGTACATGTTTCAATTATGGTCCGTCATCTTTTCAGAGCTTCGAGACATGTTGTTTCGATTGTGTGATCTATCATCTCAATTATGACATGTATTTTTGCATGTTGAGACTTGTCATCTCGAATCTCATGATGACAGAAATCACAATTGAACTTTGACATGACAGATCGCGATCGAGATCTATCATCTCAATTGGATCTTATCATCTCGGTCAATATCAAGATTTGTTATTTCTTTGAAATCTTACATCTCAAAGCCATGAAAAGGTGGCAGACTATAGTTGAAAAATAGGTAGAAAACGTGTTATCTTACGAATGGATATAAAAAGTATTTTCTCATGAGGAGAATAGAAAACATTTTATGTTATGCATAAAGAGTGCACTCCCAATGTTCATTAAGCAATATATAGAAGCAGCAACAAAGTATATATACCTGAGAGAGCCAATGTAAAGAATAGGACGAATAGGCAAAGTGAATGGTGTTGCTTGGAAATAGTCTGCCATAGAAAGAAGCAGGCAAACCATACACAAAACATTTCACATGATCATTGGACAAAGTTGGCAACAATTTGAATAGGTTGTTGAAATCATTGTTTGGAAGATCATTCAAGAACACCTCCACTTGAGGAATATTGCAAACATTTTCAGTGTTGGCCTTTTCGTAGAAACGTTGGATGGAATCGAGGATGTGGGAGATGATGAAGATGGTGTTGGGCCCAGAAGAACACCCCAAGTCCACCATCTTCATGGCTGGTTTATAATTAGAAAAGCCATCAACAAACATTTCTTGGAGAGTTTCATCTAACATTGGCAATGTTTTCCATATCACAGCTTTCTACAATAATCAAAGATGGCAAATTAAATGAGCAAATATATTAGTTATTGTAAGTCCATGTACTAACAACATATTTGTGTTTCTGCATGTGTTTGAGAGAGAGAGAGAGACCTGAAGGCCAGAATTGTTGGCATAGCTAGTTTCACCATTGCCTGGATTCATATGTGACACATTCTTCAATGCCATTTCTGAAGCTTCTTAGTTCTTACGTTCTTCACTCTCAACGGTATAGCATATCAAATACAATATTTTATATATATATGTATATAACAGAGATCTTTTTTAAAAATACAGAAGATAAGCAAGAATAATGGGAAAAAAAAAAAAGCAAAAGAATAATATAAATATAATATTTTAGGTTGAAATTAAATGGAAAGACAGCGGAAAGAAAGAAAGAGAAAATTTGCAGAGAAGTGTACTCGGCTTATGTAATTCTATTTTTTCCTTTTTAATAAAATAATTAAATTACTAAACTACCCCTTATATTTTTTAATATTTTAGGGGAGCGTAGTGCCCCCTTGCCATAGTACGGTCCGTCTCTGCTTGCAGACAATGTTTGAATTATTGCATGTTCATAAAAACTTTTACCAACCATATCCAATACAGATAAGCAAGAATATGACACCCCATACCTCCCCATCAAAGCAATGAGATAAACGAAGAAGGGCAAAAATAAATATTTGAATCCAGCTAACTCTTGAACATAGCACATGGTAGTTTCTATTTTAGTGCGTTCTTTGAAATTATCAATTCAATTAATACAAACTAACCATAGCTAGATTTATATAGTTAGGCTAAAGGATGTTTTGTTAAATGCGATATGTTCAATTAATTTTATTACAACATTAATATTTTTTCAAGACCTAGAAACCAAATCTTAGATCATGCTCTTATCCTAGAAACCTAATTTGGTTTAATTACACATTATGTATAAGTGTTTAATAATATAAATCATAAAATACATTATTATTATTTTTCTATAAATTCAATATAATTATTTTATACTTATAATTATATATTTAAAAGTAAAAAGAAAATACAATAACTAATATAGGAAGCTTTTAAAAATGGTAAGCAACTCATTATCTGAATGAATAATTGAAAAATCAGAGATGAAGTTTGACGTCATAGTATTTACTAAATACACTCATTTGGAAGCAAGGACGAAAATATCGGTGGAAATATCGATACCTCGATTTTAAGGAAATATCGACGGATGTATCGGTTTCGGTGGAAATATCGGACATTTTTTTTAAACATATGGAAACTTTGTAAAAAAAATTGAAAAATATATCTAGTAGTTTACAGAATATTATAACTAACATTAATACATATATTGACTTAAATTCCAAATAAAATAATATTTTTACAACAAATATATAGATAAACTATTATATAAACGTTGTTTGTTATGACAACAAATGATATGACTAATTTTTGGATAAGAAATCTCATCTCCATTTTAATAAATGATGTGGAAAGTGGAAACAATCTATGCAACAAACACATGATTCATGTAAAGCCATTATTTAATGTTCCACTCAATAAATTCATTAAAAAAAAAGTATATCGCCGATATATACAGAAGACCGATATATCATCGATATAGCACCAATATATCGGCGATATACCGCATTTTTATGAAGGGACTCACCAAAATCGAAATTTGAACGATATTTTACCGAAATATCGACGATATTTTGACGAAATAAAATTATTGCGTATTATTATTTCGATTCATTCATTTTAGCGAAATTTCGTCCCGGGCAACATCACAAGAACCAGACAAAGTAGTTAACTAGAATTATTATTTGAAAATTTCTAACTATTTAAAAATACTTTTAAAGAAAAATAGAATAATTATATATAATATCAACAAAGCTAAAATTTAAGATACCAAACGGAACCTTACTTTTGACTGTCTTTAAATGATAATTATGTCTTTCAGACCCTAAATCAATACTAGTTTTTATCTTTTAGACTCAAATTGATAATCAATTACGGATCTTAAATAGATTAAACTCCTTATAAGGACTTAAAATTTGATCCATTTACTTCAAACTTCAATTGCTAGGCTTCAATGTCATCATCACCAAACATGGTATCTATTATCATCAAAACAATAACCATGTCTACTACAAGGAGCATAATTGGACAAGTATAAAGAACATTAGGAGATAATAGTACATGATGAATTTACAATATATTTACATTGTCGACTTGTTTCTTTTTCAGAGAGATGCATGAATGTAGTGTTTGGATGACATTACAGAGAGTGTCTCGAAAAGGGAAGAAATTGAGCTCAAAGCCATGTCCAGTGTTTCTGGCGAACAACCAGGTTTCGCCATTTCCTTCACCTGCCAATGCCATGGCCAAAATCAAGACTTTAACAAGCACCATAGCGAATATGATTGAACAAGAAATGTGAGTTTATCTATAGTAACTAGAAATCTATTGCAAAACATGATTACTTGCAGACCATGTTTGAATTATTGCAGGTTCATAAAAACTTTTACCAACCATATTCAATACAGAAGATAAGCAAGAATATGACACCCATACCTCCCCATCAAAGCAATGAGATAAACGAAAAAGGACAAAAATAAATATTTGAATCCAGCTAACTCTTAAACATAGCAAATGAAGGATCAAATGATTGGCAGTTTATCATCTCGAGAAAAGGTCAGGCAAATAGGCGGGGGATTTAAAAAAAAAAGGTTAAGTTTTTTTACCATGTCAATGTAAAACTGAAACTTCTTAATGTTTTCAATGTAATCCTGATCGTGAAAGCTAGAACATGGCCCACTCAGGTGCTGTGTATCGTCTGAGATTGCACTATCGTTTTTAGGTTTTTCATCCTCTGTATAGAGCATGCTGTCATTAAACACCACAGAGGCGAATGAGCAATGATAGATACGAAGATAAGAACAGCATAACAAAGTACAAAGTAAAATATTTACATCAGATACTCAATCTTCATCTCCCTCCAGAAGAACAAAAGAAGGTTTGATTATTAAATCTTTATAAAAATAGTTGATGGGCATACATCATAATAAATTTTAAAAAAATGCAAAAATCAACATATGTCCTGCCACGGTTTTTTCTTTAAATCATTTCGATCCTGCTTCCTTTAACCACAAGAACTATATTTCCACTCTTGTTTTCTTCAATGGAACTCAATATGAAAATGGAGTCTGAAGGAATAACAAGAAGTGTATTTGGTAATGAAAAATTTCAACCTTAATGGTCCTAACAAAAATAAAGATCTTTGAGGAAATCACCAAGTATCCAATTGAACATTATCTCTTGGTTTCTCATACATGTGTTGTTAGCGAGCACTTAAAACTTTACATATGTACAAAAACGTTTTCCGACCAACAAGGCAGCATGCTAAGACTCGTAGAAAATAAAAGATCACTCCTAAATGAATTATCGTAACATAGCACATAGAAGACTTTGGATCCATCTCAAGGTATGATTTGGCTTCCTAGAACATAAGCATTTCTAGGCGTATGACAAGAAAGAAAGCATTTTTACCCACCAAATAAAAAGACAGTGGCAAACGAAATTAATGAGTTCGAAAAAAGAAATATCACAAACTGAGCATGAATTCAACTTTGAGGAATCCGACACGAACCTTTTTCCCCAGAGTTGACCATTGTCATGTAAATGAGTAGTGTCAGATACTAGTAGAACAGACTGTCTGTATGATGTGTCTAGAACAGCTTCATCCTGATAGAAATCACATCTCAATTCAAACTCCTCAACAGAATATAACAATGTAACACTGGTTTGCCAGTTTCCAAACAAATCCAAGCAAGGAAAAGATGTTTCTACACCTTCGATGAAAAGCTACTTCTTCTAGCATAATAGCTCTATGTTAAAAGTCGAAGTGAGGAAAATATAAGAAACAAAGGAAATACCCGATTCTGCCATTCGGTTTCCTATAGTTTTAAATGGCATAGATTTATCTCATTCAGCTCCTTCTCAAATCTCAGATATTGCTTAGAATTATCAATCATCTACCTATCTACTGCAGTATGATATCTCTGTTTTTTTTTTTTAATCACCATAATTCAAATCTAATAATCCCAAAAATGTGCCCAATTTCCATCCTAAAATATTTCCCTACTCTCCACATATTTGGGGAACGGCAACTCTTCTAGAAAGTGACAAGGCTGCAACTATTAGTTCAGTTAATTAGAAATCTTTCAGCCTTTTTTCTTGTTAGCAACAGTTGAAAATTCCATACATAATTGAATTGAAATACTGAAAACCCCAATATTTGTGCTCTATGTAAATGAAATGAAAAACTACTCTTTTCACACTTCTTCAAGTTTAAATGCATCAAACTTACATAAACCCAGTTTTAATCTCTATCTATCTATACATACATATATATATATATATGTATATATATCAGAACCAAAGAAAGATTGATTTTTTATGAGATTTTTCATCAAGAAATGAAAGAACCCTATGAAATAGAAAAATATCGAAACCAAACCCATTACAAGAAACCCACAAAAATACATTCATAATGCTGAGATTAGCGTAAATTACCGGGTTTTCAATTCGGTGGAATTTGGAGTCCCGCAATGAAATCATTTCCGTTAAGCTTTTAATTGTTTAACTTCTCACACACCCAGAATGAAGGTCTCTGAGGATTTTTATGATTTTGGAATTTTTTTTTTTTTTTTTTTAAACTTCGATGTGGACATGAAGCTTGGTGTCGTATTTTTACTGTATTTTCTAATAAATAATGTTATGGCTCACTTGAAATTGTGTTTTGATAATCTAATTTATGATCCTCAATAAAAGTTAGGTAACTTTTTTTTTTCCAATCCAATTGTCGGTTTCCTTTGATATTTTCATTACTAAGTAATGTCATTTACTTCTTCCATTTTTCAAATTCTCTAAATTTGATATTTCAATTCACTTTACATATTAATTGATAATTTCATTTAAGTCTGTCATATTTTGAATCTTTTGTTAAATTTAAGGTTTTTAAATGGTTATTTAACTTTTCCATGTAAAAGACTTATATTTTGAATCATTATGTTGGTCATGGTTGATTCACCAACCCCACGTTTACACGATATTGTCTGTTTTAACTGGAGCTTAAATTTATTTTTAAACTTTTTAAAAGATGTCATACAAATTGAGATATTTATTCATGATCGCTCCCTTTTTTAACTAATGTAAGCTATAGTTTGACAATCCTAACATCCCAAATATATATGATTAATATCATAGATTTTACAGATTTTAAATATTAAAGACAGTTTGTCAAAAAAAGTTGGAAAAATAGTCGAAAAAAAAGTTTAGGTTACACTTTGAAAAACTCTTGAATTTCAAGTTACAATCGGAAATTTTGCAAATTGAAAAATAGTTATATTTTAGGTTTTGAATTTCACCCTATAAGAATTTTTTTTTTTTTAATTTCTCTTTTACCAATTAAAGAAAATAAGTTGTATTAAAGAAAATGTTGTGTGAAATCACATCAAATTTGATCTAGGTGTATGTATATTATTAAAAATTTTGAGATAATTCAACGACCACATAATATACTTGGTATAATAAGAAGGAAAAACACTAATTATTATTTATCATATAATTGAACCATCGGTTGAACCAATATTCCAATCGATCCAACAACTAACTGATAGAACTAGCCACTCAATTAAATCACTAACCAATAGCACAGCTTATTTGATAATAGGTCCAATAACAAAAACAATACTACACATGTTTTAACAAGAGGGATCTTTCATATCCTCCTTAAAGAAATTAGTATAGTGAAATATAATCCTTCCTTTGTGGTTAAATGCATTGCCACTTTCTCTGCATATCTTCTAAACTAGAAGTACTCCCGCGCGATGCGCGGTTTATTATGTATTATGACAATATATATACGATTTGTAATAATATAATGAAATTGTTATATAAAAGATTATTCATGACATCTTATTATTTCGAAATTTGTAAAAATCCATTTTTTTTTATTGATAACATCAATATTCAACAATTAAATATGAAAATAAAATTGAACATAATATAATAATAGCTTTGTGTTTGTGAGTTTTAATTTCTAAATAATTAAGAAGTGATTAATTATACTAACTAATATATTTTGTTCATATTTTTGTTCCTTTATATCTTATAATTATTTTTAGAATTTATAAATACTTTTTTGCATTGTTTTTGGATGGATTTTTTCAAAAAGCATTATATTTATTCCAAAAAAAATTAGTTTATATTTATAAATTTAGGTTTCAAATTAATTTTAAATTTTAAAACAATATTTCTTAGATTTTTGAAACCATTATTCAGATTTTTTGGAACATATTATAGTTTTCTAAAACAATTTTTAGATTAATTATATCTATTTATTTGAAATAATCTTGAATAAATTTTATCAAATATTTTTATTATTTTTATTTGAAAAATTTTATTCAATTTATTGATTTTTATATCTTACACAATTAATATTACATATATATTTGAATTATTTTTTAAATTTTATTTGTTGATTTAAGATTGTTAGACTTAATCTCACAACCTTCTTCTAATTATTATTATTATTATTATTATTATTATTATTATTATTATTATTATTAATTTCAGATTTTATTATTATTTTAATATTTTTATAATAGTTTCAAACTTTTAAACATTTTACAACCCTTCATAAAATAAAATTTAGATTTTAAAACTATTTTCCACATTTATATATTAAAATTATAAACTAATTTTCAAAATTTTTAATTTTTGACAATGTTTAAATTTCATTATTTTCAAAATTTAATTATATCATTAAAATATAATCATATCATTTAAGATAGTTTATTTTGTTTCATCTCTACTCCTATATATAAATTATAAGATAGCGCATTGGGTAACATATATGTGAAGCTTATTCTATAAGATACTTAAAAGTTATTTAGTTATTTAGTTCTATAAGATACTTAAAAGTCTTTTTTTCTTTTACAAATTTGTCAATTTCTTTCATTTTATATATAGTATAGATACTTGATCAAGAATGGAGCTCCCAAAATGGCTACTCAACATTGGCTCCATAAAAGCTCTAACATTACTTGCCACCATCTTCCCTCTTCTATATTTGTCCAAAAACACATCATCTTGTTCTTCAACAACATTGTCGTCGTCGTCATGTGCATCCCAAGGAACCCTAAAAACCTGCATCTTATCCAAGTTGAAGGACCCTTCCTTCTTAATCACTCTCTCCACTTCTTGATAACATGGCATGTATACAGGCATGTTAAACGAGTAGAGATCGTCGATCTTGACAAACCCCTACAACGGAATTGATCACTTTTATATAGGGTTAAAATCATTTTTCGTCTCATAACTATGGTCTTCCGATTTTGGTCTCATAATTATCATGATTTTCAATTTAGTCCCACAATATAAGATTCTGTCTGATTTCAGTCCAATTTCTCTGAATTTATTTGACATGTTTTCAATTTTTCGATGAAAATTGGACTGAAATTGGACAGATCCTTAAATTAAGGGAATAAATTGAAATTCGTGTTACTGATAGAACCAAAATCGAAAGACACCGTAATTATGAGACGAAAAATGATTTTAACCATTTAATTCATACATGAGAAAGAATGTAAGATTTATAACATATATAGTTTATAGAAAATAAAGTGCATGTGTACCTCAACCACCATGTCTAGAAGTGTTTCTGAAACCAAAGTGAGAATGGAGTAATCGTTTTCGCAAGATGCTTGATCTTGGAGGCTTCTGCCTATGAATGTCAACACCATACGCCCATTGGTTACAATTTCCTCAGCTCTTGAGCTTAAGAATTTGGACAAGTCTCTTTGGTATTGCTTTCCATATGCTTCCAATACATCATGAGGACTTGTCCTTGCAATGTATATGTTTTCTTTATTCTTCTTCTTCAATCCTTCTGGAATCTGTCATTCATTGAAATTTCAGTATAAGTACCCATTAAGTAATGAATTAGTGTTATTGTGCTAAAACTAAGGAGACGTATTTTCAATCCATTAATTTGCAACTGTGGCCACGCCATCTCTGCAGAATTTCGAAATTTATCATTTGAATCACCATTAGTTATCATGACTCATGAGCATCGAATGCATGGGGTAAGGGGGGCAATACTCCTGAGATTTTTTAAAAAGCTAGAGGTATTTTGGGTATTTAATATTTTTATTAATATATATATTCGTACTAATTAGTTTTATCCAATATTATCAAATTCTTATTGGAGATACCAAACTTTAAGAATTTTAGGGTAACTTCTTTATATTTAAACTCATTAGTTTACTTTTTTTTTTTTTTTTGTCATTTATTGTAGATTTTATTTTAGTTTATTTTATTATCAATTATTAGGGAGCATATAATATATTCCTTCTTTTACCTTAATGAAGTATGGAGTGATTATAAAAATAATTATTAATTTTAGTTCTTTATTGTATCATTGATCATTTAACTATAATCATGTGAATGATTAGATTTGAGTTACAAATTTAAATGTTGATTTATGGTGTGTATATACTAGTTAATTTAATTTAATGTTATTTTATATAATTCAAATTTTATTCTTATCTTTCCTAAATAATGGAAAGATACTATAAAAAAAAATACCATGTATTTAAAAAAAAAAAAATTTACTTTAAAAAAAAATTAGAGGATCAAAAAGATCATTTCACTCATAATCCTAGGTGACTCAAACCAAAGGCTTAAGTGTAGGTAGCAGACACTATTTACCACTAGACTGTCATGTTTCATCATGCATTTGGAAATGTTAGTGATGAACTATTACGTCACAGATTCATGGTTTCAAAATATATGAAAAATTTAATAAAAATGGTGTAATTGTGTTTAAATTTTATTTTTTTTATGTTAATATTGTCATGTTAAAATGTAATAAAATTACTAATGTGGGATGTTATTTTAAATTGTAATATATATATATATATATATATATATATATATATATTGATTTTATTGAAATTGCTACTAATTTTGATGTTACTTTTAAAATTGTGGTGTATTATTGTTTTTATTAGTTGGGCTTTTGAATAAAAATCTTGGATCCATCATTGGTTATGAATATTGAGAATCTGAGATCTCAATCTCGAAGCTTGAAAAAGGTGATTGGTAGAAAATAATTCAGTAGTGGCCCGCAATGTTTTCAACAAGTTTTATGTTAGACGGTCTCACAGATCTTGTTATGTGAAATGGATCAATTTATAATCCACACTTCACAATTTACAAATGAATTTGTGAAAATGAGTTTTGTTTGTGAGTAATAAAGATTCGTTACCGTGAGTGAGACTATCCCATATAAGTTTTTGTGTGTTTTCAAAACTTCGAGTCCTGTAATCTTGATTTTATGATCTGTCATCTAAATCATTCTCCCTCATGCATAAAGGGTACGAATCCAACTACACCCATTTAGTAATATATAGAAGCAGCAATAATAAGTACTATACATACCTCGGAGAGCCAGTGTAAAGAATAGGAAGAATAAGCAAAGTAAATGGTGTTGCTTGGAAATAGTATAGCATAGAAAGAACCAGGCAAACCATGCACAAAATATTTCACTTTATGGTAGCACAAACTTGGCAACAATTTGAAGAGGTTGTTTAAATCATTGTTTGGAAGATCATTCAAGAACACTAATTATTATTTATCATAAAGTTGAACTATCGGATGAACCAATCCAGTGATCTCAAACAATAACAAAACTTATTTGTTAATAGGTCCAATAACAAAGAGAATACTACACATGATTTAACTATCAGAGTTCTCATATCCTCCTTAATGAAATTAGTACAGTGAAATATGATCCTTCCTTTGTGGTTAAATGCATTGCCACTTTCTCTGCATATCTCTTAAACACCTCATCAAGAATGGAGCTCCCAAAATGGCTACTCAAAATTGGCTCCATAAAAGCTCTAACACCACTTGCCACCATTTTCCCACTTCTATATTTGTCTGAAAACACATCATCTAGTTCTTCTTCATCATCACGTGCATCCCAAGGAACCCTAAAAACCTGCATCTTGTCCAAATTGAAGGACCCTTCATTCTGAAATACTCTCTCCACTTCTTGATAATATGCCAAGTATATAGGTACGTTAAACGAGTAGAGATCATCGATCTTGACAAGCCCCTGTGTCAAAATTGATCGATTAGTATATGAGTAAGAATATTGTGAGATGACATGTATATAGTTTGTAGCAAACGTGTGGGAAATTTTTCATTTTCCAGTCCTACAGAAGAACCTGCATTTGTTACTAGTCATGTATAATTCAAAAAAATCAATTTTAGTCTTATAATTGGAACAAAATGTCAAATTTCAATCATTTTTCCACCAAAATTTACTAACTGAAATGGTTTTTCTGAACTTTGGTGCGTCTCAAATGCGAAAAAAACCACCTAAGTTTGGAAATTCCGACGGAATGAAATTTAATAAAAAAAAAATTTTACTTTATAAGACCAGTTTCAAACTCGAGTTAGGAGCAGGATTAAAAATGATTTTTTTCCTTATATGTGTATATATACATCAACCATGTTAATATGTAAAAATATCCTTTATACATTAAAAAAAAATATTTTCGATCCATAAGAACTATGACTCGTCATCTTTTCAAAGTTTGGAGGTGACATCACCATTAAGATAACTAAAATGACAGATCTCAATGCTCATGACAAATCAAGATCGAGATAACAAATATTGAAGCTCATGATGATAGATCACGATTGGCTGCATGAGATGACAGAGATCCATCAAGACAACAAGATGACAAATCTCGAAACTCACGAATATGACAGATTTGTCATTTTACGGTGGGCCACAGTTGAAAAATAGTTAGATAACATATTTTCTCACGAGTATAAAATATGTAATCTTTGTAGAAAATATTTTCTCTTACATATATAAATAGTATAAATATCCCACAACTCAACCTACCTCATCCACCATGTCTAGCAGTGTTTTCGAAAGCAAAGTGAGATAGGAGCTATCGTCGTCGCAAGAGGTTGGATCCTCTATGCTTCTACCTACGAATGTCAACACCATACGCCCATCCGCTACTATTTCATCAGCTCTCGACCTTAAAAATGTGTACAAGTCTCCTTCGTATTGCTTTGCATATGCTTCGAATACCTTACGAGGACTTGTCCTTGAAATGTATATGTTTTCTTTATTCTTCTTCTTCAATCCTTCGGGAATCTGTCACTTATTTACTCTTTTATGAGGAAGTTGATGAAATATCAAATATAATTGATTACGTAATAAAATAGTGCTAATGTATAAGATATCACAAAAAGAAGTTGTTTTGTACTCAGTTTTATAAGAAAACATGTTTTATGTACATGTTTCAATTATGGTCCGTCATCTTTTCAGAGCTTCGAGACATGTTGTCTCGATTGTGTGATCTATCATCTTTTCAATTATGACATGTCTTTATGCATGTTGAGACATTTCATCTCGAATCTCATGATGACAGAAATCACAATTGAACTTTGACATGACAGATCGCGATCGAGATCTATCATCTCAATTGGATCTTATCATCTCGGTCAATATCAAGATTTGTTATTTCTTTGAAATCTTACATCTCAAAGCCATGAAAAGGTGGCAGACTATAGTTGAAAAATAGGTAGAAAACGTGTTATCTTACGAATGGATATAAAAAGTATTTTCTCATGAGGAGAATAGAAAACATTTTATGTTATGCATAAAGAGTGCACTCCCAATGTTCATTAAGCAATATATAGAAGCGGCAACAAAGTATATATACCTGAGAGAGCCAATGTAAAGAATAGGAAAAATAAGCAAAGTGAATGGTGTTGCTTGGAAATAGTCTGCCATAGAAAGAAGCAGGCAAAGCATACACAAAACATTTTACATGATCATAGGACAAAGTTGGCAACAATTTGAAGAGGTTGTTGAAATCATTGTTTGGAAGATCATTCAAGAATGACAACATTTATACTTGTGATATAAATAAGTCTGCGTGAAATCTCCTATTTCGTCAAACATACCATATCAACTTTCATTTTTTTATATGTTATTTTACAAGGCAAAATCTTACGTAAGATGGTCTTACGGATCTCATTCTGTGAGACGGATCGGATTTGACCCGGTAAACGAGTCAAAGTCATAGGTCAAATTCAAGGGTCAAGGGTCAACAGTCAAAAGTTAAAAGTAATATTTTTATATACATTAAGTGATACTTTTTGCAAGTATCACATTATAGGTTTTGTTTACTTTGACAAACAGAGATAAGTTAATTATATAATTCAGTGAGATAACTTCAAAGGATAAGATATAAATTGTCATCTATTTTCAATATTTACTCTAACATATAATATATGGATAAGACTGTTAACTATCATTATCCACCGTTTACTATTAAATATATAAAGGTTAGGATAAGTGTAATATTACTTAAATATCCCTTTTTATGTAAATATTTAACGTTTACTAGGGATAGAAATATAATTTCCTAATGTTATCCCAAGTTTTGGGTAAACTATTCTAGGTGGTGGGCCTAGATTATTATCCAAGTATTATCCAAATTTTGGCATTTTATCCTGGATCAAAAGGATAACCCGATTTTTTATTTCTATCAAAATAAACACTAGATAAAGTTAGATAAAATGTCACTATCCTAAGTCATCCCCCAAAGTAAACGAAGCCTATTAGAATAGAGCATCATGTAATATTTTGTGTACATCATATAATACATTTTGAAAGTATCATCACTTAATATTTTTATGTAAATCACATAATATTTTTTGAAAATATCACATGATACACATAGAAGTATTATGTGATACACATGAAAGTATTACATTGTTAGAATAAAACATCACTTAATACTTTTATATATATCATGTAATACTTTTTGAAAATATCACATAATACACATAAAGCATTATATCATACTTTTATGTATATGAGAGAATACTTTTATGTGTATCATGTAATATTTTTGAGCCATCAATGTTGACCGATCGTTGACAGTTAGTTTTTTAGTTTTGACCGTTGACTTTTTAAGTTTAATTGTTTATTGAATCGGGTTGACTTGTCTTACGGAATGAAATCCATGAGACGATCTCACAGAAAACTATTAATCTCACAATACGCACTAAATACCAAAAAATCATCCTATTATATAAAATCCAACTACAATCACACATGACGGCTCATACAAAAAAAACAATTATATTCCCTGACTCTCCAATAAACAATAGTTTTAATTGTTGTTATTGTTATTAATTATCATGTTTATCTTTTCTTTTCTTTTTCTTTTTCTTCACAAGTGATTAATCAAAATAGCTATAACTTGGATTACCTAATTGAATCATTTAAATTAATATCTTTGAGAATCTTTTCTTATATCAAATAATATTATTTATTGTCACTTTTATTTGGTGGAGACGTAATAATATATTAATTATCATTTTGATATATATATATATATGTATGTAACAGTTTAATATATATTCCTCAAATATTTTTTATTTATAAAGTAATTCCATTAGAGAAACGTGACAAGCCCAAAAAATTTAAAAAAAATCAGAAATATTTTTAAAATGTGAAAATGATTTGACCAATCCAAACAATAAACCAGGTGAAATATTATTAATATAGTTTTAGACTATTTTAAAATATATACAAATAAAAAATATAAACTAAAAATCAGATGAAATTGTTATAGAAAATCTTACACTTACATTTTTTTCCTTTTTAAGTTATATGTAATTAGGGATTGGGGAAATGCAAGCTTTCATAAAGAAACCAAAGTCAAATTCGAACTGGAAAATGGTGAACATTCATAAATCCGCACATGGTTTGGTCTGTGTTACATGACACGATTATGCACCGACCATATAAGAATTTGCAACTGTGTACGGTTCCATCCTATCCGAGATACGATTGTTTGTTTTTTAGCACGAACAAGTTTTTGCAACAGTTATTCTTTTCTTTTTTCTTTTTCAAACACGAAAAATGCTAAAATTTGGCTGTTGCAAAACTGTAGTCTAAGAAAAATATAGTGTTCTTTTATCTTTCATATACTTGCAAAAACATTTGACAAATATTGTTCTCAAAATTTTACATATTTAATTTCATGAGATAAAATTTATAAAATAATATTAATTTATGAAAAACAAATTTAGTTAAAATTAATGTGAATAATGAAACCACATCATGAAACAGTTTTATATAAAAAAAAAAAAAATTATAACATTTTAAGTTTAAAGCTAAGTAGGGTTCAGTAATATAGTTTAAATAATAATTAGTGGATGGGGTTAGAGAATAATTAAAGAAAACAAAATCATTTACCAAGTAAGATCATTTCTTTTTGCATAAATATTTAATTATTGTGAAAATAAAAAAAGAACTGTTGTTAAAAATATACATTATTATGATTAATTTTAATTTTTGACCTGTTTATGTATAAACTCACTAATAGAATTCTAAATTCCTATTATATTCTAATGTCGTAGTTGATGTTATCCAAATGTAATATACGAATTAGAATATGATATTACATTGCACATATGGTTTGCACTAAAAACAAAAGACGAGATTAAATTGCATCACTAAAAATCAAAGTTATATATCCCTAAGAGATTGCAAATTAAAATAGTAGAAAAATCGAGTCTATTTTTTTATTTTCAGAAAAAAATTAAAGCTGAAGGTTATGAATTAAAATCCAAATCTATTCCGACATAATTATTCTAGTTTTATTATTATATGAATGAATTTTGTGAGATTTTTATAATTCATGAAATCAAATCCCAAAATTTATTAATAGTACTCTTCTGAGATTATTATTTTGTCTTAAAAAAAAAATTCCTGTACTCTTATAATAAATATTTGAAAAGTAATCTGATATATGAAATAGTCCTAATAATTTTTCTGAGGTTATTACAAGAGTTCATAAATTGTGTTTTAGAAAAATAAACCTAATTCAAATATGACATAAGAGCAATAAATCGAGAAATTTTACATTTTGAATCAAGAAAGCGTGAAAGTGCTTGGCAAAAAGACTGGAGTAAGTGGGCTCATTGTAATAGGCCCAATAAGAAAATAATACACATTTAGTTAGACCTCTTTGAAGACCAAATACATTATTTTGCCTTATTGGGCCAGAGTTCATACTAAATTGTATAGTGTATTATATAACATGCTAAAATTCAATGCGATATATATTTGTTCTTGTTTGGCAAAACATATTTGAAATATATTTTGGGTATTAAATCCCAATAGACCCTAATTAAAAAACAAAAACAAAAATCCATTTGTAAGAATTTTTTTTTTCTAGTCCATTCAGCAGAAGTGTGAATTTGTTGCTTGATTTTCCGGTCAGCTCCGGGAGAGTGCACAACACTCGCCCCCAATTTCATGAGTTCCGACAGCTGGCGCTTATGTGGCAACTATTTTCACATGTGGTATTTCTTTTTGTTTTATTTTTCTAATTAAAATGTCACATCATCCGTCATGTCATTAAAAAATTAAAATATATAAAAAAAGAAAAAAATTAAATTAAAAAAAAAAGGAACAGAATAAAAAAAATTGTTTTTTATCTTTAATTTTGTTCCTATGTTTTTATATATTTTTAATTTTGTAATTTTTTTATTGTATTTAAATGCAATAAAAAAACAAAAAAATGAGAAAAATTTAAAAAAAAAGGAACATAATTTAAATTTAAAAAAAAAACACAAACGAATTAAAACATTTTTTTTGTTTTTTTCTTTAATTTTGTTCCTTTTTTTTAATATTTTCTTAATTTTTTTTATTGCATTTAAATGCAATAAAAAAATAAAAAATTAGAAAAATATAAAAAAAGAAACATAATTAAATTAAAAAAAACACGAACATAATTATTTTGTTTCTTTTTTTAATTTTTTTTAAATTTTTTTATTGCATTTTTAAACAAAAAAATGAGAAAAATTAAAAAAAAAAGGAACATAATTTAAATTTAAAAAAACAAAACACAAACGAATTAAAACATTTTTTTTTTCTGTTTTTTTTTTGCATTTAAATGCAATAAATAAACAAAAAAATGAGAAAAAATATAAAAAAAGAAACATAATTAAATTTAAAAAAAAAACACGAACATAATTATTTGTTCCTTTTTATATATTTTTTTTTATTTTTTTATTTTTTTCTTAGTTTTTATATTTTTTTTATTGCATTTAAATGCAATAAAAAAATTAAAAAAATATAAAAACATATGAACAAAATTAAAGGAAAAAAAACAATTTTTTTATTATGTTCGTTTTTTTTTTTAAATTAATTTTTTTCCTTTTTTTTATATTTTAATTTTTTAATGACATGGCGGATGATGTGGTATTTTAATTAGAAAAATAAAACAAAAAAAATACCACATGTGAAAATAATTGCCACATAAGCGCCATCTGTCGGAATTCATGAAATTGCGGACGAGTGTTGTGCACTCACCCGGAGCTGACCGGAAAATTGAGTTAGGAGGACCAAAATTGGGCAATCGGACTAAAATTGGACAATCGAAGAGATATGAGGACTAAAATTGATGATTGGAAAACAAGATGACTAAAATTGAACAACGTCCTTAAGGGAGGACGAAAAATGAATTTAGTCCATACATAATATGATAATGAAAAAAATACTAATTAATTATCATATATTATATGATTAAATTGTCGATTGAACTAGTCCAATCTTGAGCAATTAATTGAACCAATCAGACTGATTGAAACGCTAATTGATAGCAAAACTTAGTAAAGAAAACAACATATAACAACAATAATACATAAGTGTAGCACAAATTTTGACTAGAGGGATCTTTCATATCCTCCTTACAGAAATAAGTATAGTGAAATATGATCCTTCATGTGTGGTTAAAAAAAAAATGTTAATGTTTAAAATTATTGATTTTGGATGTTATTTTATAATGTAATATATATATATATATAGATTTTATAGAAATTACTACTAATTTAAGATATTATTTTTAGAATTGTTGTGTATTATTGTTTTTATTAGTTGGGCTTTTAAATAAAACTTTTGGATCCACACTGGTTATGAGATCTCAGAAGCTCGGAAAAGGTGGTTGGTAGAAAATATTTTCAGTTGTGGTCCACCATGTTTTCAACAATAAGTCTTCTGAAAGACGGTCTCAAGGATATAGTTATATGAAATGGATTAACCAACAATGCACATTTCACAATTTAAATTTGTGAAAATGAATTTTGTCTGTGGATAATAAGAACTCGTCCCATAAAACCATTTCATATAAATTTTTGTATGTTTTCAAACTTGGAGATCTGTGATCTTGATCACATGATCTGTCTTCTGAATCATGATTTGTCATCATGAGCATCGAGATGTCGTACATATTTTAGTTTGATATCTCAGATCTCGAAGCTCATGACTCATGAGTACCAAATGTTGCAGCTCTGAAAAGATAACAGATAGGAAGAATAGGCAAAGTGAATGGTGTTGCTTGGAAATAGTCTTCCATAGAAAGAACCAGGCAAACCATACACAAAAAAACATTACACTTTGGCAACAATTTGAAGAGGTTGTTGAAATCATTGTCCACTTCTGGCTTCTTGCAAAAATTTGGATCATGTGGAGGGTGTGGGAGATGGATGAAAATGGTGTTAGGCCCAGAAGAACACCCCAAATCCACCATCTTGATGGGTTTAGTAGAAAAGCCATCAACAACTACATTTCTTCAAGAGTTTCATCTAAAATAGGCAATGTTTTCCATAACACAGCTTTCTATATACAAGAATTAAAGATAGTACGTTACCAACAACATATTCATGAATGTCCATTTACTTCTCTTCATTTGCATGCATGAAAGATGAGAGAGAGAGAGATCATATCTTGTTTTCAATGTTCACTTTTCTGCAGAAAACAGATTTTTGTAAGAATGGGTGTTCCCACCTTTTGTGATGATATCATGCTTTCAACTTTTTTTATTTTTCCTTTTTTGTGTTACTAATTGCTTGCAACATCACAATCCCAAAAATGTGTGCCCAATTCCCATCCTAAAATATTTCCCTAGGTTTCACGTATCTATCTCTTCTAGAAAGTGACATGGCTGCAAATTGACAACTAAAATTTCCAAAATATTAATTAACAATTTTATTTTGGTAAAAGTTAGAAATATATCTTGTTTTGTAGCCCAAGTCCATGAAGTGCCCAAACTCATTTTATACACGGTTGTGGAAATTATACGCAATATGATGGATAAAATAAGTGAAGCAGATTTGTGGATAATCAACAGTGTGGGTGTTTTAAGTGGAGCAGATTTGAAGAGATTTGAACCGTGATTTTCAAATCAAAGGTGATGAGATTTTCCATAATTTTGTTAGAGTTCTACTTAGAATAGAAGGCTTTTCCTAATCCAATAAGAATTATATTTAGTTTTTCCAATCATAGGATTATATCCCATGCTTATATTGCTATCAAGAATATTTATTTTTATATATTTTATACAGTTTGTTTTTTTCACTTGAAATAAAAACAATGTAATACAAAGCTGTTCTTTTCATATTTACTTATTTACCTTTACATGCTCCCTCAAACTTCCATAAACCCTGATCATCTCTCTCTCTCACAGAATCTGTCCAAAGAAAGTTTTTTTTTTTTCTTTTTAAATGAGATTTTTCATCAAGAAAAGAAATGAAAGAACCAAATGAAATAGACAAAAATCCAAACCAAACCCATTCCAAGAAACCCACAAAAATACATTGATAATGCAGAGATTAGCCTAACATGAGCGTGATGTGTGCATTAGGATCAAAAGTAGGAAAGATATGCATCATATATCTAACAAATACTTAAAAGAGTAACATTTCCATTTCTTCCTAAAAATGAAACCAAATACAATACAAAAAAAAAAAAACATTCCCATGTCTGAGTTCAAGAATGAAGACAGAATACTTTTCCCACAGAATGTAGTGATATGTAGTCTATAGACAGTGAACTTATACAGGGTATGGGAGTGAAGAACACAACAATGAAACAACTCAGGATATTGACAATTTTAATTTAAGTGTACCAAGACAAGAGATTTAGAATCTTGGGTATTTCAATCATCAGAAAGTTCTGTTCCTTCTGAGAATAGGAACTTATTGGTTACTCCAAACAAGTTGGCGAATTTCCAGACAACTGTTTGGCATGTGGAACTCGTTGGTGACATAACTTCAGGAAGACATGGCAAGCATTCTGGTAGAAATTCTATCTTGTCGAAAGATGGAGAATACAGTGATAATACTGCTCGACAGAAAATGAATCTGCAATGGCCGGAGAAAATATCATCCTTGGCATTCATCCAGTATCAATGCAACAGTCAACATGAATTTGAAATTTTGAAAACACAGCCGATATGCATTCTATTCCATTATTGTCTCATCAAAGACACGATAAAAAATAATAATGAAACAAGTATTCGATAGCACTGCTGAGAGTATTGAAAATACAAAAACCAAGACCTGCTACAAAGTGAAGTGTGTGTTTCATAAAAGCTATTAATCAGGATGATTCAGACTAACCTAGTAGATTTACCACAAGGGAAGGGTGTCATACCATGCAAATTTTTAGAAACCTCGAAATTAAGTATTATTCTGAAACTTTCAAGATGAGTAAAACTAGGCTAGTAAATTCACATAATAGTACAATCGCAAGGGAAGAGTGTCATACCATACAAAATTTTCAATGACACCAAAATTACATATTATGTTGAAAATATAATTCCCTCCGTCCCAAAAAGATAATCTTGTGTACAATCTTAGTCCATTCCACATAAATAGACCACTTGTCATACAGACCATGTATTTAAGTTTTCATTTCCATATATGCCTAACTAATACATTGTGATATAACTTCACATCAACTACCTAGGTGGAATAATTGATGAGATTTAGGGTTATATAAGGAAACTAGAGGTAAAATTAAATGTTTTAACTATTAACAAATTTCTTAATCTGTGTGTAATAATAGACATGTCCTTGTGGGATGGCGGGAGTAACTTTTTCTTATAAGAAACAAAAAATTACTAAAAACAATAAGTACTACTTTATCAAACTTTGAGCACAGTAGAATCAATTACCTTAGAAGGAGTCGCCTCAAGAATGGATCAGTTAAAATTTGAGCCCAGACAGGAGCAATATCATCAGCTGCAGCCAATGATAACCCCAATTTATTTAATGAGGATTGGAACAACTTCTCAGCAGTACCGTACAGGTCCTGAAATCAAAGCATTCTCCTTGAGATAATACAGATCAATAGAACTGTTATATAGAAAGCGAAAACAACTAGGACAAGACCTTTTCAACATCAGAGCCAGTAAACTCAAGTAAGAGAATGAAGGACTGTAAAGGAGCTGTGAGAAAACTGGTGAACAAGCTTCCACTAGGTTGACGAGAGGATTCTAGAGCAGGCAAAGGTAATGATGTCACTGGAGATAGTAGAATAGCAGCAGGTTCTCCTTTTTCTGCACCACTCATAGCCTGTAACATGTCCTGCTTTAATTAGTTTGTCTGTGCATCAAAGTGAAAAGCTACTCGAGCAGCCCATGATCGCTAATGCTCAGTTAGAAGCACCGTAATGACAGTCTTAAATAGAAAAACTGTAGTCCTTTTTCTGTTTGTGGTAGTTTTTGAATCATTATGAGTTAGTGCCAAATTATAAGACACCTTAAATGATAAAGAGTGGGCAGAACAAAACTGGTAATCCATAAAATATTTGAATGTTACAAGTACATTAGGCTATTTTTTTGTAGAATTAGAATATTAGAGATCAACTATATAGGCCATCAAAATTAGCAGTGGTGAAACAAAAAAGCGAAGTGAGCAGTTCTTTTTTTAGGTCCCACAAGTTACTGTCTTGAACTATAAACCGACTTACAAAAATCCTTTTTCCCATCCAATGACATCAAAGCAAGCAGTATTAATAGGAAACTGCAAATGAGATCTTCACTCACTGCCCCTTTCACACAGAGTAACCTCCTAATGGGAGATACTTCAACTTGACAGTCTATTGAGCTTGTGATGACTTTATATCCTGTATACATGTTAAGTCTCTGTATGAACCTCAAGAGAATGCCCATGGCTTCAATATTAAGGATAAAAGCAGTAGCATTCGCTCTTTCAAATTGAAAAAAACATGACATTGGTGTGATGTCCCTAGATTACACCCAACAGACAAAAAATAGGTAAAAAGTTGGTACAGCACTTATCCTGTCTTAAGGTGATACATTTACAAACTAACGACTAAAGGGCGATGGAAGTGAGACTTACCTTGAAAGCTTTACTATTTTCACTGTCAATGATTAAAAACAGTGGCCTTCTGGTGAAGGGCAATAAGTCAGTGGGATATAAGCAGTTCATACCTGAATCCAAATAAATATCACTTAGTATCACAACCTTTTTAAACTCAAAACAAGCAGCATTAGGTTACAAGCTAAAATAAGTCACTTTTTCAGTTTTTTCAGGTACAAGCTCAAAATATTAATGCCTTCACAGTTAAGAAAAAAAGTAGAAAATTAAACGTGCTCTGATACTAATTTTTTTTTTTTTTTAGGTATCAGATATTTGCTTTAAACACGAGGTAAATGTATCGAACAAATATTTTAAATATTTTTCAACCTAGACTTATTTTTATTTGACTCAACACTGAAAACTGATGCACAGTGAACTATTGGGATCAATTAAACATCATCAGAGAATAACATATGAAGCTTTAATATGAGTACTGCATATTTTAATGAAAAACAGGAGTTACATCGATTCCAGGTCACTTTGCTCTTTGCACTGCTTTTTGTGAATGTTTCCAAAATAATAGTGTTACAACAGCCAACAGCTATGATTCAGTGATTGCTTACATGATTCAGATCAAGAAAATAGATGGAATTTTATGCTGGTTGTCAATATATGGAAAATATCTTCATTATTTCAGTTTGAAACTGGAAACTCTGCCAACAGCTATGATTTTGCTAATAGGATCATAGTTGTAGCCTGTAGGCTAGTATAATTTTGCAAAAGAAGCCAAAGAGTCTTTGATTTCTACAGCAAACTAATACCCTTACCAGATTTGAAGGCCACATTTTGTAACACAATCATTCACTTTAACTTTTCAATATTATAACTACAGATACAGATGGAAATATGTTGGCTTTGGATCTTATACTTCAAGAAATTGTACTTATAGAAAGAAAGACACGGGGTTCACAAGGAGAAGAGCATTTTGCTCCTTAACAGAGAAAGTGCGTAATTATGTCCATGCTAAAACTCTCAGAAAAAAACACATGCAAAATTGGCAATGACAAACTAAGTTGATTGTGTGCTCCTCAACAGCTCACCGGATCCATTACCGCAGTATTCTTATAGAATACTTATAGAAAATGGAAACATTATGTTATTCAAGATAAATACATTATAGTGACATTGTGTTATCAAGATGAAAACGTTATGAAACACACTAATTCAATGATAAGTGCATAATAATAATACTTATCTACTACCTCCAGGTCCACGAGGTCCAATATGTAAGCAATCAGCAGTATAACCAGAATGATCTGCATCATCACATCCGGTAGTAATTGGATATGTAGAAGGTGGATCAGGGTTGATAGAATGAAACTGGAAGCCCCTGACAAAGTTTTCAGCATAACCAACAGAACTCCCAGCACGAGTTGGAGATGATGTTGCATTTGCGCTGCTTCCTGGAGCATATAAGATGATGTTTATCATGATGAAGCCAAAGCATTAAAGACTCTTCTCAAGGATAAATAAGATGAAAATCATAAGCATTGTTTCCATTACCTGAGGCTGATAGGTATACTAAAAGAATTCCATCAGAAGGAAGCTCCTCAGTCACTGTCCCTAAGACCTAAAAGACATGTCATATCACGATCTATAACAACAGGTTTACAAATCAATCGATAGTAAATAACTTCAACTCAGAACCTAATTCACTATCAGGAAGCTCTAAATTTGTTGGGTATTTTTTTTTTTCCTTGTGATTTGAACGAACCTCAAGTCTTCATCTGACATTTTGTTTTCTTTTTTACTTCAGTAAAAGTAAAACATAACATGAGCAAAGTTAAATGATGAGGAACCAACAGCAGACAATGCAATGAAATAAAGACCGACTGCTGGCATTGTTTCCCACAATATAATTTGGGTTAAAAAACATTTTCCCATTAGAACAATACGTGATTTGGCACTTTTTTGTAAAAACTTTGAAGTGTTCCACATTGGCATATTAATTTTAATTTGATGCATTTTACAATATCTGACAAATTGTGGTTGTACACATGTCCAAAATCAACAATTAGGATTTGTCCGATACCTTAAAATGCATCAAAATTAATGTTCATACAGTAAAGTGGAACATTTCAAATTTTTTACAATAAACTGTTAAATCACATATAGTTTAGATGGGAAAATATTATTGACAGTATAATTTGAAATTTTTTAACAATCTACAGCAGTGTATATTTATTGCTCAATTATTAATATCCAAAAAGAAAAAAATCTTCCAATTCACCATCTTTCTTTATATAATATCCTAACCTGTTGCAGTTTCATAGTAGCATAGAAAAGGAATGACTTAGGAGAACCTCTTGATGGTAAATACTCACTGCCAAGAAATGGGTGACTGATGGGCGAAATAAGATAGCTTTCCTTGGGTTTGGTGGCAAAGTTGGATCAGTTATATCCTGATTAACGCGACTATGACCTGAAGCCCCATTTTGACTAGCACCAGATCCAGTTCCACTAGAGGGACCCGTGCTTGCCTGATAAAATGAACCGCTGGGCTCCCACTCTAAATTTTGTAGCATCCTAAAAGCGTCGAGAGTGAGTTCTGAAAACTTGACCTGATGAGCAGAAAACGGTAATTTGTAATAACTGCTGTTTGCTAAGTCTAGTACTAAATATCATTATTCAACAAGCAAGGGGAAAAAATTGACAAAACTTGAAACGAAAACAAAGATATATTTCCTCTGTTGGCTCAATAAAGGATAAAGAATGCAGACCTCATGAAGATGGTAACTGCACAACAAAGCATCTCTCAGTTTTAGCTTTCTCTTTGCATCCACAACATGTGGCAGACAATCTGGGTGAAGGTCCAATACGACACTGTATCTCAAAGGCCTGAGATTCATAAAAGCTGTGTCAGCTTTCAGGAATTTAACTATCTCCTGAATCACGAGCTTCCACTCTTTAAAGTCAGTATCCTGGAAACAAGACCATATTTTGATGATCAACTATAAACAATCAAACAGTAGCAAGGTCACATAATTACCATTGATAAAACATGTCCAAGTGTATCTATCATCACACGTATCCAGTTTAATATTTCCCGAGACTACAAAAATTGCATGGACATAGGCTTTTTTGTGGTGCCTCCCTCATAACATCCTCATAGGCGCTACATTTAACACTTTGAAGCATAAAGCAAACTTTGATACATGTATCAGCTAACAATCAATAAAGAGTCCATAAGACTAATAGTACCTAATACCCATCTTACAAGGATCACACTGAACTTCACAAGAATGATCAACTTTGAAAATCAAAAGTTATTAAATTAATCCCTACATAGATTTGTCAGATATACAGCAATCATTAGATATTAATTCAGTTGTCAGGTTCAGAGATCGGCAAGTATACACACACCCAAGGCCAACAAGAAATTGCTCATTCCTAATAAGCTTGTAAAAACTTGGTTAAAGACAACTCTTCATATTTGCAAGTCGATCACCATATATTAGAACAAGCATGATCCACAATTTGCTAAAAGAATAAAAAGGAGCAACCACCACCATACATGTCTAGAGGATGACGAAGCCCATGGTATTCTCTAATGTTTATGCATGCACATATATGTTGGCATCAAACATGTCTGATTCAATTCTACTCCAAATTTGAGGTCTAGATTAGCAATTAAATAATGATATGTTAATGTCAAGAATGTTGGTTAGAAAATGACCTGGAAAGTCCTTTTGCACTCATCAAGCAACATTTTGAGCTGATTGACTAACTGATAAACCATTTCTCGGCGGTTCAAAACCAAACAAACTGTCAAAAACCGAGCAAGGAACCTCAACTGCTTGTTGGCAAGGTTCACATCCTGATGCAGTCCATCCTTGAAATACTCCCTCGTCAAGATGGCCTCATAAAATATATAAGATTCAGATAAATAATTGGCCTCACTAGTCCTCATGTACTGTCCAAAATAAAGCTGCCCAATCCGAGAGGCAATCTCCCCAATCTCCCATCTCTTTAACCCAGCCTCCACCAATTTCTGCCGATTCTCTTGTTGAAACTTCCAAAGTTGAGTATAGACCTTAAAGACTTTATAGAAGTATGTATCATATCTGAAACATCATTAAAAAAAACATACAAAATCAGGTTTGGCTTCTACGGGAACAAAATATATAAATAAATAAATAATTCACAAAGAAATTCTTTGTACAAGTACTTAAAACTGTAGTCTTCTTATGTATTAATTCATCACACTAAATATACTTCCACCAACTCTTACTTGTGCTCTTATTCACAAAAGTGACAAGGTAGCAACCCAATCTATGTCCTATATTCAACGCTCGAGCTAATTGTCTGAAAATTGCAATTCGAGAATAAACAAAACACATAGTTTCTAAATATGCTTCTCAAGAATCTGATTAGTTTTCACTCTCAGTAAGGCCAATCAATTTGACGAAAAATTATGCAAGTGAGTGTGGGGAATCTGGACCATTCACGCGATCGAACTTAAACCAGACACAGGTTTATCGGCCATATTCCATCTTAAGCAAGAATAATGCACAAATGCTAACTCCAAACAAGGTTTATTCACACACTATCCACTACACAAAATTCTCGAAGGAAACAAAAAAAAAAAAGGCAGCAATTGAGAAAATAAAGCAAGAGACGATGAAAAACGGAGACAAGAGCGACGATTGGCAGCAATTTGAGGTTTACCTAGTTCGTTGATAGTAGGGCAAATCCCTGATCTTAGAGAATTTCTTGTCGGCCTTGGCCACCAGAGACCAGTATATCTCGGTCACTGGGATATTGATATTGCTACTCTGAAGCTGATTTTGCGCCATTTTACTTGTTTCCGTACAATTCAACGAATGGATTTCGTCTTCAATGCCATAGATGAGCGCTCTGAAGTCTAATTCAGACAAACAAGTTGCATTTACAAAACCTGCTAATTTGAGGTTTTAGAATTTGGGGATTAAAGAAGGGTGCGGCTATCCGCACCCCAGAAAATGCTAAACACACCCCACTTCAAGTGTTACTGTTCACAGAACCTGTGAACAGTAACACTTGGAATGGGGTGTGTTTAGTAATTAGTGGGGTGCGGATAGCCGCACCCATTAAAGAAAGAGAAATACCTTTTTCTTAATAAAATAATTAATACAATATGGGACAATAATTTTACTTCTGCTCTTATTTGAGATTGGACTAAAGGAACACCATCATTTTCTAAACACAACCTAATTCATATATTTTTTAATTAAAAATTATTAAGAAAACCTAATTCATATATTTTTTAATTAAAAATTATTAAGAAATAGACAATATTAATTTTATCTTTAAGTCAAATTCTATTAATTTTGTTTGTTTATTATGATCGAACGTATTTTTACGTGTTCGGTCACGGTCGAACGTACTTCTACATGTTTAGCCATCATGGCCAAATACTCTATTATGTGTTCGACCAATTAAGATCGAACGGAATTATTCGAATTTGATTAATTTTTTTCATTCGTCATTATGTTACACTACATTCCTCAAGAAATTAAAAGATTTAACATTAAAAAAAAAAAACAAGAAATATGAAAAATAAAGAAATGAAAGAAGAAGGAGACTAAGGTTTTTTTTTTTTTTACTTAAAGGATAAAATTGATATTTTTAAAATTTTTAATTTTTTTAATTGAAATGTTATTAATTGAGATGTGCTTAGAAAATGATTGGATTGTCTTTAGTCCCACCCTTATTTTATTGTATTTTTTTAGATCCAAAAACAGAAGCCTACTATTGTCATGACGTCATAACATTTATATATATATATATATATATATATATATATATATATATTGTTTTGGTTGTAATTTAATTTTTGTCAAATTAAACATAAAATTTTTATTTTTATTTCAAAGTGAAGTATTATTACAAATTATTTTATCATTGGCCTTTCTTTCTTCTTTTTGAAGAATATATGTGTTATTGATAATTTGAAGAGTAGACCTCCGGTGCACTAGGTGTATGGTGTATTTGGGTCAATTCAAATCCGATTTAGTTTCGCATCTTTTTTTTTATGCTGGTATTTATACTATATTAATCATATTTTTGTGTTATATTAATTATATTTATATATATATACAAATATCATAATTTTTATACAATACTTTAGCTTAAAAAATAAAACTAATTTCGATATAATTTGTATATATATATATATATATGTGATATTACTTATATCATTATATTAATATAGTCATATTTTTATATAATATATAAATGTATAACTAACATAACTAAAATGTATGATAAACATAACTAAAAGATATTAATGTCTGTCTAAAAAACTGTTAAAGTACAGTTAATATTACTAAAAGTACGATTAATATAATATAAATTTATGACTAATATAACATAAAAGTATATCTGTCTAAAAAACTGTTAAAGTACAGTTAATATTACTAAAAGTATGATTAATATAATATAAATTTATGACTAATATAACATAAAAGTATAATACGCTAGAGCGAAATGAGTAAATATCTTGTGAGACCGTTTCACGAAATTTTAATTTATTGTGTGAGATGAGTCAACCCACAACTCAATTACCCATCACTCAACCCCTACAATTCATATGTTGTTTGTGGATGATAGGGTTTCATATCACGAAAACTATTTGTGAGACCGTCTTACATGAGTTTTTGTGGAGCGAGATTGGATGCGGAAACCCATATGTTGGCGACATGTCAGAATGAATTTGGGTCGGAATAGGGCGAATATATGGATTAAAAATCCATGTACCATGTGTTTAAACATTTTGGTGTAATTCGATTCCATAACAAATGAGATCTAGAAGAGCACCTTCATGATTTGATGATTTTATGTTTTTTAAATTACGATATTGTCTTCTTTTTTTTCTCGTTTTCAAATCATATTTATGCAATTGTAATCTATAAATCTTCGTTGATTCTTAAATCCAAACAAAAGAAAAAATCTGCCTTTTTTGACATAGAAATAAAAAATAAAAAATAAAAATAAAAACCGTAAATATCATTTACATTAAAATTCAAGAAGAAAAAAAACCGAAATTTGAAATTTATGTAGGCCAATTCCAATTTTAGGATAAATTTCATAGTAAGATCCAATTTACATATTAGTTCTCAATTTTAAAACCAAAATTTTGAAAATTTTCAATAAGAGGTTTAATTTAACATTTTTTTCTCAATTTAAGATTTCAAATTAGATTGAGTTCTCAATTCAAGACAAAATTCAATTTTCTTTTACATTTTTAGTTTCCTTTTTATTTATCTTTCAATATGTATTTATATTTTGAATAAATTAAGATAAATTAATACAAATTTGGAATGATTTTTGTTGACGTTAAAATTTGTAACGAACAAATTTGGGTCGAACACCAATTAAACTGAACAAAATAAGAAAAGTAACTCGAGAATTGAGTGAAAATAACAAAGAATTTGAGCTCGGGTGAAATTACTCAGGCTATCTTGGACGGCCAAATCTAGTCGGTCAGGACGAAATATATTAAATAATGGAGAGAAAAAAATATCTCAATATCTTTTATCACAATGAATTTTCGAACCTTTTCAATGATAATTTAGGCTTGATTATAAATTAAATTTAAGATACATGATTTGAAAAGTAAGAATTAATCTAGAAAAGAAAAAAATAGTTTTAATCCTATTTAAATCATGTGTGATTTGATTGTAAATTTATTTCCTTTTTTAACTTTCTTGAGCTTGTAGATCTCTTCCGCAAATCAATTTGTAAGGCGATTGGGCTCTTCTCAAATGTTCTACCTTGACCAACGAGTCTATGGTCAACTTGATTATCTTGGCTCGGCCATCTCAGCTCAGCCGAGCATCAAAATGGTCCTCGAAAATTTCGTGCTGATCGGCTCACTCAGGTCGGCATCTGGCTCACCTCGTCTAATAATAAGGTTGAGCCAAGCTCGGATCGGGGTGTCCAACAATTTTCATCCAACTTGTTTTAATTTATATAAAGAAAGAAAAAAAGAAAAATATATTTAATTCAATTTATAAAATTAAAATTAAAATTAAGATTCATTTATCCTCATAATTTTATGAATAAAAGTATATACAATTGTAATACAAATCAGTTTAATATAAATTATATTTCATGATTAAATTAATTTATTTCTCTATCGTTTCTTTATTTATATAAATTAAGATAAGTCAGATGAGGATTGTTCCAAAAGTGCACTAACTTGTTTTAATGTATACAAAATATAAATATATATATATATGTCTATAAATATAAAAAGGAAAAAAATGGTATTGTATCTTAAATTGAGAACTCAAATCTAATTTGAAATCTTAAATTGAGAAAAAATGTTAAATTGAGTCATCTTAAAAAATTTCAATAATTGAATCTACAATTGAGAATTCATATGTAAATGAGATATTGTTATAAAATTTATCCGAATAAATACACTATTGATTTGAAACAACACGATCAAGACAAATTACTCAAACAAATTTTCAACTAATGTTAGATAAAATAATTTCAGACAATAAGCATTTAGATAATATTACATAACAGGTAAAAAAAATATTAATTAAACTAAAGAGACGTCTAATTAGGACTTCATTGATAGACCCTTAATCTTATCTCATACCTATTTTCATTGCAAATTTCACACGATTTTTATATATATTTAGATAACAAGTAAAATGATGTTATTATTTAAAAAAATCAAGAAAGAAATTTAAAAAATAAAACGAAAAAAAAAAAGAGAATAGCACGGGAGGGAGAGAGGGAAAATAAAAGGAAAAATAGAACCACGACCTTCAATCATATTAGTACCTACACAAAAACTCATGTGAGTCGGTCTCATGGATAGTTACCGTGAGACGGAGCCCCATCATTCACAAACAACATATGAATTGTAGGGTTTGAATTGGGGTTATTGGGTTGTGGGTGACCCGTCTCACGCAATATAATAAAAATCCGTAAGACGGTCTCACAAGAGACTTACTCTAGTACCTATTACAGAGTTAATGTGCGAACTCGATCCGGTCTTTCAATATACCTCGTTATCTATGTCTTGGGAGTTTTTTTTTTTTTTTTCTAACTAAAGGAGGATCAACATATTTCACTCATATTTTTTATGGTGACTCGAACCTATAACCTATACCTAGGTAGTAGATATCTTTTATCACTAGACTATCATGTTTTGTCCTCTAAGTCATGTGAGTTATCAAAGGCAAATGCGCCGGTTCCAAGGCTGGTCTAGCATTTTGGGAGGCCCTATGTGACAATAAAATTGGGCCTTAATTATTTTCAAAAAATATCCAAATTAATTATGTGAATCATATTATATTGAGTGTACACATTATATAGAATCAAAATACTAAGAAAAACATCAAGTTTTGGTATTAGTGTTTCAAATTACATCAAATGATCAAATAAAACTTCCATAAAATTGGTTCAACTTCATTAACATCGAAAAAAAAAAAATTCTAACAGAATTAGCTATTACCTACTGCTAAGAGGAACCTTATTCAAGACATAAAAACCAATTGGACACTTGGTAACTTTATATACCACTAAATATATATATATATATATATATATATATATATATTAGAATCAAGCTAAAATTATTCAAATATTAACTATACTAAAACTCTAGTCCCGACAATGGCGCCAAAAACTTGTTCAAAAATTATTTCTAACTTACTTAACAACAAGTGCACAGTGTCAATTATTGATAGGATGAACAAGGTCGATTCCAATAATCATGTTCGTAACGTAAAATAAATTACAAAACGACATGATAAAAATTAGAAATAAAATCAAAGAAAAACTTAGTGAATTCGTGATTGGGTGCTTCCTCTTTGATCTTGAATCTTCAATCTCCTGCTTTCTTGCTTGTTCTCAAGATGTATTTCATGGATATGAGTGTTCGTGTCCCTCGTATGACTTTCTTAGTCCCTATTTAAGGTTGGAAAAGTTAAAATCAAATTTGGATAGAAGTCCTAATCAAAAAAGAGTCCAATTCGAGTAGGAAACTCGTAACCCAACCACTTCCGACCCGGGTTGGCCCAGGTGGACACAAATTTTAACTTTCAGACGCGTTTTAGGCTTTTTATGGGTCGAATTGGTCTTTGTGTCTTCATAAAAGTTGTAACCCTTGAAGTTGGCTATCCAATGTTACTAATTTCAGCCCTATATAAATTTTCCTACACCAAGTTATGTCCAAAATACTCGAACCTTGTCAAAACGAAAAATTGGACGATTTTGTACAACTTCCGTTTTCTTGTAATTTTCTGCTCTCTTGGAGGCAAAATTAGGAAAATTATTGAACGTGAAAGTTGTCGAACATCTTCTTAGCTTTCCAAAAAGACAATAACCATTGAATTTAAACTTCTATAGTTTGAGATATAATTTGTCTTCTAAAACTGTGCGTTTTTACTTCGTATCTCGACTCAACTTGGCTTTTCAATTGATTAAGCTCACTTTGTGCTTAAATCTATCAAATTTCTCTCAAATCAAGTAATTACATGAAATCTTAAAAAGATAATAAAATATATCTAAAATATCACGAATGCATGTTTTTTAACACAAAATGATATGAAATTAAGCCCCAAACTGCATCAAATAACGCAAGTTATCAAGGGCCCTGTGAGATGGCACTCGTCGCACCCCCTCAGATACGGCCCTGGCCAAATGGCTAAAATTCATCGTTTTATCGAGAGTTAGCCCTTGTGAGGTCATATCACCAGTGGAGGAATGATCAACTCATCAGGCTTATAGCTTGAAGACTACATGTTCGGAAATGACTACTTTCTCTTCCTTTCCGATTGATAGATTGAATGATCACATTCACATTTCTCGTTATCGAAGCTTGAACTCGATCGAGCTTTTTTTTTTTTAATGCTCGACTCGACAAATAACTTAAAAAGTTTGAGCTCGACTCAATACCTAAAAAATATTTATAAAAAATTTGAAAACAAAAATTTTAATATTAAAAATTAAATTATTGGAGACAAAATTGTAAATTTAACATATGCTCGATTACATTCGATTAGACTTACGAGCTTGTCAAGCCTAGTATTAATACACATAAACTCGAGATCGAAAGCTATTCAAGTAGCTCAAGCTCGACCTCAACTTAATTATTTTCAAACCAAATTCAGTTATTTTTTCGAACCGAGTCCAAGTAGCTCACGAGTTGTTATCTCATTTAGTTATGTGGCCTGAACATTTCAGTTTATAAAAGCGTAGACGGGTTTAGAAAACCGGTTCCCACCCCATTTTAGTTTCAGTTTATAAGCGTAGACGGTAGAGAAAAGCGGTTACCTGGATTTTGATATGGATCTCTACCGTAATAGAGGTAGGATCGCCAATGGAGGCGGAGCTCCGGCCGCCAATGGTGGTGGACAGCAGCGTAACTTGAATATTCTAGTCGGTGTCTCCGCTACTCCAGCGGCAGCACAAATTCAAATGATATGCGTTGGTTTGGGCAATTATGCAAATGTGAGGGTTATTTGTGGAACGCACTCGGATTCCTTTTTCGACAAACCGCTATTGGGAAGAACCTATTCAGTTTTTACTAATGGTGATGAAAGGATTGGTCTGGTGGATGATCTAGTACAGTGGGCTCACGTGCTTCTAATCGCACCGGCCTCTGTAGATACAATATCAAAGGTAATCTTTCAATTTTGTATTTTTTTATAGTTTATTACTATTTTCCCGATCTTGATTAATTCTGAATTTTGGTTATTTCTTATGGTTTATCTATTGCAAATCTTTGAATCTGTACTTCGTGTTTGTTATAGTTCATTTTGTGGAAATCTTTGAATCTTGAGTTTAATTCTGGCCAATGTCTGAATCTGTACAATTTGTTGAGTTTATCTTGTGGCAAATCATTGTTTGTTAAATTTTTATCCTGTCAGAAGTAATCTAAGAGGTAAGCCATGCAATTTGTAGATAGTGTCAAGAAATGTGTGTGCAAGTGAAAGTGCAGTATAGGGGTGATGTAGTGCAATGAAATGAGAATATTTAATGAACCTATCTACTATCACCGAAATAGAGTCTTGACCGTTGCATTTAGGAAGATGCTTGATGAAGTCCATAGTAATATGTTGCATGTTAGGAACCGGTAGAGGTTGTAAGAGTCCAGGAGTCCTTGTAGTTTCGTGCTTACTTAATTGGCATTAGTGGCAAGCTGAAATGTACAGCTTAATGTCGTTTCTCATGCTAGGCCACCAAAAAACAGTAGCTATCCTTTGATAGGTTGTGCATTAACTCCAGAATGCCCCTTTAACTAGAGGCATGCATAAGAGTGATGAGTTGCTGCCTTAAATCCGTGAACATATAGCTTCCCCTTAAATCTGAGAGTGAAGTCGATTATATAAATGTGAGAGTGAAGAATTATTAGGCCACTGAGATGTCATCACTATACATTTAGAGGCAAGATATATGGGACCGGAAGCCACACTGGAATTCAAAGAAATCATGCTCTTTTCTTGTTTATTCCCAGTCAATCAGAAGTTAGCAACATAACATTTATCCAGCTAATAAGTCCAAGTAAAATAAAACTACACAAATGAGAGAGCGAATGAGAATACTAGGACAGCTAACTCCTGTATTATGTTTGGAACGAACTGAACCACATAAACTGAACACCTTGTCTTGCTATATACCAACAATAACTGATTCTTCTAATTTGCTTTTCTATTGTTCAGTTGCAAACTATTAAGTCTTCATATGCAAAATTCTGCATGAGTTGTGAATGATAAGTGACAGGTTTGCTTAGCCTGGTTAATATGCTGTATATTTATGACCGTAAAAATTGAACTCCAAAGACATTTGATCATAGACTAGCCAAATAACTTTCCAAGATAAGCCACATTTGGAGGCTCAATCATCAATGGTTTGGTGATATCGTCATAGCCTGTTAGTTTTTTCCTGGATGATATGTTTCTTCACAGTTAAAGCACTGATTTCTTTTTCTTCTAGATCTATCTCCTCTGTCGTAAGTCTTTTGGCAAACCATTGTTTGTTAAATTTTTATCCCTGTCAGAAGTAATCTAAGAGGTAAGCCATGCAATTTGTAGATAGTGTCAAGAAATGTGTGTGCAAGTGAAAGTGCAGTATAGGGGTGATGTAGTGCAATGAAATGAGAATATTTAATGAACCTATCTACTATCACCGAAATAGAGTCTTGACCGTTGCATTTAGGAAAATGCTTGATGAAGTCCATAGTAATATGTTGCATGTTAGGAACCAGTAGAGGTTGTAAGAGTCCAGGAGTCCTTGTAGTTTCGTGCTTACTTAATTGGCATTAGTGGCAAGCTGAAATGTACAGCTTAATGTCGTTTCTCATGCTAGGCCACCAAAAAACAGTAGCTATCCTTTGATAGGTTGTGCATTAACTCCAGAATGCCCCCATAACTAGAGGCATGCATAAAAGTGATGAGTTGCTGCCTTAAATCCGTGAACATATAGCTTCCCCTTAAATCTGAGAGTGAAGTTGATTATATAAATGTGAGAGTGAAGAATTATTAGGCCACTGAGATGTCATCACTATACATTTAGAGGCAAGATATATGGGACCGGAAGCCACACTGGAATTCAAAGAAATCATGCTCTTTTCTTGTTTATTCCCAGTCAATCAGAAGTTAGCAACATAACATTTATCCAGCTAATAAGTCCAAGTAAAATAAAGCTACACAAATGAGAGAGCGAATGAGAATACTAGGACAGCTAACTCCTGTATTATGTTTGGAACGAACTGAACCACATAAACTGAACACCTTGTCTTGCTATATATCAACAATAACTGATTCTTCTAATTTGCTTTTCTATTGTTCAGTTGCAAACTATTAAGTCTTCATATGCAAAATTCTGCATGAGTTGTGAATGATAAGTGACAGGTTTGCTTAGCCTGGTTAATATGCTGTATATTTATGACCGTAAAAATTGAACTCCAAAGACATTTGATCATAGACTAGCCAAATAACTTTCCAAGATAAGCCACATTTGGAGGCTCAATCATCAATGGTTTGGTGATATCGTCATAGCCTGTTAGTTTTTTCCTGGATGATATGTTTCTTCACAGTTAAAGCACTGATTTCTTTTTCTTCTAGATCTATCTCCTCTGCCGTTGTTGGTTTTTCAGATTGGTGGACAATATTTTGGCTCAAATTTGTTTTATTTCCCATCACATCGTAAGTCTTTTTGTTTGTGTATCAGATATCAAACGGGATGGCTGACGATCTACTCTCGCGGATAACTAGGAGTTGGGACTCGTACAACAAACGCATGTTTTTTGCTCCCGACATGAGCGCAAATATGTGGTTTAACGTGGTCACCGAGAATCAAGTAGGGGAACTCGAAGATCGTCGGCTGCTGTTGATTAATCCTGACCAAGGCAGAATGGCAGCCGTCCCCCAAATTCTGACATTTATGTTCAATACCCTAAGACTAGGATAGGAGGATAATCGGATTGGTGATATGTTTTGTGTTGAATGAGGCTGGCCACATTATCATGAAAGATAAGAAAAGGACATGGAAAAGCAAACAAGATAATCAATTGTTTGAGTTCAAAGAAAAAGAAAAAACCTTTAAGAATCAATTTTCTTTCTCGAGTCTTTTTAATTCAACAGAAATTTTGTGTTTCCCTCTTGTATCTGTTGCTCCTACATTCCCTGAACTCCTTTTTTCCATTTTTTTTTTTCAGCTTGCAATATATTTATATGCTCATTTATTACAAATTTTCCGAGAAAAATACCGCAACCTAAAAATTGAAGTGGCAAAATTAGAACGGAGGACCAATATTTGTTTATGGACCTTTTACCATTTGTTTGATTTAACTTAGTTGTTTATTTTGTAGGTTGCTGATAAATCTTTTACTTTGTTTGGGGTGAGTTTAGTTGCAAGCGTAAAGATGCTCAACTTTATAAAGGAAAGTTTAGAATCACTCAAAGTTCAGAATCATTCTATATATTAATAGGTTTATACGTTCTTATATATACTTATCATTTTGATTGTTCTTATGTTAATTTATGAAAAATGATGTATAAATTGTTAGGACTTAGTGGAATTAATGAATTTCAATTTAAGGTATATTTATCAAAAGTAGATTTTGATGTGAGTGTTTACTGTTCATGACTAATGAATTTTTATCAGCTATTTTTATCAGTTATTTTTTTTCCCAATCTACAATAATTGATAATTTTTATCAGTTATTTGTGATCAGACTAAGAAATTGCTCAATGTGCAAATTAACTACAATTAATTTAAATTAAATAAGGTAATTATCACGATGAAATATACTTTTCCGACTCAAATGATTTGGGATAAAATCATTATTAGTCATTAAAATTGATCAAATGTAAAAAAGTGAAACCGTAAAGGCAGGTTTTGCAAATACAATGGTTGTAAAAATACCTTCCAAAACCTGAAGATTGAAAAACTCAATAAACCAACATAAAAATGTTCTTCCACTATTATTTAAAGAAAGTTTCCAAAAATTAATATTACTTGCCCATTAAAAAAGTGTATTCACTTGCGGTAACGTCACAAACTATTATTTTTTCAAAATGTTACGATAGTTATTATTGCATTTCATACTTATGATAAATTGAGTCTTCAATATATTTTGAACAAAAATAAGATAACAATTAACATGATTGTGTGCGCATATATAATACTAATTCATATTATATATTTACATGCATGCGTGTATAAATTGTGGAAATATATATACATATAAATAAAATGTCATTTGTGTTCTTGTAAATGTAAATGGATTTCATCAAATGCAATATCTACCGTTTCCGTATTATGTGTGTTTGTATGTTAATAAATCAAAAACATTTTATTTAATACGATTCACTAAATGTAACATGAGTTATATCCTCGTTTCAGAGTAAGGAATGAGACGGGGCAGGGTCGGTGGGAAAATCCCCACACCCATCATCATGGGAGTCCCCTTCCCTTCCACAATGATAGAGACAGAATGCCACCTGGTTAGATGCATCGTGTATTGGTTGCCCACGTTGTCTCTGGTCGGAACTATGAGGTTCTTGTTTCTTTCTTCCACCATTGTCGTCTCGTCTTGGCTCAAAAACCCCATGAGCTCATCGCTTCTTGGGATGAAGAGCCTGTTTTGGTCCCTGCGAACATCAGCAACCTCAAGCTTCTTTTGGAACAAGAATGTGGGCTCTTGATGTTGGAGTATTGTGGGATGAAACAATGGTGGAATTGGAGGAAGAGCTGGATACTTGTTATTTCTACTTCTCTTTCTCTTTCTCTTACTCGAAGTTTTCACCTCCATCTTTTGCTTCCCTTTCTGATCATCATCGTCACTACTAATCGATAACAACCTTATTATAGTGCCACCAATAACCTCAACCTCCAATGAATCATCATCATCATCATCATCATCTCCACTACTTGATAATATTTTCTTTCTTTCAGATGATGAGGCAGTTCCCACCTCCATCTTCTGCTTCCCTTTTTGATCATCACTACTACTTATCGACAAATCCACCCCAAACAGCCTTATTGTGGTGGCACCAGGAGATACTGAATCATCATCATGATCATCACTACTTATTGATTTTCTCCTTTTGTGATCGTAATTGGGGTATTGATCTTGATCAGTGGAGTAATTTGGGGTCAATAATGTAATTTCTTGCACACACCGCTCATGATCATTTTGCAACAATGGGATGTGGTGTTCTTTGACACAAGGACAGTTTTCATCAAAAAAATCGTATTCTTGAATAATTTTTACTGCATGATCATGAATCAATATTTAACGATGAATTTGAATTCGATTCATGATCATCATCATCACCGCCGCCCATCTCCTCCTTCTTCTTGATGTTCTTGATCTCTTCCTTCTGATATTTATAAAAACTTGTTAATTAATTTCTCCTAGGCAGGCTCTCTTGATATAATTGATATAGATGAAGAATGAGGCGTTCATGATATTAATTGGTGTATATATAATAGGATCATATCAAGTCCAAAATTGAGTAGGAATAGGTTCTTCAAATCGATCGTTTATGTTCGCGCGCCTTAGCTTAGCTGTGGAGTTTGAAATGCTAGGGAATTCTAATATTAGTTCACTTAGGATTAAAGTTTTATAATATAAATCTTTTTTTTTTTAAATTTTGTAATTATGATAAAGGTAATAAAAATTAAATGAATCGTCCGATTAAAAAAAATAAAGGTCTGAACCAATCAATGTTTTGTCCCAAGTTTCGCAAACAGCTATGTCTTTTAAATTATTATTTGGTCTTTTCAAGGTTTTAATAAGCATTTTTATCTATTTAAAAACTTTTTTTTTTTGATTTTGTTGGTTCACCGGTCTACAGTAATTGATAATTCTTATAGATTCAGAAATTGGTCAAATTAAAGTACAAATCAATATCAAATAATATAAATTATATAAGGTAATTACTATGATGAAATATATATACTTTTCCACAAATCATTATTAGTCAATAAAATTTACCCAAAGGAGGGCAAAGGGGCAGCCCCCCCCCCCCCCCCCCCCCAATTTTTTTTTTAATTTTAATAAAATATTTATTAATTGTGAAATTAGTTATGATATATATAACTGATAATTTTTAATATTAAGGTGTAATTGAATTTAATCATCACTAAATTATAATTTTGGTATATATTAAGTTAATAAATATTACTTCCCTTAATTATACACAAGTGTGTATATCTTCACACTTTGCAATAAGTTGTTATTCAACCTTTGATTTTTTTTAACCATTTTAGGTACCACATTCATAATAATATAATGGTGGTGTGAGTTTTCTAAATAATTGAAATGAGTAAATTATATATATGGTCACCTATATTGGTATTATCAGATATCCAACATTAGAGTCATATCAATTTAGTATCAAACCACTAATACAAATTTATTAAAAAAATATTAAATATCTAAAATTTAAGATATGTTCACTGTAAAATGAAAATGTACCTAAACACGTTTACAATATATACTTATATAAAGAGGTGAACATTTGCTTTCCTTTTTGATCATCACCACTACTCATCCACAAATCCGCCCCAAGAAGTACTGGATCATCATCATGATCATTATTATCATCATCACTACTTATTAGTTTTCTCCTTTTGTGGTCATAATTTGGATATTGATGATGATGAGTGGAGTCATTAGGATTAGGATTTGAATTTGAATTTGATTGATCATCATCATCGCCGCCCATCTCCTTCTCCATTTTCTTGAGAATAAATTTCTTAATTCTTGATATTCTTCATCTTCTGATATATACTTCTTAATTACTTTCTCCCAAGGCTAGGCACTCTTGATAATTAATATAGTGTGGGTGTGTATATATATTAGGATGGGAAGTCCAAAATCGAGTAGTTTTATTTCACTTATTAGGAAAGTTTATAACATCAATCTCCTATTGGTTTTTGTTCTTAAATTTAATTTTGGAGAAAAAAGTTATTTTAATCGTCTGTGTTGTGTTGGGTTAGAAGTCTTTGATCATGATCAACTTTTGAAAAAATACTTTTACACTTGCTATGTTTCATAAACATAATTTATCTTGGTGTGTGTAAGTGTGTCAAGAGAGAAGAGAACATAAAACACAAACAAACACTTTTAAGAGAGAAACACATTTTCTAACACTTGGACAAAATGAGAGGATATGATCCATGGGACTGAGCCAAAATCTAAGTTTAAAATGCTGCACCAATTTTGCTATAAGTTCACATCTAGTAAAGCTAGAAATTCCCATCTCAATTGAGGAAAAAGACTAAAATGTATGTAGCAACTAATGTCAAAACTACAGGAAGAGAAAAAAAAACTAATCAGCTTTCATCTTGGTTTGTATTGATCTTGGAGAAATCAAACTCTCAACATAAAAGTCCTTACTATAAATTGGAGAGCTGAGCTGTGCACGATCATCTAATTCAACAGCATAAGGATCTTCTGCGCAGAAGTGATAATTACAAAAAAGGTGTGAAGGTAGATTCATCAACTTTGTCCAGGATTCTTCAACACCATATTCTTTCATTACCCATAGTTCCACATTGTCAGGTTTATTCAACATTGCAGAAAGACATCCATCTACTTGTCCCAGTCTGAATGGCACACACATAGGTATTCCATCCGGTGGCGCAATCCTTCCAACTGTCTCATTCCTTAAATCATATGATATAATTGTATGCTTATAATCCTCTATATAATATGCGGACCAATGCACAGTACGATGGACAAGGGTCCCTGTGACATCATTATTGCCATAGGCTTTGTCAATCTTGTGTGACGATGTCCAAGAATCGGTGTCAATGTATAACCTGATGAGGTGGAATTGAGAAGCAGTCCCAAAAATGAGCTTATACTCATTATTATCATACCCAAACCAACTGCAGTAGATGGTCTCTATTGGGGGTCTTTTTATAGGTACACATTCTGCTCTACGCAAAGCTGGATTCCACAACAAAACACCACACTTGTTGTTGCGTAAAGGAAATAGACATACCAAACCATTACAGCTGCCATAGGATATTGTCACAATCCCGTCTACTTCTTCTTCTCCCTGCTGCTTATACACATCGAGGAAGGTAAATTCATTGATATGAATGGCCCTCAAACTTGACTCTGCTTCTTCTGTCCCATGCTGCTCAAGATGAAGGTAGGTAAGTTTGTTGAGATGGATGGCCCTCAAACTCGACTTGTTGAGATGGAGATGAATGAAATAATCGCTGGAAATGAGGCTGGAAATGAGGTCAAGAAAGGTTTTGGAAATGGATTTTAATCGTATCAAGTCTTTCACACCAAGTCTTGATAGGATTTCCATCCAGATATCCAAACCCAAGTGCTCCATCACAATAACAAGAGGCTGCACTCCAATATCAATAATAACACTAAATTAACATAAATATATTAATAAGATTTAAAGTTTATCCATCTTCATCAAAAATATCTAATTTCCATCAGGTTTTGAGATTTTGTTAAAAGGATCTTTTCAGACATATTCTATAATGTTATTCTATTATGTTATTCACTGATTTGTGAGTATGATGTTATCACCATAAAATTACTTTAAAAGGTTAACCAAAATGTCATCTTTAAAATTCCAAAACACGCGGTTGTGTGCATAAAATAATTTTATTGTATAATTCTTACCTCAAATTCACAATAAAATTGGGTTTCGAACCTACAAAGTAGAGGTGGCCAACGAAGATCTCCATCTTGAAAAGAGAAAAAAATAAAAAAATAAAAAGTTCTTCACTTCTCATCTGTTTCTGGAGAAGAAAGTTTTTTTTTTTTACTGTAAATCTTGATCCGTATCGAATTTTTTTATAGCATACTAGAAAACCATAATCTAGGTAGCTCCATCTCAAACAAAGACGAAAACCATGATTCATCAACAACAACAAAGTATCAATCAATACCCAAAACAAATCCACAATAAAATTAACCACTAAAATTATACATTCAAAGAAAATTTAAAAGCATAAACAAAAGCGATAGTGAAATAAATTAAGATAAACATATAAAGATCTTTAGGGAAACGGCAGGTACTGACCTTGATGAGAAGATGAGTGATCTGATAGACTAAATTTAGAGAGAGAGAGAGAAGGGAACGGTATATATAGATGTGGGATTAGCGTTTTGCTTGGGCCGTAAGATCAAATGAGATCTAACGGACTGAAATAGGACTGCTGGTTCATTTAGTGCTGCAAGCTAGGGATATTAATGGGTTGTAGCCCAACTGACCGGCCCGTTTAAATAAAAAAAGAACAGGGTTAAGGTTAAACTACTTCTAACCGGTTTTATTTTGTCGGAAGACTCGGAACCCACTAGGATCAGTTCGATAATTAATCGGCTGGTCTGTTAGTTTATTTTAGTCTTAAGCATATAAAATATAATGCAAACTTTTAATAATATGTTTATTATCTTAAGTTTGATGTCTTTAGATTTGATTTATAAGAATTAAATAATATTATAATATTTATAAACTATATAATACTAAGCCATTCATGATAACCACATATAAATAATAAGTGTAGTTATATTGTATTATAATTTATATCATTTTTTAAAGATTTCATGCATGAATCTCACCAAGTATAAATTTTCAATGTCAATCTATTTTCAATGATGCTTTTTATAAAGAATAATCTAATGTCAAAAAATTATGTTGTATGATAAGTTTAAAATTTGGAATTTAAACGTTCACATATTTTGACTTGTGTCGTTTCAATGAAATTATAAATTATGAATCATTTAACTTTATATATGAATTTTGAGTGTCATGTATATTTTATTTTAATTTGTATAAAGATAATTTTTTTGTTAATGACTCGATAATAGTCTGTTTAGCTTGAAGCCGGATAGAGTTAGTGTTAGATTCACAATATTAGAAGTTCGTTTAACCTAAAAACTGTTTAAATCAAAATCCAGTAAAGCTAGCTCGAAACTAGTAGGGCCAATCCGTTTAATATAACTAGATGCATTGTAGCTGTTTAACTTATGCTTTTCGTTTTTTGCATATTTTTATTCGGAATTTTGCTCCGTATACTATTTAATTTTCTTTACAAAAGAAAATTAATATTCCTTATATTAATAAGTAGTCTAATGTGTGATAGTTTTCAATCCAAAAATTATAATTTATAAAATAGAGATTGATTTGAGTTATAAACTAAGAAAAGATGGGCTGTCCTTCTGGTATTCTCCAAACTGTGAACGTATATGTATCAATGATTATCCATCCACCTTATAGAGTCAAATTCAGCCTGCAAGAAACAACAAATTCAATGTGATAAAACATGCAAGCTTGACAAAGAAAAGGAAAAAAAGCAACCATGCTTACAGCATGATTGCAATTGAATCAAGGAACAAGCAAATAAAATATGTTCACAATTGCTAACAACAAAGAATATAGCTATAAGTGCAGTGTTTGAACTGATTTATTGGAAAATTTCATTGCTATACAGACATAACTCTTTAAGCAATCAAAATTGTGCTTCAAATGGTAGTTAAGAGATGAAGCATTAAATAGTTTACTGCCTAAGACATTACAAGGCACTACACATAAAATGATGATGGTAGAGAAAAACATCCAGTTGTTACACATGTCAAGGTTGCATTTTGATAATAAAATTTCTCAAGATTAGATTGCAAAATGAAAAAAAAAGTCAATAGTCGGGTTGTTTTTACATTTAACCCTTATATATATATAAAAGAACAACCAGTAATGTCACGTGTCATCCTCTTAAGAGCTCAAAAATTGTTATTATTAATTATAATAATATTAATTATATTAATTAATTGTGCAACACAATCTTTCTAATTCCACTTTAATATTTTATTGTCATTTTAAAATCTTACCAATCTCACATCAATTACTATTAAAGAATCTTTCTAATCACTTGCTAATTATTAGATGGAATTGGAAACTAATTACTTGAGTTAATGAAAAACTAGGAGATAGATGATTAAAAAAAATAACTTTTTTTTATCTATCAAATACTAGGAGAAAATAATCTATTGAATTACTTTCTAATGAAATCATTTACTAGAAAAATCAAACTAATTACTCCAATTTATGAAAATCATTTACTAGGAAAATTAATTTTGTAATCATCTATCAAATACTAGGGATTATTATCTATGTCAAATACTAGAAGATATTTGAAAATTAATTAATATGACTATTTAATGATATTAAAATGTGATTATTTAATGATATCAAATATAATGTTGATATATGATAATAAATATTAGTAAATAATACTGATATTTTAATTAAATTTTTTAATATAACACATCACTTTAAATATATAAATCATTTAATATTTTGAAACTTATTGAATAAAAAAAACTTGGAGAAAAATATAAATAATAAAAATGGCTTGATTAAAAAAGGATTATTCAAATTATTCAAATTATTCAAATTTATTAATTATTGAAACTGAATAGTTTCATATATATATATATATATATATATATATATATATATATATATATGTTTTTTTTGCTACATGTGTTTTAAAATAAACTATAAAATTTATTTGAGAAATGTTGACTTTTATTTTGTTTGTTATCATTTAATTTAAAAGAAAATTTGAGGGTTAGTCTAAAATTTAACAATAAAATATTAATAAAAAAGGTGGGAGGGTTGAATATAATATACTTAACAATATAATTTCTCAAAAAAACAAACAAATATTATTTATGTTTCTTTAAAAATGAAGTTAATTTCAATTTTGGTTCTATATGTAAGCCTTTTTTCCATTTTTTGACAACCAAATATACATTTTTCAATTTTGGTCCTCTATGTTTCAACTTTTTTTTCTAATTTCAATCTAGTTTTCCAGTTTTAATCCAATTTTGATCGGAATTCTTAAAATCACTGATGTCATATGAGATTTTCCAACAACCATCTGAAACTTACTTTAAAAAAAAAATGAAACTTGAAATTTATTTAGCCCAATTTTATTCAATAACCCTAAAAAGGCCCTAGAAAGCCCAACACAAATTTTGGCCCAAAACATGTTGTAGTCCATGTCAATGTGTACGTGAATAGATAACTAACACATGATTTTAATTTCATATATGAACTATGATTGCGTAGCATATCAAATTTTAATTCATTGTTGTAGTAGCCCGATGCAATAATTTATATGCCAAATTTTTTAAATTTTTTTACATTATTTCGCACATTCTTACAATCTAGCCCATCCTTTCAAAATTGAATTAAAATTTGAAAATTTAGCACGTATGTAATTAACAATCAAAGTCCAATAATTATTTATATTATTGAAAATTTTGTGAATAGGAATATCGGAATTATCAAGATAAATTAAAAACATCAAATCTAAATCTAAATAATGATGTTTATTATATTAATCTAATTGAATACTTTTAATTTATTTCAATTTCAATTTAGTTACAAATTTTCCAAATTATTAAATGATTTGAGGATTTTATATTATTAACTTGTTAATGCATATTTTTAATGTTAATTCCACGATCGATCTTCTATCAAATACACTGCTACAAACAATAAATTATTTTCTAAATTAATGATTTCAATATTGTTAAAAGAAACACAAAAACTTGCGTGAGATGGTCTCACGGATAATTTTCGTGAGACGGATCTTTTTTACCCACAATTCTAACCCATTTTCATTAATTTACATGTGAATTATGTAATGTGGGTTGTGGGTTGACTTATCTCACGTAACATGATTCGTGAGACGGTCTCACATAGGACTTACTCTAAAAGAAAATGACAAAGTAGAGACATACCCTTATATTTCAAGAAGACAACAAGGGGTTTAATTTAGGGGTGATCACGGTTCGGAGTATGTTGGGAATAAGAGAATTTTCGAAACCGATTCAAAGTTCGGAGATTTTTGAAGAATTTAAAAAAAAAATCTTCGGAATTGCTCCATCAAATCTGTTTGATTTCTTCGAAAATTCAAAATTTTGTAATTTAAAATAAATATTTATTTAAACAAGTCATAAACTATAAAATAAACTTGACAAATTATTAAAGTAGTCATCTCTTCTTGAAAGCAATAAATTACATTTAATTTTTTCTTCAAATTTTATTCTTTGAAATCTTCTTAATCTACATCAAATAAGTGGTCGTTAGAAATTTTCTCTTTTAAAAGTCAAATAAATATAAGTTTTAAAGTAAAATTTAAAGTCATAGGTATAAACTAGAATTAAATATATTATGCATTACTTTATATAAGTTATAAGCTAATTATTTAATTAATATCTATTTGAGTTAATACATTTTGTGTTCCTAAAATTATTCAGTATAAATATTTTACTTTATTGTTTAATTGTTAATTTGTTTTATGAAGTCTTAAAATTATAACAACGTAGTATTAAAATTCAATCAAAATTGTACTAATTCAATATAACAATTCAAAAAAATGAATTAAATGATACATGTAAATTTGTATATAGTTACTTTCTTAAAATCGGTTCTTCGATTCGGTACAGTTTGATTTGACATAAAAAAATAATCGGAGCAGTTTGGATAAAGTCAAACAACGGTTTTTTATCGATCTGGAGTGTTTCAGTCCGGATTTCTCCACAATTCGGTTATCTCCGAAATCCATGCATACTCTAGATTAAAGATACATGTATATTTGTATATAGTTACTTTCTTAAAATCGATTATTTAGTTCGTATAATTTGATTTGACATAAAAAATAATCAAAATAGTTCAGATAAAATCAAACAATTAACAATGTTTTACCGATCCGAATATTTCGGTCCATATTTTTACACAATTCGATTATCTTCAAAATCCATGGATACTCTATATTAAACAAGAGTAGGTCTCCTAAGATCTTTGTCCCCAACCCGCGGTCCCATATAAATTTAATTTTTTTTTTCGCTCAGTTTTTTTTTTTTCTTTTCTGTTTATATTGAAGATATCCCTGAGATACCTAATAGGTATCCCAGGATGCCTTGAAGGTATCCATGAAATACCTTTTCAGATATTCACATGTATACGGTGTGCATGCGCGGCTTCGTGATCAAGGTGCGCACAGGTATACACATATATACCTTCAAGGTATCCATGACGTGGGCGCGCGCGCGGCGTGGACGCATGGACGCGCGTGACGTGAGCACATGGGCACGCCTTGACGTGGGCGCGCGCGTTTGTGAGGTGCGCGCGGCGTGGACACATGGGCGCGCGGCGTGGTGAGATGCGCGTAGGTATCCATGGAATATTTTCAAGGTATCCACATGTATACCTTCAAAGTATCCATGGAATAATTTCAAGGTATACATGTGGTAAGTATTCTTGAAAATATTCCATGGATACTTTAAAGGTATACATGTGGATACCTTGCCCATATATACCTATCAAGTATCTTATGGATACCTATCAGGTGTGCATACATGGGGACGCGGCAGGGCACATCCAGAGCGCGTGGGCGCGCGTGAACGTGCTTTGGGCGCGGGCCGGGTTGTGGTTACAGAGAAGTTTTTGCCATTAAACAAACATGATACCATTTTGCCTTGCATTAATTTTCAGAAGAACCACTTTTAGTAAAATAAAAGTTTGGCTTTTCTTTATCATTACACTGGTGTTTGCAATCCTTGGAAGTTGCAACAAACTGTGGAAATTAAATAATTATTTATGAGTTTGCTTGTGAGGTTCTTTTAATTTGTTGTTTTCTAATCTACTTGTGAGGTTCTTTTAATTTATTGTTTTCTAATCTACAATGCCTAATTAATTTAAGCAAAAACCAAACTTTTATTAAAAAAGTATTTTCTTTTTCAGGGTCTTATCTCTCATGCCTCTTTCTAACATCTAGATGCCACCTACTTTCTGCAACTAGTAGAATAACATGATACTTGAAGAGATATGTAACACCTGTCAATGCAATATGGTTCAAGAATTCTGTGGTGAGGTGGGTGGGTACTCAATTATGGTACCCCTATATGGTGTTGTAAATTAGTGAAGAAGAATGTTTATATTTGTATATTTAATAATCAAATATGTTTAAAAGGTCACTAAAAAAATGAATATTTATAATGAGAATTTTTGTAACATCTTATTATTACAAAAATTAATAACATAATTTGACAAATTGTCACAAAGGGTACTTAAAAAAAAATTATTTACGACAACATTAATATTGTTGTTCGCAAAAATTCTATTTGTGAGAAATCTTTTATGATAATAATTTGACGACAAAATATTGCCGTAAAATGTTTTTTTTGACAATTATTAATATTTTTACGATAACATTTGTAGGTTTTTTTTTTTCGCATTAAACAAATGGTTTATGAATATGTTTGTTGATTGTTCATAATGAAAAAATTGAACCATAAAAATTATATGTTCATGAACACACAATTGAAAATAGATAAATAATATAATAATCTTTTAACTATAATAATTATATAAGAAGACATTAAAACTAAAATAAACACATTTCTCTATATGAATATTAAATAAGTAAACAAATATATAACCAATCAATAATTAATCAATAACAAATAAAAGTTAAATGAATACATAATGTACATATTTGTGGATAAGTTTATGAAATGAATAAATATTAAGCTAAATCACAAATAGTTTACCAAACACTATAGTTATGCATGACTCACGCATTCACTTTCACGAACTAACTTGGACATTCTTTTCTTCACAAGCTAAAAGACATTATCTTTGGTAAACAGACAACCATTTTTTAAAACAGATTTCAGTGGTTCTGCATATATTATGGGTATAACTTTAATAGATTATAGACTCGTATATTTAATATTTATTAAATAATACATATATATTTATATTTAAATATACATATGTATTTTTAACTTGACCAAATTCGTTCCATCTTCAGTGGGGATTGATAATAAAGGCTTAAAGTTGAACAATGATAAAGAAAAAAAAAAGGTAGATGAGGGCCATAATCTAGTTTATGGAAGTAAGTACTTATGTAGAGAGTTTGAATACAAAATGATAAAATGTCCACCATGGGCAATTCTTAATTTGTTCACCGATGACGTGTAATAATTCCATACATTCATTATATGAAAAATGAAATTAATAGGTATTTTGGATTGTCGACACATCAATTGTAAGCACATTTTAACGTGTCCACGGTGGGTAGGATAATAGAGTTGGAGCTTGAGTATACTTGAGTATATGAATTATTGTACGTCAACTTATAAATTCTTTAAAATATTGCATACTATAGGTTGTTACTAGGATTTTATGAACTCCTTAAAATTGTACTGTAACATCTAAAAAAGCAGATAAAAACAAAATATTATCTTATTTATAAAATAATGATTTTATTTCGACAGATTTTTTAATGTCTTATCATTTAAATTACTCAATTATCACTACTGTTAACTTATATGTCTTATCATCTTATAACTCAAACATTATAACAATTTAATTTTAAAATAATATATAAAATTTTATAAACTCTAATTTTTTTAGCCAACCACCCTCTTGAGCATGTGACATATATTCAAATTAGTTTGAAAAAGTGTTTGTTGGTAAAGAAAAAAAAAAGGGTGCATATCAACTTCAACTTTCATCTTATCTTCCACTTTAACTAGTTTCCTTCCCTTCTAAGCCCTCTTGCCTTACACTCTCCTCAACCTCCAAATCTCAACATAGAAACTCATGTAATGAAATACAATACTTAATTTCATGTGTTAGTACTCAAAGAACATAGATTTTAGGACATGGGATCCATGGGGACTTACAATAGCTATAGGGATTGTTCCCTAGGAATATGCAGCATATATTGCCCACAATTTTGCTACTTCATTTTCCCCCCTCCACCGCCCTCAGATGATGATTCTTCCACCCCTTTCTCCCCTCTCATCATCGCCATAATCGGGGTTCTTGCAAGCGCGTTTCTCCTCGTAAGTTACTACACCATCGTCACCCGGTTCTGCAGGCGAGGAGGTAGGTTGGAAAGGGAAGAAAACCGCGATGAAATCATGCATGATCAGTGGCAGGTGGGCTCGACTGGATTGGACGAGGCCATGATCAAGACGATCACGGTGTTTAGGTATAAGAGAGATGAAGGCCTAGTTGAAGGAACAGAGTGCTCTGTTTGCCTTAGTGAGTTTCAAGAAAATGAGTGCTTGAGACTTTTGCCTAAGTGTAGCCATGCTTTTCATCTCCCTTGCATTGATACATGGCTCAAATCTCACTCCAATTGCCCCCTTTGTCGAGCCAATGTCGCGTGTTTGGCTCAGCCATTGCCAGTCTCTCAATCTTCTTCTCATGTTGGTGTTCATTCTTATGAAGCCCAGAGGCCTAATGACTTGGTTTTGGTGGTTGATGATCGGGCTTTGGATTGTCACGATCATGTCGTTGTTGATGGTGATAATGCTGACGGGGATGATACGAAGACGAGGAGTGATCAAGAATGTGTTGAGCAGTTGAGAAGATCGAGTTCTTTAGGTGCGTTTTCGTCTCAACGAAATCTTTTGATCTCTGATGTTTTGAAGATTGAAGAAATGGAGAAAGATGAATCTTGGAGGGATATTGGTTCATCAAAGGGATTGGCAATGAAGAGGAGTAATTCTACTGGCAAATTCATGTTCATAGATCATGATAAAGGCAAGAATGTTCTTATCCCACATTGAATGTTCATCATTTCTTGAGATAAATCTCTTTGTACATTGCCAATATTTATCAATAGAAGGTGTTCAATGTTTGGGCCAACTGTAAAAAAAAAATATCACTAATTTTTACTCGAATCATCATTTTAACCAAACTTTTTGGTCAGCTTTTTTAACCACATTTGGGCAGCTGGACACATTAGCAATTTTGTTTTTCCAACAGACTGAGGTTAAAAAACATACTACATATATAAAGTTATGTTATTTTGATCAATAGTGAAAATTTTGATTGAAATGACAATTCGAGTAAAGGTTCTGATTTTTCCGGCAATTAACACTATTTTTCAGTGAATTTCAATTCAAGCTATCATCATAAATTCATAAGATCAAACTTCAATCTTGAACTGCCAATAGTTTTTCTTTGTTTACAAACATTTTCCATGAAATAAAAACATTAATTGAGAGTGACATAGCAGCTGCTGATGATGCCTAAGATGCTTGAAATTACTCAGAATCAGATGAACCATCACATCACTTCATTTCTTTATGCAGATATTGCAAGATTTTAAATACTTTGCTTTGGTCATAGTTTGATTGCAATTGACTAATATTACTTCATTAGTGACTTTCTTAGTAGATTTGAGGTTTAGGCCATCCAAATTACACCTTATTAGTCTCTTTGGAAGAAGTAGGTGCAACAAAATTATCAAGATCGGATTACAGGGGCAAAAATGGAAATTCAAGTATTTTCCTAATCAAGCAAGATGAAGGGTCCAATGTGATCATCAATTTCATTAACTTATATTATTGTAGTTACAAAGTTTCAGGATGCAATTGATTTGATGCCAAACCCAATTTCAGAAACTGTTTGATTTTAGAGTGTATTAATTAATATAATGACATGGTTGTTGATGATCAGATAAAGTGTCCAAATCAGGTGTTGAAATGGTGTTCTAGTCATGGCATATGTGAGGTTGGTTGTATGTACCCATCAACTGTATAGAGTAGTCGAATTTCTCTATATTGCAAATATTGTTTCGTCTGCAATCAAATTCTTTAAATACATGTCATGTATCGTGTATGCATTAATGATGTCACTTAATACAGATTACTAATAATTATTTTGAAATTGTTCTTATTGTAAGAGAATAATAGACGAGTATAATAATTTACTTGTCCTCTTATAAACAAGTTTAATCTCATGTGCTCAAATAATCATAATAATAATATACACCTGATCTAAATCCTTATTTCTCACTGCTGGAAATATAGGATGCATACTTCAAATAATTACAAAATAAAATGGGATGAAATTAACTTGGAGTAAGAGCTAGACGTTATTTTCAATGGATAAAATTGTTGTTGGTTTATAGTATACTAAATAATGTCAATTACAAGAAATAGTGGAATTCAAACTATTATAGAATACATATGTTGTTGTAAATGGTGGCAATACTTGGGACAACAATTTTTTGTTAGAAAATCGGATCGCATTCGAGCTTTAAATTTCAAAAAAGTCAACGAGCTTTTGATTGTTTACAAAAATAAAGAAAGCTGCAACTGTAGGAAAGAACAACTTTGGGCCCTTGTAAAAACCTCAAAAATAGTGAACAGTCGAGTCAATGAAACGTTTTCCTAAAAACAAATACGTTCCGACTAGTGCTCATAGTACGATATGATGTTTCCAAAGGTAAAATAACTTACATCTTCTAGCTAGTAGCACCACAAAACTAGAAGTTTTTAGTGAATTAAAATGGTGGAATGACTAGATAACACTTCTATATGTTTAAAATTCAATTTGATTTGTAAAGAATGTTAAGAGAAAAACGATTGCAAAGAAGATTTTTGAGCTCTAAAAATTATGCAAATGTTGTCCAAAACATTGCTTTATTTAGGATAAATTTTATAACAAGACTCAATTTATTGATTATTTCTCATTTCTAGACTCAAATTTTGAAGTTTCTCAATGATGTGCTCAATTTAACATTTTTTTTTTCTCAATTTAAGACTTGAAAATTAAATTGAGTTCTCAATTCAAGACAAAATTCCATTTACATTTTTTTTTCCTTTTCTTTTTTATTTATAGATTTATTTATGTTTCAATATATATCTATGTTTTAGGTAAATTAAGACAAGTTAATGCAATTTTGAAACAATTTTAATCCGACTTGTATTAACTTATATATAGACATATAATTAATGCAATTCATAAAATTAAGATTCCTTTATTTTCTTAATTTTATGAATAAAAGTATAGAAAACCAATTTTAATATTAATCAATTTAATATAAATTATATTTTATGAATTGAATTTACTATATTTTTCTTTCTTTCTTTCTCTTTTTTATATAAATTAATATAAACTGTCATTCGAAAATTGCACTAACTTGTCTTAATTTATCTAAAATATAAATGCATATTGAAATGTAAATAAATCTATAAATATAAAAAAAAAAAATGGAATTTTGTCTTGAATTGAAAACTCAATCTAATTTTCAAGCCTTAAATTGAGAAAAAAGTTAAATTGAGCCCCTTCTTAAAAAACTTTAAATTTTGGGTTTAAAATTAAAAACTAATCAATAAATTAGGTCCTTGTTATGAAATTTATCCTAGTCACATCCAACTGTGTGAAGGGTAACATCCAATGGACTGTTAATAACAATTATGTCCACTAAGATAATAGACTTCTACACTACACCACACCATTGTAAAGATTTGGAAGGCCACCTGCCACATTGGTGCTGAAATGGGCCTCTTCGATGAGCTTCGTGTGTTGGGCTTTGCACATGCTTGATGTGCTAGTCATGTCGTCAACATTATGCACATATTGGGTCACCAAAACAACTTTGATAATCAACTTTATGCATTCACTTGTCGAAAACAAATTTAAAAACAGAAATCACCACATCATTTACTTAAAATGGAGATCAATCATTTACACTTTAATTTCTTATTTACCCGATTTTAAGTCCTTAAATAAGTGGTCAAATATGGTTTGATCAAGACTTCCTACAGAAGTCAACAATTGACTCACGCCTTCAATTGACTCAACCAATTTTCTCCAACAATTATTCCACTATAGTATTCACTTCTTCGACAATCATCTCCGAGATAGAACTACTATCTAAAGTTAAGATAATACTACCATAAATCTGAAGTTATCGGTCAACAAATTGATATTTTGAACGTTTTGGAATTGGATCAATTGGAGTGAATTGAAATGCTAATTGTAGTGTTTGTAATTTTTGAAAAATTATGGTGTCCATCTTTGAATTATTGCAAATCTTGAATTCGAATGTGTTATCATGAATCATGAATGAAAGTATCTCGAAATATGGTTGATATTTTTCCAATATTTTCATTTTTTTTTCATGTGATTGATGCCAAAACGGGTTGTAACGATATTTTCACTATAGATATGAGAAATTTCGTCAAAATACCGGTAAAATATCGATAAATGTAGATTTCAATATAGGTGACTTCATGGTATAAATTGTAGGAAAGTCGGTGAAATGTCGATGAAATATCGATAAATATCGGTGGAATATTGGAGAAATATCAAATCGGAAATATCGGTACCAAACTTCCATCAATACAATATTTCCATAAAATTAAGATACCCATATTTCCATTGAAATTTAAATTTTCATCTATAACCCACAAAATAAATGAGTTTAAGTTGTGAATATTAAAATTGTCTAACAAAATTATATATATTAAATGGTCTCATATAAGTTTTTTTAGGAGGAAAAAATTACAATAGGTACAAGTATGACTTTTATAAAATATTTTAACGAATCTAATTTCATAAGACAGGTTAACTCGTAACTACAAAATAAAAATTGATTTGTGAAATTGAGTTTGAGTTATAGGATATAGATTGTGAATTTCCACCTTATAAAATTATATCCGTAATATGATATAATTTTTTTAAAACTCAATACATTCTAATATTCCAAAATCAAAACATTAATACTAATCCAAAGAAACAAGTTTTGTAAGTTTAAAAAATAGAGATATCAAATGTAAATAACATACTCCTAATCTAATCCTGAATCTGATTTACAGACACAATTCAACGCAAGAACTAATCTACAAACACAATTCAACGCGAGAACTAATCCTAGTATGTAAGAACTAATGTCATATGCAAGAATCTGATTTACAAGAACTAATCATAGCGTCTATCTACGGTTATCTTTCTAGTTAATAATTCCAGTTATTATATTTTACGGTTATCTTCAGTAGCATTACTTGTGTTTCCGTTGAACTCTTATACACATTTGGTTATCTTTCAGTAGCATTACTTGTCTTTCCGTTGAACTTTTATACACACTTAGTCAACAAGATACAAGAATTTATATCAAAATATCCCGAAATATTATTGATATTTTCATTTTTCACTTGACTTGTCAACAAGATACACAAATTCATATCAAATAATATTATCGATATTCTCTCGATATTTTCATTTTTCACATGTTGACAAGATACACAAAAATTCATATCACACCATGGATAATATCGTTGATATTTCCTCGACATTTCCATTTTTTCACGTTACTTAATAATGTCATTATATTGGTTTACTAAACAATTCAAATAATAAATATCTATTTTTTAATAAAAATATTTTAATATACATAATAATAAAAAAGACAAATTTATATTTGTACAATTATCATTAAAGAAATTTATAGTTTTAGTAAATGTATATACTTTAAAATTCTTATGATATATCTAATTTGTCATGTATTATTTTGAAAATCATGTGTGTCATACAAATATTTACACAATAATTTTTTTTTGTGTATTAAACTTAATTTATTGTGACTTCAGTTCATTGGTAAAATTGGTCATTACTTTTAATTACCTTCGAATAGTCTTTCCAAATCGCTTTCATGTATCATTGTTTATATTTCGAAACTCTAATATTCTCAAAATACAATGAAATAAATTTAAAGTTAAAAAATTAATTTTTTTATTAAATAAATATACTAAAATCATTATATATTTATACAAAGATAATATATTATTATATTATATTGTTAAAATTTTAAAATTTTTAGTTCTTATTTCACAATCATGCGGTACACTATTCATTAAATATAAAGTTAATTCCAATCAATGAAAGTTTAGACTCTAAGATGATAAGAGATGTTAAGGAAAACAAAAAAAATGATGGTAAGAAATTTATCCGCATCCAACTTGACTAATCCAAAAGAATCACAGAAACACTAACAGAGTATAGTAAACAACCTACGAGATCATCATCCTAATCTAATTCACATCTGATTTATACAAGAACTAAGTCATAGTTAACAGATCATTCTTACTCAAAGAATTACTCCTAAAGATTCTTACTCAAGAATTACTCCTAAAGTCACCAGTACATGGTGGAGAATCACATTGAGAGCCAGCATTAGATCATCCTCAAGTTGCTCTCTTTTGTCTTTCTGTGGCAACATTATCCCACATCCTGCGGGTCATGTCTGGAGCATAGAAAAGATAATTCTCGTAGGAATTCCAGCTCTTGATAAGTCTAGTTAACATATCATCATCAATTCCGATAGGTATTCATACATAAAAAAAACTTTATCAGTCATATCACACACAGAATATCAAAATATCCTGAAATATTATCGATATTTTCATTTTTCACATGACTTGTCAACAAAATACACAGATTCATATCACACCATGAATAATATTATCGATATTCTCTCGATATATTCATTTTTCACACCATGAATAATATTATCGATATTCTTTCGATATATTCATTTTTCACGTGTCGACAAGATACACAAATTCATATCACACCATGGATAATATCATCGATATTTCTTCGACATTTCCATTTTTTCACGTTACTTATAAAAAACAGGCTGTAATATTTTCACAAAATTTTCATTTTTTACTATAAAAACGAAAAATTTCATCAAAATATCAATAAAATATCATATTATACAAATAATAGAATAATCGGTGAAATGTTGAGCAAATATCAATGAAGCATTGGGAAAATATTAATAAATATAAGTAGAATTAAATATCAACACCAAAATATCCACCTATATCATATTTTCATGAATATTTTTATAAAATTAAGATACCTATATTTAGAAACCTAATTTATCTTTCTTACATGAATTTGCTAATCACATCGTAAAAATGTTTTAGTGATAATGTTATTTACTCTGTCCTGTGTAAAAGAAAACGGAATCTCTATGGCTGCCGGCGAAGGGGCGGATAGCAAGCTGCCGGCGTGCTGCATATCGCACGAGTTCTACAAAGCCGCCTCTAAATCTCCCGACAAAATAGCCGTTATACATGCCTCCGGTTTTGCCCGAATTGCGCGTGATTGCGCCGCCAACCGCCAATTAGACGGTGATGGTATGAAATCTGCCTTCGCAGAAATGGCGTCTTCTTCCCAACCACCTGTTTACGGTGGGGACGAATGCTTCACTTTCTCCGACATCCTCTCCGCCGTTGAGAATCTCAGTTCTCGACTCCGGCACATTATTAACGGTGGCGATGACTCATATCTGGTTAATCCCCGGCCAGGTAGGATTTGAATGAATTTTTGGTTAGTTGAACTTGCTTCTTCGAGTATACTGTATATGCATGTTGGTTAATTAGGGCAATTGAATTGGGTTTCATGGTAGTGTTGGTATTGGAATTATTTAGTTCGAAGAAAAAAGATGAAATTTGGTGTGGACAGATAAATAATTGGAGAAAAATATTACTGACTTCATGCAAAATCATTTTGGTTTTAAATGATAGCTTGTGAAATTGGTGTCTTCTGATAGTACTTTGAAGGCTGAGCTGTTCAGATAATATAGATTTAATGGTTCTGTTAAGTGTTAACTAATATATATTTTTGAGATTGGTGAGAAAATATATGTTAACAGACTTTTTTTACCAGGCTTTTATCATTTCATTTGGAAGCTTAATTTTTTTATTTATTGAATATGCTGCAGTTAACATTGTTAGTGGAAAGTCTGCACATGCTTCTGAATCTTTGCAATATTCAAGTCGAAGTTTTCAGTGCAATAGGTTTAGGAACAGCCACACCCCGAAAGTGATAGGAATATATATGGAGCCATCTGTCGAATACATTGTAGCCGTCCTTTCTGTTTTAAGATGTGGAGAAGCATTCATGCCTTTAGATCCCACATGGCCAAAAGCAAGGATATCATCACTTGTATCATCTTCAAACGCTGATTTAGTCATTGGGATTAAAACATCAACCGAGGGGGATTGTTGTCACAGGCTTGATACATTACAGTGGCTGATTGATGAAGGAAGTTGTCCCGTTTTGTCTGTTTCTATGAAGGACAACATCAAAGAACAATCTTATCCATTGCTCTTAGGATGTCCTTGTGAAAGTGAAAGCTTAAGATCATTCTGTTACTTGATGTACACGTCAGGATCTACTGGAAAGCCTAAAGGTGTATGTGGCACTGAAATAGGTGAGTGTTCTTGCCAGTTACCTTACCATTAAAAATGAAATTGTGTCTTGGAAGATGTAACATAGTTCTGGACGAGTATTACCTCAATAGCAATTTCAGAAATTGGGTTTTTGATTTTCTTCATCAATGATAGGGTTCTTATACCAGCAGTGCCCTTTTGTAGGTCTTCTTAATCGTTTTATATGGATGCAAGAAACATATCCTCTACATGAAGGAGATGTAGTGCTTTTCAAAACAGCTATAAGCTTCATTGATCATATGCAAGAGTTTCTTGGAGCTGTACTTTCTACTTGTACGTTGGTGATACCTCCTTTCAATCAGCTAAAAGAAAATATATTTTATGTCGTAGATTTTTTACAGGTACATGAAAAAGGCTGAACTGTGAAATGTTTCATATTAATTTAGTTTCTTCTTGATATGAGAATAAATCTAATTTTCATTTATTTATGATGAGATACTCAATGGGCAATAATAGCATGTTGATCATACCTCACAGTAGTTGTTTTTTGTAGTACTTCTCTGGTTTTCCAATTGTTGATCTTGATCTTCATCTCTTGATACAATGTGCTAAATATTGATTAGAGGTCTAGGCTAATCAAGAGATTATATATCTGGTGTTGAAGAGAATATAAAGAAGTCATGTCAATACAACTTTATATTTTTAGTTTCTTGAGAAATCCAAAATATGCATGATATTATCAGAGAGATACCAACCTAATCTATTTTAAGTGAGACAGCTACTATTGAAAAGCAACTGTTAGAGTCTATAACCACTATACTGTGCATTTCTCTTTTCATACAAGCCATAGGGACAGTATTCATGTTTTCATAACTTCTTTCTTCCAGGGATACTTCATCAACAGGCTAGTTGCTGTGCCGTCTTTGATAAGGGCAATCCTTCCCTCTTTGCAAAGTCCATGTTTCACAACAATTCAAGATTCTTTGAAGCTATTAGTGTTAAGTGGTGAAGTTTTACACATTTCCTTGTGCAATGAGCTTCTGAGGTTACTACCACAGACTTCGATTTTGAATCTGTATGGGAGCACTGAGGTTAGATCTAACATCTCAATACTGATCGAGTTTTGATAGTTATTAGAGTAATGGCTATAATCATGCAGTCTAATAATTTTTCTTATAATTTAGACAAATTTGGAAAATTTAAACCTCAAACCTACAAGTATAAGAACAGATCAATCTCGTTACAATTCCGAAGTCAAATTTACATAACTGACTCATACTGTTTTGTGCAATTTCTTTTTCATTCTCCTCATTAAGATGTCCTACATTGCTGTCTACATGATTTATTTTCCATGCGATTTTTGCCTCCATAAATACATCCTTGATCAAAGCATAACTTACACACTTTGTTTCTACTATACAATTGGCATTGAAGAAATTCTTGCTTTCGCCTGGTCTACAGGATAAACTTCTATGCAAAAGGTTTTCCTCCTTTGTGCTGTAGAATAATTAGCTAAGGTCTTTCATAGATAAACCTATCAGCCAGTTTCTTCATTACACGTCAACTTATGTCTTTCTCGTTATCTCGTACATTTTAGTTCTGTTGTGAAACTATATACTTTATGTTCTTATAAGATTGTAAGGTTATCTGACGAGTCTTTCCAACTGCTATGGTAATATTGAGTGAATCTGTAATTTTTTATACAAGCAGTAAAAGAGTCTCTTGACATAAGAATCACATCAAACAGTGTGATCTCCTTCAGGTTTCCTCTCTCTGGTTGTTTTTCATTCTATGTTTGTTAGTTCTCTTTTTTTTAAGTAGAGAAAATGATTCAACTAAATTGATATAAGATGAATCCCTTCATCTCAAGCACCAAAGGAGACTTCAGTTTCTTTCACTTTCAATTTATTGGTTGTTGTGCTTGAACTGTGCTGACTCTAAATGGGAAATCTTATTCTTGTTTATGTGTATTTGGATACTGATTTCAATCATAATATCATCAATTATGATTGTGCACATGCTCAAGATAACTGTTAAGCAATATGTAATATTTTACATGATATTTTAATATCTCATACCTAGTCAGAGTTTTGTACGATAGTCACAACCTTCTGGCTTATTACACATATTTCTATATGTTCTTTCCTAGTCTATTTATGGAGGTTGTTTTATAAGTATGTTATTCATATCATCTCATCTTGGCAGTCAGCAGTAATTTGTTGCTGGCTTTTACAGTGTATTGTGCTCCATTTACATCTAACAAGTGCTTGTAAATTGCCATCTTTGGCTGTGTTCTACGCAACTTTATACTCAAGAAAACATGTTGCTTTTTTTCTTGTTTGGTTAACATTCTGCATGGTGGACTAAATTCGTCTGATTATCTGCTTTGATTTGTCTCCAAGGTGAATATTTTGTGAGGTCTCTTAAATATCTAAATAATATTTTATATAGTTTTATTTCTTTTACTGAATTTATATAATTGTCAAACACTGCTGACCTGGGGTCCTGTAGTGATATATTTATGTGCATACACTTATTTGTTTTTGAGTCATTTTGGATAGTGTTGAATACTTGTATGAATTATGCTTTTCTTAAGGTGACAGGTGACTGTACGTACTTTGACTGCAAGAGATTGCCACTGATTTTGGAAAAGGAGGTACTGAGCAGCATCCCTGTTGGCTTGCCTGTGTTGAATTGTGATGTGGTGCTTATTGGGGAAGATGCACCATTTCAAGGGGAGATACACGTGGGTGGACTGTGTGTTGCAGCAGGTTACTTCCAATATCCTTATATTATGCCTTTAGAGGATGGGGATTTGTCTACAGAACATGATATTAGGTGTCCCTTAACTGGGTCTAGGGTTCAACATTACTTTAAAACTGGTGATTTTGCCAGAAAGCTCCCAAGTGGTGATTTGATTTTTCTTGGAAGGAAGGACCGTACAGTAAAGATTAATGGGCAGCGGATTGCTCTTGAGGAGATTGAGAGTGTGCTTCGAGGTCACCCTGATGTGGTTGATGCTGCAATGTTACCCTGTGAGGTTGATGGAGAATTCTTACTTCTTGAAGCTCATGTGGTGACAGAGAGAACTGCCAAAGATGAGGAACTTTTGAAATCTTCTCTTAGAAATTGGGTACAGAGCAAGCTTCCACAGATGATGATACCGAATCAAATCTTATTTACAGGATCATTACCTTTGACTTCCTCTGGGAAGGTTGATTACTTCTCCTTAGCTGCTTCAACATCTTCTGTTCAACAAGACAGGATCAACATTGAAGAAATTCCTCAGGATTACCTCATTCAAGTTATCAGAAAGGTTCTCCTTGCAAACCATAGAGATTTTAAGCATCTTAATGTGAACATACTTTCTATATATGATTTTTGTACCTAATGTGTGCGTCATCATATTTTTTCATCAAGCATATATTGCCATCGTTTGTTACTCAATGTCAGAACTAGACTTCATACCAACTTATATGTGGTTCTCAAGTTAGGTAGCTACTGCTTCTAAGACCATCATTAAGAGAGATTTCATAATCCTACTTCACTTCAGATGTAACTTTTTACTATTTATCTGTGAGAAATTTTGATGAAATACATTACTTTCTGCTAAATACAATGATCATTTTTCCCCCTTTGGGCAATCTCTTGTTTATGGGTTATCTTAATATTATGTGCCCAGTTTTTTTACAACCGCAACTCCATCAGAATTTTAGGATTCCATTCAATTTCAGTAACCAGTCGTAGGATAGTTACATCTTTCTTTTTTTCCTCAATCATTGGTGTCTATGTCATTTGAGGTTGCAAATTCTGTGCAAGTTGATTCTGATGCAAGGAATGATCAGATGACTTAACATAGAACACTTTTCTCCTTGCAAGATGTTCAAATTTTGGTTGAATTTACTTCTATTAACTTTCTTCTAATATCTTTTTGTACCACCTGCTTACTCGTGATTGCTAGTTTCTAACCTCTGTTCCACATGAAAGACTGCTTCCCTAAGAAGTCTTCTTGATTTTAATATTCAGGTCTTCTCAGATGCGCTGATGGTTGAGAAGGTTTCAGTTAATGATGATTTTTTTGCGATGGGTGGTAATTCTGTATCTGCAGCCTATGTTTCTTTCAAGCTTGGAATTCATATGAAGTTGCTATACACTTTTCCAACTCCTCTGAGGCTTCAGATGGCGCTTTTGTCATCCAGCTCTTCTTTAGGAACTGATGCTCATTTAGAAGAGGATCTGAGAAGGACAGGAGTACTTCTAGAGAAGGAACCAAGGATTTCCAATTTTCATGAGAGCAAGCCTCTTGGGATGTTACTTATGTCTGATAGTGACAGCGATGTTCAAAGCCCTGCCAAAAAATTGAAGACCCAGTCAAATACTGGTGCAGTTCCTTTTAAGGAGCAAAATTCTAGAGATAGTTTGTGGAATCCCACTCTAGTGCACAAAGAATGCTCTTTTAGTCGATGCAACAAAAGCACTCACGGAAGGCAATGTGAAGGAAATCATTCATGTGAGAGAGTCGGGTCAAACATTATACAGAGAGACAGAAAAGTATTTATGCAAGAACTGTGGAAAGTTGACATGGATTCTTGTGTTGATGCATCTCCTCTTGTGGTTTTCAAAGGAAGTGAAATCTTTTTGTTCATTGGAGCTCACTCCCACAAGTTTGTTAGCATAAATGGCAAAAGGTAATGCTGATTGCTGGGCTACTAATTTGGAAACTCTCCATGTTAGAATCACTGAATAAATGACAATGTTCATCACTTTAGCACCCATGATAGGCACTGAAGTTTGGGTTATTTTATTAACTTTGGAGAATATATTACTGTTTGTTTTATCTGGTCTGCTGAATTATAGATGGAGCTTTAACTGCCATTACTGTTAAATTACTAGTTATTCCTTTTCTTGTCTATAAAATATCTTCTGAAAGTATCAACGTGTTCTTTTTCAGAATAACTCGTATTTATAATGATCAGGTTGATTGCCTCAAAGTAGGTCATTTCTTTTTTGACCCATTATGTACATGATTTGCTCATAGTTGAAATTCACAGAACCCCAAATGATGGATAGTGGCATTAACATATTCTGTAAGCCTATGGAACCTTAAAAATAGTTCACCTCTTGTTCAGATAATCCAGACAGTAGTGCACTGCCTTGATGAGTAAGACCATTAAGACCGACGGATCATTATTCTTTCAGCGAAGTGTAAGTTAAATATGGTGCTTAACTTGCACCGTCATGTGTCTTGCACACTGAGCATACTAATTCTGATATTTTTATTAGTGTATCCATCCATGTCATGCTAGATGGCATGGATATGCTGTATCATGTGCATAAGAACACTACTGTTTCTCATGTATGGGAAATGATAAAGAGTATTAGTTCATACAGCTTCCATCAAATTTCATCACAATTATTTTCACTACATACTGATATCAGTATATGTGTGTGTATTTTTTATTTTTTTATTTGCTATCTCCATTTTAAAGCCTTGACAAATCTCTATACATTATTTTTGTTTTTTTAGATGTCAGCTTTGCAGAGAGAAGGGGATGATTTCAGTTGTTTTTCATTATATTGACTGCTCACTGAAGAATATGCTAAACAATTGGATAATTTGCATAAGTGCTTGTATAACATAGTTAATTGATCATCATCACAGATGTTTTGCTTGAAAATCACTAGGCTTGAATATCATTATGATGTTTTGCAGTGGAATTGTTCAATGGGAGACCAAACTAGACGGACGTGTAGAATGCTCGGCTGCAATTCTTGATGACTTCTCTCAGGTTGTCTTATTAATTGTTTTGATTTACATGATGCCTTGTTCCTTTTGAAAATATTATCAACATATGGGTGTTTTGTAGGTCGTTGTTGGATGTTATCAGGGAATTATTTATTTCCTTCACTTTTCAAATGGCAGTATCTGCTGGAGTTTTCGAACTGATGGTGAGGTAAACTTCAAAACCTTGCTTCTTTCATTCTTAAAAATGTTAATTTTTGTCTACAAACGTTTAAGATTTCAATAATACCTTGGCCAACTTGAGAAGGATTAGACTGAAGTGTCAGCAATCTTGATTCATAATACAATGGGTGCTTTTATGACTTCCTACTGTCATTATGAGACTTAGGCAATAGAATTTAGTTTAGTTATTTCTGCATACTGAAAGAGGTGTGACTTTTCACTGTGATAGGGCTTCTGAAAAATTACAGCTGTTTCTAGTAGTGAGGATAAAATAGAAAAACTTTACTGCTCATAAGGTTAGTAGCATGAGGATAAAACAGCATGTAAAATGCAAGGTGGACTTTCTTTTTCTTATCTTGTTTTATGCAATCTGCATGTGTCTGGGCTACACAAATTATGGAACTTGACATCCATCAATTAGTGTTTCCCATCTTTCTTTTTGCAATTTGACTTTCATTTGGTTATACAACCATCATAATGTTCATTGATATAAGATTTCAAATCTTTAGGAACTGATTGGTTGACTGTATCTTACTATATTGATTCTATTTAGTTGAACTGTCTATTATTGTTGCAATATTAAATTTGCTTAAACTGTTGAGTGGATCTATTGATTTCTATTTTTTCTGAACTTTGAAGGTAAAATCGCAACCAGTGGTTGACAAATGCAGACATTTGGTTTGGTAACTATTTTTTTCTTACTTTAATGGTTAAAACCTTGTCTTTTGCACCTTAGTGCAGATTCTTCTGGAATTTATCATGTGCCTCAAGTCTGGGAGTTCAAATATGTTGTATTGCATCATTGTTCATTCTGATTACTAGTCTCATCTTGTCATAAGCAGCCATGCATCTCTTAGAACGCTGTATAAGGAGTAAGGACCTTCAGCAAGAAAACCGAAAACCTCGATTGTCTAATAAACAATGGCCAGAGGATTATGAATTTCTTTTGAAATGGTGCTCATTTCCCTTGTAGCAGTGTATGATCAAAACTTGTATGATCAAAACTTAGATTTAATCTATCTAAATTTGTATTTTGAGTAAATGTCCCATCGCTTGATCAATGAACAATTATGTTTCTCTTATCGCATATACTTTGTTCTGTGGTTTATTTGATAAAAAAATGTATATGGGTATATTAACAGTATTATGAAGTTTCTCCATATTAGTTTCTAAAATCAAAGCTTTCTATCTGTTGTTGTACACTTTTTCAGGTGTGGGTCATACGACCACAATCTGTATGCCATTGACTACAAAAGTTACTGCTGTATTTATAAACTTCCATGCGGGGGCAGTATATTTGGTTCACCCGCTATAAGTGAGGTGGGTTTTGCAAAGTCATTAAGAGAGACACACACACACACACACACACACACCTAGATCAATATATCATCATGATGATGTTTACCTAGTTTTGTCGATAAATATTTAAAAGTAATGCATGGCTAATGGGTACCAATATCTTTCACATCTTTTCATCATGATTGTCTCATTTCTTCCTTCTGTATTGAGTACTCTCTTAGATTTTAGCCATTCTTTTGCTTTTGCAGATGCAACAAAAGCTTTATGTGGCTTCCACTGGTGGTCATGTTACAGCATTGGAGATTAAGGTTTCGTACCTCATATTATAATTTCTTTCGAAATTTTCTCTGCGCATCTGTCTTCCACCCTGATCATTAAGTGCAACTATTGAGTAAATTAACTTTAGCTACGTTTCTTGCTTTAGGTATTGCATTGATGTGTAATAGCTAATTAAGGTAGATCGAGATATCATGCATGTAGATCAGGTTGGAGGAATGGGTTAATTCTGCGTGGAAAAAAATATTGAGTTTGGTTAAAAGTGGCTAACTGGGTTGGACTGAGAAGTTACGTCTCTACTTCCTTGTATTCCACTACTTCTATGCATTTGAATCTCTGTGGCTGCACCACTCATATATGGCATTAGTTGATAAAAGATTTTTTTTTTCAAACATGGTTTGTCTACCAGTTCTTCCTATTCTTCTTTCTCCTTTACATTCTTCTTGTTGGGTGTTTGTCTTTACCATCTTAAATCAGATATGATGAATGAATTCGGTCTTTCATTTGGTTTTTTCATCACATATTGGTGAGTCATCTTAAATCAGATATGATGAATGAATTCGGTCTTTCATTTGGTTTTTTCATCAAATATTGGTGAAAGTTACTCCAAAACTTTTGTCTTCTTTGATTAAGATTGGAATAAATCTTCCCTGCTTCACCCTATAGATTACACCTTATTTCTTAATGTATTCAATAAATGATTGATTACATTGTTGTATTTGCATGTTATCTTCCATCACAAACTCTCATCTGAGAGGCAATTGTAATTTACTTTATTGTTTTTGCTTGTTCTGATATGGAATTTATATGATCATGTAGAGTCTGCCATATAAGAAGTTATGGAAGCGAGACATGGGAGCACCTGTTTTTGGCTCTCTTTCAATCAATTATTCTGATGGAAATAGTATGTATGCATTTCTTTTATCCATATACCTCTACCATTCTAGTAACTATTATTATACTTCAATTCATACACTTTCTTGCAAGTGCCAATATTACGAGAATTTTCTGATCTTTGCTTCTTATATACTGGAAGCACATTCATGATGTTCTACATTTGCTTACAACTTGGGCTGTTATAATTTTCCTCCAAAACATCACATTTGTGCATACATTATATTAGTTAGTCCATGCTTGTAGGTAGTGAACTTGCACTATGACTGCTTATCATCTAGGAGTATTGAGACGTCTCGTTTGTGTCTTTATATTTTTTATGACTTGCAGTTATTTGTTGCTTGGTGGATGGGACTGTTGTTGTCCTCAGTACCTGTGGCTCTGTTGTATGGAAGGTATGCAACCACTCATCAGCCAACTCATGCCCCTTATCATTGTGACTTCAAAATGATTTTTATACTACTGCACCATCCAAGTTTGAATGGTAGTGAGGTTTTCTATTGGTACATTTATTTTGTTGTTAATTATTAATATTAATTTCTTTGTGGTGCATGTTAAGGGGAAATTATATTGCAGTTGTAAGTACAAGAATTCTTACTTAACCATCATTTTGGCTCTTTAATGGCTGAAAACTGCAATGTGAAGTTATTTTCTCAAATGAGGAGTTCCAATGTTATGAATAGGTATACCTGGGAGTCATTCAATGGAAAATACCTTTTAGCTAGAATATATAAGCAGTAACCAGTAAATCTAATGTAAGCTAGGATGTGGTTATTTTTATGGAGAATCAGATGAATGATATGTGTTCTGAGCATATGATCCTATTCTGTTTATTATTTATATTAATAGTAGTAGTGTAGTACAAACCACTTGGAGGCACCTGATTAATGCCTCCTTGGAGAATCTTTATGTTATACATTGTTATTAAGTCCTGCTTGGTTGTTATCTACATACATTAATATGGGTAGAACTATGTTGAACAAGATGAAATCCTTACAAAATTTAGTCCTCTATCATCAGTCCATCTTCTTTATTCATCTTTTTCTCTATTTTGCAACAGGTGAGCACTGGTGGACCAATTTTTGCTGGACCTTGCACTTCTCAGGCATTGCCTTCTCAGGTTTGGTTCTTTGATCCGGAATCTGATTAAATACATTATAATTGTAATATTTTTTATTGAGTAGATACTCAGGTATGTGTATGTAAAGTCTTAGGGTAACAATTTAGTAATATTTACTCTCTTTTCAGTGACCAACCTATGAGAACAAGCCAAATACAATTTTCCTACATGTTCCGTAAACCTCATACTGTTTCAAACTGCGGTTGGATCCCCTCAGTGAAGGGCTCACAAGCATGGAATCCATTTTGGTTTGCCAAAAGTAACAATTGGATTCTAAAAGATCAATTTCTGTTGATTATAAAAAATTGCAGATTTTCTTTCCCCACCAGCAGATGCGTGCCTCTGACACATGAAAAACGATCACTTGTGCTACTGCTAATTACAAGATATTAGTTTGTAGTTAATAACTTGGAACTATTTAGTATTCATGCTACTATTTTGCGTTAGATAATATTTCAATTGCAAGCTAATTGACTTGAACCTCATGCAGGTGCTCATATGCTCTAGAGATGGAAGCATCTATTCGTTTGAAATGGTGAGATTGGTTCTGAATCTGCATATGTGCTTAGTGTCATTAAGTAGTATCTTTTCACCTTGTCTGTAACTCATTACTCATTTACACTTGTGAAAAATCAATTCTTTAGAACACATACAGCCTGCATTGCAAGCATCATTTAGTTTCAGCTTGGCTCTTTCTGGCCCTGAATTTTGATTTTCTGGTGAATTTTTATTTTAGTATATTTCGATAAAATTTACCAACATTCTCAAAAATTTGTACTGAAAATAATCACACTCTATTTTTAAATCCAGGAAACCGGTGATTTAATCTGGAAGCATGCACTAGGACATCCAATTACTTCATCTCCTCACGTAGATGAAGACTCTCAATTGATATCCAATACCTCCAATTTGTCTGAAAGGTGATGATTTTCAGGTTTACCATTATATCTTCTTTCAGTGGTAAGTTTTTCTCAACACTTCCATCATCCTTTTTTAGGTTAATCTGTGTCTGCGACAGTTGTGGTAGTATTTACGTGCTCAGGGTTAACTCGAATTCCATTAGAGATTTGAAGCAAAATACGGAAGACTCGATAAAGGAATTCGCTAGATTAGACCTACAAGGTGATGTCTTCTCTTCGCCAGTGATGATTGGAGGCCGGATTTATGTGGGATGCAGGGATAATCATGTGTACTGCATTAAGCTCGACGTTGAATAGCTCAAGTCTGAGGTCCAATGAGCGGTTAGGGATTATGGATCGATGGGGTGAACGAGTAGGGATTTTCCGATGCTCAAGTCAGAATTAGGTTCATTGAATAAGATGAAGGTATGTTTGTGAAAAATGAGAATGACACATGGATATGTCATATAAACAAGGGATGAATGTTTTGTAAATAAGGACAAAAAGAAAATTATTTAATTATTCATTTTGGCATTTAAAGGTTAAACTTTTTGTTCATACTCACTAAATATAGTCATATAATAGGTATGGAAAAATTAAAAAAGGTTTGCATTAGTGTTAGGTTTATATTTATAGTCTATAACTCTTTCTCCAGTTACACACACATCCTAAGCATGTTCGTACGATTGTGTTTGTTTTGGTTTTCAGTTTACTTTTTTTGTTTTTAATACCAAAAGCATGTTTCTGTGTTGCACTATAGATAAACAAGACAAATCATGGTGGTATAGTTTAGGTATTAGTCGGTTGCTTGGTAGGTTATATAGGGCCCATAGCCTAATGGGATACAGATCACTAGAGAAACACACACATTCAGAAATTCGAATGCTTTGTAAGATAAGTATTTAGGGTAGTGTCATACTTATAATTTTGAACATTATGTGAGCCAGTCTCATTTTGTCAAAAGGTTGAGTGTGTGGAAATATTCTGGAGATTGGGTAAGAGAGACATTTCTTTCTAGTTTGATTGTTGGTGTGCTTCTGGTCCTCTGTGTAACTATGTGGCTGATTTTTGGTCTCATGATACTTGAGATTAATCTTCTGTTGTTCAAATGTTTCCTACCCAGGTTATTCATGAGATCCCTGACCTTAAAATCAATTCTATTTTTGTTGATGTTTATGTCTAGAAATTATCTCAAAATGGTGAATTTACTTTTAAAACTACTTGGAATATGCTGAGATTTCACAAGCCGGTTTTGTCTTGGAAATCAATGATATGGCCCAAATCCTTATTGAGTTCTCATGCCACTTTTCTTTGGAGATTGATCAATAATTTTGTTTCTATTGATGAAAATCTGATTAGAAAAGGATTTGAAGGTCCTTCAATCTCCCATTTTTGTAAGATAAATGTTGAATCTCTTACTCACCTATTCATACACTGTACCTTTTCCAGACAGGTTTGGAACTTCTTTTTGTCCAAGTTTCATGTTGACCTTCCAGATAATTGTGACATTGTCAGTTTGATTGTTGTTTGGTTTAATCGTATGAGGAATTTTGATCATATTACAACAGTTCTACCCATTATTATTGTTGTTGTTGTTTTGTGGCAGATTTGGGAAGTTAGAAATGTTTGTAAATTTGAGGGGAAAGGGATTTTGTATAGCATTTGGTTGGTTGAATTAGCTGGTATCATCGGTCAGGTTTTTGGATATGTGGCTATATAGTGGGGATGTTAATATAAACTTCATAAACCGAAAACACCTATACCTGTTTTGTGGTTACCATCAAAGGATGAATGCGTTAAACTTAATTCTGATGGTGCTTTTAAGGGAAATTCGGGTTTTGCTAGTTCGGGTGGGGTTGTGAGAAGTTCTCAAGGTGTAACATCCCAAATTTTACTTAAACTTATTATTGATTATAGATTAAAATTTTTAATTATCATGATTTTAGAATGAATTATAGTCGTTTTACAGAGGGTTTCAAACACGATATTTCATGTAATTAGAACTTTAATTAGATAATGAACTGATTGATATACCATGTTAAATTTAGATAGAACTTTAGGATTTATAATTTTATCAATGAATTAATATCAAAAAAAATAATTAATTTTAATTAATATAAAGAAAATAAATTGATTGGTTCAGATATACTAGGACATTTTTGGATAGAAGAAGTGCATTTTGAGACAAATTCTCAAAATGTAGAAACTCTCTCGATAAAATCCCAAAAAAATCTGAAACTTCTTTACCATGTAAACCCTCGATAAGTACCTTGCTATTGCTTTCTCTTTAAGAAACCCATCCCCACACTTCGTTAAGAAATATAACAAATGTTTTGAGTAATTTGTGGTGAATCTAAATTAAAATGTAGAAGTTAAAAAATATAAATAGAGTTGTAATATAAAAATTGCACTTAATAGATTAGGTATATAAAATTAAATCAAACAATGTTGTAGAAAATAAAAAAAATGGATTTTAAATCTAATACTTTTTAAGAAAATTTGATTTATAACATTAATTATATCTTAATATAAAAATAAAGTTTAGATATGAAAAAGTGCAAAAAAGTAAAACTTAATTTGTAATATATTATATATGATTGTTGTATATTATTATACTGAAAATATGTCATATTATATGGGAAATCTGAATTTTTTTTTTATCATCAACTACTTAATAATGTCATTATATCGTTTTACTAAACAATTCAACTAATAAATAACTATTTTTTAAATAATATTTTAATATACATAATAATAAAAAATATAAATTTATTTTTGTACAATTATCATTAAAGAAATTTATAGTTTTAGTAAATGTATATACTTTAAAATTCTTATGATATATTTAATTTGTCATGTATTATTTTGAAAATCATGTGTGTAATACAAATATTTTCACAATAAATTAAGTTTTTTGTGGTATTAAACTTAATTTATTGTGATTTTGTATGCAATAAGTGAGGGTAGATTGGTAAAATTAGTCATTACTTTTAACTACCTTCATTACTTTTAACTACCTTCAAATAGTCTTTTCAATTCACTTTTAACTTATATATACATTCATGTATCATTGTTTATATTTCGGAACTCAAATATAGTGAAATAAATTTAAAGTTAAAAAATCAAATTTTTATTAAATAAATATACTAAAAACATTATATATTTATATTTCCCCTATATTTTCATTTATTTACTTGACCGATACAAAAACGCGGTGCAATCGATATGTCTCCAATATTTTTTTGGGAATGATCATATGTACATTTATTTATCTGACCGATACAAAAACGCGTGCAATCGATGTCTCCAATATTTTTGGGAATGATCATATGTACAGGTTGGAGGATCCTATCATGGCTTGGAATTTTAAAAAGATATATCTCCAATATTTTTTGAGAATGATCATATGGCTAGGAATTTTAAAAAGATATATCTCCAATATTTTTTGGGAATGATCATATGTACAGGTTGGAGGATCCTATCATGGCTAGGAATTTTAAAAAGAGCCTATGTAGCCCAGGGCTTCAGGGAAAAAATTCGCCACAGGTAATCGTATCTGCCTTTTTAGCCAAAAACCTGAAAGTTGGTAAATATCCACAATTATTGGAGATGGACCATATAGATGAGTTTGATATTGTACCTAACCGATACAAAAATGCGGTACAATCAATATATCTTCAATATTTTCATTTTTCCACATAACCGGTAAAAAAACGAGAAATTTTGTTAAAATATAGATGAAATATCAATTTCAATATTGGTGACTCCATGCTACAATTTGTAGGAAAATAAGTGAAATATCAACGAAATATCGATTTCAATATCGATGACTTCATAGTTTAATTTGTAGGAAAATAAATGAAATATCAGGGAAATATCGATAAAATATCGATAAATATCGGTTTTGATTTCGATATCGGTGGTTTCATGATACAAATTATATGAAAATTCGTGAAATATCATGAAAATATTGGTAAATATCGGTGGAATGTTGGGGAAATATCGGTGCGTGGTAAATATCGATGGAATGTCGAAGAAATACCAATATTTCCATGATATTTCATGGATTTTCATATAATTTGTACCATGAAACCATCGATATCGAAATTGATACTGATATTTATCGATATTTCCCTGATATTTCATTTATTTTCCTACAAATTGTAGCATGAAGTCATCGATATTGAAATCGATATTTCATCGATATTTTCCTAATATTTCATCGATATTTTCTTAATATTTCATCTATTTTCCTACAAATTATACCATAAAGTCACCGATGTTGAAATCGATATTTCACCAATATTTTATTAATGTTTTGATAAAATTTCTAGTTTCTTTACCGGTTATGTGGAAAAATAAAAATATCGAAGATATATCGATTGCACCCCATTTTTGTATCGGTCATGTGAAAAAATAGAAATATTAGGGAAATATCGGAGATATTTTCATCCATGTTGTGAAGGAGCCCGATTAGTGATTCCTCCCAATTAAGTCGGAAGAGAGATATTTGTTGGGTTATTCGTCCATAATTAGGAAACCCACATTAAAGGCCCAAAAGCCCAATCTCTAGAAGTGTATTCTAGAGTGTTTTGGAAGAGTCTAGAAAAGAGAGACTTCTCTAGAATGATCTTGAAATATTCTAGAGATTGCATTGTTTTAGAATCTCTCACCATCTAGTATAAATAGATGAGGGTGGGAAGATGTTTCCATCCAACAATTGAGAGTTCCTCCTAAAGAGATAAATAGTGAGCCACTTGGGAGTGAGTTAGTGTGTTCCACTATAGTGAAATCCTGGACTGAGGTCCACCGTGATTTATAGTGCATATAAAAGGATAGGGAAAATTTGTGCAATTACTTGCAAGTCCAAATGGGAAGCCTTACCCTACAATGCAATCTTGAGATACTATATAGATTATCACTTACAAACAACATGTGAATTGTAGAGTTTGAGTTGTAGGTGATTGGGTTGTGGGTCAATCCGTCTCAATAAAAATTCGTGAGACGATCTCATGAGAGACTTACTTATAGATTAAATACCAAATCTAGATTAACTGTAAAGAACTTTCTAAAAATAGACCATGAGGAATTTCTATCCATAGGAAAAGAATGCAACACTTCACTCAAAGATGATAAAAGAAACTGAAATTAAACCAACATATTATACCAAGATTTAAAATTAAATCACGCACATTACAGAAACTATATAAATTAAACTTAAAACATATCAAGATAACTTATCAGCAACACGTAGTTCAGAAGCTCGTCGATTACGATATTCATCTCATGGTCATTCGTATAGACCAGATACACCAGATACTGCGTGGCCAATAGATATACATCGAAGAAATATGGATATTCGTCTCATCGTCGATAAGGATATTCGTCTCATGGTTACTTTATTATAAAGTTGTCACTATAAACAAATTTTAAAGTTAGCATTTCTTGTTATCCACTTGGGTCTACTTCAAACATAGTGTATAAGTAGTGATGTTATGTTATATTGCATTTAAAATACATAGTTGTAAGAAAACAAAAATATTCGGCCCTTTGTATGAGAATTAGTTTAATAGAAGAAAAAAAAAACTCTCCATTTTCATGCACGTATATTAGAAAACAGGTTTGAAAAAACATCAATTTAGGACCGAATATAAGGAGTTTATTTTATAGTAGGCGGTTGATCTGAGGGTCCACTTAGTCACGCCAGTTTTTGGTAGGCCCAACTCATTTTTCTATTTTGTAAAGACAATATAATTCTTTTATTTTATTTTAATAAATCAGATATTGGAGTTTCCACGGATTATTTTTGGGCGATGATAAGTTTCCCTTTCATTTTTCTATGTAAACTTGGATGCCCAGGAGTTTAACTGTATTATATAGTTGGGATATTTGGTCATTTTCCCTGTCAAAATTCGAAATTTTGATCAATCGTATTATTCAAAACATGTTATATCATTGAATAATGGTATATGTTGTAATTTGAACATTGACTTTGTTTAAAAAAATAAAATAAAACGTGAATATTAGAGTGGGATCATGTGCTTGAGCCTTGAATCATTCTTGATGGGTTCAAGTGGCGAGTAATTTATGAAAATATATTAGTATGACATTAGGTTTTGATGATTGATGAGTGTCTGTGTATATATATGATAGATAAGTTGTCATCAAATTATCGGAAAAAAAAAAAGATAAATGAAATACATATCAGTTAGATCTAAATTCATTGTCGTTAAGATTTTTTTTTTTTTTTTATATGGATCACTTTATTTATAGTACTTTTAAATAATATATAAATTTTTAAAAGTAATATATACACACACACTGGGACTAATGTTAAAATTTCTGCAGTGCATGCTAGTAAATTTAAAAACATTCATTTCAAAAGTCCTTGTAATTAAAATAATACTGAAAAGTAATTGTACATAATAAAATTTAAAATGGATTAGTGAGTAGGTTTAAGCTGGACAACAGAGTGTTCTTTTCTAGGCCAATCGAAGTAGAATCTTGGATGTGTTTCTTCTTTCCACTTCAACTCTTTTCTGGCAAAACGAGTTTGAAAATTGACCAAAACTATTTTAAATTTGTCTCCTTATTATCCTTATTTATTGAATTAAAGTAAGATGTTCAATTTCTTCAACAATCCACATACTGATTAACTGTACTACATCACAAAATCTAAGTACCAATCATTCATAAAAACGTGTTGCTTATGAATTTTGAAATGTATGATATATATTTGTGCAAGAAAAAATATATATTCATGTGGTGGTGGTTGATGTTTTGAATATAGACACTAAATGTAAGAATCTAATCATGCTACAAATCACTAAAATTTGAGTTGTTATTATCATTATGAAACGTGGATGTATTAAATCATGGGAGAAAAATTAAACAAAAATTAATTTATTGTGTACATGTCTCTTTTCTTTGTTTTGTTGTGTGGCATAAGAAGCCTAATTAAAGAATGACACACACACATATATATGTGTGTGACATTTCAGACATCTTTTTCCTTAGTGGCCCCTTAAATGTTGAGATATTCCCATTAAAATAACTGATCAATAACTCTTATGAATATATATTATCGTTAAACAACAACGCTTTGCTAAAGAAATAATAACAACAACAACAACGTTTTGGAAAATTTGTGGAAAACAGTGAAGAAAGCAACTCCCATGCACCAATCATTTTCTTAAATAGTGCAAAACTATTGAAAGTGTTGGGACTCTATAACAAGCGAAAATGCTAACATATCCACTGTAGATAACTTTTAATATGACTACTGATAATATATAATGATATCATCCCTTTAAATTATGAAATATAAAATTAAAAAATATACTAAATATTGACATATCAACGGTGGACACATATTAATGTGTCCACGAAATATAGGTTAACAAGACTGCTCTTATAAGATGGTTTCACAGAATTAATTTTTTGATTATATCGATCTATACATTATCCATTGTTAAAATAAGTTTGAATTGTGGTTAATAGCTAGTTTCGATCATATATAAGCTATTGTATTTCAAATTTATTTGAACTTTTATTAACTTTAAAAAAGACACACACACATATATATTCAAAATTAATTTGATTTTAAATATACATCACGTTATAGTATATAGTTTTGAATTGAAAATTGAAATCAAACTTTTTTTTAGTAGATAATTAATTCTAAGAATATAGTTGGATAATTTCATTCAACTTTGTAAGTTTATATGTGTATGCATAGCAATCCAACTAGGAGAACAATATATTTGATAAAGTAAGGATCATATGATGGTTTCGTTTAAAAAAAGAAGAAAATATATATGAGGGTTTCTTACTCTTCTTAATTAAAAAGTGAAGGGACTATAGGGGAAGAATTAAATGATTGAAATTCTGAAATTTTGTTATCATGCGTGTATGACTTAGTAGTTAAGTTGGTATAACCACTTTTCGTTTTAATCAAGTCATCACAACATATTACTTACTATGCTTTAATTTTATTTTTTAATGAGCCAAGTAATATTGGAGTGATCAAACTCGTCTTCTTCTCTATACAATAATATTCTCTTTTTTTTTTTTCTATTATATTTTATTTCGATTCTATATTGTCAATATAAGTTATGCATGTTATCTTATAGATATAAAATATGTTGACAAAATGAAATATAATACCTGAACGTAAAAAAATAAAAATAAAACCTAATTAATTTTGTAGCTTGTAGGATTACATGACTAGTGTGTCGGAGTTTAGTTTATTAATCTACTTTTTTTTTTCAACCATACTTCTGCTGTCCTTAAAAAGAGTATGAATCTTATTGAAAGTATAATTTTTTTTTTTGGTTAACTAATTAATAAGTCATCAATTTGATCTGATCACACACATGCGCGCGCATATATATATATATATATATATATATATATATATATATATATATATATATATATTATAACTTAATCAATCATATGTAACTTGTATAGTTTGTGAATAGTGTCAAATGTATATTGGAAAAAATAAAATTAATTTTAACTTTTAAAATATGACTCATTTTAATTTCTAGTTTAAAAAAGGTTTGCGAATAAGACTATTTTATAGGATGGACGAGTAATAAATTTATTTTATTATCCATCACTTCGATATTATGGTAGCTAGCTTAATGCAATTTCGGTTGACATCTGTCCTTAAATGAAATATATATAGTAATTTATAAGATTATTGAAGAAAACTAGAACAAAATTATTTACTGAGATATATCCCTCTTGTCACCAAGAAGCCAGTCAGCAAATTTTGGTTAATTCCAGAAAAGGAGTTTCTTAAATTTTTTTTTTTTTTAAAGAATAGTCTTTATTATGAGCCCGTTATAATAAATCTAATTTTGTAAGATAAGTTAATACGTAAATAACATAACACATAATCCAAAAATTTAAGATTTGTTTGTGAAAATAAATTTGAGTTATTTATAATGAAATTTCATTTTATATAAATGTATTCATAGAATGATTTCATATAAATTTTTAACTGTTCAAAAATTACAAATATAATTACATATTTTATTAATATGTTTATTTATAGCAACTTGCACTCATTGTTACTCCACCCACATGGGACAGATTGTTTTCTCATACTTATTATGAAAAAACAACACAAGAGAATCATTAACTTTTTCGATTAATTGGCTCTCTTTAGTATATATAGAAGACAATCATATCAATAATAGAATTGAATAAAATCGGGTATAGGTGACCAAACCCACATAATTTTTGATAGGGTCAAAATTTTATTTCTTTACACGATCCTAATTAAATCCGTTATAATATAATATTTATTAAAAAAAAAAAACTATATTTAGAGACAACATAAAAATTTAAAAGGTTAATTGTCGGAAAAACCACAACATTTACTCGCATTGTCATTTTAACTAAATTTTTAATTCATTATTGGTTATGTTGACGTCAGATTTTGTATTGCACAAAATCCTAGCCTAACACCAAAAAAGAGTATGCCCGGCTCGGGTAAACTGAACCAAGCAAATAATAAGAGAAAATCGAATAAAGTAAGAGAAAGACTGTGCCCGGTGCCTACTCGGGCAAATTTGCTAGGCTTGTTCTGGTCGGCCTTTTCTGGCCGGACATAACGTTTTTTTATATCAGATTGAGCGTAAAAAGCTCTCTAATTGCAATGAATACAATGATTTCGAATTCCCTTTTGAGAGGGTTTAGGGCCCTATTTATAGGCTAGACCCTAGATATGAAACTTGAACAATAAGAAATCAATCCCTAGGTTTTAGGGTCTAAATAAGGTAAAATTAGATTTGATCCTATCTGAATCGGATACGATTTGGTGTAGGATTTGTTCCCTTTTTTATGGATTCGTAGCTCTTGTCTGCTCATCGGCATCTTTAAGGTCGGATGATTTTGGTCGGATCCTCCCGAAACAGTTGGTCATACCGACCAAACTGGATACCCGAGACCGCCGACCCACTGTGCTCGGATCTGTCGTTATGGTCGGTCCGACCATGTCGGGTACCACTTCAGCTCGGTTCGATCCATAGTTTTCCCTCACCCGGGACTCTGATCCGGTCAGGCGAGCAGGGGATCAACACTAGCCCCTCGGGTCGTGGTGAGAGGTCCACTCTGATCATGATCCGACATCTCCAGATAAACTGCTCGTCCAACTCAATGATCTGTCGACGCGCCAATTTCTCCCGCCAAGCGAAGACACGTGTCAGCATCTGCACGCCTGGAAGTCGAAGAGTCGCGGTGGTCTTCTATAAATAGAAGAAATTCCAAGTCATTTCTCCACTTTCATTTCCAGTGAACTCCGAATCCTTGCTATTTCCTCTCGCAAGTCTGACCAGAAATTACCGATCCTACATTCCCGTGCAAGAATACCCGTACTCATCAATTCTGTAAGGTATATATTTATTATCTTCTTAATTATGTCTTCAAGTTCCAACCAATCGGCACAGGACTACGACCAGGGGGCCAACCCTGGTTCCGAGCCATCGTATTCGTGGACGTCCAGTTCGTCCGACTCCTCCTCGTCCGATCCAGATGAAGTCTCCGCCGGCCAGTTGGTTAATATTCCTTTCGCCGAACGCGGCGGCCCGAGCCACTCTGTACGCGGTTTCGGCGAAGTCAGTACGTCGGGGCGTGACGAATCTGCTATCCCTGAGGGAGTCCCGATCCGAGGTACAATACCGAGGCCTCTCGTTCGGCAAATCGCCTCCAGCCGGGACTCTGAGGCCTTCGACTGCCCGACATACGTCACCACTGCAGAGCTGCTCAAATGGCGCGTACTCTTCTCAATTCCGGAGAACGTGTCAATGACCCTTCCTCACCCCATGGATCGGATGGACCAGCCGCCAGCCGGGCAAGTCGCTGTCAGCGTCCGAGCTCTCGAGGCAGGACTGCACTTCCCCCTTGCTCCAACTCTCGCCGGATACCTCGAGCATTGGGGAATCGCACCAGGTCAACTTCATCCGAATGCTTGGTCATCACTAATCGGTCTAGTGGTGATGTTCTGGCGTTTCGGCCTCGGAGTGCCGAGCCCTCACGAAGTGGCGTGGATGTTCAGGCTGAAGCTGACGCCTGGTCTGAAGAACCACTTCTACTACGCGTCGGTTCGGAAATACCGACCAGTGTTAGTGCGGTGCCTGCCTTCATCGATTAAGGATTGGCGTGGCAAGTGGTTCTGGGTCGGCAGGGCATGGGCGGACGAAGCTGCTCGGGCTATGTGCCCAACCCAATTTGGCGATGCACAGGGTATTTATCGTTTTTTTAACTGGTCTGCTGACGTCTCTTCTGATCTTTAACTTTTCTTTGTTCTGCAGAGACTCCGCCCAGGAACCTGGTGATCAGTGACTCTTTCTCGCAGAAGATTCGCTATCTGCGTGACTTCTCTCCTGCTGACCAGAGGCACTACAAGGTGTTGTTAGCCGAGGAGAATCTCCTAGCTGCCGGCTTGATTTCACCTTTCCGCGTCTCCCCCAGTCCAGTACAAGGTTCGTACTCATTTGATCTGGTCGGATTATATTGTGTTGGTTTTCACACCTTCTAACTGATCGGGTTATTTTAATTTTTCAGTATCCCTTCCCGGCCAGGGCCTCGTTCTGAGGATGGATCCTGCCGAACGTCTCCGCCAACGCTCGCAGCGTGCGTCAGCCCCTGCTCGGGGGGCTCAGACGTCCTCCCGGGGGTGCGGCTCCGGTCGTTCCTCACAGCCCCGGGATGCTCAGGCCAGGCGGCCGCCGAGCTCCGAACAAGGGGCGAGCAAGAGGGCTCGCGTCGAGGAGGGAGGACCCTCCGGGGTTGGTCGATCGGTCAACCGGCCGCAACCTGATCCCGGCCAAGAGTCACATTTGGCCGGGTTTGTGAGCGTCACCGGCTGGGATCCTCAGTGGATGACGGGGACCGAGGAATGGTTGGGCAGGAGGCCCCCCTTCCAAATCAGCTTCAGCCGGGCCCGCTCTCCCAACGACGAGTCTCAACTCCCCGATGGGGTGCCAGAAGCAATGGAGGCACCTGCTCGGGCTTGGACCGAGGAGCTGGAAGGTTATGCCCGGCAGATGTCCGGTGTCGACCTCGACTACTGCTCAGCCATCCTGCTTGCCCAGGCGTCGGTTTTTGCCTGGAAGACCCAAACCTCCCATCATGCTGCTCGGGCGAGGTATGATCGGCGACGGGAAGAGCTGCAGAAGGTCAAGGCCGACCTTGTCAAGGCCAAGGACGAGGAGACCACCATGACCACCCAGCTGACCTCTTCTCAGGAGGCGCTTGAGACGGTGACCCGAGCTGCCGAGGTGGACAGGCAGCGGGTGTCTCACCTCACGGTGGAGGTGTCTCGGCTTCGTGCCGAACTGGAGGAGGCCCGGGCTGCGCCGCCGGATGTGATGGCGGTTTGTCAGGAGTTCAAGGCGTCGGCTGAATACAAGTATGAGAGTATTCTGACCTACGTCTTGTCCTTCATGGACAACATCCAGACCAACCGAGCTGCCGGTGTGGATGACGGGTCGTTGATGTCCTCTCTGGCCGCCTTCCTAGAGAAGCAGCCCCTTCCGGCCTATCATCTTCGGATGATGGAGGAGCTGCCGGAATACCTGCCTCCGGGGTCGGAGCACCTCCTCAGGCTGGCTCCTCCTATCGACTTCATGTCGATGCCCACCCCTCCAGAAGAAGTCAGTACGGAGGTCGGAGAGGGCAGCGACGATGGTGGTGACGATGGCACTGCGGGGAGCTCGGGCGGAGCAGCAGCAAGTGCGGAGGCGGGGCCGGCGCCGGCCGAGGCGAGTGGCGATGAGGTGATCGAAGTTACTGACCAGTAGCTTCTATCCCTCATTGCACCTCTTATCAGAAGCATCAACCCTTTTGTCCGAGGCACCGATCCTGATGCTCGGATTTTGTTTAGTTCAGGTCTTTCGTGATATTGTTCTTCGGCTTTCTGTCTTTTGTAAAGAGGTTCCGGCCTCCAAACCGGGTTATTCTTTATAAATGAAACATATTTTTGGTCGTTTCTATTTCGTTCTTGCTTGTATATTATATTGAATGATCAAAAGATACAATAAACTTGTTTTTGTTCGGCGTTTCTGTATATTCTCTTTCCTGACTGTCATGGGGCCATTAGTCGGGATCCGAGCTTTTAAGTGGGTCATGTATAAGCCCGAGACTGTGTTCTTAGTCCGAGCTCGTCAAACAAGCTTAGATTGTCACCGAGCTTGTATTCGGATTCAGGGACCGAGCTTTGCGAAGGACTTGGATTGAGCCGGAGCCCTGAATTCAGGTCCAGAACCTGATCTCTGCGGAAGAGCTCGGATTGGGCCGGAGCCCTTAATTCAGATTCAGAACCCGAGCTCTGTGAAAGAGCTCGGATTGGGCCGGAGCCTTAATTCAGATTCAGAACCCGAGCTCTGTGAAAGAGCTCGGATTGGGCCGGAGCCCTAATTCAGATTCAGAATCCGAGCTCTGTGGAAGAGCTCGGATTGGGTCGGAGCCCTAATTCAGATTCAGAATCCGAGCTCTGCGGAAGAGCTCGGATTGGGCCGGAGCCCTACTTCTACAGCATTAATTAAAAATGAACTACTTGTTTATTGAAACGAACAAATTGCGGAAGAATAGTAAAATTTACAAGGAAAATTCCTATCACTACTGGTAGTATTTCTTCAAGTGCTCGGCGTTCCATGGCTTAGGAAGCCTCTTTCCGTTCAGGTCGGCTATCTCATAAGCCCCTCTGGTCAGCAACCGGATTATCTGATACGACCCTTCCCAATTTGGACCGAGTGAACCGACATTAAGCTCTTTCATGTGTTGGAGCACCTTTTTGAGGACCAGGTCCCCGACTTCAAATTTCCTGGCTCGGACCCTAGAGTTGTAGTACCTCTCGCTTCTTTGTTTGTAAATTGAATTCTTAAGCTCGGACTCCTGCCTTTTTTCTTCCAAAAGGTCGAGGCTGCTTAGCATAGCGATTTCATTATTCTGTTCTTTGAAGTTCTGAGTCCTCCATGTCGGGATGCCGACCTCAACAGGGATGACGGCCTCCGACCCAAAAGCCAAAGAGAAAGGAGTTTCGCCTGTTGAGGTTCTGGTCGTTGTTCTGTAAGACCAGAGGACTCCTGGCAGCTCGTCCGCCCAGGATCCCTTCAGATTTTCGAGCTTTGCCCGCAAAGTATGTTTGATAATCTTGTTTATTACTTCCACCTGGCCGTTGCCCTGAGGATGATATGGGGTGGAGAGCAGCTTCTTGATGCCAAGGTTCCTACAGAACTCATTGAAGCCCGCCGAGTCGAACTGACGGCCGTTGTTAGAGACCAAAGAATGTGGAATGCCAAATCGGCATATGATAGACTTCCAGACGAAGTCGGTGATCTTCGGTTCGGTTATTTTGGCGAGCGGTTCGGCCTCTGCCCATTTTGTAAAATAATCAACGGCTACCACTGCAAACTTCACTCCTCCTTTGCCCGTTGGTAGGGGTCCGATCAGGTCGATTCCCCATTTTGCGAATGGCCAGGGTGCCATTACAGAATTTAGCTCTTCTGCCGGGGATTTTGTCAGAGGTGCGCATTTCTGACATCGTTCACATTTTCTTGCGAAATTGATCGCGTCCTTTTTTAGGCTCGGCCAGAAGTATCCTTGCCTAATTATTTTGAAGGCCAGAGCTTGTCCGCCAGTATGATTTCCACAAATTCCTTCATGAACCTCCCTTAGGGCATAATCAGCTTCCTGCTCGTCTAAGCATCGTAACATAGGTAGGGAAAAACCCCTTTTATACAGAATTCCTCCTTGCAGTGTGTAACGAGCAGAACGTATCCTCAGCCTTCGAGCCTCGATCTGATCATCGGGCTCCTTCCCCCCTTCCAAGTATTGGATGATCGAGGTCATCCAATTACTGACCTGCTCGGTAGCATATACTATTTTTTGGTTGAGGATCGAGCTCTCGATCATCCCGATATTTACTGACCCGATATCTTCCGCTCCGTCGCTTGTTGCGAGTCGAGCTAGAGCGTCGGCTTGGGTATTCTTGGTTCTTGGGATTTGTTCAGCTCGGATCTTTCTGAAGTCTGCCAAGGCCAGTTCCACCGACCTCAGGTACCTTGCCATTTTGTCGTCTCTCGCGGCATATTCCCCCGAAACTTGATTGACGACGAGGAGTGAATCACTGAACACTTCAAGATCGTCAACTCCGAACTGTTTGGCCATTTCTAATCCGGCCAGCAAAGCCTTGTATCCTGCCTCATTGTTTGTTGCCGGGAACTTGAACCTCAGGGCCGAACAGAAATAACATAACCTTATATATATAATGTTTTTTAACATCGGTCAGTTTTGAAATGCTGACACATTTGGTTGTTCGAATATGGTTAAAAAATCAGATAGAAATAAAAAAACGTACTATATATAAAATTATAAAGTTATATTATTTTGATCAGTAGTGATATTTTTGATTAAAACAATACTTCGAATACAGATTGTGATTTTTTCATCAATTATCCTCATTTTAAAATCAGTTATCGAAACTAAAAACATTTTCAGGAGCGTGGGTGGGTGGATGGGGCAGAGTAGGGTAGGTTAGGGGTGGGGTAGTCATATTATCATTTGTCATTAGCTTATTGTGGTAAAAAAAATGTCTAATTGGGATTGGCATGCTAAATATGAAATCATTGTTGTTTAAAGTCATCATCAAGCACTAATTGCCTTTCTTTTTCTTTAATCAATCCAAGAATGACATTCTTTAAAGATATGTATACTTGATAATAATATAATAAATAAATTGCAAAAATCTTTGTCTAAGTAGACAACTTGACAAAAGATAGAATGTATTTATATACTATAAGATGTTTAATATTGTTTTTGTCATATATTGAACAAATACAATATTGTTGTGTTTTTTGATTTATACTTGACATAATATTCAAATATATATATTACGAGTGATCCATAGATCAATCAATCGTGCCGACTTAACAAATATCCAACCAATTTAGGAAAATAAAAATGTACAAATAATCATCAGGGAAAATTCAATAACAAAGTGCAAAATCCAAATAACTATATATTAAATAATATTTTATAACTCAACATCAAGTATAAACTTGATGAGCAAACAAAACATAAAATTAAGCTGGCGTAATGATTTTTGTCCTTTAGACCAAAACACATTAACTACTCTATAATATAATGTATTTAATTTAATTGAACCGTTAATTTGGACTCAAATTCAAAACAGTCGTGATAAAGAAAAAGGAGCAATTTAAATATTATCAATTAAATTATTATTATTTTGAAGGAGTAAAAACATTTTCTCCTCAAAATACCAACAAAGCTTATTTTAATGGTGAAAGAAATAGAAGAAAAATGAAATAAAATAAATGTACTCTAAAGAAGTTTTTAAGACTCTTGTGAAATCTTCACATAAATTTATTTTCGTGAGATAGATATGAATTTGTGCAAGTAAATTTAATCAAATAAATAATTTCGTTTCACATGTTAGACAATAAAGACTAAAAAAACTTATGTGATACAGACAATAAAGACTAAAAACTTTATTTATAAATTTGTTGTGAAAATAAATTTAATTAAATAATGAACTTCGTCTCACATGATGGACAATGAAGACTAGAAAACATCGTATATAAATTTGTGAAAATAAATTTAATTAAATAATAAACTTCATTTCATATGTTATAAATAATAAAGATTAAAAAACTTACGTTATCCAAATTCGACGAATTCTGATCATTAAACTCTACGTCTTTATAAATATGAAGTACCATTTGAGCTAGAATGCTCGTGGTAACTTCGTTCCACAGTATTTATTCATAAAAATTGATTTACTATTGTCTTTTCTGGTGTGAAATGAAATAAAAACATCCTCAAATTAAGACTAAAATAATTAAGCCAATAGAAATCATAAAGAGCAATAAACGCGTAATTTTCTTCTTTACTTTGTCTGTTGGAGATAGATGGGCTCCACACTACGCGCTATTTTTTATTATCCTTTTGTTTCCACTCTTTTTGTACTAAACTTTTTGCTCCATTAGGGTGGAAATCGGAACGGAATTTCCGATATCCGCTGAATTCGATTCGAAAATTTTCGATTTTGGAATGAATATTTTTAATGCGAAATTCTGATTTTTACAAAAAAAATCGGATCGGAATTGGAATTAGTTTTAAAAATTTCGAAAATTCTGAAATCCGATCCGAAACATTTTCGAAATTTAATTTTCAAAAATTTCGAAATTCCGATCCGATTTTGTCAAGTGCACAACAATTCTTGGAATATAAAATGTAGAATAGTGACATTTAGAAAATCGAACTCAGGACCTCTCACACTCAAAACAAGAAACTTACCATTAAACCAATAGTTCATGTTGCAAATGGTTCAAACATTTTCGTAATAGACAAAAGATAATAGACAGCATTTCTGATTTTTAAATAGCAAAATATAATAAGTAAATATATCATATATTTTTTATATAAAATAAAAAGTGAATATCTAATTTCAAAGGTAAATATATCATAAATTTCATTAAAAATGATAACATTTTATATAAATTTATTATTTTAATGATAAAATATATGGATAAATGAGCCTAAATAATTTACGAATTTTCAAAATTTTGGAAAAAAATTCCGAAAAATCGGAATTGGAATGGATTTTACCATTCCAAAAATTTCGGAATCGGAATTGGAATTGGTTTTTCAATTTCGAAAATTTTCGGAATTTTTCCGAAACATCCTATTTCCGATCCGATCCGTCCGATTTCCACCCCTAATTACCATACATTAGCTTAAATTTAATTTGTCAATTAGTTTATTGTATGGTAAATAAAATAATATTTATAAGAAAAAAAAAACACTTATTTTTTTAATTAAAAAAAAAAACAATCGCACTATGGGTCGAGAACTAGATGCACGAATTTCTGATTGGGTATAATTCATCTATACTATACATAGTGAAAATCATAACTAAATTATTAGTATCTTTTGTGCTTGCTTGACTAAATTGCATTTCAATTTGTCATCTTTGATATGTTTGGATGTTAATTTCAATTCTGAGCCAATTCTGGTAACAAAATTTCTATTTTGTTGACTCCTTGACTTTTATTATTTTTTAGCTATTTTTATCTAGTATACTAATTCTTTTAATTAGGGAGGGATTAAAAAATTTCTCATCGGACTATATTAATTTTTGATACGAAATATGATGATTCAGTTTGAGTTTGGATGATGAATTAGTGCAAATGGAAACACCAAATTCTATTGATAAGGAATAGAATTAATTATCACAAATGACTAGAATGATCAAACAAAGAATAAAAAAAAGTTAGAACAAAAAGAAAATAAATAAATAAAAGTGGAGGGCTAATTAAATATTTTCTCTCCTATCATAATAACCACAATTAATTAATCCACATCATAACACACTCTTATCTTTTTCATTTCCACAAATGACCTCAATCAACTAGACATTATCTTATATCCACCGATTACACAATTGACTCTCTCTCTCTCTCTCTCTCTCTGCCATAAATACACACTTTCTCTACTTTACAGAGTACAAAGATTGGTGAGAAAACCAGAAACAAAGGATCAAGAATTGTCCTAAAGAGAATAGCAGAGAATAAGAAGGAACTAAAATGATGATGATGTGTACAAAGCTCCAACATTCTCTGCCATTGATGATCATTATCTTTATTCTTTTCCATGTAGCTTATGCTTCTAATTTCAACAACATATCCACCATCCCTTTCTCCAAAGCTTTCTCCCCTCTTTTTGGTGAACCAAATATCCTCCACTCCTCCGATGATCGATCCCTTCAACTTCATCTCAATCAATACACAGGCAAGAATCTTTACACATACATACATGTTTTGTTTTTCACTTAATTACACATGCTCGTCTACTCACTGTTTTGTTTGTCGTGTCATGATCGCAATTTAAGGAAGTTGTGAATTTGACATTGATTTATTTTATTTAAAAATTTTCCAATATAGTTTTGGTTAATAATGATCATGAACATGCAGAAAGATACACATATATAGGGTAGTTTCAATTTTAGTGTTCTATGTAACATAGTTTTTATTTTTTGACAATTAATAATATATTTTTCAATTTTGATCCTACATAATTTAATTTATGCCAATTTCACTGATTGATCGTCGAAAATTCTAATGTGGCAGCCAACTATCGATTGTCAGATCAGCGATTTTGAAAATTCAGACTGAAATTGAAAAATGAATATTTGATTGTCAAAAAATGAAAAAATGACACTCATACAAGACCAATATTGAAATTACCTCAATATATATAATTGTTTTTTTTTTTTTAATTAAATTGAGTTTGTTGAATTGTGCACAGGCTCAGGGTTCAAATCCTCAGACCTCTACAACTATGGATTCTTCAGTGCTAAGATTAAGCTGCCATCAGACTACACAGCAGGCATCGTGGTTGCCTTTTACGTACGTAGTTTTATATAAGTTTTTGTGATAATTATACGAGTATAATTGTGTATAATTAGTTAATTAACATGATGATCCAAATTAATACAGACAACAAATGGAGATATATTCAGAAAGACACATGATGAGCTGGATTTCGAGTTCTTGGGGAATATAAGAGGAAAGGCATGGAGGTTTCAGACAAATATGTATGGAAATGGAAGCACTAATAGGGGCAGAGAAGAGAGATATTACCTTCCCTTTGACCCTTCCAAACATTTTCATCGTTACTCCATACTTTGGACCACCACCAATATTATGTAAGTAATTCTTTTTTATCTTTTCTTTTCTTTTTTAGAAAATTAAAATTTTCTTGATAATTCCTTTAAAAAAAAAAAAAATCTTTCGGAAAAAGTTAATTTTTGAACCCTTTTCTTTAATTTATGTGTTTTTTAGACTTTTCTTGAATTCGAGTATAATCATAGTTATTTTATTAGTTTTAGAGAAATTCACGCATTAATTTTTGAATATATATACACACACACACATAGTGAATAATTAAGAACTATTACTGATTAAATATATGTTAAGAAAATCGAAGTTTGGGACCAAATTAATTAGTTTTTCATTAAAGATTAGGGAAATAGTGATATTTGGTGCAAGATATATACAAAAATTTGCTCGACAAAAAAATAATATTATATTTTAGTTTTTTTATGAAAATTCGAAGATTTATTCTGTTAGTATCTTGTGAAAATCTGACCTTTAGTTGAAATGCAAGTTGCTTGGGCAGAAGAAAATTAGCAGCTATATTAATAATAACAACAATAATAATATAAATAGATAGTGAGTATGTAGCCATGGTTTTCAACCTTCACATGATAATAATGAGAAAGAGTCACATGCATGGGGACAAGTTGAATCATAAAAAGTCTAATTTGGGTGATGAAATTATTTATAAATGGTTTGGTCAAATTGCGTGAAAACTAAGGAAGTAATTTGTCCTTTTCAAATATAGCTGGTTAAGTCATATGATCAAAACCGATACTCATGCCTTGATTGGAGCATACCTAATTCAAAGATTTTGGCAAGAAAATTAACTTAATGTTCAAACGGAAAATTATTACATTCTTATCGTTTTATATATATATGTGTGTGTGTGTGTTAATATGTTGGTTGCTGATATATTATGTGAGAATTAATTTTTGTTTGTAAGGTTTTTTTTTTCCTTTTCTTTCAAACCCTTTCAATTAATTTATTAGGAATTGGGAGAGTTTTTCTTTTTGGCTGCAAATTTTTTTGACTATGAACTCACTTATTAATTTTCCACTAATAGATATGAGAAATATTTTCTTTGTGCAAAAATAAAATGAAGTGCAAGTTTAATCTTAAGACAATCAAAGTTATATATGATTTCATTACATGCCCATAATTTTGTACATAATTATGATTTGTGTTACAAAGTACAATATCAAATTATAAGAGGGGTGTGAACTAATTAAGTTTTTTCTTTTATCCTCTCAATTTTATCTACAGATTTTACATTGATGGTATTCCCATTCGAGAGATTGTAAGAAATGATGCAATGGGAGCCGATTTTCCATCAAAACCTATGGCATTATATGCTACAATTTGGGATGCCTCAGATTGGGCTACTTCTGGCGGAAAATATAAAGCAAATTACAAATATGCCCCTTTCGTGGCGGAGTTCACCGACCTCGCCCTCCACGGATGTGTCTCTGACCCGCTAGAAGAGGTGGTAGCCACCGGTTGCTCCGAGGCAGACGGCCAACTTACAAGTGCTGATTTCGCTAACGTAACCCCAAAACAAAAGATGGCCATGAAAAGATTTAGAGAAAATTATATTTATTACTCATATTGCTATGATACGTTGAGATATCCCGTGCCACCGCCAGAATGTGTCATCGATCCAATAGAAAAACAAAGGTTTAAAGAGACGGGGAGACTAAAGTTCGATGAGAGACACCACCATAGGAGGTATAAGCAAAAAGGTCAAGTTATGGGAGGTAGGAACTATGAAAATCAGGAGGACGTGTGATATACATATTATACCAATGTCATGTATAGTATATAGTATTTTTTTTCCTTTTATTTATTTTTCGTTTTGAGATTTTTTTTTTTTGAGAGGGTAGGGGTGGGGGTGGGGATTTGATTGATTATGATTTATATTTGATAGTTTTTTTTTTGCTTTTTAGGATTTTCATAGGAATTCTTTAGATTGTGTGTTATAAAATGAAGAACAATATGAAATGATTTATACTGCGAATAAAACATGTGTGAAGTTCATACACTTTTGACATGAGGGGAAATAATTTTTTTTTTTTTTTTTTATCGAATACAAATTTGATAACTCTAAGTTATGGGAGAGAGGAATTATTGAAAATATTTTATCATCAATAGTAATTTAGCACCATGAGGGCATCTCCATCAGTAGTGCACAAAAAATTATTGCAGTTGTTGTATTACCTTCATATAAAAACTGGAGTGAGTCTTATTTTAGACCATTTCACGGATTATGTTACGTGAGACTAGTCAACCAATAACTCACACTTTAAAAGTTACATATAAATTTGTGAAAATGAATTTGATTTGTGAGTAAAAAAATTATTCTCACGGAAACTATCCGTGAAACTATCTCATATAAGTTTTTGTGTAAAAACTGACACTCATCTCCAATAGTGTGCACTACTTTCATACTAAAAAAGAATATTCCATAAAAACAAAAGAATTTTTTTTTAACACAAGATTGATGAAAAAAATACAACAATTTTTGCATTATCTTCGTATAAAAACTAGAGTGAATTTTATGTGAGATACAAATTTAATAACTCTAAGTTATGGGAGAGAGGAATTATTGAAAATATGTTATCATCAACAGTAATTTAGCACCTTGAGGGCATCTCCATCAAAAGTGCACAAAAAATTACTGCAGTTTTTGCATTACCTTCATATAAAAACTGGAGTGAGTCTTATGTGAGACCATCTCACGGATCATGTTACGTGAGACTGGTCAACCAACAACCCACACTTTAAAAGTTACATATAAATTTGTGAAAATGAGTTTGATTTGTGAGTAAATAAACCATTTTCACGGAAACTATCCGTGAAACCATCTCATGTAAGTTTTTGTGTAAAAACTGACACGCATCTCCAATAGTGTGCACTACTTTCATACTAAAAAGGAATATTTCATAATACATAAAAACAAAAGAATTTTTTTTTTTAATGCAAGATTGAATTCAAGATTGATGAAAAAAATACAACAATTTTTGCATTATCTTCGTATAAAAACTAGAGTGAATTTTATGTGAAACCGTCTCATGGATCATGTTATGTTAGACGGGTCAACCTACAACCCAACCCACACTTTACAATTTGTAAATTTGTGAAAATGACTTTGATTTATGGGTAAAAATGATTTGTTTCATGAAAATTATCGATAAGACTGACTCACCTAAGTTTTTGTGTAAAAACTGACACTTGTCTCCAACAATGTGCACTATTCTTCATAATAAAAAGAAATATTTCATAATATTAAACAAAAGAAAAAAAATTTAACGTAAAATTTAACTTGCGTTAAATAGGTTGACGGTTGAAATAGTTTAATGTGAACTTTTAAAATACAGCTGGTTTAAAGTACTATTGAAATAAAAATATTTTAAAATCTTAAAGTACTCTGGTTTCAAGCAAGTGAAAATATTTTAAAATTTTAATAACCCAGCTCATTGCGCGAGGCTAGAATTAAATTTCTATCTTTGCGACTCGTCTACAGCTCCGAAAATATTCAATTAAGCTCTGGTAGTTTTAGAAATAATTTAAACAAGTTGAGTTTACAAATGTCTGCCATAAAATACTTCATTCCATCCACGGAGATGGAGAGGAAAAATAATATTTGGAAAAACATCACAATTCCATAAGTTGAACATAAATGAGTATAATAATCTCGTTTCTTTTAAGTATTTGAGCTTGCGAATCAAAGTTCTCATCTTAATTGACAATTTTAGAAACAAACGATAGATACCAATTCCTATGAATTATATAGATACCTTATCACTCATATATGTGACGTTTTATGGAGGGAATCCGTCAAATGGATGTGCATGGTTGAACTGTATCAAAAATCACATTTGTGCACGATAATCCACAACAGTGTGTTTCGAGCACGATTTGACAGTATTCCATTGCACGACCGTGCGCGACTACCTAAAACAACATGTATTCGCACATGGTCTAAACATGTTCAACGACGAATGTGCCGAACATACACGGATGTAGATAATTATGCCTCCAAACACGACCATACACATCCATCTTATGAATCCCTTTTTATGATACGGTCTCACAGGGACTAGCTCCTACTAGTAAGGGAGAAAACTGCTGATTTGTATGAAATCGATAAAATGTGGGAAATCAATAATTAGAGTTAGAATTGCTCCAAAAAATTAGTTAGAATTATAATTATGAGCGTCTGTTTTTAAAATTTGAAACAAGTAGTGGATGGCCATTGGGCTTATGATGGGCTCACCACCTACTGGGCCGTTCCAATTATGGCTTGATCAACTTTAGATTTTAGCCCAAACCGATAAATGGGCTAATCAATAATAAAAAACAAAGAAAAAAGAATAAAAATAGGAATTAATATCTAAATTAGTCCGAAATTCCATAGACAGCGTAATTTACTACAAACAAAGACAACTGCCTCCCACCACCACATCGCCGCCGTTGACAACCGTCTCCGCCGCCGTGAAACTGCAAAATGGCGGAATTCCTCGACCTAGAAACGCAGGACTCCGTTCGCATGCCATGGAACGTCCTCCCCGGCACAAAAGCCCACGCCGCGAACTGCGCAATTCCGATCGCCGCCATCTACACCCCCCTAAAGCCCCTTCCCGATGCCACGCCGCTTCTCCCCTATTCTCCATTGCGATGCCGCAATTGCCGATCCGTAATTAATCCATTCTCGATCGTTGATTTCTCCTCCGTCAACAAGATATGGATCTGCAGCTTCTGCCTCCAACGCAACCACTTTCCGCCGCATTACCAGTCGATTTCGGAGCAGAATTTTCCGGCGGAGCTCTTCCCTCAGTATACGACTATTGAATATGAGACTACTGCTCCAAATGAGAAGGCGCAAGCTGGGGCTAGCAACGTTTTCTTATTTGTTGTGGATACGTGTGTTATTGAGGAGGAGTTGGGGTTCTTGAAGTCAGCTTTGTTGCAGGTTTTCTTATTTGCGTTGTGTAGATTACTTTAATATGATTATTTGGATGTGCACGTATTACTGAAGTAGTCATTACTCAAGAGTCATTTTTTTCTTATTAATTTAACCATGCCAAGTTTTCTGATCAATGGAGCTAGTCCACAAACAGGTCTCAGAATTTGCTTTGAAGGTGTAGCATTTATACCAACTGCTTATTGAAGCTATATATGGTTAATCAATCTCCTGGAATCATCCAAATAAACGAAATTCTATAGTTTTGATTTATGCATCAGCATTTTCTTTCAATGTTATTTCGAACTTGTTGACTGGTGTAAGTACATTTTATGGATTGATTATATGGGATGCAGGTTTTGGGAATGGTGCCTGAGAATTGTTTGATTGGGTTGATAACTTTGGGGACATATGTGCATATTCATGAGCTGGGCTTTGGGCAGATTCCAAAGGTTCATGTGTTCAAGGGGACAAAGGAGGTGACAAAGGAGCAGTTGTTAGACCAGATGGGCTTCTTCACAAAAAGGCCAAGGCCAACTGCAGGGGTCATTGCAGGAGTGAGAGATGGGCTGTCACAGGAGAGTGTTTCAAGGTTCTTGGTGCCCACATCCGACTGTGAGTTCGTTCTTAATTCGGTATGGTTCTCACTTCTGAAGCAATATGTTGCTATATATTTATCTTCTACTTAAAGTGATTAATTTTAATATGTTATATGCTTTGTGAAATTTGTAAATCAAATGTCCAATTGAAAGCACTCCCTGCAGATACTTGGTTATACATGTAGAATTACACATCAGTTTGATTAATTGATAAATGGATTCACCAACTTATGATATTTTCTTTTGCATTCCTTCTCTTATTTACAAGATATTAGATGAGCTTCAGAAAGATCCTTGGCCAGTTCCATCAGATCAGCGGGCTGCTAGGTGTACTGGTACAGCATTGAGTTTAGCTGCACATTTGTTGGGAGCATGTGTTCCTGGTAGTGGGGCTAGAATTATGGCATTTTTAGGTGGACCCTCAACAGAAGGGCCAGGATCTGTAAGTTGGTTTCCTGAGCTTTTTTTTTTTTTTCCGTCAGTTATATATGTCAAATCATTAGTTGAATTTTGTTAAAGTTGATCATCCATTCTCAGAATTTTTTTCCCGTGGTTTTGCTTCTGTTCTATCAAACTGTAAGTGCAATATCTTGGGGTAATTTCACCATTTATCACCAACCTTTGCATTTTATGACAAATTGATACCCAACCCTTGATTTTTATCATTATAATTACCAACCTTTGCATTTTATAACAAATTGGTATCAACCTTGTTTTATATCATTTGGGTTGCCGACCTTTGCATTTTGTAGCAAATTGGTTACCTTTTTTAATCTTTAACATATAGTTATTCAAACTTGGATATTAATTTGTTACAAAATGTAAAGGTAGCTGACCACTGGTGTTTCATGTTTTAATGTTTGGTAACTAAATTGGTGCTAAATGAAGGTAGGGTAACAATTTGTCACAAAGTGCAAAAGGTAAGTGACTGATGATGTAATATTCCAACAATATCTTATTCCCTTGCTTTGTATAGAACTTCTGAAATGTGTTTTTTGGCATAAAGCAAATAAGGCCCTCAAATAGTGATCTTGTGACATAGATAAGATTTTGCTGAAGTATCTCCAATTTTATTTGCAGATAGTGTCTAAGATTCTGTCCGAACCTATGCGTTCCCACAAGGATCTGGACAAAGATTCAGCTCCTCACTACCACAAAGCTGTGAAGTTTTATGAAGCACTCTCTAAACAACTAGTTCATCAGGGACATGTGCTAGATGTTTTTGCTTGTGCACTTGATCAGGTATTCATTACTGTTATTACATGTTAGACATGAAGATATATTTTTCATATTCTGTTAGTTTCTGAACATCTTCGACTAATATATACTGTTTAGAAAGTTGTTTTACTTCCAAGGATGTTTTTCTTGGTAATTTGATACTTGAAGGGTAGAGAACTTGGAAACTAAATTGCTTCAAGTATTAAAAGCATGACCAAGGGCAAGCAGTCATGTACTCGTTATGAAATAAGGTGCTTGATGCATTTGTGCCTGTGCTATTAGACATCAAAAAGTAGTCAAGACAAATGCTGATGAACTAATGAATAATTAACTAATTGAATTTTTTATGTGTGACACATTGCTGATGTTATGAATAAATAAGTAATCGAATTGTTTATGGGGGGGGGGACATATTTAACTCTTTTCGCATATTTTTAGTGGGAACAGTGTAGCATCACTTTTATATAATTTTGACGATCAAGACTCTTTAAACCACTCATATGCTGCACTCTTTAAATTGAATTTTTCTGCACCTTTAAACTAAAGTTTTTTATGATGGGCAAAAGGATGGTCTACATGTTTAACTCTTTTTCTGCAATTTGAGAAAGATAAACCTGTTTTGATATCCTGCCACTTAAAAAAATAATATCTAAATGGAATGCTCTCATTGGATAGAGCTGAGGTTGGATTTGGATTTTTCACAGTCAACTTCATGGTATTTTCATTAATGATGATAGGTTACAATCTTAGCTTAATTGGCTAGACTCTTGTCCTAGATATAGATGCCTGATGAAGCGAGTTCATCTGAACCAAGTCAAATTGTTTAAATCCTGTATGAAATTGTAGGAGGATAGACTCTGGTATTTGGATCTTGTGTTGCAAAGTTGTAGAATTTGGGAATACGTGAATAAGCTCTAGAATTTTCCAGCAGCCAATTTTTCATGGAAAACTTTGACAAGGCAATATGTCTCAATAAACTTCCCAATTGCTGACCACCTTCTTATATGGCCTCCGAATAGGTTGATCAGGAAATAATCATATGCTTTGTATTTTTTATGTCTTTACCAGGTTGGAGTTGCTGAGCTTAAAGTAGCAGTTGAAAAAACCGGAGGGCTTGTTGTTCTAGCTGAAAGTTTTGGTCATTCAGTTTTCAAGGATTCTTTAAGATGTGTTTTTCAATCCGGTGATCATGATCTGGGACTGGCATCAAAGTAAGGTTTGGATAGGCTTTTGTTTTAGTATTTCCACCTTATTTTCCAGAGTCCAATGGAATTGTCTAAATATGTAGTATATTTTGGCACTATATCATGTTTCCGGTTTACATCCTTACCAAAGGGAATATTATTTCAACACATACCACTAGATCTTTGTTTGCAATGATATTTTCTGGCCATTTTGAAAATTTCACTCTTAGGATCTTGTATTAATGTACCTTTTTTAGAGTCAGGTTATCCTCTATATCAATTTTTGGTCTGAGTATGTTAGATGGCCAACTTAGTCCTTTACTTTGTGCAGTGGTATATTTGAAATCAATTGCTCAAAGGATATCAAAGTTCAGGGAATTATTGGCCCTTGTGCATCACTTGATAAGGTACGACCCCCTTACCATATGAAGGATGTAGTTCAGCATCTAGTTGATTTAACAGTTTCTGGTTTTATGCAGAAAGGTCCTTTGTGCTCCGAAAGTGTTATTGGCCAAGGAAATACCACCGCATGGAAGTTGTGTGGCCTTGACAAAACTACTTCCTTGTGTATAATATATGATGTTGTCAAGAAAGAGAGCCCAGATATTATTGCGCAATCAGCTAACAACCAATTTTTTTTCCAGTTTCTTACTTAGTATGCATCTAAACTGTTAATTTATTCATCAATTTGAGCATACAGCATCTAGTTTGGGTGTAATTTTTTTCGGAAATATTCTTATCCAGTTACCAGCATGGCAGTGGACAAATGAGACTCCGTGCCACCACTCTTTCCCGAAGATGGGTTGCTGGACCTGGAATCAAAGACGTAAGCATCTTTATTGCTTCCTTTTCTACTTTATTCTTGTGATTCTCGAGGGACATTCATGTAGTTACAACTTTCACGTATCTGTCATATTGTCCTCTATGTATGAGTAGGAGGAATTGGCATAACTTTTGGGTGTAGGTGTTACTCTCATTGGTAACAAATTCGGAAGTGCCACAATAGTGTTCCAAAAACTTAGTGGATATAGCTGCACTAGATCATAGTTTCTATAGCTGTATTTAGAAGCCATTTAAGTTCTTTTGCTTCAATCTTATGCACAATCTGGACTGAGCTCAGTTCCGAGAATGAGGCAAGTTTCAAGTATTCTCCTTCAATTTTGAAAGATGACATTTTGCCTGAATTGAATGCTGTTCTAATATTTATTTCCAAAATATCGTAATTAAGTGCTTTTTTGCTTCTTTTCAAGTATAACATCTCAAACTTTCCATTATTTACACTAGTTCATGATTTGATGGATAATCTTATGTTTAATTGAACTAGTTACTGTAAGTATTCAGTAAAATGAAATAAACTTCTCCCCTTATTTAACTACACATGTTTCCACCAGTTGAAAATATCTATTGAAGTCTCTTCAATTCACGTTCACCGCTAAGTGGCATCATGAAGGATTAAACTAAATGAGGGGACATAATCGTAACACTTGCAAAGATATTTTACACGGATGGGAGTTATCTGTTACAAATCATAATTCTATCTTGTAAACTGTCCAAAAGCATTTCTGGCTATTGTTTCTTTTTAACGAGATGTCATGACATTCCTCTTTTTTATTTTCTATGATTAAAATTCTCCATGCTGGATACTGTATATAATTTGTTTCCCCCTGTTTTATTTTGCAGGAACTAATATCTGGATTTGACCAAGAAGCAGCCGCTGTAGTAATGGCACGCCAAGTTTCTTTCAAAATGGAAACAGAGGTGATATGCTAGACCTTTTCATTGAGATACTGTGAAAATATTTAATCCACAGAATTTAAAATGCTTTCTTTTTTAAATTCAATCTGAGCATAAGACAACCCTGCAATATAGTTGGGGTCAGTTAACATTTTAAGTCTGACGTCACCAGTTCCCATGCATTATCTTACCATGATGAGCTACCAATATCTTAAAATTAATAATATTTGATCTAAAATATCTCAATTTACCAATCTAATGCTTGTCCAAAAGTTAAAGTCATTGTGCCAATGCCCATAATTGGAAAATTTTGACCTATACTATGTATGCACAAATAGCAGAACATGTCCATTTTGTTTCTATGTAGTTCTTTGAGTGCACAAAATGGACATTTTCTGCTATTTGTGCATACATAGTATAGGTCAAATATTTCCTATTCTGTACATTGCCTTTATATCAAGTTATTATTGACTACTGCCTTGACATGTATAACAACTGGATGTTTTTCTCCACCATCATCATCTTATGTGTACTGCCTTGTAATGTCTTAGGTTTTATGTAGTATACTATTTAATGGTTCATCTCTTAGTAACTACCATTTGAAGCACAATATTGATTGCTTAAAGAGTTATATGTCTGTATAGCAAGGAAATTTTCCAATAAATCAGTTCAAACATTGCATTTATAGCTGTATTCTTTGTTGTTAGCAATTGTGAACATATTTATTTGCTTGTTTCTTGATTTAATTGCAATCATTCTGTAATCATGGGTTCTATTCTTGTTTTTCTTCCTTTTTTTTTTTTTGTCAAGTTATGAATGTTTTATCATATTGAAGTTGTTGTTTCTTGCAGGCTGAATTTGACCCTATAAGGTGGCTGGATAAATCATTGATACATATATGTTCACAGTTTGGAGAATACCAGAAGGACAGCCCATCTTCTTTCAGTTTATCCCCTAGACTATCAATATTTCCTCAGTTCATGTTCAACTTAAGGCGTTCACAATTCGTCCAGGTATATAATTATCTTTTCTAACAGATGCTCAATTTCCTTGTACATATGAGCATAGAGAACATTATCTATAGTGAAATTAAGTACTAGCAACTATGAGGTTGTGTAGTCTATTAGTAACATTGTGGAAAGCAACAAATGTTTCCACTAATGATTAGGTATCAGTTGCCACCCTTGAGTTGGATGATGGTTGCTTTTGGAGAGTTAGCTCACACTATGGTTTTGGGTTGAGTTACATGATTATTGCATCAGGCTAATCTTGGCACCACGTAAGCAATTGATGCGAAGGATACTGAAATGCACAAGTCTAGCAGTTAGAGACCATACTTAGAAATATGACTATAAAGTAATGTTTAGATATAAGGTCATGTAAACATGAGAATGGAAAAAACAGAAACTAGTTATTGTAGACAACACTTTATAGATGCCGTTTGTTTACTTATTAAATGGAAGTTCCAAGACAAATGAGATCCAATTCTAAAGTAGCTTCTATGGCTCAAAAATAACTTGTACAATAATGGTAGGAAATATCAAAGCATTTTTTTCCATATCCCCAGCTCTACAACATTGTAACTGTTGATTTCTTGAGCTTAAATCTGGACTTGCTCTTATTCATTTTCGCAGGTCTTCAACAACAGTCCAGATGAGACAGCATACTTTAGAATGATTTTGAATAGAGAAAATATTTCTAATTCAGTTGTCATGATTCAACCTTCCTTGATCTCCTACTCTTTCCAATCTGGGCCTGAACCTGTTCTTCTTGATGTGGTTTCCATTGCTGCTGATAAAATCCTTCTTCTGGATTCGTATTTCACCATTGTTATATTTCATGGATCAACTATTGCTCAGTGGCGAAAAGGTGGATATCATGAATTGCCAGAACATCAGGTAATTCTGGCTGCTTCATGAGAATAGCTGTTTGCTTACTTACATGGACTGCATCTTGACTAGAGTGGAAACTCCAGAAGTCATGGTGCTGATGCTATTTTTCTGTTGACACATATAACATGTTATGTTTGTAAACTAACTTCATGTTAATCTGGTGGAGAATCAATTTTTAACTCATAAAGAAATTTGAAACAAGACATATTGAGCCATTTAAAAATGTTTTGGGATTATCAACCCTAGTACACATTTAAACCATAAGCATCCAGGGGAAGAGATTATCATACCTTTATACATGTGAACAACTAGAATTTGATATTTATAAAAGTATAAAAAAAAAAAAAAAATCTCTATCAAGCTCCCTAATAGTTTAATCAAGAATGACCACATTAAATAATTCAGACAGAATGCGGATCTTCTGCTGTTGCCATTTCAAAAAGAGCACCTGAATCATGTTTAGAAATATGTCATGCATTATCCTTCACCGATCTAGTTATTTCTTTAATCAAAGACATTTTCAACTTTTTGTTCAAAAATGTTTTAAAAAATATGACATTTTCAAAAAACGTTTCTTTATTTCTTTAATCAAAGACATTTTCAACTTGATGGCTATATTTTCAACTTTTTGTTCTTTTAGGCCTTTGCTCAGCTGCTACAAGCTCCTCGGAATGATTCCGATGCCATAATAAGAGACAGATTTCCTGTTCCTCGCCTCGTAATCTGTGATCAACATGGTTCTCAGGTTATCATCTCTTTTCTTAAAGCTAGTGTTTTCTGGTGTGATCAACTTCTTTCTGTCTTGTCATTTTGTTTGCATGCAGTACTGAGTGGTTACTTATGACTCTGTAGTCTGCGCAACTGATCAAGCTATGGCTACTATTAGTTTTCCTAATCCTACAATCAATATTAAAACTGAATGCTTTGGAGTTTGTTGAATTATGTGTATTCTGTTTAAGATGTTTAATGCACAGAACTTCAGACTTCAGTTCTGGAGATTTGAACATGGTTTTGTAATATATACCGCACTTGGGCTTTCAAATGAGACATTTAGCTTGTAGGATGATCATATTGTCTTGTAGAGCTGCTCAGTGTGGATGTATTCTAAATTCTAAAATTAGTAATGGATTTCAGGCTAATGCTGTCCCATTAACATACTGTATTGATATCCATGAATTACACCTTTGTAATAGGAATAAACCCTTTGCCTCTGGTTAACCCACCATAATTAGGTACTGACTTTTACTCTTGAGTCTAAATCCTCAAAAACTGTGCTCTCTCTCTCTCTCTCTCTCTCTCTCTCTCTATATATATATATATATATATATATATCTGTTAACAATTCCAACAACTCCAACAAGTAATGGTCAGGATTTTACATTTGATGTGAGTTTGAGTAACAATCGGATTTCTGGGTTGCATAAAGATGCATTGGCTCAAATAATTGCATAAAGCAAGTTCTTTGTACCAATAAAACGCTGTTTCTTCTCAAGCTTCATATCTTCACAATCAAGTTTTTATAATGCTCTTATTTTCTATTGTTGTTAGAGACATGATAACATGTTGGATTTCTCAAGCATTATGCTCCAGCATTGATTTCTCTCTTATTTTTCACTGGAGTTGCTGCCATTTGAGTCACCTTTAATTTCTTATATATGAATGAGATAGAAACTTTATGATAACCCTGCATATGTGGGACAATGAAAAAAAAAATAAGTTTTGAGGATTTCTATATTGGTAAGGAGACCAATTATTTAGTAAATAAAAATAACTTGCTAAGAATGTTTGAGAATTTAATTAGTAAAGAAAAATTAACTTGCTGATGAGTATATATTGAGGGATTCTCTTACACGATGGTGCAAATCATGTTACAATGGCTTGCGGGAGTCATTAACATAATGATTGAGGTCTTAAAAGATAATTTTTAGCAGTTGCTTTAATGGCATGAGTTTGCTTGTTTTTTGTTGTGTTGGAGGACATAAGGTCCATAAGATGAGGATGTTGATTTGACATTGTAGTTGTTAATACCTGTTAAATTTAATTTCTTTTAGCCTCTGTGTTGAAATCTTTCTTATGCTTTATCAACATAACAGTGAGTCGCTTTGATTGTTAATGCCATAAAATTTGCAGGCCCGTTTTCTGCTAGCAAAATTGAATCCTTCAGCTACTTATAATTCAGAGTCTCCAGCAGTTCCTGGAGGTGACATCATCTTCACTGATGATGTCAGTTTTGAGGTCTTCTTGGATCACCTTCAGCGCTTGGCAGTTCAATAGAATGCTCTTATAACATTTTCAGAGGTTAGATAGCACACAACTTATTTTGTATACTGTTTTCTATAGATCAGTTGTAAAGTGACACATACTGACAGTCTTTGTTTTAATTTTATCTGCTCTCAGCTTATATATTGCAAAGGGCTTTTAGTCTTCTATGACCCCTAGAAAGCAGAACTTGGGTTATAGTTTTGAATTGCTGTTTCTTCTAGTGTTCATGTTCTACCACATTACCATGAACAAGGAACAACTTTAGTTTAATATTCTTATATGTAGTCCAAATGATAGACTTCAACACCATTACAATTTCAGGGGCTGCTGGTATTGTACCTTGATTCTGTTCCTGTATTACTTAATGGAAGAATCTTTTGTTAGCTTTGTATTGTTTCCATGTCCTTTGATATACTCACCAAGTTTCTTCAGCCAGGCAGAGACTGGCGAATCAGAAGTGTGAGTTAAATGGACTGGCCAGCTCGAAGTGGGAGGGTAAATGTGGGCTCGTGATATTGGTGGCTGATTTCAATCGTTGGATCACACGACTCAACATTGAAGATGTAAGATTAAAAAGATTATTTCTCTCCCCTTATCAGTAGGGAAGAAAATAGGAAAATCTTGTATCATTGTGTGAAGAAAGTGTCGTCCATTTTTTTTTTTTTTTTTTTTTTGTGGTGTAGACATTATAGGAATTAGTTCTGAGGAATAAATATGATTTTGGTACAAATCCATTTTGTCTTTGGGGATTCAAATGATTTCAAAATAATGAGTCTATGCTAAATAGCTGTGGTAGCAATCTGGCTTCTACTGTTATGACAGACCATTCATATAAAGGCTTGGGAACACTGAGACTCATGAATTAGGAGGTAAAAAGAGTGGAAATAGAAAGTATTTTCTTTCATTTATATATATATATAGCCACCGGTTTAAAAAATAATACTTTAATTTAATCATTTTATCCTTTAATTTAAGTGTGACTCTCCGTCCCGGGGATCCGTGTCCCCAACCCGTCCTGTGTATATTTTAAATTTTTTTTTTCCCTCAACGCGTTCCCTCATGTTTTTTTTTCATGTATACATTGAAAGTATCCATGAAATACCTTTCAAGGTGGGCGTGCAGTTTTTGAGGTGTTACAGATTTGTCCTATAAGTATTACAAACATGAACTAAAAGTATGTGATACCTGAAGAGTATATGTGAGATACTTTTGAAGTAAATGTGTGATACCTATCAAGTGCGCGCGGCGTGGGTGCACGGCAGGGGTGTGTGGGAGCGGCCCACGCGCCAGGTGGGTTGGGGACACGAATCTAAGATTCGTATCCCAGGAAGAAATAAGTTTTTGCGTTAATTTAAAAGTGCATTAAATTATTTCTTATTAAGTTAGTTTTACAAGGTTTTCACATGTCCCATAACATATCAAAATTTGAGACATAAGTGGATGTTTCGAGCATGTATCATATTGTCTCTTCACACAAAACTAAGATGAGTTGTCTCAAACCTCATGTGATCAAAGATAATGATGTTAATTTATGCTCAAACATGTGAATTGAAGCCCAAAACTCATTAATTCATGCTTAAGAAATTCACTGTCCGAGTCTCTTTTTAAAATGTATTTATTTATTTATTTTGTGTGTATTTTGATTAGTTTAACCATTTTACTAACCGTATGCATTCCAAAATGAGGGTTTGGCGGTGGTGGGGTGGGGAATCCTCATTTCTCAAGACAGGGATCCCCCAAAAGTCGTACTTGTGGGGATGGGACGTGGAAGATTTTCCCCCAAATGGCGGGTGGGGACGAGATCATATCCCCACCCCATTCCCGCTGGAATTTTTTAAATTTAATAATATTTAAAATAAGTTATTAAATATATAAAATATTAGTGTTATAATTAAATTGTTTTACTCACACTATAAAATGCCTTGTTTCAGATTCATTATAATAATAATAATAATAATAATAATAATAATAAAAAAAAAGTATTATTCAAAAAAAAATTGAAATATTTACAAAAATAAGTTGAGGCAAAGATTCCCACAAGAACAAGGGCAGAAGATTTTTTTTCCGTGCTAGACTCGCAGGGACGGGGACTCCCATGATGATGGGCGTGGGGATTTTCCCACCGGCCTTGCCATGTCTCATTCCTAACTCTAAAACGAGGATATAACTCATGTTACATCTAGTGAATCGCATTAAATAAAATGTTTTTGATTTATTAACTTACAAACACACATAATACGGAAACAGTAAATATTGCATTCGATGAAATCCATTTACATTTACAAGACTGCAAATGACATTTTATATATATATATATATATATATTTATTTATTTATTTATTTATTTATTTATACATGCATGCATGTAAATATATAATATGCATTATTTTATATGCGCACACAATCATGTTAATTGTTATCTTATTTTTGTTCAAAATATATTGAAGACTCAATTTATCATAAGTATGAAATGCAATAATAACTATCATAACATTTTGAAAAAATAATAGTTTGTGACGTTACCGCAAGTGAATATTCTCTTTTAATGGGCAAGTAATATTAATTTTTGGAAACTTTCTTTAAATAATAGTGGAGGAACATTTTTATGTTGGTTTATTGAGTTTTTCAATCTCGAGGTTTTGGAAGGTATTTATACAACCATTGTATTTGCAAAACCTGTTACATTTGATCAATTTTAATGACTAATAATGATTTTACCCCAAATCATTTTAGTTGGAAAAGTATATTTCATCGTAATAATTACCTTATTTAATTTAAATTACTTGGAGTTGATTTGCACATTAAACAATTTCTTAGTCTGATCACAAATAACTGATAAAAATTATCAATTACTGTAGATTGGGAAAAAAAAGTAAAAAATTTTAAAATATAATGGATGTTAAAATGTTTACTAAAACCTTGAAGACCAAAAAATTAATTTTAAATTAATTTAATTATTCATTGATTTTATCATAATTACAAAATTTTAAGAAAAAAAGAATAGGAGATTTATATTATAAACTTTCCTAAATGAAGTAAAATACAAATTCCCTACCTTTTCAAACTCCACGGTAACATAAACGATTTGAAAAACCTAATCCTACTCAATTTTGGACTTCATATGATCCTATTATATATTCACCAATTAATATCACGAACCCTCATTCTTCTATATATACATCAAATACCACACCCACACCTAGGATAAATTAACAAGTATATATCAGAAGAATCAAGATCAAGATCAAGAACATCAAGAATAAAGAAATTCATTCTCAAGAAAATCAACAAGAAGATGGGCGGTAGTGATGATCATGTTGGTGATGAATCGAATTCAAATTCATCATTAAGTAGGTGATTATCATCTAGTAAAAATAATTCGAGAATACGATTTCTTCGATGAAAACAGGTCTTGTGTCAAAGAACATCGCCACCGTTTATTGGAAAATCATGAGTGGATGCAAGAAACTACATTGATCCCAAAAGCCTCCATTGATCATCATCAACATCCCAATTATGATCATAAAAAGAGAAAATCAATTAGTGATGATGATAATCATGAAGATGATGATGATTCAGTATCTCCTGGTGCCACCACAATAAGGTTGTTTGGGGCCGATTTGTAGTGATGATCATGATCACGAAAAAGAGAAGCAAAAGAAGATGGAGGTGGAAACTTCGAGTAAGAGAAAGAGAAAGAGAAAGAGAAGGAGAAGGAGAAAGAACCTTTTTTAGTTTTTCATTGGATCCAATGATTGAAATATGGTTTTTTTTGTTGTTTCTTTTAGGATTGAGATTGGTTGGCTTTTATAGCTAGCTAGAATCAAGATATTAAAGTTTCTCCTTTTCTCTTATTTTATTTTTTATTAAGCAAGGTCTTTTTTTTTTCTTTTAATGTTATGAATTTCTATTGAAGGAGAGTTAAAATTTGTATTTATGACCTTGTTCTAATTAAAATTTTAAGCAATTAGTTATCTTGACTCTTATAAAGTTGTCTTATGCATTCATTTAAAAGATTTGCATATAGATGATTGTTTGACTTAATAATATGGTGAAATAATCGATTGGGTGAGGTTCCGTCTCACAGATGTGATCATTGATATGGTTTCACACATTTTTTTTGCCATTAGTTATTGTCGCGGTCAATAGATAGTGAATATAGTGCTATGTTAATATTATGTTGATTTTAACATATGTTACATGTATAGATGAATTAATACAAACTCATATGATAATATATAATATGAATATACAAGATGAAATATAAGCCAAAACATGATGATGGAATCAGCATTAATGAGTTTCTGGATATAAGTGCAGTTTGCTAGCTTGACATATAGTATACATATTATATATCGCATAAATAGAATATATTTAATTTAGTAGGGCTGTGTTGGAAAAAATGTTAAGTTGTACAAATGCATGCCCATTTTTAGAAATTGTGCCTCTACTTCTTTGATTCTCTCTCTCTCTCTTCTTCTCTCACTACCTTTTCTTCTTTACTGACAAATTCTCACTGACTGCACCTTACTGTCTCATCCTTAATCATATGCATATGTGTTACTCTAATTAAGAATTAATCAAAAGATGGATGAAATTAATTAATTACCTAATTAATAGCTACTTGCTGGTGGAATAGCAGCATACTGTTTATCCACAACCTCAATAAGCTTGTTAGCCTACACGGTAAGGATCTAGAAGTGGATAAAATTTTTGGACAATTTCTAAAGTTATGTAAGAAAGAAATTGTGATGCATAAGAAAAGGATTCATTAATTATGTAAGAAATAAAGAAAATTGGAAGAAATACGAAAGATTGATATCCAAGGATCTACTACTGGATGAAACTTTTAGACAATTTCTAAAATTCTAAAGTTATTTACAATTAAAAATACTTTAATTTCCAAGTACTATTGATCTTACATTTAGAGTTGAATCCATTAAATCTATACACTTGAAAATGCTACAAGTACAGAAAAAAAAGAAAATAGGATAAAATAAAAAAGATTTATATGTGGTAAATTTAATTAAATAGGAAAAGAAAAAGAAAGAAAGAAAAAAAAATTACATAGGAAAAGAAAGAAAGAGAAAGAATAAGAAAGATGAGATTTAATTACGTAGGAAAAGAAAGAAAAATAAGAAAGATTGATGGATAAAATAAGAAAGAAGAAAATGATAAGAAAGATTGATGCATAAAATAAGAAAGAAGAAAATGATTAGTTAAACAACTGCACTGTAGCTAGTTATGTTAAATGGGTTGGCTCTAGCAATTTCGAACTAGTTTGATCGGATTTCGAGTTAAATAGACTTCAGGATAAATGGGCAAACATAAACAAACCTCTAATATTGTGAACCTAATCCTAACCCTATCGGACTGAGGGCTAAATAGACTATTATCAGACAATTAATAAAAATAATTTTCTTTAAATTTTGAATTAAATATACATAAAACTCAAAATTCATATATAAAATTATATGATTCATAATTAATAATTTCATTGGTTTATATATATATGATTCATAATTAATAATTTCATTGCAACGATATAAGTCAAAATATTTGAACATTTAAGTTCCATATTTTAAAATTATCATACAACACAATGTTTTGACATTAGATTACTTTAAAAAAAAACATAATTGAAATTAGATTTACATTGAGAATTTATACTTGATGGGGTTCATGCATGAAACTGTTAAAAAAATAACTATGAATTGCAATACAATATGAATACACTTGTTATTTGTATTATATTTTATCAGTTTTGTTACCTTACCCATCATAAGCACAATCAAACATTTAGAATATATATTAATCTCATTTTTGCATAAAATCAATGAATGAGAACATTCCACATTATTGATAGAAATTTTATGGACATATTAAAATTTATCAACAATGAATATTTTAATATGTTAGTATATGAGATATGGAATATGGTAGCAAAATATTTTGAAGAATTATAATTGAATGACCAAGACTTGAGCAGAGTATATAATTGTAATGCAAATGGAGCAAGACTTGAGCAGAGTATATAACTGTAATGCAAATGGAGTATATAATTGTAATGCAAATGGAGCAAGACTTGAGCAGAGTATATAATTGTAATGCAAATGGAGTAAGAGTAGTAGTGGTGGGAGACAAATGCTTTAGGATCAATTCTTATTGGATGTTGTAGTTGTTATACAATTGTGTTGATGACATATTTATAGATGGTATAAGGCGATGAAAAATTCTTCTAGAATTTACTTCTACATCCCACTACAGTTGGAAATTATTTGGAAAGCTTTTCTAATAAAATATTTTCTACAAGATAATTCTAGAAACTCTTAATAATTAAGCTTGTTAATAATATATCTATATCATTTCAGAATGTGTAGCAATTTTATCATAATATATTTTATATACTTAAAAACTAAAACTGTGGATCCAATTTACAATAGATTTACGGCCCAAGAAAAACGCTAATACCACATCTATATATACCGTTTATTTCTCTCTCTCTCTCTCTCTCTCTCTATATATATATATATATATATAAATGTAATCTATCGAATTCTTCTCTTTTAAGGTCAGTAGTCAGTACGCCTGCCGTTTCCGTAAGGATCTTTATATGTTTATCTTAATCTATTTCACTATCGCTTTGGTTTATGCTTTTAAATTTGCTTTGAATGTATAATTTTAGTGGTTAATTTTATTGTGGATTTGTTTTGGGTATTGATTGATACTTTGTTGTTGTTGATGAATCATGGTTTTCGTCTTTGTTTGAGATGGAGCTACCTAGATTATGGTTTTCTAGTATGCTATAAAAAAATTCGATACGGATCAAGATTTACAGTAAAAAAAAAAAACTTTCTTCTCCAGAAACAGATGAGAAGTGAAGAACTTTTTATTTTTTTCTCTTTTCAAGATGGAGATCTTCGTTGGCCACCTCTACTTTGTAGGTTCGAAACCCAATTTTATTGTGAATTTGAGGTAAGAATTATACAATAAAATTATTTTATGCACACAACCGCGTGTTTTGGAATTTTAAAGATGACATTTTGGTTAACCTTTTAAAGTAATTTTATGGTGATAACATCATACTCACAAATCAGTGAATAACATAATAGAATAACATTATAGAATATGTCTGAAAAGATCCTTTTAACAAAATCTCAAAACCTGATGGAAATTAGATATTTTTGATGAAGATGGATAAACTTTAAATCTTATTAATATATTTATGTTAATTTAGTGATATTATTGATATTGGAGTGCAGCCTCTTGTTATTGTGATGGAGCACTTGGGTTTGGATATCTGGATGGAAATCCTATCAAGACTTGGTGTGAAAGACGTGATACGATTAAAATCCATTTCCAAAACCTTTCTTGACCTCATTTCCAGCCTCATTTCCAGCGATTATTTCATTCATCTCCATCTCAACAAGTCGAGTTTGAGGGCCATCCATCTCAACAAACTTACCTACCTTCATCTTGAGCAGCATGGGACAGAAGAAACAGAGTCAAGTTTGAGGACCATTCATATCAACAGAGTTGCCTACCTCGATTTGTATAAGCAGCAGGGAGAAGAAGAAGTAAACGGGATTGCGACAATATCCTATGGCAGCTGTAATGGTTTGGTATGTCTATTTCCTTTACACAACAACAACAAGTGTGGTGTTTTGTTGTGGAATCCAGCTTTGCGTAGAGCAGAATGTGTACCTATAAAAAGACCCCCAATAGAGACCATCTACTGCAGTTGGTTTGGGTATGATAATAATGAGTATAAGCTCATTTTTGGGACTGCTTCTCAATTCCACCTCATCAGGTTATACGTTGACACCGATTCTTGGACATCGTCACACAAGATTGACAAAGCCTATGGCAGTAATGATGTCACAGGGACCCTTGTCCATCGTACTGTGCATTGGTCCGCATATTATATAGAGGATTATAAGCATACAATTATATCATATGATTTAAGGAATGAGACGGTTGGAAGGATTGCGCCACCGGATGGAATACCTATGTGTGTGCCATTCAGACTGGGACAAGTAGATGGATGTCTTTCTACAATGTTGAATAAACCTGACAATGTGGAACTATGGGTAATGAAAGAATATGGTGTTGAAGAATCCTGGACAAAGTTGATGAATCTACCTTTACACCTTTTTTGTAATTATCACTTCTGCGCAGAAGATTCTTATGCTGTTGAATTAGATGATCGTGCACAGCTCAGCTCTACAATTTATAGTAAGGACTTTTATGTTGAGAGTTTGATTTCTCCAAGATCAATACAAACCAAGATGAAAGCTGATTAGTTTTTTTTTCTCTTCCTGTAGTTTTGACATTAGTTGCTACATACATTTTAGTCTTTTTCCTCAATTGTGATGGGAATTTCTAGCTTTACTAGATGTGAACTTATAGCAAAATTGGTGCAGCATTTTAAACTTAGATTTTGGCTCAGTCCCATGGATCATATCCTCTCATTTTGTCCAAGTGTTAGAAAATGTGTTTCTCTCTTAAAAGTGTTTGTTTGTGTTTTATGTTCTCTTCTCTCTTGACACACTTACACACACCAAGATAAATTATGTTTATGAAACATAGCAAGTGTAAAAGTATTTTTTCAAAAGTTGATCATGATCAAAGACTTCTAACCCAACACAACACAGACGATTAAAATAACTTTTTTCTCCAAAATTAAATTTAAGAACAAAAACCAATAGGAGATTGATGTTATAAACTTTCCTAATAAGTGAAATAAAACTACTCGATTTTGGACTTCCCATCCTAATATATATACACACCCACACTATATTAATTATCAAGAGTGCCTAGCCTTGGGAGAAAGTAATTAAGAAGTATATATCAGAAGATGAAGAATATCAAGAATTAAGAAATTTATTCTCAAGAAAATGGAGAAGGAGATGGGCGGCGATGATGATGATCAATCAAATTCAAATTCAAATCCTAATCCTAATGACTCCACTCATCATCATCAATATCCAAATTATGACCACAAAAGGAGAAAACTAATAAGTAGTGATGATGATAATAATGATCATGATGATGATCCAGTACTTCTTGGGCCGGATTTGTGGATGAGTAGTGATGATAATGTTCACTTCTTTAAATAAGTATATATTGTAAACGTGTTTAGTTACATTTTCATTTTAAGTGAACATATCTTAAACTTTGGATATTTAATATTTATTTAACAAATTTGTATTAGTAGTTTGATACTAAAATGATATGACTCTAATGTTGGATATCTGATAATACCAATATAGGTGACCATATATATAATTTACTAATTTCAATTATTTAGAAAACTCACACCACCATTCTATTATTATGATTGTGGTACCTAAAATGATTTAAAAAAATCAAAGGTTGAATAACAACTTATTGCAAAGTGTGAAGATATATATGACTTGTGTATAATTAAGGGAAATAATATTTATTGACTTAATATATACCAAAATTATAATTTAGTATGATTAAATTCAATTACACCTTAATATTAAAAATTATCACTTATATATATCATAACTAATTTCACAATTAATAAATATATTTAGTAAAATTTAAAAAAAAATTGAGGGGGGGCTGCCCCTTTGCCCTCCTTTGGGTAAATTTTATTGACTAATAATGATTTGTGGAAAAGTATATATATTTCATCATAGTAATTACCTTATATAATTTATATTATTTGATATTGATTTGTACTTTAATTTGACCAATTTCTGAATCTATAAGAATTATCAATTACTGTAGACCGGTGAACCAACAAAATCAAAAAAAAAAAGTTTTTAAATAGATAAAAATGCTTATTAAAACCTTGAAAAGACCAAATAATAATTTAAAAGACATAGCTGTTTGCGAAACTTGGGACAAAACATTGATTGGTTCAGACCTTTATTTTTTTTAATCGGACGATTCATTTAATTTTTATTACCTTTATCATAATTACAAAATTTAAAAAAAAAAAGATTTATATTATAAAACTTTAATCCTAAGTGAACTAATATTAGAATTCCCTAGCATTTCAAACTCCACAGCTAAGCTAAGGCGCGCGAACATAAACGATCGATTTGAAGAACCTATTCCTACTCAATTTTGGACTTGATATGATCCTATTATATATACACCAATTAATATCATGAACGCCTCATTCTTCATCTATATCAATTATACCTGCCTAGGAGAAATTAATTAACAAGTACATATAAATATCAGAAGGAAGAAGATCAAGAAGAATGGGCGGCGGTGATGATGATGATCATGTTGGTGATGAGGGATCGAATTCAAATTTATCATTAACTATTGATCATGATCATCCAGTAAAAATAATTCTAGAATACGATTTCTTTGATGAAAACAGGCCTTGTATCAAAGAACATCGCATCCCATTGTTGCAAAATGATCATGAGCGGTGTGTGCAAGAAATTACATTATTGACCCCAAAGGCCTCCTCTGATCATGATCAATACGCATATTGAAAAGATGCACAATTACGGGGTTAAGTCGAGGCAAGAGCTAGACTCTTTCTCCGTAAGACGATATTGTCCCGTATCCAAGTGCTCACGGTTAACGGCAATCGTCCCCAAGATACAACGACTTCGAGTTTAAGGATTACAGCACAACCAAGGGTTAAGTCGAGGCAAGATTCGAGCTTAAGGATTACAGCACAACCAAGGGTTAAGTCGAGGCAAGAGGACTTCGAGCTTAAGGATTACAGCACAACCAAGGGTTAAGTCGAGGCAAGATTCGAGCTTAAGGATTACAGCACAACCAAGGGTTAAGTCGAGGCAAGAACTTAAGGATTACAGCACAACCAAGGGTTAAGTCGAGGCAAGAGCTTAAGGATTACAACACAACCAATCCAAAAGCTATCGGTGAACTTACTCGATAGTCGAGACTTTCTTAATATTGTGTCCCTTTCGCTCAAAGGATACCACTCATGGACCCCATTAATGTCACATTCGGATGGTGCGTGAGTGCTTAGCCAACTAAGTCCAAAAAATGACACTAGGTTCCACCATAAGGGAGCACACATGATTATCTCTTATGCATGTGCTCCTATTAATAAAGTGAAACTTTTTCCACCATTTTTTCGATGTGGGACAACATTCCCTTTTCTCCCATTTTCCTTCACAAGAAAGATCCAAGTTGCCAACTTTGTGTATTAATTTCTCATTCACCCGAAACTGAAAATTTGAAAGTAAATACACTACATTCATCTACACGGAACGTAGATTCCGATTTAGCAACTTATTTCCATTTATTTAAAATGAAATCAACATTAAAATTTGGTCAAAAATTGGTCAAAACCAACTTTATCTTCCAATTTCCAACAAAATCAATAAGTAGAGATGATCATGATGATGATGATGATTCAGTATCTCCTGGTGCCACCACAATAAGGCTGTTTGGGGTGGATTTGTCGATTAGTGGTAGTGATGATCGAAAAGGGAAGCAGAAGATGGAGGTGGAAACTGCCTCAATTACAATTAGCTCATCTTCTGAAAGAAAGAAAATATTATCAAGTAGTGGAGATGATGATGATGATTCATTGGAGGTTGAGGTTATTGGTGGCACAATAATAAGGTTGTTATCGATTAGTAGTGACGATGATGATCAGAAAGGGAAGCAAAAGATGGAGGTGAAAACTTCGAGTAAGAGAAAGAGAAAGAGAAGTAGAAAGAGAAGTAGAAATAACAAGTATCCAGCTCTTCCTCCAATTCCACCATTGTTTCATCCCACAATACTCCAACATCAAGAGCCCACATTCTTGTTCCAAAAGAAGCTTGAGGTTGCTGATGTTCGCAGGGACCAAAACAGGCTCTTCATCCCAAGAAGTGATGAGCTCATGGGGTTTTTGAGCCAAGACGAGACGACAATGGTGGAGGAAAGAAACAAGAACCTCATTGTTCCGACCAGAGACAACGTGGGCAACCAATACACGATACATCTAACCAGGTGGCATTCTGTCTTTATCATTGTTCTTAACCGTGATTGGTTCAAGTATGTGAACGCAAATGGATTGAACGATGGAGATTCGGTTCAGGGATGGGGCTATCGTGGTAGAGACAATGTTTTTCGATTGGCAATCAACTTCATCAGGAAACCACCTCTAGAGGATTAAGATGGGTTGCCTTTCATAGTTGGAATCAAGATATTTTTAGTTTCTACTTTTCTTTTATGTATGGATTTTTTTTTTTAAATCTTATAAATTTCTGTCAGTGGAAATTAAGTTAGATTAGGTATTCATGATCTTGTTCTAATTATTATGAAATAGTGTTATGAATATCATTACAACATTCAGATGTAGATGATTATTTCACATAATATGATCTTTGATATGGTTTCATTCATCGTAAATATAATACTATGTTAACATTATGTTAATTTTAATTTATGTTACATGTATACTAGAGAGAAGTACATAATGAGTTAATACAAACTCATATGATAATAATATGAATGCACAAGATGAAATACTATCCAAGATTTGTGGTTCTCTACATGCGTATAACATGGATGGGAACACCATAAAGATTGGAGAAGCATTGCTCATAATGTTGGATAAAGCATCTCTAATTAAACAAATTAAGAAACCTAGCTTGGTAGAATATATTTGCTAACACATTAAAAGTAGATATATAATTTCTGCAAATTCATCAGTTGTCTATAAAATAACTTATTACATACTGCTAGATAAAATCTTCTTAGGTACTTCCACTACATCCTATACCAACTTGAATGTGTGTAAGAGAAAAGGAACCTCCAATATTCTGCACAGAATGAATATCAAGTTAATCACAGTAATTAAGTGAGAAAAATGATATATATAAACATATGTAAAAACATGATGATGGAAACAGCATTAATGAGTGTCTGCATATAAGTGCAGTTTGCTAGCTTGACATATAGTACATATCCCCATAAATAGAGTATGTTTAATTTAGTAGGGCTTTGTTGGAAAAGAAGTTAAGTTGTACAAATGCATGCCCATTTTCAGAACTTCTTTGACCCTCTCTCACTACCTTTTCTTCTTTACTGACAAATTCTCACTCAAACTCTCATCATTGATCATTTGCATATTTAGTGCAATAATTAAGAATTAATTAAAAGATGGATTAATTACCTAATTAATAGCTACTTGTTGGTGGAGTTGCAGCATACTGTTTATCCACAACCTCAATAAGCTTGTTTGCCACTGCACTTGCATACACTATAGACCCTTCACATATCTGCAAACCAATTTTGCTATTATATTAAACAAATTTGAAAAAAGAAAAGAAAAAGTAGGTAGAAAAAGAGACCTTGGAATTGAAGAGATAACTGTAGTAATCTCCAATGAGGCCTCCAGCAACATGATGAAGATCAAGATGAAGGTCATCAAGAACCTTTGACACAAACAACAAGCAATTGATCCTCTTCTGTTGAACCAGCTTCACTGTGACTTCATCGTCGATGATTCGAACATCAACCTCAGTGTTCTTGGACTTCCTATGAAGCCATGAGCTTCGCAAGGATGATCCATTGTAGGGATTGTCCAAATCATCAAGAGCCTTAGACTCATTCCCCTCCAAAATAGCATCTTCAGTTTTCGGCCTCTTTAGTCTTTCCTTAGCACATCTCTTCTTCTCCACCAGCCCTTTCAGCTCCGTCACCGTCCTCTTCAGCTCGTTTATGTACTCTATCGCGTCCGCCACAGTCGAAGCTCTATCATTCTTCAATTATTTAACAACAAAATTCAGCTAGGACTTTCGTCGTACAGATAACAAACATGGGATAAAATTAGGTATTATATAAATACCTTGCTGGGATTAGGTACTAGGTTTCTCAGAGCTTGATACTTATCATTCAAGAGCACTCTTCTATGCCTCTCAGTGGCGAAATGCTTCACATCTTTCCCAATCTCTCTATTCTTGCCATTAATGCACTCCATTTCTCCAGCAGTGAACTCAAAAATCCCATGATCACCATTCTGATAGATTCCCCCATTTTCTCTCTCATCAAACAAGGACCCATTCTTGGGCCCACCAACTGCATACCCTCCATGAGGCAAAGAGTGGAAAAGCTCTCTCAACAGAGGGGGCTGTGGGGGCAGATTCAAAGGCAGCAAAGGATCATACACAACGCCGCCCGAGGCGGCGGAGGAGCCGTCCCCGTCCCCCAGAAGCCCCAACGAGGCGAGGAAGCCGGGGGACTTTAACGAGCCGGGAAACAACGAAGAAGATGATGAACATCGAGGCAAAGGAAACATGTTGAGCAAATCAGGTGTGGTGGGGTATGGAGTGTCAGTTGAGTAGATTTGGTGGGGGTTTTCGCCATTGAAGGTGCTCATGTCTTGCCAATTGGAAGAATCATGGACCATTTCTTGAATGTCATGACCACCATTTTTGTAGCACTGCTCCATTTCCAGGTGCTGTTGAAGCTCCATCTCCAGAGCTGAAGCAACTGCAACTGCAACATCTTGCTGGGAAATAGGGTTTTGAGGGTTGTAAGATTGTTCATCCATGGAGTAATTTTGACTGTTGTTGCAATTTGGGATGTGGGTTTGGGAGAAGCCATCATCAGCTTGGTTCATCAATCCTCCTCCATGCAAACTGGTTTCATCAAATCCACCATTTTCTTGATACATTTTCTTTGTTTCTGAAACTCAACTGTGTTTTTGTCTCCTATATTTTTGGCCCTTTGTCAGTGTACCTTCAAGAAAGAAACAAAAATCTGTGAAAAGAGCATAATTACAAGAATTCATAATTGAAACTTTAGTACTACTACTTCTACTTTAAAAAATTAGAAAAATAATTAATAATGATGGGGCCTGGAGAAAGATCTAGGTCTGCAAGCCCTAGAATTTTTTTTTCTCAACTGTTGAATTCAGTAAGAACAAAAGGAATTTGAATTTTTTTTTTTTTTTTTAAATTCAAGAAATGGAATTGAACCCACCATAAATGAAGAGATGAAGTAGCTAGCTAGAATTCAAGAATTCCATATGGGTATGATCAAAAGGGAAGAAAGAAGAGAATTAGCAATTTAAGAAATTGTGGGTTGGTAGGTTATGGTGTGGGTTAGGAGGGGACTAAAATTGCAAGATTCATATTTATTTTCTTACATTGGCAATTTCTTTTTTTATTTTTAGTTTACCTTTTTGTTTATGTTTGTGTCCTGCCAGGGAAAATCTGTTATACCGAACTCTTGGAATGGGGCCCACTCACGATCTCCCTCTTTTGTCCTGAGTGATATGCATTGACCAATTATTCTATTTTTTTATTTATTTTTTTCCCTTTATGATCAAGTTTTTTTACGTACTTAATTTTGTTTAAATTGCTATTATTTAAAGTTTTTGGTCATGGTTAGTTCATTAATATGTAGCTTAATTCATTTAAATGTATATAGTGAACAAATGTTGATTAGATTTTCGGAGTTAATCAGGAAATGTTTGGCTGAATGTGTTGAATAAAATTGTTGTTAGGCTATTTTAAGGATTTGAGATAGACCAACTTCATAACTCACAAAATAAAAATAATGAACTTGTAAATTGATTTAAATTGTTGGTAATGAATTACTTCATCTCATATATATAAAATATATGTGTTATATCTTGGTCGAAGAGTTTGGGGAAAAAAACTAAAAATAATTGCATTGACAAATATTAATATTACACGTCATCCAAACTATATATTATAATTGAATAAAATTTTAAAATAGTTACTGAAATTCATTGATAATTAAGAATTGTATTAATCCATTACAGTAAAATTTTAAGAAAAATTCCTACATATTATTTTAAAATAATTTTTTCTTATTTAATTTAAAATTTAAAAAAGCGATAATTATACTTCTGTTTTCAAACAATTATTCGAAATTTCAAATGGGTACCATGTAAATAAATAAATAAATAAAATGTCAACAACAAGTTCAGATGCCAATCAAATAATATCAAGTCAGTTTGACCAATTTTGCCTGATCAAATGGAATAAGAAAAGTGAAGTTTTTAGAATTATAAGATTAAAGTAAAAAGGAGGATATAAAAAAGACTAAATTTAATAAGTCAAATTAGAGGACTAAAAAATATCTTATTCTTTAAAAATAACATTGTCAATATATTATAGAATTTAATATTTAGGGCTTTAATCGAGTTGATATATACAAGTTAAATAGGAAAAAAAAAACACTCAATTAGTTCTAACTTTTATAATTATGCTCAACCTCATTTTAAAATTATTATGCTTGTGGGTTGTTCGAGCTAAGCTTGTAAATAATGTGTTTATCTTGTTAAATAAGCTTTGTTCAAGTTTGATTTATTAAATTAATAACCAAGTTTGTTAAAAATATGACTGAGCTCGAACCACTATTTAAGATAATAAGTCTATTTATTTCAACACTAAACGAACCACACAAGTACATATTTGTGAATCTATATATTTGACAATTAATTACAAATGAACTTTTTATTAAATCAAGAAGAGAATAACCTTACCAATACAATATTCATAGATTTAGCTTAATTATAGGTATATCTCTCCACTTAAACATGATCTCGAGTTCAAATACCCCACCCTAATTATAACTCAAAAATAATAATAATAAATAAAACCCCTCACCACGATTCATTTATGGCCCTATAAATATTTAATAATAATTTAGGAATCAAACTATATTTCTTTATTCTTTATATCTAAATCTTATCTCGAAATCGTGATATATATATATATATATATATATATATATATATATATATATATATATATATTTTGGAGAATTCGAATTTTTTTTATATTATAATTTTTTTTTCCCACACAGATAAAATGATAAATATTGATATAGTTAAAATGTTAGATTTTCCCCCATTTCTCCATATGTACATTAATGTCTCATTAATTATTTAAACAAAGTTGTTGATATATATATATATATATATATATATATATATATATATATATATATATAGTAACATTTGATACATTAAAAATGAGTACATTTGGCCCAACGGAGCTTGATCTCTTCCATAACATTCGATACATTAACTAGGTACATACATGGAAATGAACTTTTATAACATGATCAATATGACAAGTGACATATTGTATGTCAAGCTTGTCTTTGTAGGACAAAGTGGTGAGTATATTATATCTAAAGTCAAAATATTAAATATTCAATCCATTCGATAAAAATCGTCATTTTTTCGAAAATATTTTGTTTAAAAAGACATATTTCACAAGTTAAAGTTTATGTTTATTAAAATTTCAATAATGCCCATATAATTATAATAAAGTTTAGAATTTAATAGATTTTTTTTTAAACCAAACATACAATTAATTAATGGATGTAAGAACAATCAAATTCGAGAAGGCTCTTCACAAAATCTGGAGGCTCAACCCATTAACAATGAGGGCTAGAAAATAAACAAACAGTCTTAGAAAAATGTCGTGCTGCCACAAAATTGGCTTGATGACGAATAAAGTTCACTTTAAACATGGGGTTATCTTTGAGAATTTTCTTACAGCACTTTAGAATATCGACAAACTTCAAATATCCATTTTGTTCGAGATGATGTCGTCATGTACGAGTTTGGAGTTCACCTCAAAGATAGCTCTAGAACTAAAAAGATTAAACAGTATGAGTGAAACCTGAAGATTTACAATAAAGTTCTACGCACTTTCATTCCGTTGATGAAGAACAAAATGTTGTAATATGGTAAAATAACTTTTTTTAAGGATGGGAAAATGTTACCTTTTGATGAAATTAATTTCCCATCTATATTAATGTTTAAATAATGATATTGCAATATTCTTAATGTTGTAATTGATCTTAGTCTCCTAACCAGATGAGTTAATATCAATTTGTTATCCAAACTATTACACTTTTTTTTCAGATGGTGTCTAAACTCAAAAGTTTTTTAATCACTATCCATTCTCTTCAAAAAAATTGCTTGCTACCCCAAACACTTATTTTCCTGCCAAAATTCACCGAAAAACTCGAAAATGCAATTGACCTCCAAATATTAGCCAAAACTGCATGATTCATATGTCAAAATGACCCTCTTTCAAAGTCAAATTATAATTCTAAGTTAATTTAATGATTCTTGTTTGATTTAAATTTGAATCAAACAAAAATTTGTTCAAAACCCTAAAATGTTTGTTCTATTCGTGATCGATTCAAATGAGATTCATGAAATCAATTTGGGGATATAATTGGATTTTGAATAATGGTCATTTTAGCATATGAATCATGCATTTTTGACTGATATTTAGAGGTAAATTACATTTTCAAGTTTTCTGACGAGTTTTGACCAGAAAATATGTCAAAAATTGAGTTTGGGGTAGCAACCAAAATATTTGAAAAGAATGGATAACGATCTGAATTTTTTTTGAATGTAGACACCCACTGAAAAAAAGTCCAATAGTTCAGGTAACAAATTGAAATTAACTCTAACCTAATTGTGCAAATTCAGTTACAACAGAAAATCAAAACAGAATTTCTATCTTATTAAAGTAAAGATAATCAATCATTGAACATCTAAAGGTTGCTCAGACAAATGGTGTGATGGGGAAAGCAGCAGAAATCAAGGATGTTGTTTATCAGTACTAAAACATATATTATTATTATGTGTTTAGGTAAATTATCCATCAAGAAACCAAATTTCTTGTTTGTTTATTTAATTATTCACAGCTGCCCTCTTTATATTCATTACTATTTATCTTACATGTGTCCGGACATAACATGTATTGTTGAAATGAAATAAGAGAGTAGAATTTAATAGGAAATAAAGGATCCGCGTGATTATGTAACTTGACATATTATACTTCAAACTATTACAAAAAAATCAAGAAAATAAATGTGCAAAGAAATACCACACACTCCTGTTGGCATTTTCTAGAACAGGAACTGCATAATTTCCACTGGTATTGCTCCAATTAACTCACAAAAAATCATTAAAGACATTATAATTTCAACTAAAACACATGGATTAAGAAATGATTGTCATAATTCAAATTAAATATTTAAAGGTAGAGGTTGAGAAATGCTGAACGTGCTTCCTAACTGATGCTTGTTGACTTACCTAAGCATCAAGAATATACAAAGCAACTACTCTCTCTCTTCTCTCTCTCACATACACATAAAACCATTACCTACTTTTTCAGATTCAATTTGGTAAAATTACAGCATCAACATCAATGCTAGAATAACAAAATTTAAAATCTGAATTCTTAGTAGAAATCAGAGATTGAATTTCTTTCATCACAGAGAGATCATATCCTTTTACCCACGCATTTAGCAGTTGCAAGGCAAGATACCTCGTTTAAAACTTTAAGTATACATCTCCATCTCTCATATTTCTGCAAAGATATATAGTTCATCAAAGTATCTTGGGATTGCATTATTGCACGTTTTCTCATCTTGAACATTTACGTTGTTGGAAAAGTACTAATCAAGTCTGAAGGAAACAGTTTTAGATGCATCAAACTCGACTCTTCCTAGGGAACAAGATAGTTGTGTTCTTCACTATCTTTCTTCAAGAAAAACTGTTACGTGCAGGCAATCAATCCAACTGCTAAATATATGGGCCAAAACTTGAGTTATCAGATAAGGATTGCAGTTCTTGTAGGACACAACAAGCAAACTTATAAGAAATACGAATAATCAACCAATCCTATCTTTATCAATTCATCTCTTCTGAGCTATCCAAAAACCATTGGCACTTAAAGAATAAGTATATCATCAAAGCAATTACTTTGTAACAGAAATCACACATCTCCAACATTCACATAGTATCATAAACCCTTTGCAATATTAGAACTCGTTCAAAATACTGCTTATTTTCCTCAATATAAGGAACAACTTTCGATCAACTTTAAACTTGAGCTTTTTAGGGATCACCTTTTAGCATCAATTGAAGCCCTCCAAATGAAATATAGACACCACTCTGTTACAAATGAAAAATCGGATGTCAAAAAGTAATACAGACAAAAATTCCGCTTTCAATGCAATTAGTGAATAGTACGAACAAATAACATTATTCAAACAGGCATATATTCATACACTTTAACTTCATCTTTTCCATCATCCATCTTTAACAGAAGTCCATGCATAAAATACTCAAATTTGTCAGCAATCGATTTTCGTTTTCCCGAGCACAACAGTCACAAGTTAAACCAAGTCTCCGAGTTTTCCATCATCACGAACATTGAAAAAAAACTTATTATAATTGTGATTGTAGTATCACTCTCTTAGCAACTATAGACTTAAAAAATGCATTGATTATATGAATCCAAACAACAAATAAGAATCATAATCTTCACTCTTTGCCTTTATTCGTGAAACTGTAAATCATTCACAGATCTCATTAACTACAATCAACCATTTTCTGTTTCATCACTATTTAAAGCATGATAAGTTCATGATTTATAATTCCGATATCTTAAACCAAAATACAAAATTAGAGATTCGTTATAAACAGAAAAAAAATAAACAAAATAAACTCCACAACAAATCATGGTACAAAATTTATCCGAAAATTCAGATTTTTTTTGTTTTGACTTTTGCATATACTACTTGGCTGTCGGTGTTGAGGATTTTCACTATATCATCGAAGCAGAACCCCGCCATTGTCTACACACACGCACACAAAATGAAACCAAAATCAGAAAAAAACAAAAAACAAAAAAACAATGGCAGAAAAATATAGGTATTATTGGAATATGCAGAAGAATTTAAACAGAGGGGAAAAAAGAACCTGATTAAAATTTGGCATACAGTCAAGTTGAGCTAAAGCTGTTAAAGGGGTTTTGATCTGTACAGACAAGGGTTTTACGCTTATGTTAAATTTAATTAAAAGATTTAACGGTCGAATTTGGGAGGATCAAATAAAAATCGGGTCAGATTATGGACTTTTTTTTCGAATTGGCCCGTTTATTATTTTTTATATGTGATTTTTTTTTTAATATTTATTTTCAATCTGTTAATTCACTTAAATAGAAGATTTTAATTGAATGAATTTTAAATTCATTCAAATCGAAAAAAAAAAAAAAGATTAACCGATTATATACTATTACTTTGAAAAATTAGGTATGAAGTAATCTTAATTTATGATTAAAAAAACCTACAATTTGAAATTCGACCAATTACTTATAATTTTTGTCAATCAAATCAATTAAATATGAATTTCATCCATTAAATTTTACAATATAGAAACGTAATTTTATCCATATCATATTTATTGACTTAATGTACGTATCCAATGAATTACATTGAAAAAAATCCTTGTGAAAAATATTTTTAAAATATTAATAATTATAGGTGGATATATATTATATATATCCATAATTCAAAATAGAATAAATTCCATGTATGCATCAATTAGGAAAATTTAAGGCTCAAAACTCATTAATTCATGCTTAAGAAATTCACTGTCTTGAGTCTCTTTTTAAAATGCATTTATTTATTTATTTATTTATTTTGTGTGTATTTTGATTAGTTTAACCATTTTATTAACCACATGTATTCCATTCCAAAATGAGGGTTTGATGGTGGGGTGGGGAATCCCCATTTCTCAAGGCAGGAATCCCCCAAAAGTTGTACTTGGGACGGGATGGGAAAGATTTTTTCCTCAACTAGCAGGGTGGGGAACATATCCCTTCCCCATCCGTCCCAACAAGTACAACTTTTGGGCAGTGTTTTAAAATTCGCTAGTCGGGCGTTTGACGGCGCCTAAGATGTCTAGGCGGGGCCTAGACGTCGTATTTAAATTAAATAGATTTTTTATTATTTTACCTATTTTTCTTAATTTTTTATTCTTACAAAATATTTTTGGAACTCTTATATTATATTGTTTTAGTTTTATGTAGGAGGACAAGTAAAAACATCATATCTCATTTATAAAATTATTTTTATTTGTATTTTTCAATTTGTGAAATTTTTATCTATATCTAATTAATAATAAATTGATAGAAGACTATAATACATTAATAATATCATCATTTTGCTAAAAAGTGAAAAAAAAAAAAAAGTAAAAAATGTAAAGGAAAGAAATTTTAAAAAAAAAGTATTTGGCGCCTAGGACCGCCTAGGGCCGAATTATTCAGCCTAGACCGTCTAGGGCCAAATTGTTCCGCCTAGCGCCTAAAGTGACCGAACAGACAAAAATCGGTACGGTTAGAAGCCGTCTAGGCCGATTTTTAGAATAGAGCTTTTGGGTCCCTTCCCCGCCTTGTTCCTCATGAGAATTTTATATATTTTATAAATATTTAAAATAATTTATTATATATATATAAATAATATTATTGATATGATTAAATTGTTTTATTTACATTATGAAATGACTTGTTTATACTTTATTAAAAATAATAATAATAATTTTATAAGATATTATTAAAAAAAAATTGAAAAATTAACAAAAATAAGTTGGGGCAAGGATCCCCGCAGGTACAGGGCGGGGAATTTGTTTTCCCCTACTAGACTCCATAGGGTTGGGGATTAAAGTCTCATCGAGGCTGCCCCATCCCATTGTCAAACTACATCTGGTGAATTGCATTAAATACAATATTTTAGATTTATTAACATACAAACACACAAAATAAGGTAGATATTGCACTCGATGAAATCCATCAGAAATGACATCTTCAAGACCACAAATGACACAAACTTTAAATTGTTAATTAAAATTTAACATTTTATTTATATGTTCATATACATTTATACACGCATGCATGTAAATATATAATATGCAATAATTAATTTATTATTATTATTATTAGCGTAATAATATGCAATATTATAAAGGCGCACACAATCTTGTTAATTGTTATCTTATATTTGTTCAAAATATGAAGACTCAATCTATCAAAAATCTAAAATGCCATAATTAATTACCATCAAAACATTTTGAAAAATAATAGTTTGTGGCGTTACCGCAAGTGAATATTCTTTTTTAATGGGCAAGTAGTATTAATTTTTGAAAACTTTCTTTAAATGATAGTGGGGGGAACATTAATTTTTGGAAACTTTCTTTAAATAATAGTGGAGGAACATTTTTATGTTGGTTTATTGAGTTTTTTAATCTTGAAGTTTTGGAAAGTATTTTTACAACCATTGTATTTGCAAAACCTGCCTTTTGGGTTTAACTTTTTTTACATTTGATCAATTTTAATGACTAATAATGATTTTAGCCCAAATCATTTGAGTTGGAAAAGTATATTTCATCATGATAATTACCTTATTTAATATAAATCACTTGAAGTTGATTTGCACATTGAGCAATTTATTGGTCTAATCACAAATAACTAATAAAAATTATCAATTATTGTAGATTGGGAAATAAAAAAAGTAAAATTTTAAAATATAATGGATGTAAAAATGTTTATTAAAACCTTGATGACCAAAAAATAAATTTTAAATTTATTCAATTATTCATTGATTTTATCATAAATACAAAATTTTAAGAAAAAAAAAAAAGAATAGGAGATTTATATTATAAACTTTCCTAAATGAAGTAAAATACGAATTCCCTACCTTTTCAAACTCCACGGTAACATAAACGATTTGAAAAACCTAATCCTACTCAATTTTGGACTTCATATGATCCTATCATATATTCACCAATTAATATCATGAACCCTCATTCTTCTATATATACATCATACCTTCTATATACATCATACCACACCCACACCTAGGATAAATTAACAAGTATATATCAGAAGAAACAAGATCAAGATCAAGAACATCAAGAATAAAGAAATTCATTCTCAAGAAAATCAACAAGAAGATGGGCGGTAGTGATGATCATGTTGGTGATGAATCGAATTCAAATTCATCATTAAGTAGTGATGATTATCATCTACTAAAAATAATTCGAGAATACGATTTCTTCGATGAAAACAGGCCTTGTGTCAAAGAACATCGCTACCGTTTATTGGACAATCATGAGTGGATGCAAGAAACTACATTGATCCCAAAAGCCTCCATTGATCATCATCAACATCCCAATTATGATCATAAAAAGAGAAAATCAATTAGTGATGATCATGATCATGAAGATGATGATGATTCAGTATCTCCTGGTGCCACCACAATAAGGTTGTTTGGGGCTGATTTGTCGATTAGTAGCAGTGATGATCAAAAAGGGAAGCAGAAGATGGAGGTGGAAACTGCCTCAATTACAATTAGCTCATCTTCTAAAAGAAAGAAAATATTATCAAGTATTGGTGATGATGATGATGATTCATTGGAGGTTGAGGTTATTGGTGGCACAATAATAATGTTGTTTGGGGCCAATTTATCGATTAGTGGTGATGATGATCAAGAAGCGAAGCAAAAGATGAGAAGGATGAGAAAGAGAAGGAGAATGAATCAAGAAAACAACTATCGTGCTCTTCCTCCAATTCCACCATTGTTTCATCCCACAATACTCGAACATCAACAGCCCACATTCTTGTTCGAAAAGAAGCTTGAGGTTGCTGATGTTCGCAGGGATCAAAACAGGCTCTTCATCCCAAGAAGCGATGAGCTCATGGGGTTTTTGAGCCAAGACGAGACAACAATGGTCGAGGAAAGAAACAAGAACCTCATAGTTCCGACTAGAGACAACATGAGCAACCAATACACGATGCATCTAACCAAGTGGCATTCTGTCTCTATCATTGTTCTCAACCGTGATTGGTTCAAATATGTCAAGGCTAATGCATTGAAGGATGGGGACTCAGTTCAGGGATGGGGCTATCGTACTCGAGGCAATGTTTTCCGATTAGCACTCAACATCATCAGAAAACAAGAACGTCAAGAGAAGGATTGAAATAAGTTTATTTTTTCTTCTTGTTTTTCTTAGGATTGAGCTTCTTGTTTTTTTTGAGGATTGAGATAGGTTGGCTTTTATAGCTAGAATCAAGGTATTAAAGTTTCTCCTTTTCTTTTCTTTTATTTTTTATCATGCATGGTTTTTTTTCTTTTCTTTTAATGTTATGAATTTCTGCCGAAGGAGAGTTAAATTTTGTATTTATGACCTTGTTCTAATTAAATTTTTAAGCAATTAGTTATCTAACTCTTCTGAAGCTGTCTTATAGATTCATTTAAGAATTTGGATGTAGATGAAAGTGTGACTTAATAATAAGGTGAAATGATCAATTGGGTGAGGTTTCATCTTACAGAATGTGATCATTGATACGGTTTCACTTATTTTTTTGTCATAGTTATTGTCGCGGCCAATCATACACACGAGCTTAGGCATGCAAGTGAGTGGTAGAAGCAGGAACAATAGTGAATATTATACTATGTTAATATCATGTAATACTAGAGCGAAGTACTTGATGAATTAAAACAAACTCATATGATAATAATAGGAATACATGAGATGAAATACTATCCAGGATTTGTGGTTCCCTACATGAGTATAACATGGATGGGAACATGAACCATAAAGATTGGAGAAGCATTGCTCATAAACAAAGAAACCTAGGAACAATACATTTACTAACATGCACATTAAAAGTAGATATATAATTTCTGCAATTTCAGTTGTCTATAAAATAACTTATTACATACTGCAAGATAAAGTCTTCTTAGGTACTTCCACTACATCCTAAACCAACTTCAATTTGTGCAAGAGATAAGGGACCTCCAATATTCTGCACAGAATGAAAATCACATATACACATTTCAAGTTAATCACAGTGATTAAGTGAGGAAAATGATATACATATATATAGTTAAGACAGAGTATAAATGAGACAAACATATGTACAAACATGATCATGAAATCAGCATTAATGGTGTCTCATATAAGTGCAGTTTGCTAGCTTATAAATAGTATATATCCCCATAAATAGAATATGTTTAATTTAGTAGGTCTGTGTTAGAAAAGAAGTTAGATTGTACAAATGCATGCCCACTCTCTCTCTCTCTCTCTCTCTCTCTCTCTCTCTCTCTCTCTCTTACTGACTGAAACTGCACCTTATTGTCTGATCATTAAATCATATGCATATATAATGCAATAATTAAGAATTAATTAAAAGATATATGGAATTGATTAATTACCTAATTAATAGTTACTTGTTAGTGGAATTGCAGCATACTGTTTATCCACAACCTCAATAAGCTTGTTAGCTACTGCACTTGCATACACTATGGACCCTTCACATATCTGCAAACATTCATTACAAATTTGCAATTATATTTAAATAAAATTAAAAAAAGAAAAGAAAAGGTAGATAGAAAATGAGACCTTGGAATTGAAGAGATAACTGTAGTAATCTCCAATGAGGCCTCCAGCAACATGGTGAAGATCAAGATGAAGTTCATCAAGAAACTTGGACACAAACAGCAAGCAATTGATTCTCTTCTGTTGAACCAGCTTCACTGTGACTTCATCGTCGATAATTCGAACATCAACCTCAGTGTTCTTGGATTTCCTACGAAGCCATGAGCTCCTCAAGGATGATCCATTGTAGGGATTGTCCAAATCATCAAAAGGCTTAGACTCATTCCCCTCCAAAATAGCATCTGCAGTTTTGGGCCTCTTTAGATTTTCCTTAGCACATCTCTTCTTCTCCACCAGACCTTTGAGCTCTGTCACTGTCCTCTTCAGCTCGTTTATGTACTCTATAGCGTCCCCAATGATCGAGGCTCTATCACTCTTCAGAGAATCAGAATAAATTACTATTACAAGAAAATGTGAACAGAAGGTATATATATATATATATATATATATATATATATATATATATATATATATATATGGAGAAAAGATTAAGTTTATAATTACCTTGGTGGGATTAGGAACTAATTTGGTCAAAGCTTGAAACTTTTCATTGAAGAATAGCCTTCTCTGCCTTTCAGTAGTTAAATGTTTAACATATTTTCCATTGCAATCCATTTCTTGTTCAAAAACTCCAATATCAAAAGGGCCCATATCACCATTTTGAAACATGTTGAGTAAATGATCAGGTGAGGGGGGATTAGGATAAGGAGTTGAGTAGATTTGGTGATGGTTTTGGCCATTAAAGCAACTCATTTCTTGAATCTCATAGCCATTTCTGTTGGTGTAAAACTGCTCCATCTCTAAAGCAGAAACAGAAACTTCTTGTTGGGAAATTGGGATTTGAAGGTGAGATTGCTCATCCATGGAAACACTCTGGTTATTATTGCAATTTGGTATACTGGGTAATGGTTTGAGAGAAATATCACCAGATTCATTAATCAATCCACCTCCATGCAAACTGCTTTGATAAAAAAAACACTACCTTTTTTATACATCTCTTTCTCTGTGATTCCACCAGCTTTTAGCTGTTGCTTTGTCTCCTATATTTTGAGCTCTTTGGCAGTGTACCTTCAATCAAACAGAAAAAAGAAAGTGTATAAAACGCTTAATTACAAGAATCCATAATTGAAAGTGTGGTACTAATACAAAGAAAAAGATCATGAGACCTGCAAAGAAAAAAAAAATTACTTTGTACTTATGACAATTTTACTTATAATGTTTAAAAAACCATCAAAAAACGCTCTAATATATTTTACATCATCAAACTGCAATTTGAAATTAGAAAAAATACATATTGACAATTTTATCTATAATTCGCCAAAAACACCGCAATATCATACTATCAACTTTTCAAACAATTTATCATTCACACATTTTTATTTTTATTATTTTTCCTTGTTGTTTTCCCCCCTTTTTGTGCCTCAATGTCCAATTTTACGTCTTCTACCAAACGCGACTCTGCCACGTCATCACCTCTCCCACGCAAATGACGTTTTTGCCCCTTTCCCGGCTCATCTCCCGCCACGCGCTCGATCGCTATTCTCCGGAGCACTAAGGGCATGCTTGGTTGGACACTTTCATACTAAGTAATGGAAATGGAATGGAAATGAGTGTTTGGTAAATGACTTTGATTCCTCCAAAAATTGTTCCAAATCCTAAAACTAAGGAATCAAGGTGTGAAAGTCATTCCTTAGGTTTTCCTAAGGAATGACTTTCATTCCATAATTTTATTTTCTAAAACAACAACAAAAATAATAATAATAATAATAATAATACTAATAATAATAATAATAATATTAATATTAATACTACTAATAATAATAATACTAATAATAATAATTATTATAATAATAATACTAATACTAATAATAATAATAATAGTAATAATAATAATAATAATACTACTACTAATAATAATAATAATAACAATAATAATAATAATAATGATAATACAAATAATAATAATAATAATAATAATAATAATGATAATAATACAAATAATAATAATAATGATAATAATACATATAATAATAATAATTATAATAATAATAATACTAATACTAATAATAATAATAATACTAATACTAATAATAACACCCGACAGGAGAAAGTAACCTATGAACTTTTTTAAATCGATTTAGAGTTGAAGATTCTAATTTTTATGATATATTTGATTTGCCATACGGTGTTTTAAACAATTTCAAACTCATGTTTACTTTTGAGATTATGAATGTAATTGAGGCTCCTCATGTGTCAAATTAATCCACCACACATATTTGATGGGTTTACTTAACCCACATTCCCCATTATAGTAGCATAGTTTGAAAAGACATAAATGTCCCTATATTTATTGCCACAAAATTGAATTTATATGAAAAATAAATAAGAATTTAGGGTAAAACTATGTGTTAAATAAGCCCATGATCCAATCATATGTTAATTAAATTAACCCAAATAAAAAAAAACAAAAAAAAAAACACAAACACAAACACTCTATTAAAACATATATATTACATTTAGTCTAATATTTAACATTCAAATTAAACATAAAAAAAATATCAAATCAATTTTTTTTAAACAATGTTAATCCATTGTATCATATCATTTTTAACTAGCTCATCCATCTATACAAAGACATCCTTTAGTGTTAGATTAGGCTCAATTGG